>CM027122.1:48110149-48710149 GCA_015476505.1 Urochloa ruziziensis | reverse complement strand
CAGAGCAGCAGAGATGCAGGGGAAAAGCGCCAGACGCTCAGAAACCAAACGACGGCACGAAACATCACGGGAAGCGCCATAGGCTAAGGAGCTAAGGACTCGGGGAGGTACGATCTATAGGACGCGGGCGGCTAGCTCCATGGCGGCTTGGTACAGGGGGAGCAGCGGCAGAGATGTAGGGGAAGGTACCTTGAGGTCGATATTGGAGCGGGACGAGAGGATCGGGCTGAACTCGGGGTCCTTCTGGATGGTCCGCCACTTGCCGGCGCCGTGCTTGTGCACGCCGCGGCGGAGCGCGTCCTCCTCATCCTGTGTCCACTTCTGCTTCGGGGCGCCCATCGCCCCTGCTCCTCCTCGCCTCGCCTGTGTGGCCTCCTCCTCCTGCGTCGTCCAGACTAGCCGACGCAGAAACCCTAATCACATGGCTTTTCTATTTTCCCCCTTGTTTTTATTTTATTTGTTGTATAATCGTTCAGATACTTGTCTTTACTTAGACAGGAAATAACTTCATAAATATTTGACAACAGATTTGATCCTCCATGATGTACTAAAGACAAAGAAAAAGGTTGTGGTAAAGTGTCAATACCGCAACAGGGGATTTGTCAGTGAAAGAAAAGTCGTTTGTGCAATACGGAGTATTATGCAATCAGAAGTCACATCATGTTAAACATTAAACGAATAGGTGTTGAAACTCTAAAATTGCTTAAATTTGAAATGTAGTTTTATGAAATTTTGATAAAATTAGCATGTTTGTGAAACGTACTAGAAAAGTACAGATAAAATTTACATAGATAAATTAGTAGGAAAAAATAAGAAGAAAAACAATTTGCTAACACTTCTACTTTGAGATTTTTTTTTTCAGTTCTTGACTTTGGGCAAAACAAGCAATAAGGTCATCTCTTTTCAATTGAAACTCACGCTTTGCATTTTGCAAACACGCTTCAATCCAAAATAAAAATATTGATTTTCAAAGTGGACATGATATACAAAACCTATACCCACGTTATGTTGATGTAGGAATATTTTGTTCCCCGATTATGTGATGGTTATATTGATTTTCAAGGTGGACATGACATACAAAACCTAGACCCAGATCATGTTGATGGAGGAGTATTTTGTTTCCCGATTGTGTGATGGTTTGGTTTGCTAAACAATCATTTCCCTTTTTTCTGAATTTGGTGTGATGGTTAGGAGTGATAGAGAGAACCTAGAAATAAATAACTAGTACTCGAAATTGAATTTTTTTTAAGTGACTACCCTGACAAGGTAGATCGACAATACAAGTAGTTATTGTATGAACTTGGTCGTTAGCTATGTATTGTAGATGAGAGTGTATCAATTTATATAAAAAAATTGGCCTCCTTTAATAAAATGTTGCCTTACACGAGAACAAGAGGTTGCAACGACCTTGACCGAACCAAAAGAAACGCTGGAGCACTGATGGGCCAAAGGCCCATCGTGTAGGAAGCCTGCCTCGTGGAGTGTCCAAAATCCCCAAAGGGAAACAATCTGGCCCGAGATCACGTTGTGAGCAAGCCTTTGTCCCATGGCAGGTTTTCATGTGGGACAGGGGCGGCGTCGGTGCAGCAGCAGCAGCAGGAGGAGGAGGCGGCGGCGATCGCGACGAAGGCGATGGCGCTCGCGAGTCACGAGGAAGAAGAAGACCGGCGCGGGCGTTATGGGCCAGTTGTTGGGCTGGTTTGGTGGGCCGCTTCAGGCCACAGCGTCGCGCGTGTGATATGTAACGGTACTGCGCGCGCTCAGTCACTTGTCCGCTCGGCTGTTCCTCAAAAAAAAAAAACTTGTCCGCTCGGCTCGGCTCGAGCCCGCACGACGCAACGGTACTGCGCGGTGCGCGCAAATAATGCGGCAAAAGCACTGTCGCGCGCGCGCGCGGAAAAAGCGCCGGCCCGGAGGACGTCGGTGACAGCGGCCGCGCCGGTGGGCGGCGGTGGCGATGGCGATCATGGATATGGAGCTAGCTAGAGCTAGAGCTAGAGCTGGCGATTGGGGATACGGTTCGATCCGGTCGTGCGGGGCGCACGTGAAGGATGATAGATTTGGTGATCACACATTCAACGCGCGCACGACGCCGGCGCGCGGGGCAAGCGTCGATCGATCTCTAGTGCGCGCGTAGCGTCACGTGTAGGTGGCGAGGTGGTCTCGGCGTCTCGCCGGCTAGCTAGCGGCTCCTAACTAGCTAGCTAGATAGGTGGCCCTGCTGGTCTTTGATGCCGTTATCAGTTGGCAAAGGTCGTCACCATGGACCACCTCCGAACTGTGGGACGTTAATTGTGTGTGGTACAGAAACCATTATTGAGGGGATATATACATATACTCCTGCCGTTTCTGGTCAGAGCTTGCTGCGCGCGATCGGGACCAACTCGAAGCTAACGTTTCGGTGCACATCAAAGTGAACTGGCAAAGGCGTTTCCGAACGCTGTACGTACAATACAAAGAAGCTACTCGGAGAGACGTGGCCAAGTCGGTCGAGTGTTCTTCGATCGATCTCAACTGTGTTTGAAGTTTTCTTCCCAGCTGGTACCCTACTAACAAGAGCAACCGGCAAAGGGATTCACCTTGAGTTTGTCAGATGGATGCTGTTACGATCAAAGGCCTGTTGCGGTGGCCTCAGCAGGCTGCGTCGCTTGTCCCTGTTGAGCCTGTCCTCCAAATGCAGTGCTCCTGTTCCTATTCCTAGAGGAAAGCAGCAGTCCACGGGGTGCGTTTATTGCAAGGTCGGCACCACGCGTCTCGTTGCTCACACGAGCAAAGTCCACAGCACATGGCACGGATGATGAAGCGGATGGACGCTTCATTCGGCCTCCTATCCGAGCCCTTGATGGCTACGTTGTGCCCGTACACAGGGGCATGCAAGGCGATGCAGTGCAAGTATGCAGCACAACAACAGAGCTTGCTGTGGCCACGTCTCCTTTACTTCATTGTCCAAGGCCGCTGTATTTTCCAGACCTCGTCTGCCAACACTGATCGACGCGTTAGAGCGTTACTATGGCCTGGCACTGCAGTTCGTACTCCTCTGCGGTTGACATGCAAGTTCCACGCAGAACACTTACATCACTCGGAAAAGAGAGACCAGGCCAGGGATTTCATTCCACTGGTTACTTGTTGGTACTACTCTCAACAGTTGTCGATCCGAGTAACTAGCCATGTGGACCAGGTCAGCAGCCAAGTTACCTAGCTTACCTTGCTAGCTGGGCAGAGAGTCTAACACACGCTCTGACCCGTGTCCAAAGCATGTGGCGCCATCAAGCTATCCGATAGCCAGTGGCAACCCGAACTGGACGCATCACAGTCCATTCCCCAGTTTAATTCCCCACCTACAAAAGAAGATACTAGAAAAAGAAGCGATCCTCTCTGATCGACGACAGGCAAGTGCCAGTGGCATGGGTGGCTGCAAGCCCGGCAATGGCAGCAGAACCCCCGTAGCGCTGGCCGCCGCGCCCAGCTGCACTCCGAGGCTCCGCACTGTTACACTCGCTCCGTCTGGCTCCGCATCAATGGAGCGAAACCGATGGCTCGCGCTAGGCCTCAGTGGGAGGAGAGGTTGGTGCATCAATTCGCGCGTCCCGGCCACGGACACGCCCCGACGTCGACGCGCCGGCCCATCGCTCTCGGGACAAAAGAAGCAGCAGCTAGAGCCAGCCAAGCGCGCGCCCTCCGATCGGCAAGCGCGAAACCTGTGGCGCCGAAGCCCCCTGCCGGCAGCGGGGCTCCCGCCTCCCGCGACGGCGCCGCCCGGCCCCGGGTGGCGGAGGCCGGCTGACAGCGGCGCGTGCATGCACAGGTCCCGGTTTTGGAGGGGCCATAGTTTTTAAAGCGGTAAGGCGAGGCGAGGCGACACGCCACCGCTCTATCGCCTAGACGAGTAAGGCGTGAGGCGAGGCGACGCCTTACGTACTTCCTTTAGTAGCAGTGTGGAGGTATATACATACCCTGTTGCTCACATTTGTTATGCTCATTACAATAATCTGAGAAGGGCCAAAGGCATAGCAACAATAACACAGAGCACAAGCAGTAAGCACAGGAATAGAAAGCTTCAGTAGCACACTAACATTTTGGCACAAATAATTCTATGAATAAAACACTTTGGCACTGAATCAGAATAATTAGCTAACGTCCTAATCACGGGCTCACACTACTAGACTACCACTACCAGAGCGATCATTTTGAGAAACAAACAAAATACTAGTAGACAAGCACAATACCGGTGGACAGGCAGGCAGAGCCAGCGTCTAGCATCCAGCGGACAGAGGCAGGCAGACGTCTTGCAAACAAATCGCAAGACGAGCTCGACGCACAGCGTTTTGTGCCGCTCGGACGCCTAGGCGACGCCTAGGCGTCGCTTAAGCGACGCTTTAAAAAGCATGGTACAATGTGGTACCATTACCAAGCGGGGCGCGGCAGGCGCGTACTGCTAGTACGTACGTTGAACTGACGACGGGTCGGGGAGGCATAATTGTGGGGTCTGAGTCTGACCTGCGGCGCGCGGCGGCCAGCCCGGCCCCCCGGCCCCGTACGTGGTCCGGGCGCGAGGGGGAGGGAAAGGGACGTGACGCGCGGCCGGGCCGCGACCGCGCCCGCGCGGCGTGCGTGCGCGCCCATGTCCCTCCGCCCGGGCGCGCGCGGACACGGCCCCGGCGGCACACGCGATCGGCAGAGGCCGGCCGGGCACAGCCGCGTGCGGCCATACCGAGTAAACGGAGGACGCACTGGGGCAGGGTGGCTGTGCCGTGTCCGTGTGCCCCTGCCCCGAGTCCCGACCTGTACGCTTCGCCCAGCCTAGCTAGCCTGCCTGCGTGGTTGCTACAGGAGCAGGGAGGTGTGTCGGGGCGGATGAGATAAGATCTGCCTGCCCGGCGGGGGGATCTTGCCGATGCCGATACCCACCCTGCCCGGCGTTCGTGCGCGCGCCCGCCCTCCTGCCGACGCCGGGTGGTATGGCGGCATGTGTCACGGCAGGGCGTACTTGGCTCAGCTCGCAACGCCCGGTGTGCAGTGGTGGTCCACCACCGTCGTGTCGTATCAGAACGGGAAGGAAGGAAGGCTATCATCAATGCATCACCTCGGTGAATTACTGTTGCGACGCCCCGGATCAGTCCAGTGGTAACAGTCGGACGGATGGATCGATCATCCCCCGATTCTGATAAGATTTTGTCTCATCGACGCTCCGTCAGTTTCTGCTAGCAGCTAGCTAGCTAGAGCTAGCCTTGAGCCAGCTTGTTTCTAGTGAGAGAGAGTGAGTGCAGCGTCCGGCCTGTCCGGGACCATTGGTGACAGCGAGATCGAGCAGCTGCTCCGGGCCAGCAGAGCCTACTAGCCGGCATGGTGACACGCGCAGGACACCTGCTCGATCGATCGATAGATCGGTGCGCTACAGCAGCCAGGCACTACTACGACGACTACGAGTAACTACGGGTTGCGATCGCAGGATCAGCGAGCATAAATGGCGGAGATCTGCCCCGCGCTCGGTGCTCTGAACTGAACCACCATAAAACACCCCCATTTTCCAACCCAGCCGGATCTGCCTCGGTGTAACGTTTGGTTGGAGAAACTGGCCCAATTATTGTACTTTTGCTAGGCCAAACCTTCTCCTTCTTGGAGAAATTAACAAACAAATTGCAGTATGTAATGCGAGATAGGTCGATGGACAGTACGAAGAACAAGATTATAATAGCTTTCGCCCCTCCCATGTTGCATCCTCGTATCGACGCAGAATTGCAATCAACCATTCAACTCGCATAGTATAATGGGAGTCAATTGGTTCCAGCACTCTCGAACCATAATATGAAACCAAGACCACGAGTTAGAAAACTGAAAACCCGATTATTCCTGGCGCGCGCGCGATCCATATGATCTTCAGACCGGCCGGTCGTCGAGAACGTCTTTACTTCCCCAACATTTCCACCCCAAAACAATACCATGTTGCAAGATTTTGGGGGACCCGGCGGCCAAGTGACAGGCTCCCGTAACAACCTAGCTTTGACACGAGGCCGCAGGAGAGCTTGGCATTGCGCTCTGATATCAGTGATCTGCACGCTGCCGATCGTTCTCACCTAACAACCACTCCCCCGCTCCCCAAATCCTCCAATAGGCAACGGATTAGGCGATTTAATTTGTTTGCACGCCAGAGATGTGGAGAGGGAGGAATTAGGGAGCCAGATTATTACGGCATTATTCGCGTAGTGTACTTGCCTCCATTAATCTATCACGTAGCTCGAGCACCAGCTTTGACTTTGTAGGTGAGCTAATGGCGTTTGCGCGTCCACATTGTTCATTGCACGCAGCCCGTGGCCTGGATCGATCTGGTGTCGCTGTTCCGATCCTTCCGCCATCAACACAGATCGCGCGACGTGTGTCAAGATGCCAGGGCTTCCAGTCCCAGGCCGGGTACACTGCATATACCTGAACTGTCGCGAGCGGATCGGTTGGGCTGGTAGCTTGGTATAACGAAGCTGTAGCAGCACGGCGTACGTATACGTACGTACGCCGGTGGCAGGGTTCTTGGCTGGACCGGTCGCCGTCGTCCGAGCTGCCAGAAGGCTCCGGCCTCCTCGCCATTAATCGCCAAGAAGCGATCAAACAGCGCGTCCTCGCCGTCCCTGTCGATCCGCCGCCGCCGCCGCCGGTGCGCACTGGCCGGTCGAGCTCGGCACGGCATGCAGATCGACGGATGGATCCGTATCCGAGCGCGTGCTCTCTGCGGATTTAATTCCTCACTGTTGCGCTGTAAACCCTGAGATCGGCCGTGCAGTGCCCCGATCAGGACGAGATAGTTAACCGAGATCGCGCGAGGGCGGATCATGTGAGCCGTGTGTTCGCCGGGCGTTTGTCTGCATCTGCGATGCTCGCCGGCGGTGGAATTAAGAATGGGGATCGGCCGGATCTCCAGCCGTGCCGCAGTCGCGGTGTGTGACTGTGGGTATCTGACTCACGGATGCGAACATGTTGTCGTCTACTGCATCTCAATTCTCAAATGACCAAATCCCTCTTTGGAAATGTGTGGCTTCAGCTCATTTCTGGTTTAGTGCCATTTCTGCGCATTCATCTTCTTTAACATTCTTTGGAAAATTAAGCCTGCTTTAGTATTTTTCTGTTTACTGTACTCGGCAGAACTCTTTTACAACATATTTAAATTTATCATATCGCTTCAAACAATTCTTTATGTGTCAATTATAGGTGAAGAACCACGATTCCAGTACTTCGATAAGCTCTTTACAGATTTTTTTAATCTAACCTAGTGCTTTGTATATGTTTGTGGAGTATGCTTAAGGATAATCATGCCTAACAATTGTTATCGTACATGTCGAAATTAGCCTTTTTAAAAAAATGACTTGTGATGATCAAATTTGTAGTAAACTCATAACATTTACTAAGCAACATTGCAACATCATGTAACAGGGAAACAGAATCATACTCCTTTATAGCAATGTCTGGCTAATAAGATAAAGCATAATTAAATTTACACCAATCGCCATCAACATCTTAATTTCCAGACGCAACCTTTATCCGCCAAACTACAAAAAAGTGGGTCAACATCTTCCACAACATTGCATAGTACAACATCATATCAAATAAATTTACTGAACAGGCATACAAACGACAAATAGATAGTCTCTGAATAGCTACCGAAAAAAAGGAGTCGGTACGAACATACTGACAGATAAAATGGAAGAATGTTGTTGAGTTAAATGCAGCTGAAAATCACACCAGTAGATACAAAATTCCAATACATACTGAAAATCTTTAACACGACAAAAATAGTTTAGGATGAACAGGAAGAAGTACGAATCAAATAGAACGAAAATTATTTAAACAATTTCTGCCCTGCAAGATTGAAATTATTTGTGGGAACATGCACATGTGTATTTTTAAATAGAATCTGTAATTTGTGTTTAGCAAACATTTTTTGGGCTGATATAATCAGACAAGATTTCAGGTTGTTAGGAGCCAAATGATCTAATAATTCAACCAAATCTTGTTCTGACGATATAACTCAAGATCCAAGTATACACACCTCAGTCCCCTCATACACTGGTGCACATGTCCTGATGTGTCCAACCACCCTACATACGTACAAAACAGGAAAATGCAGAACAGATTTGGGCATAACTAACGAAGATCCTTGCTCGGCTCCAATCATTGTAAGATGCCTTAAAACATCATCACGAGACAGAGAAATCTAGTACTGGCAAGTACGAAGAACCACAAGCCCATGTGAGAGATCATGATGCATATAACTCCCGTGCCAGATAAAGTGGGTCGATCGATCCCATGAGACACAGAAACTTAGAAACGGAGAAAGTCGTCACGAGACAGTTCAATATTCCTTTAAGTTACCCGATCCGTCATCTGTGGTTATGGTTGTGGATTGATGGTCTAAATTCAAAACTAACAGTATCCATTTCCTATAGCCAGTATAGAGATTAGGGCCGTAGTAAACACTACTAAAACGTTGGGGGTAAAGCAGACATGTACTAATGTGTTTAGAATAAACTCGAAAAAAAATCAACTCTATATGATTATTATGGTAGATTCCAAGAAAAAAAATTCCTTCACGTTGCGCAGCAGTCAAAGTTTTCCAAGAAAACAGAACTCATCAAAAGGATTTGTTAAGTTGGACTTTTCTTGAGCTCACATATATACATCAAAGTCAAATTTCGTTTCTTCAGAAAAAAGAAAGAAGTCAAATTTTGTTAGAAACTTAGCAGCATGCAGCATACTACGGATTTGACCTCCAGTTCCTAGATCGAAATACATACAATGTCAACACATGCCATAACTCCAGACCCTGTTGCCGACATGGTTAGTTGTTTTCGGCAACTTATTGCCCTGTCGTCTGTACGACCGGGAAATTAATCGAAGGAATATAGATATGAACTTGCTTTCTAGCTCTTTTTTCTTTGCGAGGAAAATATGAAAAGCTGCTTTCAGCTATGCACACTAGATCTAATAATTATAGACATGTACATATACATGCTAATTCACTAAAATATAATCCTACATGCAAGTAACATATTCATTAGAATTTAGAAGTTCATCGATTTAACTGAAAACGGTAAGGTCCCTGTACCAAGCCTACGGCAGGTAAACAAAATTGTCATTGCTCGGCGGCGTGATGATCATATACGTACGCGCAGCTACTTTTACCAGCTGCGTGCTCCCCGGCCGTCGCCGTCGTCATCCCGGCCGGTGTGCCGTGCGGTTCAACGTCCTCACGTAAGCCACTTCTCCTCGAAACTGTGGATTTCCGCAACCGATGCCGCTGACGAAATCTCAAAACCGGGTAGCTCGATCTCGATCGCTCGAGCGCGCCTACGTGCCCGTGCTCTGGCCGTTTCGCCGCCGGGCGCTCGATTACTTTTCTGCGCCGATCCAGCGGAATAGGTGCCTTGTTTTCTAGCAGCTGCTGATCTGATCGTTGAGAGAGGCCGGGGAGCTTTCTTTCCTATCCTGATCCTTGCAGAGCAGAGAGCCGTGGTAGAGTATGCAATGACGCAGGCAACTGCATCGTCGTCCTCGACGCAGACGAGGTGCAAATGCAACGCAACAACTTGCAGAAAAACAAATTTGGCGCTGCGCAGGTGGTTGGACCAACATTGCAGTTAGTTACCGCAAGTGCGATTTGCTCACGTCGGCTTTATTCAGGGGGGAGAGTATTTAACCAACTCTCACTGCTCGCCACTGAATTCATTTCCCTTCGGAAAATGACTCCCTGTTTCCTTATTCTCTTTACAATCTACATAAAAATTGTTAGAGCTGGCATGTTCAGATTTTAGAGCAGTCCATGTGATGGCGGCACTGCTCGTATATAAGTATATATATGCATATTATATATATAATGGGTACAGTGGTGGTGTTTTATACCATTATGAAGAACCTGATTGCATATTGATGATTAAATGTGCAACAAAGTTTGATGGATTGGGGGAAACAAGATAAGCATCAGAGATATACGATGAAAGGTCTAATCACTGAATTGAAATACTTATGTGTGCCTTGGATGATTATATATTATTGTCAATATTTTTGCACATGATCGAGTCCCAGCGTAATTATATATAGCGCCTTCTATATGCACTTTGCCTTCCATGTCTAATCACAATTATAAGTTCCGTCGAAAAAAATAGTATCGATATCCCAATACTAAAGCCAGCGCTTGCATGGTGTTAACCACATGAAGACAAAGCCAGAGCCATGTGCCTCCCAATCAAATGAGACAGTGCGTACATTAGAGCCCCATTACAGATACTACTATAATTCTTGGAGCAAGCAGTCGAGTTACTTGTCCTTAGATAATGTTACTTTCTTAGGACATTCCCCCCGAGTTATATATATATCTACATGTTCTCCCCATCTTATCATTGCAGACAACTCCCTAAAAAACAAGATGCAGATCCTGTCAGCACTTCTTTTACTTGCCCGAGTGTACTTTTCCTTTTCCACGATTATTGTATATTTACTAGAGTAAGCTTGCCATGATATTAGAGCCTAAGCACCATGTGCACAAAATCTACAAACCAGGCTACCACTAGTTTGTCCCCTCTATGCTTTACTGTGGGCGCTGAGGGCTATACCAGCATCTTGTCCAAAAAAAATATTCTCATCAGTGGTACCGTGATCCAAACTAGTAGCAAATGTCTCCATTTGGTGGGAGAAAAAAAAATACATGTAAACAATATGTCTCATTAATAAAGCCTAGCTAGCCTTGTAAGATTGGTTTCCTATCATCATCAATGTGGTCCAGATCTCCATCACCCTATCATCATATACAGATTTGGCGTGGTCTCCTATCCCGTTTGAATGAAAGAAAACGGATTAATATGTGCACCAAGAAATCATTAAAATTTGCCTCTGTTTCTGTAAACTTCACGGTCTTTCTTTTGCTCTCCTCGCTTGCAGTGGTATCCTATACAGTAGTTTATTTATTTATTTTGTCCGTTTACCGCCAATTCAAATATTCAGTTTGCATCCACTTCATCATCACCACGACAGGAACCTGCTGTGTCTTTCTTGTCCTCTTGCATGCTCTGCACTCTGAGTGCTATGAAGAAAGGTTTCACCGACTGCATGCATGTTGGTCAGTTCGCTATTTCAGTAAACTTTTGTTGCCTTGCGGCTACCTTCTACCGCGTGCAGTGAATATATATCATCGCAGCTCTATCTCATACGTTGGGCGAGGGAATCATGCGTGCACGTCCAGGAATAAAGCTACAAACTTCCATGTGATGCATCAGGAGGGGAGGCACGGCCTGGCTGCACCAACCGAATGCAAACATGTGAAGCGAGCACAGGATAGCAGCAGCTGCCGGCCTTGCTCCTCTCAAAATGGGCAAAAAAAGGCGAGAGCGTCCAGAAAGTTTACTGCACCCTGAAGAGGAGAGGGCGTGGCGGCCGTCAATCTTTTTCCCTCTTCTGATTCCTCAGGCCTGCTGCGGTGCCAAAGGCGAACAAAGCTTGCAGAGCCCCAGATCGGTGCCAGGCCAGGGAAAGTTGTGGAAACCTTTTGACGTGAAAAATCTGGTAGTATTCTACTAGCTACCTGGATGCACTACTGCCCAATATTACTTTTGAAAGATTACTACTGTCTGGAAGAAAATATAATACTACACTAGTTTATACGTGCGGCGACTGATGCATGACCCAGCTATTATCATTAAGCCTAACGGATTATTTTTTTCATATAATACTATTGAATCAGCTTAATTATTTTTTTTCAAGCTTTCTAGCCCAGCTCAGCGAACCACATACAGTAAATAGAAGGGACGATGCTGTCTGCTGAGGTTTAACAGAATCCAGCACTGGACGACTTAACACGCAACTATTGCGCATATACTGGATATATACATATACAAATAAAATGAATAGAGATATATACGCAAAAGGATTGGAGATTTTGGACGGGTATTTATGAGAGCGCGTCAACTGTAGATGGATGCATGTTCATGTGCCGCCCACTCATCAGCGTCACCTTTTTCCCAACTGATGAAACACACTGCTGTAGTAGTACTAGTACTACCATCTTTTTCTCAAGGGACATTATATATTTTTTTCTCGAGAGAAAAGAAGGAGAGAGTCAGTTAATAAGTAGGCAGATCGAGGAGGGAAAATAGGCATCCCTAGCCATCTATAAAAGAAGCCCATATGCAGCCATCAACAGGAGGACCATATCCCACACATATGATCTGTGTGCTGTCTCTCCCTCAGCTCTTTTGCTTCTCCTCCTCCTCCTCTCTCAGCTCCCTGCTGCCTGCTCGCCTAAGCTAACTCAAACGGCGAGAGCTAGCGCTAGCTTCCGCGAAGCCAGGCCGCCGGAACCGGCCGAGCAACAGAGTTGCTGCTGATTGATTGGTCAATCACTCCGCCTCGACCCGATCTATCCATCATAGACCTATACTGCTGCAGGTACTACACACCTACTTCACGGCGCCTCGCACTCGTGTTGCTGCAGCGATGCTAGAGACTACTAGTAGCTACTAGTACTCCAACATACGAAGCTACGGAGTAACTACTAAGTCTTGCCGGTGTTGGAAACAGATACTCTCTTCTCCCGTCGCCTCGCCGGTTTTGGTCATCGGAGCTTAGCTTATCAGCCGGCCGGCCGGCGGCGGCTTGGCGTCGTCGTTGACGGTGTTTTCCAAGGGCGGCTAGCTAGCTGCTGGAGGAAACAAGGAAGAAGACGCGTGCCGTCGGCGAAGCGAAGCTGCGTCTGGTGTCTCCTACCGGTTGCCAGCAATCATCGATCAGCGGTCGCGATTGATAGGGAAGGTATGAACACAACAGATCCTGTATCCCTATTAATTGCTTCCCTCCATAATTAGCACACGTGATTTCATGCGTCCGAATCCAGTCATCTGTTCAATTAGTTACCTCCCGAGGCAGACTACGTATCCAACCAGCAGTAGAAATCGCTTGGTTAACACCCGCTGTTCTGTAAAAGAAGAGCTGAAGAAGAAGATCTCTCAGCATATGCATGAGAGCTGTAGAGTAGATCTTGCTTTTGTAAGCATGTGTAGTTCTTGAGCTACATGTAAATCTCATAGACTGGCCGCCGGGTGCGGAAAAGAACAGAGACAGACAGTGTAATTATGAGGTTCGAGACATCTCCTTCCTCCAGTCCTTGTCCGCCCATCAATGCCATGCCCGTGTGACTGTTTCTTGACGTTCGTTCCGCGGCCCGATTTGGATTCCCTCTTCGACGTAGATGGATCGTAGTAGTATGCTTTTCTCACGTATGGTCTTGGATTCCTCCTCTAACCCACGAAGCATCCTCTTTCGTGCAGTGCACAGTTATAGCTTCGTCCCAGAATCCCTGCGCCAGTCGTTTCACGTCCAACTCCCGGCGATGGACGCAACCTTTGGCTGGGCGGGCGGCGCCGGCCACCATGTCGATGACTACTTCTCGCGCCAGGGCGGATGCGGCCGGTTCGACATGGACGAGGAGGCCTTCCTCGGCGCCTGCTTCGGCCAGCTCCAGTGCGACGGCGTCCTTGCCGCCGCCGCCGGTGGAGACGCGGGAGCGTGCCACCAGGTGAGCTCGAATTGCGGCGCCTTCGAAGGCTGCGGCGCGGGTATGGACGGCGGCGGCGACCCGCTCGCGTTCTTGGGCGCGGGGAACGGGGACGGGGACGTGTTCGACGCCGGCCTCCTCGACGCGGCGCTAGCGTTCACCTGCAGGGAGCTCGGCGCCGACGGCGGCGGCGCGGCCGTGTCGAACGGCGGCGCCATGCTCTCCAGCTACAGCGGCACCACCACCGGTGGCAACATCTCCTCCGGGGAGTCCAACAACTACAGCGGCAGCGGCGGACACGACGCCGAGGTGGTCTCGCCGACGTCCATCATGTCGCCCACCACGGCGCCGTTCACTACCCGCGCGGCGGCGTCATCCCATCAGCAAGCACAAGCGCTCCACGCCAAGCGGAAGGTTGCCGACGAGTACCCGGCCGCCGCCGCCGTCGCGACCGCTGCGCCGTTCCCGCGGCCCGGCGGCGGCGCGAAGCGGCACGCGGCGACGAGCATCAGCTTCGGCGGCGTCCACCAGCACGGCGGCGCGCGCGACACCGGCGGGTACGAGCCAGACATGGAGGCGATGGCGCAGGTGAAGGAAATGATCTACCGGGCGGCGGCCATGCGTCCCGTCAACCTCGGGCCGGAGATCGTAGCCACGGCGGCGGCGGAGAAGCCCCGGCGGAAGAACGTGCGGATCTCGAGCGACCCGCAGACGGTGGCGGCGCGGCTGCGGCGGGAGCGCGTGAGCGAGCGCCTGCGCGTGCTGCAGAAGCTTGTCCCCGGCGGCAGCAAGATGGACACGGCGTCCATGCTGGACGAGGCGGCCAGCTACCTCAAGTTCCTCAAGTCGCAGGTGCAGGCGCTGGAAACCCTAGGCACCAGCAACACCAGCAGCACGAACAGTATCAGTGCGGCAAGCAGGTCACAGCAGCAGCACTACAGCTATTTCGGCAGCGGCAACAGCGGCAGCAACAGCAACAACCCTGGCGGCTTTCTTGGATTTGCGAGGAGGAGCAGTAACATTTCTTCTCCAGCAGGGTATGTAAATCCTAACGGATCGACGAATACTAGTAGCAGGAATAATCTGTTGTTGTAGCTAGTAAAACTGTTCTTGTATGACTGTGTCTTGATGATCGAGTGGATTATACATGCATGCATGTTGCTGTTTCGTCCTAGCTACTGTTCTCGTTTGGTCGGTGAGGTCTTGTTGCTAAGTAGATCATCACGACGTGCTTGATTAGTGATAGGTCATCTATGAGTACTTAGTTTTTAGATTGTAGTTATATATATACTTTATGTGCAAATTAAAGTTTGATCCGCTGCATTGTTAAGTGATCGATATATAACTGCAGTGAGAGACTGCATGCAGCACGAGAGGATGATGATGATGGCAAATCAAAATCTAAACATAGTTTCTCACAAGAACCCATTATTATTGCTGATCCAAACGTATTCTAGAACGTCGCCCTCACTTCTTTTTTTTACTGGACATCAAAGAATCTACTCTGTTAAATTTTGGTATGTACTGACCCATCATGCATATGTATATGGTCAGAACTACACAAATGATTAGACTTGTAAAAGTAGCCTCTCCAAATCATCAAGTAAAAAGAACAATGATACAGTAACTATTGTGTTGACTGATTGTTGCATTGCTAATAATGCTATATACGGAGTACGACTGAAAACGGCTGCTTATAGATTCGATCATTGGGCACATCATGAGGCTGGCAATCTTGCTAGCTATCAACAAATTGCATATACTATATACATTTTCTCCTCCTACTTTGGTGCATGATTAACAGCTTTTCCCCAACCCTTTTGCGTCCAACCCAACGAAATATCTTTTCCGAGAAGGCAAAGAAAAGGGAGAGATACGCAAAGCTAGGCGCCCCTAGCTAGGCTCGAGCTTTCTGGTCGATGAGCAAAGACGATCGAGAGATGCTAAATCTATCTAAGCTACTCCATATCTCTCTGCATCTAAAATTCATATCTCGTCGATCTTTTTATCCTCGAGTATCTCTCTCCCTATCATGTATCGGTGCTGGGCCAGGGCTTTTTAGACGATATGAGATCAAAAAGCGCGCGAGGAGGGGAGATTATGTTAGTAACTTAACACGGAAAGGGCCTTTTGCTGACGACGAAACCTTTTCTCTCAGCTCCCTCGGCGAGCCCGGCCGGCCTCGTGCATGCATCGACGATCGTCTTCATCAGCAATGGTGCATGCATGCTCTGTCAAATCGACGATCGTGTGGATGCATTCCGATCGATCAAAAGCTATAGTGGCAGGCAGCAGGGGAAAACCCTAGACGAGATATGGGCGCATGGGAGGGTGATGCGTGGTGGCGTTGTTGCGGTGAGTGGAATCATGGCGCATATGATTAAGAGCCCAAGGCCCGGGCACGTATGGGAGTTTGGGCACGTCCTTTTCATATCGAACTAGGCCTCGTTCTCTCTCTCGTCTCGTCTCTCCTCTCCTTTTCCTGGCTCGTTCGTGTCAAATAATCGGGGTCTTCGGTATGTGCGTGCCCCCTGCCATGAGAGAGAGACACAGAGCAGCTAGAGAGAGAGGGTACAGTGGCGCTTGCATCATGCATGCACTTTTGCAGGGCGCTTTTGTGCTATCCTAGCCCTACCCTAGAGGTGTTGGGTAGGAGAGGAATGGCATCGGCCGGACCGGACCGGGCACACCAGCGCGCCTTTAACCCCTGCCTGGTTGGGCTGCCCGATGCCAAAAGACATTCCCTTTGGGGCTGACCCCCATGCATGTGTGCCAACGACGGCTGCCGCTGCCCCTGCGGTCTCCCCTCCGTCCGCCTGCGCGCCCCCTGAATTCGTGTCGAGAGGCCGCGCGCGAGGCGCGTGCGCCTTGAGAAGAACACCGGCCGGCCCCGGCCCTCCCGGCTCCAAAAGGCGCGTGCGCCCCCCCTGCAGCGCGTTGCTCCCCACATGCACGCACGCAACGCACAGCCCCGTCCAACTGCTAGGACTGGCAGCTGATGGTACTAGTACTAGCACTAGTCACCTGCACGCACGGCGCTCTAGCCTCTAGCTAGCTCGGTGCTCACTGGCCGGTCTCGGTCGTAGACGACGTAGACGTTGCGGTAAATCTTGGACACCGGATAGATGCCCGGATGGCCGTTGGGAGCGTGCGTGCGTTGCATGGAAATGGAACAGCTAGTAGCCTTTCTCCTTCCACTTTTACCAGAGCAGTGTCGTCCTAGGCGGAGAAAAAGTGCACCCTGCACCCTTTTCTGCATTTGTACAGTACGAGCCGTGTGGTTTGACTGGTCAGCCTTGGTTTAGTGTCCTGGAGAATCTTTTGATTAATTTGTGAGAACAGTTTGTTCCGTTCAAATAAAATGGACCAGGACATTTAGGACTAGAACAGGCCGGATCACGCGCCAACCAGGCAACCACAGATATGTACAAAGATCATACGAAACGAAGCAGGTGTGTCGCCGGTCAGACATCCTCCGCGCTCCAATTTCCTGCACGTCACAAACACGCGGATGGCGAGGGAGATCGGTCGCGGCCGAGCTCTGGAGACTTTTCTCTCGTCGGTGGCGGCGGCCCCGGACCCGCGGGCAGCCGAACAGATCGACTCATCGTGTCGATCTCATCATATCGGCGGCATAGGCCGATAGCGCGGCGGCGGTTGCGTGCGTTCGTCACTGAAACGAAAACGACGATCTCGGCGGCCTGGCGAGGCGAGCGACGGGAGAGAGAGACGTGTTGACGAATCGAGTGGGAAGGGAATAACATGTTGCATGCGTGTGGTTATCATTGGATTGCAGCTAGCTACAGCCTACAAGTACTTCGTACTACTATATATAGACTGTTGCCCGTTTGACGAGAGATGCATCTGGAAAACGGCCGGGAATTAATAATACGGAGTGTTCTAGTACGACGACGGCGATCGACGCACGTACACGGAAAAGGCCTAGCGTTACTACTACAGGATTTCAGTTTGTTTGTTTGGACGACGGGAATAAAATGTCCTGTAGGACCAACAACTTCGGCCGTGTTATTGTCGATCGTCATATTTGATCCGGGGGATCTGGCTGCATTCGCGCAGGGCTTGGCACAAAAATTCAAGGACTGGTGGCAGAGCCGCAAGCAGCAGCCAGGCAGCGAGAAGACGACGTCTGCAGGTTATCATGACCTGCGACCTGCGCATGCATGCTTTCCTGCACGTACTTTCCTGTTTGTGACAAAAATACCACTACTGGGGTCTGGGATCGCTCACAATGACCTTGCATGCCCGAGCCTATTACGGCATGATGGAGATTGGAATGCACGCGATCCGGGAATAATGGGTTAATAAGCTTGTTCATCAACGCAGATGCACGCAATGATGTGTGAAAACGGCCTGCCTGCCTCTTCTGTGTCCCAACGTCCGGATTCCGGAGCGCCCGTATCGCGGCGAGATGATCAGGAGTGGACGAGACACGGCAATCAAGAATTGGTGACGGCTGATTTGTCATCGTCGTCCGCTTTACCGCATACGGAGTACTCCCTCCGTCCCTAAATAACTGTCTTTCTCACTTCCTGAGAAAAATCTTTATCTAATTTTATATTAAAAAATATTATTATTTATGATACATAATTAGTATCATTGGAAAGATCTTTTCGTCTAGTTTTTTAACAAATTTATTTGAAGATTCAAATGTTGCACGTATTTTTTACAAATCGAGTCGAACTCGTGGCATGCACACATACAGCGACACTTAAATAGGGACGGAGGGAGTAGTATATAGCAGGAGTGCAGGACCAGGGGAAGATATCAGCAAGAAACACTGATCAACTATTCAACTGACATGAATGAATGAATGATGACACCTCGGGACTCTGTATGAACAAGGGACTCTGGGGTAGCAGTCGTCCACGAACTGGCCCTCCACCCTTCGTGCCCAACGGCGGCGAGCCCGAGCTGAGCAGCTGGATTTGCTCGGCCGTCTGAGTTTGGGCTCGGGCGACCGGCCTGCCGATGCGCGCGCGTCGCGGCTGATTTGATCAGAGGAACCGTCCGTGACGCGTTCTGGAAGGCTGGAACCAACCAACTCGATCGCGTTTCTTCCCCTCTTTCGACCGGTGTCGCGAAACTTCTGTTCCGAGCACTTGCGTCGCATCAGGATCGTTACAGATTAAATTCTGCGTGCTTCATGACATGAAGGCGATCCAAGCAACGCAGGTGGGTACCCCGGTCATTCACAAGGGCCAAGTTCTCCTGCCATTTTGCCAGTCTAATAACGATCATTTTGCCTGATCAAACGTACGTTCTGCACGATAATTGGCTAAACAAATAGTTTACTAGCAAGGCGAACAATGCATCCTGCAGCTTTACACGGCTGAAGGGACAGACCAAACGGCTTGTACGCGCCCGTTTTCCTGTTTCAGCGTCCTCAAACCTTTTTGGTTGTTATTGTTACAGTACCAACAAGTGAAACCGCCTTCTGCCGATGGTAGCGAACAGTGCCTCATCCCAACCAGGTGCTTTGTGAACACAACAAGAACAGTGAACATCGCTCGCACAAGGCTGTGACGTCGTCTTCAGCACCGCCCGCTACCATCCCTAGCCCGGTCACCACGCTAAGGCACCCTACATTCCCACTGATATATTATTGTCCGTCAACAATTCTCAATTCATCATGTATCGCCATCAAATCCTGGTACCGGAGCATCGCGCAATGCCCATTTCTCCTATCCAAACCGGATGCAGATCAAGCACACGATACGGCGGCCTCATCGCTACATCCCACTTGCCAACCTAGCTCTGCGACTGCAGTTACTGCAGCACGATAGACCTGCACCTTCTGCGCATGCACGGCCGCTGCGCGCCTGCGAAGCCCCCCACCTATTTGTCCACCGCCCAATCATTCAGGAAGCATCTGCCCAAACGCCCAAACGACAACAATAACAGACTAGCCACAGAGCTGCCTAATCACAATAATTGGATGGTAGACAGCGACAGCAGTTCAGAATTCAGAGGGACTTATTGCGAACGCAGTTAGTTACACGGCCTCTAGTTAACAAGACAACCAGGTATAGAGACTCGCAAGTAAATTTTTTTTCACTCTTTGGACAGTTTACACGTGTTTTGACACTGTACATAACATGACCACTTGAAGTTTTAGAGGTTTTGGGGGTAAACAAATGATGCTTGGAGAGACAGCGTGTTACTCAATAGCATTCAGACAACTCTTATCACACAATTACTGGACAGAGATATGTAGGCCAACCTACCTGGAAGCAGGCTTAATGTGAGAGCTTGAAGTAGAGTATGAGAAGGATGGCCAGGACGAGAGCCGTGATGATTCCCCCAATGATCCACTTGTTTCTGTCCATCCTCTTCGACATTAATGCCAGGATCTTCTTGCTCTTGATAACGTTATCATCAACGCCATGCAACTATGAGCAGGAAGACATCAATCTCGTTAATCGACACAAACAGAGAAGTTTTATCACCAAACATATGCAGATTAATATACCAAAGGAGTACATCATGCTGCAAGCATTTTTAGCTAACACAATTTTGTACTGCAATTTTAGATTATACATCGAACTCATTGATGCTGCAGAAATATGACACTGGCATTCATTTCAACAAGGAATGGGTGGACATGATGTTGCAAGCAATTTTACTAAAAAAATGTCACAATTCCTTTTTACATTGAAGAGAACAAAGCAATGAAATCTTCTACTCGACCTAATCCAGAAAAGAATCAGTCAAGCTTACACAGTCCTTGCACCTTTGAGACTAAGGGTCTTTTCCCTTTCAATTTAATCACTAGTCCTTTGGCCTCGAGGTTATAGGAAAATTCCATAGCCGTCCATATAAAAATGTAAAGACATCACATGTTTCAAAACAAATCACCAAGTGCAAGCTCATCATCATGGGATGGCCTAACAGACCTATCCACGTGTTCCAGACAATAAAACTCTGTAGTCTGTGAATTCCTGAAGTATTACAATCTAATTGTTAACATGTGCACAAAGCACTAGACACACACTAAATTCCTTAAGTACAAGCCAATCTCTGCTATTCATGTATCTAACAAAATTATGTATCCACATGGAGTGATGAGAGAATTACTTAGGTCATGGGTAAAAAAGAATTCTACTCTGGACAATTCTACCCTAGACAGTAAAAAAAATGAATGGTTAATCGTTTGGGAGACATTCAGATCTAGTATACCTAAATAGAATATTTGATGGACTAACACCAACCATTTCTTGAATGCACAAGAGAACTGCGAGCTATTACATTATGGGGGAGAAAAATGGTGTCGACCAACAACACATAAAACTTGCAAACAAAAGAAGTAAAGGAAAAAAGAAATATACACTCAAACAGCGACATCACAGATTACCAAAAATCATTAGCACGCCACAAACAAAAACCAGTTGATTGCTAACATTTGATTTTTCATAAGATATCCTGCACAAAGCAAAACCCAAACTGAAGTGCTATGTGTAAAGCCAAAATAGACCAAATCGTTCCAATGAACCAAACTAGTACTCCCTCCGTCTCAGGATATAAGGCGCGCACGTAAATCAAAATTCAAACTTTAAAAACTTGACCTACAATTAAGCTTGTATGATAAAAACTTTGTCTTACAACAATAATATAATTGTATTCATATTTAAAAGTACTTTCATATGACTATAATTTTGTTGCTACAAGTATTATATTATGAAAGATATTAAGAGTCAAATGTTATTATTGAAGACCGTGCCAAGTTTGACCGCGCCTTATATCCTGAGACGGAGGGAGTAGTGCTGTTATGCATGTTTTGTTAGTAATAATTACTGCATCTGTTCAGCCTGTAAAGTCTGAGAAACAACAACCAACATAGGTAGAACGATTGAGACAGGACACATACAGTGGTATGAGTATGTAGTAGTGACTGTCGTTGTTGGTGAAGGTCCTGAAGAATCGACACACCAAGTTCTTCTGTCTCCAACATAGTTCTTCGGCTCTCTTTAATTCTGTCAGTGGACTGGTTCAGTCTTTCAGTTGTCATCATCAATCTTCCCCTCTGATCAGTAGACACCTGAGCCATGCAACAATCCCCCAAGTATGCATGAGTACAGAAAAACAAACTGTAAGAAACCTGAGTTAAAATGCCTACTATACGAAAATCAGCATAACCAAGATAAATGCAATAGGAATGCAGAGGTTACTAGTTATCATATACATTTACTTATAGATAATGTTAGTAACTGAATCACTTTCCTAGACAGTAAAACAGCATCGCAAAACAACTAATGAATTTATACACTGTATTACTTCAGGAGCATTTCTTATGTGGATAGATAGTGACACGTAACTTGCAAAATTGCAATAGGATGATAGCATGCACACATGATTATGTGGTTTACTTTTCTATAAGACTACAGAGTACGTTCAGAGATAAAAACAGAAAAGTCATTTTAAAAAGTATTTTAAGAACTGAACAGTTCTTATTTGATGACCAGCAGAATATTACAGCTATATAGGACTTGACTCATATAATTTCTTGATTCTATCACCTTATCCATTCATCTAATGCTAACACGAAGAAGATGATTACGATAAGGGGCGATGATCCTATGCTACCAAAAATCGGAAACTTAAGGGAAACACAGTTTGTGAAGGAGCGCATAGAGGTAAAGGTGTTCAGGCATCTGGATGCCAAACAATGGTGTTTTACTCGGTATGGTATTAAGAATCAAAATCTAAAAAATTAAATCAGGACTGAAAAGGTAAAACTATCTGATATATCCTGCTATAAGTTCCAACACGTAGCACAATATTTCCTATAAAACAAAAGTTTGTAATCTTGTCAATTAAGCATGTATTTATAAGGAAAGCCATTGATTAAATGTTGATTGTCCGATATGCATGATTGAGAACATATATAAACATGCTGGCTCGTGCCACAAGGCCATAACATGGATGTCTGTAATACAGAAAGAAAAGCCCAAAATGTATAGTTGTAAGTTAGCTGGATTTATCAACATGCATCTCTGTCCTAACTACAGGACCTAACAGAACTGTTAATTGGATTCATTTGACAAGAAAATTAAGCTGTAATCTAAAAGCATTTATATTCCTAGTTCGCAAGTGTCATTGCTATCTAATAGTGCACAACGTTGCAAGCAAAATACAACTGAATAGCAGACTGTATAAACATACTAACATTGCACAACCTCGATTCCAAACAAATTTAAGTCCAGTACGTCACCATCAATTATGTATATACGGGTACCAATACATAGGGTGAAAGAACAGTTCTCAGTGACCATTTCAGCATCAACCAAGTCACCCTCTCAAATGCTACATTCAAATTTAAAAGCACGAACATGAATCATTATCAGCTTGAACTAGCTCACAGACAGCAGACCTTTCACGTCTTTTCTCAGATGCAATTTATAATATGTGATATAGGTTATGCACTGCAGCATAGATGTACTCAAACATACTGTAGACAGTCCTAAATGTACTTGTATTAAGCTATTGATAGGAGTCTGGAAGCTCACCGCAAGAGTGTCAGCCATGCCAGCCTCAAGGAGCTCCTCCCGGGTAGTCTGCCTGGCATTGGGCGCTGATATCCTCTTGAGCTCGCTCTTGACATTGTTGAGGTCAGATTTATACTCCCTCAGCTTTGCAAGCAAACCAGCCTTCACGCTCGGTTGAAGGCTCCTCGCCTCCAGGTCCATCTTCCGAATCTGCAAAACACACAGAACGAGAACTTAAATCTGTCTTACAGCCCATCTACACAACTCCCTCAAAATCCCCAAACTGCACGATTTCACTTTTATGTTTCTACAATTCTACCACCCCCAATTCAATTGTCCCCACAGCAGAACTTAAGGCGTCAGAGCCGAATATCTAGCCAAGGGGATCCCCATAATAGAATGCGTTGCATCATCTACTTACCAGCGATTCAGCTTCCTCCACGCCGGACTGGATCTCGGACAGCTTCTGCTTCTTCTTCTCTGCGAAGATCCCACCGAATCAGACCAAAAACAATCAACAAACGCGGGGGCTCCCGGCTCCCCCATCCAACTCACGAAGGGGGGAACCAGATTAAAAAGGGGGAGCTTGCTTACCTCCATCGAGGGCGGAGGCGGCGGTGCACTTGCGGGAGAGGGAGGCCGAGGCCTCGCAGTACTGCCGCTCGTAGCTCTCGAACACCTCGCTCATGGCTGCTGCCCGCGGCTCGCCTCGATCCCCTTCCTCGACCCGCGCCCAAATCTGGCGGCCGAGTCACTCCGGCGACACGATCCAACAAGAGCGAGTCGGCGGCGTCGGATCGAGCGGACGGCGGACGCGAATTTGACGGGGAGACTGCAATCCGCGTGGCTGGGCGTGGGGAAATTTGGGGGTGGCTTTGTTTGATCGGGTCAGGATTGGGGGAGACGGATACGAGAGAGATTAGCACATTGGCGCTGTTTGTTCTAGAGACTGCGTGGTGGGCCCGTAAGGTTAGTGGTCGTCGCAGGCTTAAGCAAGCGACCGAAGGTAGTTGCGGTAACGGCAGCGCGGGCCCGGCACGGCGTTTGGTCTACTAGGATGGAAATCGGTAACGGATCGGTGAAGCAAAAATCCGTTCAACAACAGTTTTTTTTTTTTTTTTTTTTTTTGGAGAACCGTTCAACAACATTCTCGAAACCCTACCATACGTGTTACGCATATCCGTTAAAGTTAGCGGGCGAAATTTTCCCATACTCTCTCCGTCTCAAAATAAGTGCATCTAGTGTGACTGAGAAATTATATATATGCTCCTATAAAGTTGTGATCATTGCACCTCGAGAAGAATGAAAGTAGAAGAGTAAAATGCATCAGCGGCCCTTAAACTTGTCATGCTGTGCCACTTAGGTCCATGAACTTGTAAACTCGAAATTTTGGTCCCGGTATTTGTTGAAACGTGCCGTTTAGGTCCATAACCCGCCCCGTCAACACTTAATCCGACGTGGCCTCGCCAGCGTGGAGGTGGTGTTTTGGCGGGATTTTTGCCGCCCATTATGTGATTGACTATTTGCAGTTAGGCCCCCTCTCGTCTTGATAAAAGGAAAACAGGTCATCTCCTTCCCCAACCGTTATCTCTCTCCCCTGACCCGATCCCCTTTGTCTTCTTCGCTGTAGCACTCCCTTGCCGCCGCCCCCTTTCGGATGCACGTCATGGGAGGCGATTCAAGTGGCTCGACCTCAGATCCACAAGGTGGTGGTGGTCTGCCGCTAATTTGGTGCACAGAATGTGGACGGAGCCAAGTGTTGCGGCGCATCTCGCAGAAGCCATGGAGCTTAGGCCATGTGTTCTACTGCTGCCCATTCTATAAGGTTAGTTAGGGTTCAATTTGAATTGGTTTTTGGTCTGTACATGTTTTGAGCTATAGATTGTGTCATGGATGTAGCGCAATGGAACTGGATGCCCATTTTGGTTCTGGGAAGAGGACTATGCTGTTGTGGCGGAAAATGGAGGAAATGCAGCTGTAGAACGTGTTGCTGGTCAAGGCTTTAGAACCAGAAATAGATTTGCCAGAGGAGCCATGGATGGAAGAGGAGCCATGCTTGGGAAGGCCGTGATGCAAGGAGACTGGAACAAAGAAAATGAACTAGTTTGCATCGGGAAAGAAGTAGTTAGATTTCTCAAGGCTATTTGCCTGTTATGTGGGTGTCTGCTCTTTGTGATGTTTTGATCCTCGTTGTTCAAGTAATGAAGTGATGCAATGTATGATGAAATGATGTATCAGTAATGGAAGCAGAATTTGAAATGAACAAAGATTCCAATATTGCATTCCTTAAGCCATAAGAGTACTTTTTTTTTGGAACAGACACAGTATTGAATTTCAATATTGAACTAAGATTCCAATATTGGAATTCAATATTGAACTAAGATTCTAATATTGCATTCCAATATTGAAATGAACAGACATAGTATTTGTAGAAGAACCAAAAGAGTACTACTTATCTTCCTATCTATCTTCCATGAATTAAGTTTCTAGAAGAACCAAAAGCATCACAAAAGTTGGTTGTATCACAAAAGTATCACAAAAACATCACGAGCATCAAGCCTTCTTCTTTGGTTGTGCAGCCTTGCTTGCCTTCTTCATTGGTTGTGCAGCCTTGCTTGCCTTCTTCCTTTTTGCACTTGGAGCTTCATCAGTACAGGTCTTCTTAGTTGTTTTTGATCGGCCACGCTTGGTTGCTGTGGTAGTTGCCATTGGCCTAGACATGCTTGGTATGTTGGACATGATGAATGTGGAATCTGGCAAAGGTGCATATTGGCTTTGCCTGGTGCTGATCTGTGAGGACTGGCAAAAATATTGTTGTTAGCTAGTAAACTTGTTTCTTTGTACATGGTAGTTAGCTATGAAGTTACCTCTGCATCTAGTTGAGAAATCATGGTCTCTGTTAGTTGGGACAACAATGGCCCACTTTGCTGTTCAAAATGCATGGAAACCTGCAAAAATGTACAAGTCAAATATGGTTTCATATATGGAAATGTGTTGAATTGTCATGTGAAGCTACCTGGCTTATCACTGGGTCTTAGCTTGTGGATGTTCTTCTTCATGCAATTCATCTGGTGGCACATCTGGCCTGATGCCAGCCTTCCTCAATTTGCAACCTCCCCTGTTATGGCTTGTTTCTCCACAATAACTGCAGGTGATTATTGTACCATGCCTAGACATTCTTTGTCCTACTGTCAGTTGAAGCATACAAGTTCTATGGGCAGCCATCACTTGTACACACAGCTCTAAACCTTGTCTTCTCATTCCTTGGCATGCTTATTTCAACCCTGTGCTTCAAGCTATATTCTCTGATTGCCTTCCTAAGCAGCTCAACTGAAGCAAATAGCATGCCCACCTTGAATGTAGGATTTTCCAAGTCTTCACCTTTGAATGCCTTGAATCTCATCCCCAACCCACCTTCATCATCAGACTCTGACAGCTGCAAATCATCTTCATCGCTAGACACCTCATCATCACCTCTGTCAAATACCATCTTCCTGGCTGATGTCTTCTTGCCCTTGCCTATGTTCACACCTTTGGCAACACCCTCATCAACTACATCTACATCAACGTTGTCCATAAATAAGTCATCATCCTCATCAACTAGCTCATAATCACTGTCAACAAAGTCTGTATCACACTCATTTCCACTGTCTTCATTATCTGCATTACCACCAGAAGTACCTTCACTACCTACATTTCTCTCCAAATTGGAGTAAAAGTCTGGAAGGTGCTCATCTTTGTTCCTGTCAACATGAGCCATCTTTGAAGGGCTTAAAACCTTGGGCAGTGAAGCTATTGGGTTTGCCACAATGTCATCCCAGTTCATGCCTGATATGTTATCATCATGGTCAAAGTAAATCACAATATTCCTATGATTGCTCATCACTGCTGCTGCCATAACATTTGTGTCTTGATCTGAGGAAACCAATCTAAGACCATCTGACATATCCTTTCCAGGTAACAACCAATATATTCTCAAAGAGTAAGATGCTTCATACTTCAGTTGTTCAATAAAATCATCAAACCAGAGAGGAGACCAAGTATCAACCTCACAGAAATCAAACCAATTGACTTTCTCATCAATGTAAGCTCTGTTTCCACCACGCCCAACAAAAAAACCACCGTGATGAACTTCTACTGTGAACTGCTCAGAATCAGCACCTACATTACCACATCACAATTCTATTACACTCAATCCATTACCCAACATGTACCAAAAACCCTAAACCAGTGCCTACTTTCACCCAAAAATCGATTTCCCTAGTCAAAAAAACCTCGTTTCCTAAATCCAGACCAATCTCAGGCACAACACTACCTCCTACAACCACTACTTCCATGGATTTGGGATTCGATTAACTCACCATACACCGGTGGCGGTTCCCCTTCCGGACGAAGCGCCATCTCGCCGATTCGGCGAGATCGCCGAGGGAACCCGCGCACAGCAGGTACTCCTTCACGCGCTCCTCGCCACGATTCTTCACGCCACACCACCGATTGCCTCCGGCCCGCGCAGCTCCGCCGTCGCCCCCTCTCTTCTCCTCCCTTCCTCCGCCAGGCGAAGAACTCGAACACGGGAGCTGACCAACTAATGAATTCGGGGGCAGAGAGGGGGCTCCTTGCTTATTTCCATGGCCTGGCGAGCTCCTCACGCGACCATCACGTGACAACACCTCCACGCTGGCGAGGCCACGTCGGATTAAGTGTTGACGAGGCGGGTTATGGACCTAAACGGCACGTTTCAACAAATACCGGGACCAAAATTTCGAGTTTACAAGTTCATGGACCAAAGTGGCACAGCGTGACAAGTTTAAGGGCCGCTGATGCATTTTACTCAAAGTAGAAAAAGATAAATAACATTGGTTTGTCTCATGTGTAAATATACACTTATTTTGAGAGAAAATTTGACTCTCTAAGTGCACTTATTATGGGACGGAGGGAATACACCTATAAAATTTTCGTTCGCAAAAAAAAGAGAGGCATATGATGTAGTATGTGACAAGTAATGATGACATAGTGACACGACCAGCCAATGACTAAGCAGCTCCCACTCGCAATACATCACAAGGTTTATTGTTTGCACAATCACAAATCACAATTTCCACGATCTCAATCGATATAGAGCTCATGTGTTGCTTTTTCTTGAGCTTGCATAAGGTTGCCATTGACTAATTTGAGTGGTTGAACCAATACCACCCCACTCGGCCATTTTAGGTGGCTAGGGAGGAAGCCTAGATACATTGAGAAGCATTCGAGACAACAAAAGTGCTTAATACCTTACCACTTAGAACAATTAGCATATGTTTATTGAGTTATTAGTCTCAAATTTGGCCCAGAGAGAATGATTGCAAGGTCATAATGCTTTGTGCTTAGTTCAAGTAGTGAACAAAACTTGTAAGTTTTGTGCACGGGCCGACACCTTGAAATCTCGTTAGCTCGCTGGCAAGCTTGTCGGCCCTTCAGCTTGGTGTGTAGCGGGGACGGTTATGTCATGTAGGGGTAAGGATATTGTTTCTTTCGTGCTTCATAAACGGCATCAAGTGACTGGATGTGTGACTTGAGGTGAAGACTTGACTTGGTGGAAAACTATTCATACTCTCACCTTTGTAGTGGTTCATGAGTTCTGGCTGGGACAGACTCGACGAAAAACTCCATCCTTCATCTAGTCTTGAAAAAACTTCCAAAACCTTGCTTGTCAAAGGATAGTATCTCTAATATATATGCATCTTCTTTATGTATTTGCATTTTATACTTACAACATGTGTGCATTTGTTTTCATGGGCACACCGTAAGGCATAGAAACATCCAATGCACAAACGATTTTCACCATTAGATTGCTGAATTTTCGTGCACAATTTGAGATCTGCACAAGAGGAAATGATTAGGTTTTGTTTGAGCAAGTTGTAGGTTGGGTTTAAGTTACCCTAGTTCATGCCCTCTTTGGACATTATTATTTGAGATTTACTCGTTTTCAAACGTTTGAAAACTAACTTACTTTTAATCACCGGCTGCAGAGGAAGATCCGGAGGAGGCTAGCCGGCCGGCGTGGTTAGGGTTTCGGGTTGCCGGGGTTTGAGGCCTCCAATGGTTGCCGGTCTTAGAGGAGAAGGTGGACGGGGGGAAGGAATCGACCGGCGGTGGCGGCGGTGTGTGGGTGGGCG
The DNA here is from genome assembly GCA_015476505.1 of Urochloa ruziziensis. Classification (NCBI taxonomy): domain Eukaryota; kingdom Viridiplantae; phylum Streptophyta; class Magnoliopsida; order Poales; family Poaceae; genus Urochloa; species Urochloa ruziziensis. The sequence goes on along the minus strand of CM027122.1, from coordinate 48,680,960 downwards.
GCGAGGCGGCGGAGCGCCGCTGGCCGGGGTGGTGGTTGCCGGCGGCCGGGCCAGGTCCCGGGCGGGGGCGTCACACCGGAGAGGTTAGGGGAGGGCCGTGGGAGAGGGCGGCGGCGGAGGCACGGGGCCGCGCCGGAGCCGGAGGAGGCGGCGGTGGGCGGGGGATCTCGTCCGTCGGCGATTAGCGTCGGCGGCGGAGGCTGAAGTGGGCGCCGGAGCCGAACGGGAGGTGCTGGCGGCGGAGGCGTCTCGTTTCGCGAGGAAGAAGAGAACCGTGCGAGCACAGCCAGGGAAAGAAGATAACGGACAGCAGTTGATATTTGATCGGATGGCTGGGAGGAGTGATTGACGCCAATCGGTTATTTCAGTCGATTGATAACAAGACACATCCTTATTGTTTAGTTGTAGGCTTCGGTTCGATGACCGGCAAAAATAAAAGATCAAGTTGCTCGTCCTTTCCTGACACTCTCTCAATTACATCAATATAATTGGATGAGACGGCGATAATGAATAGGAGGCTGCTTGTTCAGATCGCTCTCATGTTACACGCAGTCGCGCAACAAGACGTGGCGCCGAGAATTTGATGCGCAGTCTGCTGTGGGCACCAGGCCGGGCTCCATGGCGCTCCAGTGCAACGTCATCTGAGAGAAACGACAGTGGCCCTAAAAATCATCGATGCCGACATTGTGTGTTACAGTGGCAAGCAAATCCAAGGGGAAGATCTCGTTCTGGCCTGGTGCGCTGTTTCTGTTTGCACGCGCATATGGTCACGTGGAAAACGAAGAAGGAATGTGAAGTCAGTCCTGTGCACACTGAGCCTGTGGCCTGTGCTGAAGATCGGACAGGCAGCGAGATAAATGTACCTTGGTGGCTGGTGGTGGCCTTCCTGTTTCCTCCTGTCCTGATGCACTAATAACACTGGAGGAGGCTGGACTGATGGAGCAGCTGAAATAATGGCCTGGTCTATCTAGTCTTTACTACTTTTGTACTGTGGAATAATGTGGATATGACCCAAAGCTATCTTCTGCACACAATGGGCAGTGTGTTCCTCGTGTTGACACTATTTGCAGTGCAGTGTGTTCCTGAGTTCCTGACTTTGTGGCTTGATCTGTTTAGTCTTCATTGCTTAAGCACAAGGTGCAGTGCATACGGATCGCCTTTCCGGTGAAACGTATTGTCCATATCTTTCCTCACCGATTGCGCTTACCATATCGACGACACGTGGTAGACATTTAGGCCCTGTTTAGTTCCTTTATTTTGCAATTTTTCTCTCTCGATTTCCATGCTTCATCTCACAATGCACGCCTCCCACTATATAAATTTTGTCCGTTTTTCACTCTCTCTTCTGGAACTAAACACGCCCTTAGTTATCGCATTGCATGGTTCCAGAGATAAACTCTCATAATGGATTGCCGCATTTTTCGCGGGTTGTTTTGACACATTCAGCGATTACCAACTTATCTAGTACAGCCTACCAGCAGACGTCCAGACGGAATGCTAAAGTGCTAGTAATAACATAGGAAAACGCCAAGAATATTTCCCTAGCCTTGTCATTAGATCACATGCAAGATAGAACGAAGCTACGCCGCCAATAATTCCACGCGACGCGAGCTGCGGCCAAGTTCAGCCCGAACTCTTCAACTCGAGGAGCGCCGGGTAACGCCGATGTCAAAAACAAAAGGAAGCGCATTTCCTTTGACCTGACTCGCAAGTCGCCCGCCCCCTGCACGGCACGACGTACTCGCTAACCCCGTGACAAAGGTTCCCTCGTCGGCCCGCAACGACTTTTGCCACCAGTGGCCAGCTATGCTCACGGCACGGCCGTTCCTAGCTCCCACGCGGCACGTGCTCTGAATCCAGCGCAAGCGCGCGGCCACAGGCACACACGTTGGCCACGTGCGCCGGCGATCCCACGGCTCTCCCCCGGAGATAAATCGAAAGCGAAGGCCGCGCCCAAACAGGGCCATACAGCGCACACGTCGCGCGCGCGCGCGACGCCAGAGTAGACTCGTGTATATAACCCGCCACAAGGCGCGCTGGGCGCCGCCTGCGCCACACCAACAGCACACACACCCGCCAGTGCAGCGAGGCCTTTTTGTCCCCGTTCCCGATGGCCGCGCCGACGCCGAGGCCGTGGCCGCGCGGCGCCCTGCTCGCTCTCGCCGCCACCGTCGCTTGGCTTGGCGCCTCGGAGGCCGGGGCCGCGTCGCCGGCGTCGGGCGGCGCCGCCGACGTGCTGCGGCGGGCGCGGCAGCCCGAGTTCGCGGCGTGGATGGCCGGCGTCAGGCGGGCCATCCACGAGCGGCCCGAGCTGGCGTTCCAGGAGCACGAGACGAGCGCGCTGGTGCGGAGGGAGCTCGACGCCATGGGCGTCGCGTACAGGTACCCCGTCGCCGGAACGGGCGTCGTCGCGGCCGTCGGCACCGGAGGCCCGCCGTTCGTCGCGCTGCGCGCCGACATGGACGCGCTCCCGCTGCAGGTACGCTCACGCTCCCATTCCTTTTTCAATTTTTCCGGACTGTGTTTTTGCGTGTTCGTTTTGGAATTCGAGTTTTGGAACGCGTCGTGCTGTGAAACGAAGATGAACAGCTAGCCGAGGTTCCGCCGCAAATTGGACAATAAAATTCAAGTGCCTAGTACGGTACTAGGAGGATATATTATGCAGTGCCATTTGAGCTACTATAATGGCACTATGTTTCATTAGGAAAGGAAGGAACGGCGCTAGAAATCGAGCTATGCTAAAGTCATGCGTACGGGTCGAAGTGTCTTTCGTCGTGTAAAGTGCAAAGTCAAGCATGCTAACATCTTGAATCTTTGAATATACACTTCGTGGAAAAGATAAGTACAACCGGGACAACCGGTAAGGTTTATCCAAACAGGAAGCATCGTATCCGGACGCATGTTTTAACCTCACAGCGAGTTGACTCAATTTTTTTTGCTCCAAAGCTGCACTTTGCATTCCCTAATCAAATTTTAATTTTTTTTCTACGACAAACATTCAAACTTTAATTTCCATGGCCTCGATCTAAACCTGTTTTCAATTTCTGTGGATCAGGAGGAGGTCGAGTGGGAGCACAAGAGCAAGGAGGCGCGGAAGATGCACGCCTGCGGCCACGACGCGCACACAGCAATGCTGCTCGGCGCCGCCAGGATCCTCCATGAGCGCCGCCACGAGCTGCAGGTTTGGCCGCAACTTGAGCTTAATTCGTCTCCTTCCGCCGATCCTTTCACTGTCACGCACACTATCTTCCGCGCACCCTTTCCAACGGCATCTTATAGTACTTGTTTCTCTCCCGGTTGTCGTCGAGCACCTTACCCCTGCTGTGTGCGTGTCACCTTGTAACAGTTAGCTGAATTTGGAGTCGCCTTATTTGAAATTCTTTAATTGTCACGTTGCGCGGTTGCATATTCCGCGCGATCATTTATGCAGGTTTCATTCAGGATATTATAGTTGGCGCGAGCATTCATTCGTTTGTTGCCAAGTCATTTTCCCGCTTGATGCTTGAGATCTCTAGCTTCCCTTTCAAGCGATCGGGATGAACCTGCCAATTCGGCTCGGCATCTTTCTTTGTTGTGTCCTCTTTATCTTCTTCTAAAAAATTCCTGGTAATTTAGCGATTGGATTTGCTTTGTCTCTCCTCACTCCTTAAGACTTTAGACAGGTGGTATCTACTAATTGTTTGAACACATAGTAAAATTAACTATAGCTAGTTAAGGGGACAAAAATGGGTGAGCTATAGGAAGCACACTGACACACACATATTGCACAGTCTAAGTTATGTTCTAAAACCTGCACATCAGATAGAATTTCTCCTCCTTGCAAACAAGAAACTAAATATTTTCTTGGGACACGCCAAGCGTCTTCTTCTACCATGCCTGTGTCCCACGAAGCGCGATGTTTGCCAGCGAAGGTGTGCGTGTTGTCACTCATGGATGAAATAATATGGAAGTTTTTGTTTTATTGGTATTTTGAACTCTTTTGGAGGCGTCTTTCGAAAAAAAACTCTTTTGGAGGTGTACTAATCATTAATTACCTTGAACGCAAGAAGTTTGAACATAGTGGCATAGAGTGCACGCACGCCTGAGTCCCACTCCGATCTGGTAGAACTGTCTCTTCTGGCGGTGTAGCAGTGTTCAACTAGCTATTGGACTGCAGAGTCCTTTTATTATGAAAACTAGGCTTTGGCAACATGTAATAATGAACGCGAAGAAGAAATGTTACTGATAGAGCACGTGGCTTTTATGGATGAGTGCAGATTAAGCTCCCCTTCCTCAACTTTATTTTATGAAAAAATTAAAATCAAAAGATGTGTAACTCCCTTTCATTTAGTTTTGTTTGTTGTCGTCGTTGAGAGTTTTCCTTTGGGATATTTGCTATACAATCTTGTTCTTGCGTGCAGCACAATCTGGTTCGCTAATAACATGTAACATATGAGATCGTCAGCAAATTAGTACTGACCATGAGATGCGCTCGTGTTCTTCGAACTGGAGAAGCTCAGCAATTTTGTTGTCGCTACAATTTCAATGTGCATGAAGACGTAAGAAATTGACAATAATACTCACGTGAGTAATAGCCAAAGCTCTAACTCTCGTGCAGGGTACGGTGGTCCTCCTTTTCCAGCCTGGCGAGGAGGTGGGCATTGGCGCCAAGAAGATGGTGGAGGCCGGCGCCGTGGACAACGTCGAGGCCATCTTCGGGTTCCACGTCACCGTGATGCTCCCCACGGGCGTAGTGGGCTCCAGGGCCGGCCCATTACTGGCCGGGTGCGGGTTCTTCGAGGCGGTGATCACCGGGGTGGGCGGCCACGCCGCCATTCCCCACAGCTCCGTCGACCCCGTCGTGGCCGCCTCCAGCGTCGTCCTGAGCCTGCAGAGCCTCGTCTCCCGTGAGGCCGACCCGCTGGACTCCCAGGTGGTGACCGTGACGAGGTTCCAAGGCGGCGGCGCCTTCAACGTGATCCCGGACTCCGTCACCATCGGCGGCACGTTCCGGTGCTTCTCCGGCGAAGGGTTCATGCGCCTGAAGCGTCGGATCGAGGAGGTCATCGTGTCGCAGGCCGCCGTGCACCGGTGCGCGGCGTCCGTGGACTTCGGGGTGGGCGGCAGCCCGCTGCTCCCGCCCACGGTGAACACGGCGTCGCTGCACGCGCACTTCGAGGCCGTGGCGGCCGAGACGGTGGGCGCCGCCAGCCTCCGCGGCGCCATGGAGCCGTGCATGGGCAGCGAGGACTTCGCGGCGTTCGCGGAGGCCGTCCCGGCTTCCCACTTCTACTTCGTCGGGATCTGGAACGAGGGCGCCGGCGCCGTGCACGCCGCGCACTCGCCGCACTTCGTCGTCGACGACGACGCGCTCCCCTACGGCGCCGCCATGCACGCCAACCTCGCCGCGGGGTACCTGCGGCGCCGCGCGGCGTCGGGCGGGCAGCACGGGGACTCCCACCACGACGAGCTGTAGCGCGCGGCGGCCTGTCGCGACCTCGGAGCGGCCGCGGCGCCGGCGGCGTTAGGCCCCCGCGCTCGCGCGCGCCCAAGGCTGCTTGATGAGCTCAGTGAGGCCCGAGTTGCAGGTGGCGCCTGTCGTCGTCGAGTACTTGCCACGCGTTGGGGCGCTGGGATTCAATTCGGTGTTCGGATGTAGAGATGTAGTCTGACAGATCATGCTGCTCGGTGCGTGAGGGGGTGTAAAGCTGCTGGTCAATGTCACGATGTGATTCTCGGTGCCCGATAGAGGTGCTCACGTCCGAATTCTGATGCGAGAATGAGAGCTCGTAAATGAAAGGTGTAATGCTCCCTGATGGACTACACACATACATTCAAGGGAGCTGTTCGCGCCGGTGCCGGCCTATCGACAAACCAGTAACTTCATAGCAAGAGAGTCTGAATACTGATATGAAATGTCTGAATCGTTACAAACAGATGGTCTGCACAAGAAGGTAGAAAAACACAACAAACTAACACAAAGAACAGATGAGCTCCTAAATACATGTAGGAATGGGGAGGGGCAAAGGGCACATAAGGCAGATGATCCTGAAAGAACAGCAACGTCTTGGCGTGTAACAGACTCGGGTCCTGTCACCTCCGGCACACGCTGTGGCCTCGAACTCAGTGGCGCAGGCCGCCGAAGAGGAGCGCCAGGGCGGGGCAGAGGACTGCGGCGACGAGAGAGGAGGAGAGCGCGGCGGCACCACCGGCCGTGGGGCTCGGCGTGGGCTCGTCGGCGGCCATCGCGACCCCGGCGAGGGAGGACACGGCGACGGCGGCGATGACGACGGCGCGGAAGGCCTTGGATGCCATTTCTATATGGTAAACCTTGCAGGCTTCGCTCCGTGCACGGTAGAAAAACAGGACAACTGGACAAGAAGCCGAGACTCCGAGAGATAGAGAGAGCGAGCGAGCTGGAGGAGGTGTTGTACCGGGGTGCGGTAGATAGGTGAACGGCGCCTGTTATTTATAGGTGGAGGACCGTGAGGCTGGAGCCGGAGCCCGGAGCCACCACGTTCGCGGTCTGGCTGGCCTGGCCTGGCATGCCTGCCTACCAGAGACAGCTCACGATCAACGGCTGGTAGGCCCCTGAAGTCATGCATGCCCGCTGCATGTTCAGTGTTGATGTAGGTGCAGGTCCAGTCCAGGGCACTGCGCATTCACTAGCTGCTATTGCATTTGGCACTGCCAGAGCACACCAGTTCAGGACCTGCAGGCCGACGGACAAGTTCAGATGCAGGTGCTCCACTTGGATAATTTGCTTGTTTCCCGCAGTCATTTTGCTAAAGGTTGTTCAGACGTAACGATGTGAACTCTGATTTGAAAAACCATGGGAGCCACCGGAAACGGAAAGGCGGCCGAGTGGACCGCGCGCGCCACATGCCGCCTCGCCAAAGCGTTCCCCCAATGCAATAACGACGAGCGGAGCGGGCCGGCCTCGCATCTCAGTCTCATACTCTCATGGCGTCCATCGTTTTCCTTTGGATCCGCCCACGAAGACGACAGAACGGCGAAGGTTTAGAGGCCGGGCGATGGTTCTGAGTCAGAATTGTGGGCTGTAGCCGCCGCACCTGTTCCTTGGCTGGATGCCAACTTGCACTTCAGAAAGCGCTCGGTGTGTCGATAGTCGATACCACCGAGGTGATTTTCGTCTGATAAACTGAACTACCGAACGCCGAAATCGACCTTTAACACCCAGCGATCCTCTGGATGGGGAATTGGGAACAACTCAACAACAGATTTACGCTACTGAATTGTTCATGGCTCCATAGGCTTTGGTTCCATCTACGGAGTACGAATGTACGATCGAGACCGCGTACTGACTTTGGAACAGCCAAACAAAGATAAGCAAATGTTGCAGCCTGCACCATATCTCCATAACGGGTGTCACTACTAAATCAAGCTGGGCTAATGAGTGACCTGAACCGCTCCAAGAATCTCACACCGCAGCACAGGAGGGCCCCGAACTAACAGTGGATATGTGGTGGAGTGTCCTGGCAAAGCTAGTGGAGAATTCTGCCACTTGACAGCGCAAATAATGGGATGTTGATCACCGCCGCGGTGACTAGCTGATCGTGGGAGCAGTTCAACCGTGGCCATTTTTTGGATCACAATTTAGTATAGTACTCCGTACATTAGTTTTGTCAGCCGTGTGGCATAGACATTGATTTTTTGAGTCGCTATAATTAGAAACCTTATTCAGATAGAAATTCTTGGCGCGCTACTGTCCCTGCTCGGATTCCCTTTTTGATAATTTGTCTTAATTGCAATTTTTTGGAAGCTTTTTTAAAGAAGAGTTTTCATGACAAATCGTATGATCTTTTTTCAGAAGAACTTTGATAAAACTTATTCAAACAACTTCGAAAAATAAACTTGTTCATATAAATTTTTTAGGGGGCAGTAGGACACCTGGCCTTTCGGCCCGATCGAGTGTGTGCCCACGGATTAGTATTAAGCATCTCCAGCGAATTACTTATTTTTCTTTCTAATACCAATAATGGTTTTTTGATGATGAGAGATGCTCTAACGGATTACCAATCCAATCTCCATAATCAAAATTTTTTATGATCACTAAAATATACACCTTTCTCTCACCCTAAACAAAGGGGATTCATTTCTCTATCCTATTCATGAGTACGATGTGTTTTTATAATCTAGTGGAGCACTAGTTAACAAAAAAAAAAAACGCAAAAAAAAAAAAAAAAACTATTGGTAAGAGAGCGGATACACAGGTGATGGAGGACGATAGTCTACTGGAGATACTGCAAGTCATTGCCGTTGTGGATATGTCTGCAAAAGAAGAGTTGAAACCAAATGGCTAGAACCAACCTGCCGATTATAACATTCATGGTACACAGATATTCTGAGTGCACATAAAGGCTTAAGGCATTATCTGTGATGGGTAAGACATAGAATATTTCAACATAGCCCAGGAGGTTTTTGAGGCACCTACTTATACAAGTTTCAATTGTAATTTACTTAGACGAGTTAGGCCCTCAGGCAAAGAAAGAGCAAACAAAGAAACTAGCATATTTGATTAGTCAGGTTGTTTTGTCGCCAGATGATGATGCCAAAGATGGTACCAAGCTTCAACTCTACTAATCCAACAAGTCAGCTTAGCACTCGTGTAGTGCGGCTGTACTAATGAGACCATTATGTTCTTGTAATTGGGTAGAGGCATAACGAAAACTTATGATGTACTTGTAGGAGACAGAAGAAAAGGGTAATCTTTACATAAAGGCGCCATCTTTAGTTCAGAGGAGCCAAAGATTTCACAGGAATTCACGTAAAATCTAGATAAATCACCACAATAATAGAATGTGTGAAAAAGGCCTGGTCGTCCGTCGTCCTAATAAAGCAGTCGATCTCCTTTGATGACACTAGTGGTTAATGGTGCCTGGGCATGGGCAGATCCAATTGATGAAACAGAAGCGGTAGCACAACACCCTAAACCTTGTAAATATATAAACACATCAAACATAATACAAGCAATTCTCCATTACCTTCCCAAACTGATCAATCCATTACACAATAGCGAGCATACAGAATATACAAATTTCAGTATCAGTTTGGCATTATTTGTAATATGTTCAAGCTAAACACCATCAGACCGGAGACATTTGCAGTTTTACCAGAGAATTGCACTGGAATTTGTTACATCCAACTTATCAAGCAGTAGCATCAGCAGGTGCAGTGGGCTCAGCCTCCCAGAATGAAGTCTTTTTGCCTGTCTTTGAAACAGTTTGCAGAACTGCGTCAGGTGTTACATTTCCCTTCACCGTGACCTTCTGCTCCTTGATGTCTACATCATAAGACTCAACACCTGAAGCAACCACATGACCACCACATAAGTTTAGATTTAGAAACTGCAACATAATGATTGGGCAATATGTTCAGAGTCAAACTGCACATATTTAATTGGGCAATATGTTCAGTGTCAAACTGCAAAACGTTCAATTTTCTTCCGCATGAGTCAGGCATTTAGTGCTAGTATAGTATTGAAGCAACTGATTTACAAGTTAAATCAATAACATATTGTTAGACTTCCAAGGACCAATTATTTCATTAGAACTACTCTAGGCTTATCTAACACATATAACAATGTTAGAGCAAAGTATTTCCATTAGAACTATATTCACATAAACAGAGAGAAATTTCAGAGTAGGACCAGCCAGCAAGTTAAATGTTGATGTTTAGACTTTAGGCTAATTAGAGATAAAATTGCATTGCTGAAACTAGAACTAGCTGTTTCTATCCTTTGAAACAATAAGTTCGAGGAAAACGGGACAGCATGCCCAGCCTCTCTAATAACATTCAAGTTCTAATGATGAATTCACTTTAACTAGCCCCAATGAAGAACATTTAGAAAAGAATGCAAGTTTGTTCTACATATTCTATAGTTCATTTTACCAGAGCCCAACCCAACACCAGCTGCATAGCTTGACCAGGATTGCTTGAGAAAGCTAAGATTTTATTTGAAGCTCTGAACAAGTGAAACAGAATGTTGTACCCAATTCCAGACTTGCAGGAACGAATTGAAATAGCTGACAATCAGAAAAACAAGAGAAAACGTTAAGCAAGAGAAACAAACCAACCTTCCATTTTGCCCAGAACCCGCTTAACTGCTCCAACACAGCCTTCACAGGACATGCCAACCCTGAGTACGACAGTCTGCATCACAGCACCCATTTTTTCGGAAATTAATATTTTCTGCTGAATGGAAGAGCAAAATGGGACGTGCTTCTCCAGATTCCATATAAATATTATATGAGTTTCTGCATCCCATCAATATGGTGAAAAAGTAGTTTTCCACAAACCTCTTTATATGAAGACCAATAGATGAATTACAAATATCATACTATTCTATAACATAGCAAATATGTTCTACCATGACTGCACAATCCTAAGGCAACTCTGCTCATAACATGGTTAACCTCTTCCGACGTGAAAAGATAGAAACTAGCAATGACAATTTGTGCACAGCACAGTAGTTTCAACCATTTTTTGGAGTCAACATAGATTGTCCTCCCAGCTTTATTATCATCAAGTCATTTTTGCGAAAAATTATCATCAAAATCTAAAATAGCTATATTCACTAGATAAATTCATTGAAATGAAGTACTTCCTCCGTTCCAAATTATAGGTCGTTTTGGCTTTTCTAAGTTCATAAACTTTGCAAAGAATCTAGACATAACGTTTATCTAGGTGCATAACAAAGATTATGAACCTAAAAAAACCAAAACGACCTATAATTTGGAATGGAGGTAGTACTTCTCAACGAGCATAAACAATTAGAAACATTAACAGTCATCCTGATATTTACATTACTGAAGCTTGGTGGTCCTCAAATAAATAACTCTAATGGACTATCATGCCATAAAGTCGTCGCATCTGGCCTAACCAAGACCCAAAATTGTCTGGACAAGGGGCATTTTTTTCACAGCATCAATGGGAAAAAAAACATGCTCGGGCATAAAAAATGAATCAACATTAGATCTATGTAGGTTAAGCATAGCTGATCCCCTACAGATCAGGCCCTAAATCTACCCGCAGAGAAATTGTCGAAAATTGTTTTGGGGGAAACGGATCGTTTGGTACTCAAAAACATCACTACCAATCTTAAGCGAAGGGTGGCGCCCGAAATTCGGCACGGAAATTTCACAGGGGGGATAGGACTGCGTTACCTGGGCCATCGCGAGAGGGGAGAAGTGGACTGATCTCTGAGGAGAGCGAGGGGCGAAGGGAGCGCAGGATCGGGGAGCTCTTGACCGAATCAGCGGAACGTAAGACTCCCGACGGGCACGGCGGTGGATAAATACAGGCGGGGTGGCGTCAGGAAACACGCAATGGGGGGGGGGGGGGGGGGGGGGGAAGAAAAGGACGGACGCGTTTTCGCTTTCTGATCGCGCACTGACAGATGGGGTCGCGGCGACGGTTGGTGCTGGGGGCCGATTCGTTTCTTTCTTTCTTTTTTTTTTTTTTTGTCGTGGGGGACCTGAGAGCGGATAAGACGGAGGTGTGCGGGGGGAGGGTGTGTAGCCAAGGGGATCCCATAACAGAATGCGTTGCAACATCTGCTTCAGCTTCCTCCGGGTCGGCCCGTTGCCATTCATACCAAGTCCATGGCTCGATCAGCAGAGTCGAAATCGTGCGGGCCGGAGAACCAAACGTGATGTTGTCATGTTGCCTCTTGAAACGTGCTTGCCCAGGGGAGGAGAACAACCAATCGCGCCATTTGTCGTGCCGCTGTCATCACTGTTTCCGACGTATACCAGCGACCTTTTTTTAATTCACAGAGGAAAAAACTGCGCTGACGCATGCGCTTGTGCCTTGGCATCCCTGGCGCGCCGCGTGACGCTTGCGCTGACGCTGCCCCGGCCCTGCGCCTGCGCCCCTCGTTTAAAACCCACACCCGCGTTCCCTCCTCTGGCACGCGCAGCAGGCAGCAGCACGACGCCGCGCCACAGGCCCACACCCTCTGAAGCCGCCACCCCAACAGGAGGCTGCCGTGGCGGCGCGGGGGACAGGCGTAACACCTGAGGGTGCCCACGGCCATGAGCTCCGCGGCGGCGGCGATGACGGGGGCGGGGAAGGTGGTGTGTGTGACCGGCGCGTCGGGGTACATCGCGTCCTGGATCGTCAAGCTGCTCCTCGCCCGCGGCTACACCGTCCGCGCCACCGTGCGGGACACCGGTGCGCGTCCTTTTCCCATCCGCCCCCATTTTCTCACCTTCCCGCGATCCGCCTCTAGGGGATTCCCTATCGTAGTTGGTGCGCTGTGCTGTGGGATTTCTGTGATGCTTTGATTGGATTATTATGCAACATTGGTGATCCACGAGTTGTGTAGGGGACCGAATGTTCGATTCTATGAAGATAATTTGGGTCTGGTTGATTGGAAACAGTTTTGCATCCTTCTCTGCTGTTAATTCGTGGATTCACGGTACTTGGCACACAGATTAGAGGGGATGCATATGCATCTCGTATGTACGGCACCTACATTAAAGTTCAAAGGACATAGGTAGCTTGCATTCCTAAAGCTAGGTCCGATTGTTGTACCATCAGAACCGAGACATCTATGACATCGAAGTTTGTTAGCCTTTAGGTTTCTTTAGTGATTTTTGGCATCGACAAGCTACTGATAAAAAAAACATGCTGGTTAACTGTTAACTTCAGGGAGCTCGCTTTCTTTAGTGATTTTTTGACTTAGACAAGCTACTTACAACCCTTGGTCCACAGCTGTGTGGTTTTTTATTTATGTGGTCATGATCGAGGATGGTTATGCTTGCTTGGCATTTTGAGGGATGTAAAATTAAAGCTTACATAATTCGAGGATGATATGGATCCTTGCGAATCTTTGATGGAGAATGAACTTGTTCCATTTTCCAAAGAAAAGAAGGGAGAGGCATTGCCTCTACTTCATTTTATTACTTCCTCCGGTAACAGATATAAATAGTTTTAAGGTTTGTCCTAAGCCAAACTTTTTAAGCTTTAACCATCAAAAGCTGAAATTCCAAATAGTTTTGCAATTAAGGTTGATGCTCTTATTATCATGAAAAGTAATACTATCATAATATGTAACTCCTATATTTGAAATATTTTCTTTTATAGAAATTGACAGTCAAAGTTGTACCGTGTAGATTGTGTTGATGTCCTAAACTTTTATCCTTGTGATCAGAGGAACACTAAAATGAAAACACACGCAAGGTTAGCATATGGCACAGTCCTTGCATCTCACAGCTCCAATGTTAGAGCATAACCAAGAATTGCAATTTTCGGCTTCATGAGTCATCAACATTGTTGCCTTCCTTTTTTCAGCTGACCCAAAGAAAACATTGCACTTGTGTGCGTTGGATGGAGCTAAGGATAGGCTGCACTTATTTAAAGCTAGCCTGCTAGAAGAGGGCTCTTTTGATGCAGCGGTTGATGGGTGTGATTGTGTCTTTCACACGGCATCTCCGTTTTATCACAATGTCAAGGACCCTAAGGTTTGTATTATTACCACTTGATATGTGTCATAGGTTGCCATGTTTATTAAATCTCAGTGATATATTCCCTTGAAGAAACATGTTGTCATGAGAGTGTTTATGTATATTAAGTTTAAGCTTCACTTTAATAGATGTACTGTTCTTTAGCATAGGAACTAACATGTCATTCAGGTTGTCACAGAGAGTCACTCCCTTAGTTGACAGGCTGCAGCATTGTAGTTCAATGTGCATATTTTTAGTCTTACATTCTTACTGACTGATGTGCCATGGATTGTCCTTTTGGTATTTGTCCACTGACTACCATGCCCAGTCCTACTCATTTTCCTTTTACAAATGTAAGTCCTCTTCTATTTTATTTCCAACAAGTAAAATTTTAAAAGGTTTAAATAAGCAAAATACAACAGCTTCGGGAGACGAAGAATGAGGTTCTCAACAATTTATTTTGTGATTTCACATTGTTGGAGTTGGACCCATATATTAGCCTTTGACGTCTCTTATGAAGTTGTCAATTTTGTTAGTTATCTTAATGAGTTCTACATTATTTTCTTTAAGTTATAGTAAGGAGTTCTACATTGTTTTGGTTTGTATGTGTACCCTTCAGGCTGAGTTACTTGACCCAGCAGTCAAGGGAACACTTAATGTTCTTGCTTCATGCAAGAAAGCTTCAATTAAAAGAGTGATTATTACATCATCCATGGCTGCTGTCGCCTACAATGGGAAGGCAAAAACTCCTGATGTTGTAGTTGATGAGACATGGTTTTCTGATCCAGAAGTTTGTGAAAAGAATCAGGTATGTGCCTTCACTTAGCCATAAATAATGATTGCTTCATGGGCTTATTAATTGATGAATGAGTTTAACTTGCACAATACACTTTGCTTATTCTGGTTCCTGTTTATGTTCCCACTTTACCTGTGTTTTAATGTCCTTCATGAGAATTGTTTACTTGTGATTTGTTCATTGAAAATAAGTGCTTTCAATAGTACTGTGTTGTTTATTATGGTTACTTTGGCGGTTTAGCCCATGAACTCTTTGTTCCAGAGGAGATGTGCATAATGCAAGACTCCACCAGATATATAATAGGCTAGGTTTATTTCTTATGTGAAGGGTGATCTCATCATTACATAAATGCTTGTTACCCCAATACTCCCCTCTATTCATAACTGTTTGTTACCGTTGGCATTTGGACACAAGTTTGACCCATTCATCTTATTCAAAAAATTATGTAAATAACTTTTTTTGGCTTGTTTTATCATTAAATGTACTTGAAGCATGACTATATTTTGGCATGTTTGAACTAAAAATTTTAATACGACAACAGCCAAACATTGTGATCAAAGTCAATGGTGACAAACATTTAGGAGCGGAGGGAATAGTTTCTTATTTTGAGCCCAGTTTCTGGCCGGAGACCTTTTCTTGAACATGCAGCAGAGTTGCGTATCATTTTAATAGTACATCCGGATCTCTAAACCTACTATATAACATGGCGGCAGCCGGACTACAAGAGCAGGGATAGAAGGGGCTAACCCTACTAGATGTTGGCTCAACCTCAGGTGATCTCCCTGATCAACCCCAGAGAACACACACACACGCAGAATGGGTGCGACCCCATGAGCTGCAGCTGCTCCTTGTTATATTCACAAAGGGGTGAAACAAAGTAAAAAGGGTAGCTTTTACAAGATATGGTCTCCAACTACACCAACAGTCACTATTGCTACCACTACTAGTCACTAAGTTGCCATACCTCAACTAGTTGTACTACCACTAGTCAGCTACAGCCTGTTGCCGTCCTTGAACAATGGCAAGGCTCTGATGAGCTGTGAAAGCTCTATGTACCTAGCTAGGAAGATAATGGAGCAAGAGCATGGGTAATTATCTATCACTAGATTGGTATTCTATTTGCTTGCCTTAGTTGATACATCTCTCATTATATAGAGAGGTTTGCTTGACGTTTAAGCAAGAATCTAATATTATCTCTAAACGTAATCCTAATGGGTTGGCCAGTCGGCCCAGCCAACTGCTCATGACAGCTTCATTGTTGATCCCACATAACTGATGCTGCTTGTCAGTAGGAGTATTTTGCTGCCTGATGAGAGTTCTTTCAACATTTGTTGATCTCACTTGGCAAGTAAATATGCCAGCAATTTTTCACTTTATTTTATTGTTCCATCTGAATGATCTTAGGAAGTGTATTCCCACCGTCTTTCCATTTTGAGAATTGGTACATGAACTTTGGATAGCTTCAGTTTCTGCTATCATTCTATTGTCTAATGCACATCCTTCTACAGCAATGGTATATTCTGTCCAAGACACTTGCGGAGGAAGCTGCTTGGAAGTTCTCAAGGGACAATGGACTTGAAATAGTTACGATAAACCCTACAATGGTTATTGGTCCCCTACTGCAGCCTACACTAAACACTAGCGCTGAAGCTATACTGAAGCTAATCAACGGTATGTGGCTTGACTAACTAAATTTCCTAGACTGACCAGTATGCACAGTAGAAATTCATGCACCCACAGACTTTTTGGCTGTCATTTGTTCAAGGAAATGCTTGTTAAAACAGTAAGACACTTTTTCCCAGTACAAATCCTACACATAAGAAGCTCAGAAAAGTTGAACCTATATAGTATTTCAATCGAAATTATGTTCTCTTTTACCTTTACCTCTGGAAACCTTGGGGTTTACTGGAAAAATGATACTAAAACTGAATCATTCTCTTAATGGTCACTTGTCCTAACGCCGCAACTCAAATACATACGTAATCAGTTACATAATTCTCATGTTCTGTGTGAATATGTGGTAACATGGATCTCATAACTACCTTATGTTTGCTTGGAACCTATTACAACTTAGCAAGGGCACCGTAAGCTTGTATCACTAGCAGTATAGCTGCCTTCAGACTAGCTTACAACAGCTGTTTTGTTTTTTTTATGGTCAACAACACCTTCCCTTGTGAAAACCATTTCTGGGAAGGAAATAGAGTAGTGTGCCTCTATAAGAAACTGTATTGTATTTCTGTCCATAATAAGAATAAGAAATTGAAGAGTGTTAGCTAGTCATTTGGGCTGGCCCTTTGGGCCATAGGTAGCAGGACACGCCGGCCTCATTGGCCGTGCAGCTCTCCCCTCAGGGGCTGTATAGATAGATATTGGAGTCGGCTCTCCCCTCGAGGGCTGTATAGATAGATATTGAATTAGGCAAGGATCTTCGTCGGATGGTATTGTTCTCAACACCTAGATCATCCTTGCCTATATATATATATACTCGAGCATTGCTCTCCATAATCTATCTATTATTCCATGCAATCTCTATTGCTTTCAAAGAGACATAATGCATTCCTTCTCAATTTCTCACAGGGTCATCTACATATCCTAATTCCAGCTTTGGATGGGTAAATGTTAAAGATGTTGCCCTTGCGCATATCCTTGCATATGAATTACCTTCAGCTAATGGAAGATATTGCATGGTTGAAATAGTTGCTCACCATTCAGACCTTGTCAACATCATCTCTGAGATGTATCCCACCATTCCTCTTCCTGGCAAGTAAGTTGATGATCTTAACAACATGCATCATGCTATTTGATGCCTCGCGAACTGGCCATTAGCTGATGCAAAACTTTTTACAAATATTATTCGTTTGGAATGTTGCTTCTCTTTTAGTTTTCAAAACGTTTTCAAGGAATTAAATTAAAGATTTTCCTATCGTGCCATTGTCAAGCGTTCAGCATTCCTCTGGTGCTCATGTCTTAAGCTACTGCTTACACTACAAGTTTTGGCAATGATGTGTAAGAAACTGAGAGTGTGTTCGTCATGGCAGGTGTGCAGATGATAAGCCATTTGTGGCAACCTACCAGGTATCAAAGGAGAAGATAAGAAGCTTAGGGATTGAATTAACTCCACTGAATACAAGTCTCAAGGAGACAATCGAAAGCTTGAAAGAGAAAGGTTTCGTTACTTTTGACCCCATCAATATGTGAAACAGAAGAGGATATGCATTATGCATAATTAGTGGGATAAACTTCACAAGATACACTACATAGTTTTTGTTATGTAAGGTGATCTCAAATAAATGGAGGCATGTTGTAGTTTGTGTTGCATCTGTTATATCTTCCTGGGCCTGAGACGACGCACATGGTAATATGGTACATAATAATTGGATACTACAGTCTTGGCACAACTTTCTTCATTAACCAATACACTGATGAAGAAGCTATTCTCCTATTATTTGATAGCAAGGCAAAGTAAATATGCCATTGCTCACACGAACAAAACAAGGGCATTTGAGCGCACCTAGAGTTGCTACAGAAGTATTACACTTAGTTAACAACTCATGATAAGCAATTATCATTTATATGCCATAATGAACGGTATATTACTTGATTCTTTTGACAATTCTGGAACAGAAAACCATGTCTCATCAACTATAACATCAGGAGTCCTAGGGTGCCCATTGTAGATAAGGGCAGTCCCAACCCAAGAAACTACTCATAGTTTCTATAACATCCACATCATCAAGAAACTAGTACATGACACTACACTCCCAATGCAAACACCACAATCTAATGCTTGAATTTAATACTACTCATCTCACATAATGTCTTGGATGGCGTGTAGAAACTAGGTCTCATGCAAGACCTGGTTTCCTTCTCTTTCATCATTTAATCTATTGCCACATCATCTTTTATCCTATGTGGCAGCTCATTTAATTCTATGGAAACTATCCTAGTCATTGGGTTGGGACTGCCCTAACAACAGCTATGGATGGCGTTATAATCACTCTTTTAACATAAGCTTTCTTTCACGAAGAACATTAAGCGTTCCCTTGACTGTTGGGTCTAGTAACTCGGTCTGAAGGGCATACACATGTGAACGAGATAAAAATGTATAAATATATAAAGGTTTTCCGAAACTTTTTTTTGGTTACTTACTTATTGTAAGGGTTTCGTATATGATAATTGAATATTATTAATAAAATAAAAGTGAGACTATAAAATGCAAAAGTCATAACTTGATAAACAAATAGGATGATATGGTAGCCTCTGTAAAATCCAAGTGAGCTTTGGAATTCGAAAGGGCAATACCTAGCTAAATTAGCAATTAAGAAAGTAAAACTAGAATAGTGTACATTGAAGTAGAATGGCATTACACTACTGCACGGACCGTTATTCTAATCGGCCCATCCTAATCGGTTTCAAGTACACCGGTGCGAAAAAGTCATTAGAGCCGGCACTATAGGCAGTGCTACAGTATTTTACGAGGCACAACTTTTGGGCCGGTGCGATTAAACATTTACCTTAGCCGGTCCTTATAGGACCGCTTCGAATAGATATTGTTAGCGACTTATAGTAGGCCAGCGCGATTAGTGTGGTATTCGAAGCGGCTTATTGTACGTCGGTTCGATTATACAAGTATTCGAAGCGACTTTTAATATGCCGGCTATATTGGTACGTATTACAAGCTGCTGAAGCATGCCAGCACAGATATGTTGCATTTAATGAAGTCACTGATTCTTACTTTCTCCAATTTACCTTTCACACTGGCTCTTTTTCTTGCAAATGAAGCAATGTCCATCCATAGAGTTTTGTGAAGATGCGGAGGCGAAATTGGTGTCGGGCCGGTATAGCTTAGGCCGTCTCCATCGATCAATCCAAATAGCCAGCTGATGTGGTGATCTGACTGAATAAAGAAATAGAAAAATGAAACTGCTGTAAGAGGAGGGCAGCATGTCAAGAGACCAATAGTTTTTTGGTAGATGTGCGAGCTAGCCGCTTTCGTACCAGGTGGAATAAATTACAATATATGCTAGCTATTCGATAGATCACTGGAGAGGCCCTTAGCATTGGGACGCCTATTGGTGCGGGTCCAATTATGACGGAGTCTTGTTCTCGATTCTTTCAAAGGTGATTTTTCACTTTAACACGTACGGTCGCAATCTTTCTCAGCTGTCGCCTTTATCAGGAGACGTCAAATTTCAGCCTTTTTCAGGTCGCCCCATGCGGAAAACAATTAAACGTACGCTGTCACACCCTGAAATTCTCCAACTTCAGGATGTGAATTTAGAGAATAATTAAACAGCGATTTTCTCTCAATTTTAAAAAATTTCTAACATTTATTTATTTTACAGAGAATTTAGCGTAGAAAGAAAACAATTGTTGTTTTCTAAATTTAAATTAACTGTTCACTGTGTGTTGCATTCATGCCGATGCATCGCTGAGTTCTAGGCGTACACAACCCTCGGTCGTCTGCTTGTGGAGTTGGAGCCTCAGTTCCAGGATTGAGCTGTGTAATACTCTGATAGTCCCTTTATTTATTTTCTTTTACGTGATACTGTCTCTATTATTCACTTTTTGTTCGCCGTATGTGTGAAACTTGATCCTGGCACACATACGGTGCGTACTCGGTTTTGTTTTTCAAAACCGGATGTGACCTACGCTGATAAACAGTTTATGCTGGACCGCCTCAGGACCTGATGCTGACAACGGCATCCAATTCCCTCAGCACTTGCAGACATTCATCGGCATTTTCAGTTCTGGCCTTGAAGTACTCCAAAAGAATAGTCCTAGTTTCACATCCTCCATCTTTCAGGTGACAAGGGCCAATCATGGTAATGGGCATCTGTCGTGCATTCAGCATGGCTTCTTTTCGTTCTTGTGCATATCTAGCAATGTAAGGCATTTGAAAAGGCAATAAGGTATGTAAGAAGATACATGTAAGTTAAAAGCAGAGGTAGACTAGAATCGTGTTCTGGAAAGTCTTTCACATTTCTGACAATCTACTTTAAGTTTGAATGTGTACAGGCCTTCAGAAGTCAATACTTTAGAGGTCATGTCATTCATCTTATTTCATACATGTGTATTACCCACAGTTGAAATGCATTTCATTTACTACAATGTTCAATCATATTTTTCTTTTAAGGAAAATCTCTACGGCTTAGGATACTTAGCCCATTTCTTCTTCAGATACTTTGCATAAAGCTAAAAAAGGTAATGTCACAATCTAGGTGGTTTCCTGCACAACGACCCTACAAAAATCTTCCACAATTAAGAGTCAGATCACAATGGCACAGTTTGGATCATCAACAGCGAACTGAATAATTTACTTAAGCTGTATTCCTTATCTGATTTAAGTTTGAGTGAACTTACTGACAGCTATCTACATCTCAGTGGCATCTAACCAAATTGTTCGTATCTGAATATGGTGCTACTGGAAGTTTTGAAGAGTAATAACAATTAAAATGGACTAAAAGATTTCATACATAAGCTGTATTGAATTTCTCATCAAACTTTCTACTACATATTACAGATATAAGCAGCACCAATGTTGTCATGCGTTACCACATCAACCAATCAACCAAGATCCTCCTCTCTATCTTCCACTGCGTTGAAGTTAATTTTACAATAGCTCAAGAGAAATTTGCATTTTTCTTCTCTACCTGCTAATTCAAATGCTTTGCTCTGGAAATATGTTTAGACTTTCCTATTAAACCTACAAGGTGAAACAGTGTAGACTCTATCATGAAAGATTGCTCTTTTCCATGGATGTTCAGAGACTTCTTTAGACTACATTTTGGTAGTTGTTAGGTCTTTCTCCCCTTGTAGGTCAAAGTGCAACCTACCAAAATTACAATTGCACACTTGTACTGTTTCCCATTCCAAGTATTATGTAACATATTATCTAAATTATTGATGTTGACCATGTTGCGAGGATCAGGCATTGCTTCGAAGCAGATATAGGTAGAATGGAATTGGATATAGGTACTGCAATGACAAGTTGTACCCTAACCAGTTGAGCTAGGCTCACTTCCTGGAACAGCCAAACAAAGATATTAGTTTTTTTGAACAAACCAGCACGAGATTATTGTGCTAATTTCATTGATAGAGAAGAGTTTTCAATTTACAGTTTAAACAAAGTATTGTTGCAGCCTGCACCATAACTCCAAGGGGTGCTACTAATCAAGCCGCGCTAATGAGTAATTAGTGACCTGAACCGCTCCAAGAATCTCACACCGCAGGAGTAATTAGTACTATTTTCTGGTCTTTTCCCTGTAAGTCATTGTCGCTGTGCATGTTACTAGTAAGGCTGTCCGCAGTGGGCACGGGATCCCGCCTGCTACGTGCCACGGGGGCGTGCATGCAGGGTGGGATCCCGTTTTTCATGCTGCAGCGGGGGCCGGTAAAGGCTCGCTAAAATCCCGGGCGTACCACCCGGCACCCGCACGCCAATCCTGGCGGGCTTTGCGTAGGAACGGGAAGCGCCACATCGGCGCGGGGCCCACGCGCCCGTGCGCTTCCCTAACCGGCCGGAAGAGAGAGGAAGAGGAGAGGGGAGAGGGAGATGGCGCGGCGGCGGCGAGCAGAGGGGCGGCGTTGGTGGGAGCTAGGAGAAGGGCGGAGAGGAGGCCGTCGCCGGGCGAGGAGGGCGGCCGGCGAGAGGACGGCGGAGGCGCGCGGGAGGAGGAAGAGCGAGCTCCGCCAGCCACGCCGCCTCGAGGCCTTCGCGCCGCGAGCGCGCCGCCGCTCGCCTCGCACACCGGCATGTGCGCCGCGGCTCAGCCGCCGCTCGGCTCGCCCGCCGGCCTCCGCACCGCGAGCTCGCCTCGCCTGCCGGCCTCCTGCGCCGTGACGGGCCTGAGCAGTGAGCAGGGAAGGGTCCTGTAACGCCATGGCGGAGGAGCCTGTCGATCTGCAGTAGGGGCGCCGGGACTGGGGAAGCCGGAGGAGAGGAGCCGCCCGGAGCTTGACCCCGCCTCGCGCGCGTCGATCCGCCGCCGTGGAGGGCCCACCAACGTCGGACTCCCAGCTGCTCCTCTGCTCCTGGATCTGCCGGTCATGGCGCTCCGCTGGACCTCCTGGATCCGAGGCGGCAGCGTTCGGAGCGCCCGGAGCGGCGGCGCCTCCTCGACCTCCGCCGCATCTCCTCGAGAGGGCGAGCGCGCAGCGGCGGTCCCGCGCGGAGGACAGCGGAGAGGAGGGCGACCGGACCCGCGTGTCGAGCTCCGGCTGCTGCTCGGGTGCGGCTGGCCCATCGCCGCTGCCCCACGCCCCGCGCCGAGCTGAGCCGGCCGCCGCCGCGCAAGCTCCGCCACCTAATCGAGGAGGGGCGGCGCGGTGGGGAAGGTGCAGGCGGCGCTGGATGGTGGAGGAGAGGCGGAGGGGAAGAGGGAGCAGGGGAGAGGGAGGGAGGACGGAGAGGACAGAGGAGAGAGACGGGAACGGGAGGGGAGAGAAAAATTAAAATATACCAGGATAGAATATTTTCTTTTAAAGGGTAGAGTAAAGGGTGATCAGTGCGGACAGCCTACGGCAGTACTCCAACCACTAGCAGTAAAGATTCTCCAAACCTATCTCGGTTTTCATAGTATGTGAGATACTTAAACAATGAGGTCGCTAAGATTCTTCATCAGAGCATTATTCTGCCACACTGCGCACTGGACACGTCGACGAGGAATTCACTGAAAGCTCAGATTGATTGGGAATGTTAGCCCATCCACATCTATCATACTCCGTACGTTCGTTCAGACGTGAAACGATTTGGGAACCGATAAAAGTACCGGGACATATACGCCAATCATATGATTCCCCTCCGACCTAATACGCCACGAGTCCACGGCCACTCACTCGCCGGTATCGTATTCGCCGGTCCAAGAGCTCGTCAGTTTATTATCATGTAATGTAACACGTACGGTCGCAATCTTCCTCAGCTCAGCCATTTCATGTCGCCTCATGCGGAAAAACAATTAAACAAGTACGCCGATAAACATTTTATTCTGGACCTAGGGACCTGATGCTAACAACGGCATCCAATTCCCTCAGCACTTGCAGACATTAATCTGCATTTTCAGTTCTGGCCTTGCGGTATTTAAGTTATGGTACAAGTGCACCACGTTTTGCCTGTATGTCTGCACTGCACACTAACTCCGAAGAATAATCCTAGTTTCACATCCTTAATCTTTCAGGTGACAAGGGCCAATCATGGTAATGGGCATCTGTCGTTCATTCAGCATGGTTTCTTTTCGTTCTTCTGCATATCTATTGGTACTCAGTCCAAGTTTTGGGGGCATTATTTCAAATCTCTGAACTTAACACGTCCATTTCATTATTGTGGTGTGGTTTCTCGTTTCATCAGCAACCCGCGGCTCATCAGAGAAGGATGGTGGCGTCGAGCAAGGTGATCAAGGTCGGGCCGTGGGGAGGCCACGGCGGGAGCCCCTGGGACGACGGCCCGCACCGGGGCGTCCGGAGCATCACCGTCACGTACGCCCGGTTCCTCGAGTCGATGCGCGTCGAGTACGTCGACCGGAGCGGCCGCCCCGTCCTCGCCGAGAAGCACGGCGGCGGGACGCGCCACAGCCTCTCCGCCAAGGTACGCGACGACCATCTCGTCCAGCTCTTACAGCTACCACTACCCGTCTGCCCAGCCGTGCATTATTCCAATTCCGCCATCGCGCAGGTCGAGCTGGACTACCCGTACGAGTTCGTGACGGGCGTGAGCGGGTGCTACCGCGCGGCGCACGGCGGGTCGCCGCCGGTGGTGCGGTCACTGACGTTCGCGACGAGCCGGGGCGCGGTGCACGGCCCGTTCGGGGACGCGGAAGCCGACGCGGTGCCGTTCGCGTACCCGATGGAAGGCGGCGTGGTGGTCGGGTTCGCGGGGCGGAGCGGGTGGCACCTCGACGCGCTGGGCCTCTACGTCGCGGCCCTGCGGGACGAGACGCTCGGCGACGTCGTCCAGGAGCGCGGGCTCACGGCGTACCGCGCCTTCGTCTACGGCGACGACGAACGGGCGCGGGCGCGGCGCCATCAGAGCAAGAAGAAGCCGTTCGAGTGGTGCTACAAGTAAACTGTTTTTTTTTTTTTGGGAGAAAGGCAGTGCGGTTCGACCGAACCACACTGAAGAGTTCCATTGGGTCGGGAAGGGCTCCGGAAACCTAGAGTGGGCGATCGCCTATTCCCCCCTGTCACGAGATAAGAGAAAATCACTTTTGCGGACAGTGAGATCACATTAACCACCCAATGAAAGGATAAGAACAAGTCACGTTGCTGAGTGCTGTAATCCAGTGACGACGGTCCAACAACAGTACGAAAGTTTGCCGCACAGGCGAACCTCAACCACTGGACGCCGGTGCACGGAAAAGAGTACTAGCAAAACAGGGACAGCTCAAGAAGCGTTGGGGGCAGCAGCCGGACGACGACGACGACGACGACCGCAATCCGCCTGGAACCAGCCTGAGTGGCCCCCTCGCTGGACGCTGGCTGCCGCCGCCCGCCGAATGAAACGGACGCCACGCCGCGCGGAAACGGACAGGCCGAACCGACACGGCAGCTCGGCAAGCCGCCAATTCGTGTTCCGCCCACAGCCACAGCATGACACTTCGGCTACCCGTACGTGGGCCTACGTGTCGCGACCTTCCGTTCCGTGCTTCACATGGGCCCCACCGCCCCCACGCGTGCCCGACGGCCTCCCGTTCCTGGCAACGTGCCGTCCACGTCCCACTCGCACGTATCGTTTGATTCATTTCCGTTCCACGGGCACCCCCGCTGCGTTTCAAACTCGCAGCTTAATTACGCCCGCAAGCGGCCAAGCGCCTGCCCGCTCACAAACAGGCAGTTACTACGGCCGGGCCAACTAATCGCCAGATTGATTCTAATTTAATCTCGAAATCAAATCGAATGGACGCGGCCACCGTGCCTCCCAATCCGTTACCCCCCGCCTCTGCCTCCCCGTCCTCGCCTCTCGCTCTCTCTCTCCTCCGCCTCCGCCATTCCCAAAGGAGACCCCGCTTTGCTTTTGTTTACTCCGCTCCTCCTCCTCGCATTCTCCGCTTTCCGCCCATGCGGATCCGCGTCCTCGCATCCGCCGCCGCCTCGCGCCTCGCCCGCGACCGAATCTGATCCCCGGGCGGGGGATTGGGGACGATGGGGGCGGGGGAAGGGGCCGTGGAGGAGGCCACGGGGTTCGAGGTGGGCATCGTGGTGCCCAAGCTCTCCCGCCTCGCCGCCGCGGCGGGGGGCGCCGACGACTGCGTGGCGCGGCTGGTGCGGGAGCTCGAGGGCGCCGGGCTGCTCGTCGAGCGCGTCCGCGGCGTCCCCGCCGAGTTCATCAAGGTCCGTGGCTGAGGACCCGGTGATGCTGCCTTTTTGCCCTTTGAATTCGGATCGCGGTTTGGGACGAGGAGGCAATTCGGAAGAGCGCGAGCCATACGATCTGCCTGCCTCGCCCTGCAAATTATGCGGGCGTGCTAATTGCTGTTACAATTCTAACGCTTGTGGGCCTGCTGTGTTTGAATTCAGCTTGCTGCGCCAATGGGGACCCTGGGGAGAGCAGCTGCCGAGATGCAGATGAAGAAGCTAACCTACATCGGTAATTTGGCTGTACCTTCAAGCATTTTAGCACTGAAATGTCGGTGGGGGTGGGCGGTGTGTTCATGTTGGTGTTAATTTGAGTTTCAGGAATGGACCTTCAGTTTGAATGGGACCAGGTCGCAGCATTTGTCAGGCAGCCAGATGGATCACTGTTCAGCTGGAGAGAGCGATATTACTGCTTCCGTTACTTGATATATGGCATAGTAAGTGCACAACTGTCCTCATGCGTAGCTGCTGATGTTCCAGATTGCAACAAATCGTAGATATGCCTACAGATTATTGCCTGTTGTTCCATGGATAATGTTTGTTTCTGTGGCCTGCATTGTAAAACTACCAACGAGGAAGTATATGCCCATTCAGCTTCGTGCTCTTTCTCTTGCACTATGTTTCATATTGATCCTATCTTGTGACATCTGTGCACTTTCATTTTTTTTTTCTTTAACTCAGTGTTTGGCTCTTTGCTATTTGGATATAGTTATGTGATAGCAAGTTGGAATTCATTAATGCAGGTGAACAGGACAAATTCTGAAATAACTCTTAAATTTGATGACAAGGAGTTCCATTGGAAGGAAAATGAGTCACTATTGACAAGGCTGGAATCTGAAGGAGTTGTAAAGCAAGTATTCCCTTTGCATGGTACACTGATCAAAATTCTATTTCTACTCATATTTTGTGAGAGCAAATTCCTTATATGGCACTGGTTAAACTCATCTCAGCCCGCTAAACTTTTGTTGCAGATGAAATTAAAAGGAAGCAACTCCTGAGAAATTGGGCACTTAATTGGCTTGACTTCACATGGCAGCCTATTGATGAGATTTACTCCTACTTTGGAACGAAGGTAGAACTGTGTTCGGCACAGCTTATACCTAATAAAATATTTAATTTATATGTCATTCTGTCTGAAGGAAGGAAATAAACGTTTTACCCTACTTTGTAAAAACTCTGTTTGAACTGCAGATTGCAACATACTTTGCGTTCCTAGGAATGTATACACGATGGCTTTTCTTCCCAGCTGTTTTTGGACTTGCAACTCAACTTATAGATTTTGGGTATGCATTTAACTTACTATCTCTTTGGAAAATAAGAAACTAATATTGTTTTATATGTGCTCTTACTTCTACGTTTCTACCTTGCACTTTGAAATTCAGGTCATTGCAGTGGCTGGTTCTTCCTGCTTTCTTTATCTTTGTTATTTCTTGGGCCGTCTTCTTCTTGCAATTTTGGAAACGGAAGAATTCAGCACTTCTTGCAAGGTTATACATGTGATTCATATTTGATATGTACATATCAAGTCAATTTGCTCACAACTGTTTCCTGACCTCTTTAAGATGGCCTCCGACAGATGGGGTATTAATTGTTCATTATCTGAATACAAAAATCTGGACAATGAACTTGGCTCCTTGGGTGATTCTCTTACCATTGAGGAAAAGAAGTTTGCTGATGTATCTGCTGAGAAAAGAAAGTTACAAAGGAATGAATGGTTTGGTGTCCTCCTTAGAATAAGAAACAATGGTATCATTGTGCTAGCTATCATTTGTCTTCAGTTGCCATTCGAGCTGGCATATGCTCACCTTTATGAGATTACAGAAACTGAGGTGATGAGGTTAGTATTTCCTATGATCCATCTTTGGTAGGGTTACCCGAAAACTGTGCAAACTGACTTGCTAGCTAGCTTTCCTTCCCTAGTACTTTATATCAGTTACTCTCTCTGTATTTTGCCATTTCATGTTGTCATTAAGATCAGCATTGTATTATTCTGATTAATGTTATACCGTACAGGTATTTGCTGACTGCAGTATATCTTGTTGCAATTCAGTATTACACCAGGATTGGTGGCAAGGTATCTGTCAATTTGATAAAGTATGAAAACAACCAAGGAGAAGAATCTAGTTCTGCTAGCTTGGTTTATAAGGTAAATACTATGAAGCTGAAAGATGATTTGTTCTTATTTTTGGTTTCTCACCTTTTTTTTTCCCTATTCTTTAAATGTAGGTCTTTGGCCTTTACTTTATGCAGTCATATATTGGATTATTTTACCATGCTTCTTTGTATCGTGATATATTGGCACTCCGGCAAGTTCTCATCCAGCGTCTCATTGTGTCCCAGGCATGTCTGCAGCATGATTGTTTTACTGTTGAATATGATCGTACCATAGTTTCATATTTGATGATATGTTTTCTCTTTTTTTCCTTCAGGTATTAGAAAATCTGATTGAGAATTCCATTCCTTACCTTAAATACAGCTATAAAAAGTACATTGCTGTTCAGTAAGTTTCGCACGGACCCTTTTATCTTATCCTTACTCCTAAATCAATAGAGTAAGACATGAACTCTCCCATATTGTAGCAAGAAAAAGCATGAGAAAGAATCACCATCAGGAAAGTCACTCCGGCTATCAACTAGAGTGGAGAAAGAATATTTAAAACCCTCTTATACTGCAAGCATTGGAGCAGAACTTGAAGATGGTTTATTTGATGGTTAGTGTCTGTCTTTGATTTGGATGTGGTTCATGTATAGCACTTGCGCTGAGTTTCAGTCATTGCATTTGCATTTGAAAGAAATGGTGGCATTTGTACTTACAGTATTAAATTCCATTGCAGACTTTCTGGAATTAACTCTACAGTTTGGAATGATCATGATGTTTGCATGTGCATTTCCGTTGATTTTCTGCTTTGCAGCTCTGGTATGTGGTTTCTATCACAAAATCTCCGTCTTGCTTTGATGTGAATCTGTTAATGTTGTTGAGCACTTGAGCTATTTTCACTACAGAACAATATTACTGAAATCAGAGCAGATGCATTGAAGTTATTAGTCATGCTGAAAAGACCTGTCCCCCGAGCTGCAGCTACAATTGGAGCCTGGTTGAATATATTCCAGGTTTGCTTTCTGAACCTTTTATTTGACTACTAGTGAGTATACATGCATGTCCCTGATGTTCATTCCTTTTTTTTCAGTTCTTGGTGGTAATGGCAATATGCACCAACTGCTTGCTTCTTGTTTGTCTCTATGACGAGGAGGGAAAATGGAGGATTGAGCCAGGACTTGCAGCAATCCTCATAATGGAGCATGCTCTGCTCTTAATCAAATTTGGTTTCTCACACTTCGTGCCTGAGGTGATTTTCTGTATTTATCAGCTTTCACAGTGCAGCTCTACCTATTTATTTATAACTGAAGCAGTTTCTGGGTTTCCTTTTGTCAATTAGGAGCCTGCGTGGGTGAAAGCAAATCGTGTGCGATATGTAGCTCAGGCGCAAAACGTCTGCTCCAAACAACTTTTGAGGAGTATTTCAAAATTGGACGCAAAGCTGGATTGAGGAACATCAGGTATTCAGGTGCAGTTTTAGAAGGCAGCGCTAGTTTTGTAGCTTAGGTAGAGCGGGTTTGTACAGTACAAAGATGTACAAATTGTAGGGATGAAACGTTTTGATTCTGCTAACTTTAAGTGTAGATATCGGCTTAATGTTAACAAACTGGTAAACGTGTAGAGCAGGATAACATTCGGCACAAGAATTTCATTGTTTTCTTTCTTTTCTTTGGGATTTCTTTCAATTTTACTGCTGTTGAGTAGAACTGAAACTTGGACTGCTTCACTATGTAATGTGTGGGTGATTGCTTCTGAGTAAGTGTTGTACTTGTTGAAAAAGCCCTTAGTTGGGACAATCATTAGTTTACATGAGAAATATGCCAACTGCTGTTTATTATTATTCACATCCATGACCTTTGCGGTGAAATTTTATTAAGTTTAACAGAACGGAGGTAAAATGAGCACACATATGCCTGCGTCGCACACTGAATGAAAGAATGAAGGTGATCAATGAATTTGCAATTTTGCATGTCGCCTGCGGCGTCTGGGCTGCTGTTGCGCTGCCCGGCGATGGTTGCCACCATTTCTGCGTAGTTGTAGTTACTGCCCACCTGGTAAAGTCATCTTCAGCTTTAGCTGCTCAGCTCGCGGACGTGTCATCGCTCGCGCCCTGGTTCTCCGACGAGCCGCCGCTCTTCTCCGGCCAGGCGCCGAAGCTGAGCTGGCGCACCAGCGCCGCCACCTTCTTGGCCCATCGCCGGATCTCGTCCTTGACCTTGTCGGGCTCCACGTCCACGAGCGGGCCGGCGCCCAACCCGGACAGGAGGCGCTCGAAGCGGGCGCTCCCGCGGCGGGACGTCGTCTTCGGCTGGCCACCGCCGCCGCCGCCGCTGGCCGAGGCCTCGGCCATCTTCTCGCCGACCGACATGTGTCGTCGGAGTACCCGTTTCCCGGTGAATCGTCCGTTTTATACCGGTTTGGCAGAGATGTTAGTGTCCCGCACGTCTTGTAGGAGTGAGTTTCGCTCCATGGTTCCTTCCAAGATGCGCCAAGGTCTCGCTTCCAAGCCATCGATTTTCTAGCAGCGGGTATCAGATTTCGCGAATTCCTGTGCACGCAAGGCTAGATCACGGTCTGAACGATCCAAACTTATTTATTTATACAATATATTTTTCGACACAAGGCTCCAGCTGAGAGAGCAGACGGGGACGGAGGCTCTCAAATTTGAAAATGCATTAGCTAAATATCAAGCTGTCAAAGTATTCTAGGTAACGCGCAAATGTTGCAGCTGGAAAAAGGAAAGTCGTCCAGTAACTCCTATGCTTGAAAATGTATAATCCCATGACCAGAATCCACGGAATAATTACGAGTCAAATTGAGATGGCAAACTTCGAATTTTTCACGGGATAATTGCGAGTCAAATTCAGGTGGCAAACTTGGAATTTTCCAAGTCACCTGATTCAACAGTACTGGGGCAGAACTAACATGTTCATTCGCAGTCCTTTTAGACCCCAATTACGCGTCACAACGATACAAGTCAAGACTAACAAAGCAATTTTCTAGACGTCAACAGCACAAGCAACAAAAGGCAATGGACTACTTAAAGGATATCATTGGCGTAATTGTGTCATGGGTACAAAGGTGGAACCTAATATGAAAATTTGTGGCAGTCTGAGAACGCACATCAAGCATCATACCCCAAATCCAGGAACCTGGAAACATAAACACCACCCATCACAACAAGTCCTCGTGGTTTAGTTCGCCTGCCTGTTCTTCTTCTTGACACCAGACTTGGCAACCTGGAGGCTGCGGTACACTGCACTCAGCCTTGCAAGAGCTGGCTTGGTAAGATCAGGCCTGTAGTAGTTATCACTGACCTGTACAAAAAGGAAGCAAAACCATTACGACAATAGATGATGCCAACTTAGGCAAACTCAGAACTCACATGTCTGGTCAGACATAATTTCTCTCATTAAAAAAAACAATGTGGCAAAAAGCAAGCAGCACCATGCTTAGGGGAATTATGTTTAAGGGTCTAATTTAATGCTTCAAACAATGCTTCACATTGAAGAATTAAGCTCAAAAGCCAAGCGTAACAAATATCTCATTGAAGATCCAACATAGTGTAACAACTATATCTTACATGCATAACAGCACTGTTTATGTCCACAAGGGCAAACAGGATTTTAAGAAATGATTCTCACATGTGGTACTTGATATATTGTAAAGATTGGAATTAGAACCATATTATTAGGATCAGCTGGGAACTAAAATTCATGGTATGACAAATCTGCAGTTTAGCTTGAAAGAATAAGTTTGGAGGACCATGACCACATCACCAGGATGACAACTCCATTCAAGAAAGCTATAATAATTCAGTGTGACTGGATCTTCTCACATAATAAGGCTAATCACAAAAAATGTAATTGCTCACCCACAATTATTTAAAAAGTTGTTATCTTTCACCAGAACACAACATCAAACGAGAACAAATAATATAAACAATGAAACATCTAATTGTTCTATACCTGGTTCTTGACAGCCTTGGCCATCTTGCGGAATTCCTTGCGCATGACAGACTTGTGGGAGAGGCTGGCAGGCTTGTTCTGCTTCTTTGTCTTGGTTGTCGAGAGGACCACCGCCATCTCCTTGCCACTGGCCGGTTGCACTGTCACAGTCTTCTTGTTGGCAAGGCCTGTAAAGAAACCAATCGCACAATTAAACAGTGCCACCAATGACATCTGAAATTCATGTGAACACGCTGCGAAACAAACACTAACCAGAGTACTTGTAGGAGTGCACATTGTAGAGGTTGTTGGGCTCCTTGCTGAACTGAACCTTGGCATTGCCGTTGCCAAACTGCTTGACAAGGAAGGAATTATTCTTCCTCACGATCTCCCAGACCAGAGAATCCGGAACCGTCGCCATTTAAGCTTACCTAAAGCACGAATCCAGCCACACAACAAGCAACCAATCAGGGGCAACTAACTGATAAGCATTGGAATAGCAAACTCACAAGCAATTTTACCACAGCTGTGAGTTATCAGACTAAAGATTGCAACACGGAACATATGATTTACAAGATAACTGTTGTTCCAGTTGGGCGGACACTGGGACATGGATGTACACCAGACAATTTTTGCAAACAAAATCGCAGCTACTCCTAGGTAATATATTGCGAGTTTGCGACTAGGTGGGATCCGAATACAAATAGTCTATCTTAGGGTTCGGGATGCACCGCTTCGCACAGCAA
This sequence comes from Urochloa ruziziensis, assembly GCA_015476505.1. Lineage (NCBI taxonomy): Eukaryota > Viridiplantae > Streptophyta > Magnoliopsida > Poales > Poaceae > Urochloa > Urochloa ruziziensis. The sequence continues at coordinate 48,648,577 of CM027122.1, read as the reverse complement.
GAAGGGAAGATGGGGAGGACATGCCTGGTAGATGCACGTCGCCGGCAAAGAACGAATAGCGCCGCCGCTCGCTCGTCGCCGCCAGTTAAGGAAGAGGAAAGAGACTGGAGAGGCCTAGGGTTGGGGCAACATTTTATATGGGGGAGGCATGAGATGTCGAGGAGGTGTGGGCCCTTATTGGGCCGGTTCTCCGTGCCACACTACTGGTGGCCCATGACATGTCTTTTTTTTTGTTTGTTGTGCCCACCCGCGATCACGTTAGGCCCGGCCTGTTTGGCCATGGATAGAGTCGTAGAGATGACAACGCGCTCATACTGTCTCACTCTCGGTGGGCAGCGAGTTGCTTCCCCTCATCCCTTACCCATAGTTTTTTGAAAAAAAGTCCATTTTACTCTCCTCACCTATTCGATTTGTATGCTTAACCCCTCAAACAAACTTTAGGTTCACTTTACTCCCCTGAGCTATTTCAATTAGTCCAATTTACACCCTAATTAGATTTCTCTTTTTTATTTCTTCGTGTACAAGTTGAGTTTTAATTCCAAATTTTATTAGATGACTGATAACACGATGCACTACATTAGAAAATTAAATTATGATTTTTTTATTATCACTTTTCATAGATTTTTGTGTATTTAAGATTAATTTTGTTTTAAATATCCTAAAATATGAAAATAATCATGAAAATTTTTTAGAACAATTTTTTACATAAAGTACTATGTTATGTACATGCTCACAAAATTTGAACTTAAAATTTAACTTGTACATAGAGAAACAACATCGCAAAAACACATTTGGAGGTAGATTGGACCAATCGAAATAGTTTAGGGGAGTAAACTGAGCCTAAATTTTGCTTGAGGGTTAAGTGGACAAATTGAATAGGTGAGGGGAGTAAAATGGACTCTTTCTAGTTTTTATAAGATTTACATCACTAAAAAATTAGTACTACTCCTTTCGGTTTTTTAGATGTCGTATAGTCCTCTGGTGCACATACCAAAGAAGTAGCGGCGACACTGAAGGAGCGTAGACACTAATCTTCCAATGTAGACACCACTATTTCATACTTAAATTTAATGACACTCATCTTTCATTATGCTTTGGATAGTGTGTAAAAACTAGGTCTCATGCAAGGCATGGTTTCCTTCTCTTTCTTCATTTCTTCTCTTGCCACATCATATTTCATCTTAGGTGGCAGCTCATTTAATTCTACGGATACTATCCTAGTCATTGGGTTGGGATGGCCTAAAACAGAAAAGAGGGCAGCGAGTTTGCTGACTCAGTAACAACAGTTTGGATCTCTCGCCACGGCTTGCCTAGCCTGACTGGACAAGAGTAAGCAGCACATCGTTTGGTATCACATCGTTTGGTATTGCTTGTTGCCTGCCTCGGCGCCCGTGACAACAAGCTTTCCTTGCTTGCCTCTGAGGCGAGGCTGGGAAAGAAAGCAAGAAACCAAGGGTCAGTTTGGTTTCCGCTCGAGGCTTGCCTCGCCTAGCCTCTCCTTGCTAGCGCAGGCATCGATGCACTTGCCAGCGCACATGAGAGTGAATTCGGCTCTCTCGCTCTAGCAAGCAAAACCTTGCCCGCACAAGCCCAAAAAAAAATTCTTGCTGAAGTTCTAAATACCTTGGCTGTGTAAACACATTGTGAAAACGGGATGAAAAGTACGAGAAAATACTTTTTCATAGAAAATACTTTTTCTATGAAAGCATGCATAGTGATAGAAATGAACCGACACGGTTCTTTAGGTGGATAACTTTTCGTAAAAACTAAAAAGTGAATGGTTTTGAGGAATCTAAACAGACCCTTTCCCTCGCTCTCCTAGTAGCCTGTCCCTTGCTCTCCTAGCCTGTCGAGGCAACACATTTGGATCCCTTGCCACGCCTTACCTAGCCTGGCTGGTCAAACGTTTGGTATTGTTTGCTGTTTGTCTCGGTGTCCGTGACAGCAAGCTTTTTGCTCGCCAGCTGCGACGAGCCGTTGTGGCTCTCCTGCCCTGGCAAGGCTAGCCTTGTTGGGCTAGGCGAGGCTGGCAAAGTGAGCAAAAGAACCAAACTGGCCTAAACTGACCCCAAATTGCTATTCATGAATCGACGACAGGCTAGGCTGCAGAAAAACATGGAACGATCTCCTCCAAAATTCATGCACTGCATGAGAATACCAAATGATCCCGGTTACAATGAAATGAAATGAACAAAGCCCAGAAGTTCCAATGATTAAACAAACACTAATAAGAAATTTAGTCTTTACATTATAAATCTATTGAAATATATGAGACCACAAGAGAACAAAAGAATTGTAGGCTCAAAAGCTAGCATCTCGCCCGATATAACCCAGAAAACATTGTGTTGCTATACTGTACAGATCTCAACTCATCTCTACAAAACGTATGTGTGCTGTATATATGTCTTGGTGAAACACCAGGCTGTATATATGTGGTGTAAAATTGTAAACCTAGCGGCGGTTTGTTCGAAGCGACATAAAGTGTGCGGCAAACGAATCATAGTCTGTTGGAAGCTTGGGGTGAACATGTGCAGGGGGGGTTTTGGGGGTGCTTTCTTTCGGGGATCCTGCTGAAGTTTCTGTGTTTCCCACATTTTCTGGAACAGAGCTACTCATCTCAGCTTCTTGTGACTTCCCTCTAGCTGCCATAGGAGATTCGACATGCTCAAATTTAGGTGAAGCTCGTTGTACTGCAACCCTGGGGTACACAGGTGCAACCCTCCTTTGTTCAGTACTTGAGTTGTTCAATTGAGGAGCTTTTGTCTCCTTTGGTAAGCTCTCAGTTTCATCAGCATATCGTGCTCCAGTTCTGACATGACCATCTCTCTTTGTGTCTGATGTTACATCCCGTGTCCTGCGTGATTGTATCTGCACTCCAGAACGCTTTGGCTGAGTAGTCTCCTGTTGCTCCAATTCTTCTTCACTATCGTCTGAATCAAAGTAACTTTTTCTAGCCATTCTTGATCTCATTTCCCGGCGTGCTCCTGTACCTGGTCTTTCATTATAAAGCTCTTGATTGGGATTCACACGTTCAGAACTCTTAGTTGTGGGAGGACTTGGATTAATAGATTGTTCATATAGTTTCTCCTCCTCATCCAAATCAAAGAAATTGCTTGCCATGGTTGATCTTGTTTCCCCACGCGTTCCAACAATTTGGTTCCTGTCATAAAGTTCACTATTGTAATTTCCGCCTGAAGAAGTCCTGGTTGAGAGTGAGCTTTTCGGGCTACTTCTGTTCTGTTCAAATATAGCAGTATTCTGTTCCGAATCAAGTGACTCTTCAGTGCTTGCAGAAGCCTTAGGCAAGGACTGCCTTGGCAGTATATTCTCCCTGGAACTTTTCGAGTATGGTGGAGGTTGCCTGGGTTTGTTTCTTAGTCCAGGAGTTAACCTTCCAAACTTAAGGACACCTTCCGTATCATCAGAAGTTGCTGAAGTTCGAATGGCAAAAGGCAAGGACTGATTCTCATTTGCTCCTGGTGAGGAGGCACTTTCAAATTTATCTGTCTCAGTTTCTTCATCCGAAAGATCAGAATGTCTGGTTTGTACACGGTTCAAGTCCCTCTGTTCCTGTGTCTCCAAATTACCAGATACGGGTGAGTCACCAGTTCCACCACTGTGCTTCTCCTTGTATGATAGATTAAGTCCAGGTGATGCCACATATTTCTTGCTCCACTCATAATCTTCAATACTTTCTTTAACATCAGGGACAGCATCTCCAGAAATTCTATCAGCTTCTTTGTTCAGGCCAGATGAAGCAGACTTCAAAGATTCTGTACGCATGGCTGTGTCTATTTCCTCATCAGAACTACTACCATCTGAATCAAATGTAGGAGGCACGTTATCATAAATATGAGGTGAAGGAACATCCTTTCTGTTTGCTCCTAAATTATCAGATTTTTGTGATTCTGTCCTGGAAAATAGCATTGAAGTTCTATGGTTAGGAGATTCACTTCTACGCTGTTGACTCCAATCTGCAGTTGTGAATTCCAAGTTATCTTGGACACCAGGTGGTTGTTCAGTGTGCTTTGAAGAGAAAGCATCCAACAAATTCTCTTCAACACCAGAATCATATTGATCAAAGACAACAGATGAAGAATCTTGAGTTTTGTCGTTCTGCTTGTCCCAAACAGTACTGCTGCCATAAGTAAATGTATCTTGGGAAGAACTAAATTGCCATAGTAGTCATTTGTGCTTTCCTGATCAAAGTAAGGTTTCCTGATCTCCACATCTGTGACATTACGCCCTTCAGGTCCAGTTTCTTGCAACCTTTCCCCAGGGAGATCAAATGGATGAACTTCTGATCTTCCAGTGTTGCTTTCTCTCTCATATAAATCATCGAAATGTGGAGGCTCAGGTGAATGAGCACGAGGAGGCTCAGTTGGCATTTCATACACATGACTTTCAGGACTGTAAGAGTGGAATTGTTGAGCTGGAGCATGAACTGTTGATGTATTCTGGCTTTCAACATGATTTGTTTCTGCTCTTCCAGAACTTGTTCTTGAATATGATGGCATCACCCTTGGATCATTTATGCCTGAGCTATGGTCATGGAAACTTTCTTCTCATCCTTCACTAAATGTTCAGCTGGTTGCTTCCTTGGTGTATTTTCTCGACTGTACACAGCTGCCTCATAAGCTCCAGTGCCTTGATCACCAGAATAGTTTCCACGACTAGCAAGTTGAGCAGCAGCTCTAGCAGCAATACTTGCCATCTCTGCAGACTCTGCTGCTGCCTGTGCAGCAGATGTTGCGTCTTTGAATTCCATATTCCAGTTAGCGCCACTCACAGAAGGTTTTCTTTCCCTATGTTGGTTCATCTCTTCATTCCTGGACACTGTTTCTGAAAGGAAAATTTGAACCAGTCAATAGGAATATGAACAAGTAAAAAAATTGATAGGTAGTCAACAATGCTTCTCTTTATACCTGGGACTGTTGTGCCATATTGAGTGTAAGGTGGAGCTTCAGTATTTCCATGTGAGATACTGTTACAACCAGGCATTTGTGCTGAATAGTAAGAAGATGCACCGCGTTGGGAGCTAGGGAGCACTGAAGCACTGGAACTATTCCGAATGTTTTCTTGTGAGAAAGCATTAGAATTTCTATTTGCTGAGACATCTACAGGTGAATAAGGTCCCACTGGCACATGAGAAGTAGCTGAGTCCACAGTCGCTGCAGGAACACTGGAGTATGTCGGCTGTGGTGTTGACATGCTAGAAGTAGATGACCCCATAGTTGAAACATTTCCTCCAGAATATGTTGCAGACCCATACTGGCAAAGAAAATAATCAAGCAGATTAGGGCCACGATATCCAATCTGGACAGAAAAGGTGAAAATACAAAATACTCTAAATCAGTCATATACCAGATGATCTTCATTTGGCTTCTGTAATTCCTCCTCAAATGCTTTTGGCTCCCATTTGATGTTGTGCTCCTCTGCAATTGAGGTCAAGGTTTTGATTTTGGTCTGTATATCAGGTGCTCCTGCTGAAAGTTTCTCAATTACCTGTAACAAACATAGCTGTATAAACCGACTAGGCTAATAGCGGCATTGTGACAACGGAAATAAAGGAAAATATTTCATCAAAATTTGGAAGTTTTAAAGGCAACAATAGATACCAGACGATTTACGCCACTGTCAGGGCGCACTTCAAGGGCTGCAGCAGCAAACTCTTTCCCGTACTTGCTTGTGAAATGCTTCCGGACATCTGCTAGTTCTGTGACATCTGAACACCTCATCGATGCAAATATAACACTGGCTATTGCCTCCTTCAGATCAATGGGGCAAGCCCTAAAATTCAAGTAAATAAAACACATGCTATTTAGATATGCTGAAAAAAATACTAAATCATGATGTGCTCCTAAGGAAAGCATAACTCTTATGATGCAGGAAAACTGTCATAAGGAAAAATAAATAAATCCATTGAACTAAAGAAATAATCCCAAAATGAAACATAAGCTTTATCGCCAGCTAACATAATGTGCTGCATTACATCTGTGACAAAGAAACAATTCCAACCCAACTAAAAACGTGAACAATCAATAAAGGTTTGCATACAAGAAAAAAAAATGGCTTACTTCTGTGAGTCGATAATGGACAGACGTGCCACTATAAGTTCACAGTATACTTCAATCAAGTCATATGCTCGCATTAACTTCTCTTCCCTTATGACATGTTCAACCTGCAGGAGGAATAAAACAGAGTCAGTAAGGAATAATGAGCCTCATGCTAACATAGTAATATCAAGACACGTTAAACTGGTATAGATTTCATTCGAACCGAGAACAAGCTAGTCATTTTCTATGGCTTCAGATCTAACAGAGTTTGTCTACAAAGGAGAAGACAATTTCATACAACCAAACTTGCGCACAGATGTTTGCAGCAAATGGGCATTCCAAAAGTAAGATGGAACAAATACAACGCCCTAATTAGGTTTACATCAGTTAAACAATGAAACCATACACTTTGATCAGATGAAGATTTTCAATGCTCCGATGGAGTTCCAATGGAGCAACACAATACTGGGAACTCGAAAGCTTAGCAGCCAAGTAAGTGAACACAGTTAATCCTCAATTCGAAAAAAAAAGTAAGTGAGCGCAGTGGACGAATGGCACTGTAACTAAGGATAAGCAGCAGCGTTTCAAAGGAAAGCAAGAGGAACCAATGCTCAAAATGTCATCACATAAGTCCGAATCAATTACAATCATTGCAGGCTTGCAGCTCACTATGAAGCTGTCGAACAGTGACGAACCATGGGTTACCTAGAGGGGTCAGTCAGACCATAGCCATTCATCCCAAATTGCAGCCAATTCGTCCAATTGCACAACCAAACACCTAAAGCAGTGCTCAAATTTGAGGCCACAGGGCTTGAGCGCCAGAAGTCAAGTCCATGGGGACCCGATTACCGAACTCTACCGTCATCAGGTCAACTGTACTCAACTCGAACCAATGGGCGTGGTGAAATGACAAACAATGGAATGAATGAAGCAGCGGGGAGGGAGCCAGGCGAGGCGACAGGGGGGAAGGACGTACCCTGATGCGCGCGGTCATGTCCTGGTTGGCCTCGAGCAGCTGCGCGACCTCGCGGCGCATCTGGCGCGCCGCGACCTCCTTGCGGTTCCGCAGCAGCTTGATCCGCGCCACCGCCATCTTCAGCGACGTCTTGCTGCGAGGAGCATCATCCACAGCAAAACGAAACGAAACGAAACGAAGCAAACGTTAGAATCTCCCACCCACACGTCCTCCCCCGCCACCCCGGGCGGGAGCGGAAGCCGAACGGAAATCGATCTAGACTGACCACTTGTCGGGCTTGAAGCCCTTGTGCAGGACGCCGGAGAGCTTCCCCTTGCTCCTGTGCATCTCCGCCTCCGCCTCCGGCGCCGGTCCCCCGCCGCCTCGGCCGCAAACCCCTCCTCCACCCGGCTTGTGATTCGAAAATCCACCGAATCCAACCGGCTTTTTGTTGCTGCGCGGTGCGGTGCCAACCCCCCACCTATCGGACGCGCCGCTTTTGCTGCTGCGGTGCGGTGGATTGGAATATGGAAAGACTCGACGCTCACGCGGCCGCCTGCCGCCAAGGGGAACCGAACAGGGAAGAAGAAGGGGGAGGGGAGACTTTCTGTTGCCGAGCGAAGCAAATCGTTTTTTCCTGGCAATGGGGATTTGGCGGATTGCTTCCGTGCGGGCGACGCACACGCACGGCCGGCACCCGGCAGAGCCAACGCCCAACGGCGCCTTCCTTCCTCACCGCTTCGCTTCCGCGTCGTCGGTTGGTTGGGGCGCGCGCTTGGTGGATTGACCTTGACCTCGCCGACCATGGCCACTGGCCGGGCCTGCGCGACGGGTTCGAGGCGCTCGGCTCGGCGCGTGCGGCGTGATCACGTGACGGCTCGGTCGAGACACGGCTCGGCGTAGATCCGTCAGGTGACACCGGCCAATGCAACCTTCTGTTGCTGTACTACTGAACTTGGAACTAGCCAGGTCTTGGATTTGCGCCTTGTTTACGGTAGTTGTCGCCGGAAATACTCTTCAGCGTGTGTAGTTTTCAAAAAAAAAAATAGAGCTTCCTTTTTTTTCTCTCTCTCCGCGTTGATGTTTAGAGCTTTGTGCGTCGTGATTGGGCGAGAGCTCTCGGGCCTCTCACGGCAGCGACGGCCTTGTTTCCTCTCGGAAGGAAATACGTGTCGTGCATTTGGCATTTTGCGCGTTATAAAGTCACGGCGACGTATGGGCCGTATGGGAGGACTGGTACAAGCGGATTTTGACACTTGCACTAGTTGACCGTTCACGAAAGAAGCGTCAGCGCCGCATTTGCTAGGTTCTAGACGTGCACGGGTGCGATTAAATTTCGCTAGATCAAGCACCAACCTTAATTAGTCTTTCGTCCGGAGCCGAGGCCTCCCGACTTTTTTTTTTTTTTTTTTTTGCGAAACACTGAGAATGCTATTTTAGTGTTAACCCAGATAGAACAACGCGTAGTAGTTGCCTAGTTGGTGCTAAATAAACATACACGTTGTTGCGTTGCATTACCTACTAGACAGAACGAACAGGTAACCATCACATGGACAGGTAACAGAAATACAGAATCCACCAAACTTAGTCCGTAAGTTATTAAGGCTGCCAACTCGACGAATGATGATGATGCTCCCTTCAACGTTGGTACCGGTGGAACCACAAAATTTAATGAAGACGCCGACATTTCCCGCCGTGAGTGGCAATCACTGATAACGGCAAGGAATCAAAGTGCTAATCTTTTGTTTTGGAGAAAAAAAGAAAAGGAGTACTGTAGACATAAAATGTAATGCTATTTAGCCCAAACCGTCCGAAAAAAACGATCAGAAAGCCCAACACAGCGAAATGGATGGTCTGGGATCTTTTCGGCCTAGTACGTGCAACGGAACGGCCCAGGATTCAGCCCGTGGCCCACGCGAGTCCGCTCGTCTTCCCCCAAAGTCCCAAACCAACGACGGTGGTTTCTGTCTCGTGGCGTCGCAGTCGCACAGAGTTGGACTGCGGGAAGGCTCTCTCGAACTCCGGCGGAGGCGCTGAGCAGTTTGGCGTAGGATTGGGCGGCGTCGGCATGGACGAGGCGACGAAGAAGAAGGTGGAGGAGACGGTGCTGGATATTCTGCGGGGCTCCGACATGGACTCCGTCACGGAGTACAAGGTCCGCTCCGCCGCCGCCGACCGCCTCGGCATCGACCTCTCCGCCCCCGACCGCAAGCGCTTCGTCCGCGGCGTCGTAGAGGGGTACCTCACGTCCCTATCCTCCCAGGAGGTTGAGGAAGAGCAGCCGCAGCAGCAGGGCGGCGCCGGCGAGGAGGCGAAGGGGGATGAGGAGGAGGAAGAGGAAGAGGAAGAGGAGGAGGAGGAAGCCGAGGGAGGTGCGCGGAAGAGGGAATACGACGACAATGGGGACCTCATCCTCTGCCGCGTGAGTTTTTCCTCCCGTGCGTCGAACGCTTAAGGCTCTTCTCCTTCCCCCTTTGCGCGATCTGTCCTCCGGGGGCTAGGGTTTTGTGGAGTGATGTGGGTTTGTCGCGTGCAGCTCTCGAGCAAGAGGAGGGTCACGCTGTCGGAATTCAAGGGCAGGACGCTGGTGTCCATCCGGGAGTTCTACATGAAGGACGGCAAGGAGCTGCCCACCAGCAAAGGTGACTCAAATCTTCCTCGAACTGCAACCTTTGGTTACTACTCCAGTGATAGATGTGACGCGCCTCCACCCAAATGGACCTTGATATATTCGTACTTATGGGCTATGACGAACTCCTCCAGTACTGAGCATAGCACAATTTTGGTGTCTTTCTACATTCTAATGTGGTGATGCCACTATACCTACCTACCTAGTGTTAGCAAGCTTACTGCATTCTGCAATGACAGCTAGATCTTTCAGGAATAGAATGCCTCAGTTTTGCTGAAACTGGATCCCACATGACCAATTTGTCTCAGAACTCAGGACTGGATAGTGAAAGCCTTGTGTGGTAATTTCAGTGCTATATGTTTTTTTATCTTTTGGCCGTATTTGCCAGTGGTTCAGAGTGTGTCTGGTTTGAGTCTTGCTAGTTTATTATTTAGAAAATTATAGTTTGGTCTGTACCAAAGTAATGACAAGTGAAGATTGCTGCAAAAACAAAGGGACAATAATAGGTACAGCTTTAACATGATTACTGATTAGTGGTCTTGAAATTTACGTAACCATTTAACCACTATTTTTCTGCAAAAATTTCTTATTTAGTTTGTTAATAGCATTGTTTTTCAAAACAATCGCTGCTGGGTATCCATCTTTCTATAAATTCTTTCCTTATGTTATAGAAACGGCAATTTATGTAACCATTTAACCACTATTTGTTCTGCAAAATGCTCATGTAATTTGCTAATAGCATCATTTTCAAAGCCAACATACCTATTTCTTAATACCGCTGGCTATTTCAATAAATTTGTTCCTTATGTTATAGAAATGATGCCAATACCACAATTGGGTTTTCCATATGTCACTGCATAATAGTGATTAAGGTGCCTGTCCTGCTGCAGCAGTAACATCTAGATTTTTTAGTATGGTCTCTATTATGATTTATTTATTGATATTGACTTCTTCGTAGGCTGTCAGCCCTATCTTCAAAAGTTTTTAGCAAGTTACAGAGTTGTTAGAGAAGTTCTTCTTCCCCATCGTGTGCAGCTGGACACAATTGGTATGCAATACAAGAAAACAGCCGGGCTTAGGTTTTAACAGCTTTGTGAGTTATTTGAATACAAGTTAGTGTGACCATCTTAATGCAACATTAAGTTCAACTTACTAAGGATAGTGATGTTTGTCTACTCACCTAAATTTGGGCTGGCTAAATGAAGAATCTGAGAAGTCATTCCAGCTACTGATCTGCATTAGTATCTTTCACAATATAAAGCTTCAATATAATATTTGTTTGCAAACCACTTGTCAGTTGATAAATACCATATTTCCCTGTACTGTAGTATTTGGTTCACAAACCAGTTGATAATTCTCTCTTCTGATATATCACAACTTGCATTTCTTCCTTTATTGTCTATTGGTAGAAATGGTTTGTTAACTTTTTTTTTAGTTTCACATTTTTCCTAATTGAAATTTAGCTTTCAATCTTATATGTGCAGCAGCAAATTGTAAATGAATTCCTTCCATATCGTGATGTCGTTATTGTTTCACATGACATGAGCAATCCTCATATTCCTAACATGTTGACATACAAGGGGCAACAACTTTGCTATGTCGTGCTACAAATTTTGTGGTTGTGCTTTGTTTTTAACTTGTTAAAATTAGACTAAGTATACAATTCCCATTTGTCACGTTGCTACAGTATATGTTTCTTTGCTTGGTAGTTGTGTATTACTGCTGATGCCAATGTTTTGGGTTTCTGTGATTTCTTCTTGGTTTATGTTGTGGTGGTTTCAGTTGTTTCATCCCACGGTCTATTGATTCATTGACCGTCTCCATTTCTTTACTAACATTCTGCATTGACTGTTTCTATTTCTTTACTAATATTCCACATATTGCAGGAATAAGCATGACAGTCGAGCAGTGGGAAGCATTTCGCAATGCTGTACCTGCGATAGAGGATGCAATAAAAAAGCTTGACGATTCAGACTGAGAACATGTTTTAGAAGCCCTTCTTTTGCCTGTATCAAATCAAGCTACTAGAGCCCCTATATATGAACTTCTGTAAAAGGTTTCACCTGGTCAAACTGTCTAGTGTCATCAGTAGGGTAGGCTGTAGACAGTTCGAAATATTTGCTAACCAGTATTGTGTTGTGTGAAGAGTTTGGAATGTGTGCTAGCAAGTTTGTCAAGTTTTTTCTCCAGTTCTTAGAGCATCTCCAAGAGTCTCTCTAAAACTCGATCTCTAAATCATCATTTAGAGAGTCATTTGCATAAAAATCGTTTTTCATATTTTTCTGTTTTCCAACAGCCTTTCTATATCTTGCATGCACTCTAGAGGGCTATTCTCTTTTCTATATTTTGCTAGCGAGAAATCCGGAATAGAGAGTGATTATGTTTGAATAACCAAATAGAGAGGTTGTTGGAAGGTACCTTTTTAATCAAAATCTTTAAAATTAACAATTATAAAGAATTTAGAGAGTCTCTTGGCTTTCTAATCTCTAGTTTTAGAGATTTTGATTAAAAGTGTACCTTCCGACAGCCTCTCTATTCGGTTATTCAAACATAACAACTCTCTATTCCGGATTTCTCGCTAGCAAGATATAAAAAAGAGAATAGCTCTCTAGAGTGCATGGAAGATATAGAAAGGCTGTTGTAAAACATGAGAATATAGAAAATGTTTTTTATGTAAATGACTCTCTAAATGATCATTTAGAGAGCAAGTTTTTACCGTCGTATTGTTTTATGATCTTGCAAACTCCAAAAACAGAGGGGCTCGCCATTGTACACTGATGAGTTGTAGATGGCCTCGCTATTGGGTGTGATTGTACATGGATCGAGGTTCAAGTGGGCTTTCTGAATTCTAAACGGGTTCGATGCTGTTCCCAGTCAGCACTTTTGCTAAATCCCGAATCGAGCAATCGACAAAAAAGGTCGTGAGGGAGAAATGGACATGTGCTCTGACTCATCTGGCCAAAAGACGCACAAACACAAAGCCACCTTACACAAACTCAAAAGGCACAGCCCCTGGGTTGGCTCTGAAGTACCCTGTAATGAGATCGACAGGCAACTGTTCAGACTAAGCGCCACAGTAACAGTGGAAGACGGATGCCGAGCAAAGTTTTGGGAATCGTCATGGCTGGATGGAAGAGCGCCAAGGGATTTGGCGCTGGACCTGTACAAGCTTGCTTGGAGAAAGCACCAAACTGTCAAAGATGATCTCACAAACCAAAACTGGACGGGAGGTGTATGGAAAATGACGACAGCAGTAGAGATGGCTGAATTAGTTAATCTGTGGAGCCTAGTCCAGATGGCGCATCTTGTGGACCGCCAAGATGAAATTAGGTAGAAGTGGACAGCTGACGGCCAATACACAGCCAAGTCAGCTTATTAGGCACAGTTTGTGCGCTCCTTTTGTTCATTTGACAGCAAATCGATTTGGAGTGCAAAAGTTGAAGGAAAGCATATGTTTTTCGCGTGGCTGCTGGTGCAAAGCAAGCTCCTGAGTCCTGATGGCAGATAAGCTATTGGCTCGGAATTGGCAGTGTAACCCGGTGTGTGCTTTGTGTGATCAAGCTCCAGAATCTGCAGAACACATTACTTTGCATTGCGTTTTTGCAAGAGAGGTATGGCTTTTGATGTCTGCCTGGACCGAAGGGTTGGTAACTTGGTACAACTGCCAGAACAGGGCGTAAGCTTGGAAGGATGATGGTGGAACAACTCCCTGCAAGGGCTTGCAAAGGTTGACAAAAAAACGTAATGCCTCGGCGCCTCGCTTCTCATTTATGCTGCTTGGAACTTGTGGAAGGAAAGAAACAGGAGGGTCTTCGATGGAGTATCATCTCTACCACAACGGGTGTTACAATTGATCAAGGATGATGTGAAGCGCCGGTGCTTAGCCTGCCGGGATAAGGAGTCTTTCCCCTTTTCTTAATGACAGCCTGTATTGTTTCTTAAACTTGGTGTTGTTGTACCTTAGGAGCTCGAGTTCTGTTAATCTTTTATGCAACAATGACCATGTAAGACCCGGCTTGCTTTCTCCTCTTAAATGACAGAGTAGTGATCCTGCCGTCTTATGTAAAAAAAAATAAATAAATAAATAAAAACTAAACCGACCTTGCTTCGAGTTCGTGTTGCATGTGCTATATGTCACTATCACATTGAGTCACAGATGTCGCTCGCATAATATTACATGGCAGCTCCCTAAAATTGACTACTATCGAATGCCTCAATTCCAACCAGCATGCGGAGGCAGTGGCAACCGAAGTAGTAGGTGCTTCAGTCATGGCTGGACATACAAGTTGCCAGCTGCGTTACTGCTTTGAGCAGTTGACGTCGACATTCCTTTTCGCCTTCTCCATCAAAGCCCTCTCCTCCATCTTCTTCTTCAAAATTTGATAGTCCTGTTTTCATGAGAGAACCACTGCTGTGTTACACCCAAGAACATATACTGGTTTAATCTCGTGAAAAGAAAAGAGCAGCAAAAGCATGAAGTTGCTTCAAGATATCAAGATCTAAGTTCATAATAACGATAAGTGCCAGACATATTGAATTAAGGCAGCTAGAGCTAGCTAATGTATAGACTGCCAGTATTGGATGCCCTGATCTAAGCCTGTATCAGTACCATAATGAAGTAGTAGTATCATGTGGCGGATGGGCCATGGGTGCCTGCCTCAAAGGTAACAAGTATAAATATAAATTGTTTCATCACATTACTATTGACTGATAATGCCGATTGTGCATGTCTCATCTGTATGCTGTGCATTCCTGAAACCAAGACAGAGGAAGCTGCGGCAATATGCTAATCCCATTGCCTACTGGATAGTAAAATGGCAAGCCATCATAGTTTTTGTCATGAGGAGACCAATCGCTTTGCTCTTTAATAAAGATATTGTAGACAATTAGGGTCAACTCTATTTGAACAGGTGCAATCAACGTCCACAAGACTGAGTATGTAATTCTTATGGTGTTGGTTTGAATGTCTAGGTTGTTTGTTGTTATCAGTACAGTGTGCATGTTTACCAGAAGGACAATCATTGTGCAGATAATTCTCAATAAGTAGGAACAAAATGTAACGAGGAAAGAATATCACCTGCATCAGTGATTCCTCATATTCTTTGCTACGAGGCTTGTGGCAATTCGTTATTGCCCTGATCTCATCATCTGTCATGTCGCCGAAACCGTTTGGGAGGGGATTCGTTCCTCCTCTTTTAGTGAAAGTCTCTATTTCCTTCATCCTTTCCTTGAAGAGCTCAAATCGGTATGCCTTCTCTTCCTGATTCGGGTATTCCCTGCCCATCCGCTCCATCCACTTATGGAACTTTTGCTTCCATGTCCACGTCCATCGGGTGCTTCCCCATGTCCTTCTTGATGTCCTCCTGCCTTGGCTTCTTGTCCACATCCTTCATGTCCTCCATGGTCACATGTCACATCACCATCTACAGGTCCTATGCGTAGGTCACATATATGAAACAAAGCAAATAACCAGAAACTCGAAAGCAATTTCAACTCATACCATCATCATCTTAGAAATGTGCAGCTCGATCAGAATGTGTCGGACTCAATTACTTGGAACCTTACCAAGCACGGCGAGTACACGACCAAGTCGGCATATGAGGCCCAGTTCGTCGGGATTGCAACTTCACCTATGGAGCGACTGATTTGGCGCACTTGGGCCCCACCAAAATGCAAATTATTCTCTTGGTTGGCCTTCCAGAACCGGCTTTGGACAGCGGACCGTCTCATCACTAGAGGGTGGCCTAACCAGCGGATCTGCCCGGTTTGTCACGCACACGACGAAAACATCTTACACCTCTTCACAAAATGCCCCTATAGCCTGGCCATTTGGGACAAGATTTTGGAGTGGACAGTCCCACACGTCCCCCCGCGTACCGACTGGACAAATTTCACTTCCATAGAGGAATGATGGACTGCAATAGGATCCATGGTTGGCGCGCCACTTAAAGGATTGCGCACACTAATCATTCTAGTGTGTTGGGAACTATGGAAAGAGAGAAACGCAAGAATTTTCCGACGGTCTTTCCTACGGCCTGCGCAGCTTGTCCAGAAGATTAAAGAGGAGGCGGGATGCTGGACACTGACGGGAGCAAAGCATTTAGGAGCAATTATATCAGGGAGAGCCTAAAGTTATAAATAGAAAATAGAAAAAATACTTAAAAGTCTGTATAGCTCGGCCTAGGCCGCTTTCTTCTTCTCTGTTAATTAATACAAACCCCGCAATCTTGCCGGTTTACGTTAAAAAAAACCATCATCATCTAGACGTTTCTTGAAGATCAGGATCCCTACCCCTCCAGTCAACGCGGCCGCGACCACAGCACCGACGCCTCTCTGTTTCCATATGAGAAACATGAGCCGCGAGTGAGCAAGAAATTTTCGATCCGAGGCTTGGTGGGGACGGAGACTCGCGATTGTGTAGAGAGCGTGCTGGCCTGCCAGCAACCAACATTGAGGCCGCCTGGGAGACGATCCCCGGAGAGGACTCCACCTTCGCGCGGTTCATCTTGCGTGGATAGAAGCTCCGGGTGAGGAGGCGACTAAACGACCGAAGAGACATGATCGCCGCCGCTGCCGCTGCCGCCCCGCCGGATCGACTCACTCCTTGCTCTCGGGAAGAAAATTGTATCCTTCATTCAGTTATTAATTCATTCGATGACCCCTTCGCTGTCAGCCCATTTTCCCTATGGAGTGTCCGGCCCAGGATCCCAGCCCGGGCGACACACCTCGACCATCGTGGGCCCGCCCAAGTAAAACTCGTGTTACTTTTGGCCCAACGGACCCGTTCCGTCTGCCAGCCAACGACGTAGAGGGCTTCGCCGAAGGTTGGACGTGATGTAATGTAATCTATGTCTATACTCCTCCCATAACATAAGCATCTTTCGATTTTCGTGCAACACGTTTGTCCATTCGTCTTATCCAAAAATTTTATAAATATATTATTTATTTTGTTATGAATTGTTTTATCATTAGGCATACTTCAAGTATGAGTTATTTGTTTTTATGTGGCAAACGAGTTCGATAGTGTTCCCTGTCAGCACTCCTACAATTACTCCGGAATCTTGCAATCTGCAATCTATAAAAGGTTGTGATTGAGAAATTGACATATGTGCCGTGGCTCATCTGGCAAAAGGCGTACGCAGAAACACAAAGCCACGCACAGGCGGAAGCTAAACCAACACACCTTCGCGTTCGTGTTGCATGTGCTATACGTCTCTATCACATCGAGTCACAGATGTCGCTGAGTCGCTCGCATAATCTGTCGTGGATTGCTTTAATGATCAACGGGTTATCTTATAGTACTCTGTATGTAACCTCCCTTGTCATCACATGAGCTTCAGGTCATGTTGGGTCAGCAATAGCAGCCTTCAGCTAGTTTTCGGGGGTTATCGTGCTAGTAGTTTATTTAGCCCTAAGCAATCATGTTCTTTTCAAAAAGGATATTACTCCGTAGCATTTAGCAAGATGCGTGACTAGACGTGCGAACTAGTACTCTATAACCAACTAATTAAACAATCGTGCTAGGGACAAGCTCCCTGCTACCTGCTGGAAGTTGTCCTGGGCTCCAGTCCCTGACCAAAAAAAATGGCATCTTTGGCTCCAGGAGTTGATGCATATCCGAATAAACACTTCTCCACGCCTGGAGATGGAGGCGAAAGCTGGTGTACATGATAAACGCATCCAGTCTACGTAGGCTTGAAATCACCCGTGCCTTTTGATTTGAGCTGTCCCCTTGACCACAAGAGCTTATCAGAGGAAACGAACAAATGGTCATCAATTAGTTGCGTACGAATTACAGGGACTCCGCGCGCGGTGTGAACTTGTGCTAGCCAAGGACTGAAGCACAGGGTGCTTTGGTCCCTAATTCTCCTCTAGGTCCTTGTATTACATTATTGCTTCACGTGAAATATAGGACTATGTAGCTTCCTAATTTCTAGGAGAACATTATTGTTCTGTGTGAAATTCTTCTTCCCAAACATATGAGCGCTAGCAAAGTAGATTGCTGATTGCAACTTCCAAGCTATAGTTCTGGATTTTTAGCCCTGTGAAAAATAAGTGAGCGTACATGACATTCAGCCTAGGGCCTCTATGCCGCACTGACACCGGGTTCATTTTTTTCCGCTTTGTTTTGAACTGCCTCCTTGACCACAAGCGATCATCCAAGGAATGAAGCAAACAGCCATCAGTTACTTGCGCACGTATCACCGGGCTGTGATGATGTGAAATTCCAAATGAAATTATGCTAGCTTGGTACTCTCATGTGGATTGTTGTTGTTTTTTCACAAGGGCTTGCAGCCCTAATTGTTGTATTGAATCGATGAGCTCTTTAATTTCCACCCCTGTGTTCATCATGTGAGAGTTGGTAGAGCTCACGTCCGTTTGGAAGAACGCCGGAATGCCCTGTGCGTCTCACACAAAATTGGACAATTTCTGCACGAGTTGAAAATCGAGCAAATTATTCCTTTAATACGTAAGCTAGGTGCTGGAACACTAAGCTGTCAATTGTGAGCCGCAACAGGCAACAGGCAGATCGAAGGAACATACTAATTCTGCAAGAGACAGAAGTGAAGAACAAAGACAAAGAGCCCGCAATGGCATCTTTCCATTTATTTACAAACACGCTACACAAGTTGCACGTTGCTGATCAAGCAAATAAAACCGCCGCCCCCATCATATCAAGAAATAACAAACATCTACTCCCAGGGCGTTCGCTCAGGCAGCAAAGCGCATTCTGACAAGGACACTGGTGACTACAAAACTCAGGAATAATCCACCTTTATTGGACACGTGATATTTACATGCCTCAAGAATTATTGCTGGACTTGTAGTCTATGAGTCTATGGTGGTTGCTAAGCATAGCCTAATTTTAGCACACTGCACACTTAACACAGGAAGCAAGCAATCTACATCTCTGATTATTTGCATCGTGCTTGCAATTATGCCTGCTCTGAACTTCAGTAATCAGCAGTCTTCAGTTACGGCTGGGAGCGTGCTGTTGAACAGGGACGAGCGAGGACGGTAAGTTTCAACGCTCTCTAGAAGTTCATGAGTGCTTTGTGCCACCGGTGGTCAACTATAACGTCATTTTTTTTACCACTCCATACTGCGACCGGATGCAGTGCAGATAGATCGATACAGATTCTTGAGGGAGAAGTACATCGCACGCATTGCATATGCAGAAATGAATCCATTATCCGTCCATGCACAAGCCCCGTTTGCAAAGTCGAGATGCATGAACGTGTCCTGTACGGCCGTCTGATCGATTTGTTTCACTGTTTGCACCGGAACACACAGATTGTTCGCACACAGCGAATTCGCAATGTGCACGTGGGCTATATATCTCTAGGTGGCGAAGCGACCTCATTTCTCTGTGTGCCACCTAATAATGGTACTGTTTGTTTATCATGTTATTATTGGCCACCAAAAGCAATAATGGGTGTGTTTTGGTTCCTGATCTGAATATCTGATCCCATCACATGTCCCATCTCTTCGGCATCCTAATTCTCAAAAAAAAATCTCTTCGAAATCCTTAAATTATGGAAAAGGGATGGCGATTAAAGATTCTAGTACTACGGTGGTTGCAACTTGCATGAGCGACAATGCTGTTCAGAGAAAACTAGAACATTGCGCGGCGTTGCCGCGCAAAAATATGCCCGCAGCCAGGTAGCGATAGTACAGATCATAAGTTGAGTTTACAATTTATAAGGCAGAGTATATTACATACAGAGTATGCTCATACATAAAGTTACTGAGATTTGGAGCATACACATTCAGTAGCAGTACCAGATTCTAATAGAACTTGTATTTTATATTACACAGGGTACAAGTTCCATAGAATATGATAAAAAGTACATTTATGGTCCTTCTAATATATAGAGACAGCTCTCAAATGTTTTATGAGAGGCCTGAAGGGTTTCAAAAGGATGGTTCTATTTATTAGAAGTCATCATTATAAAGTTCAAAAGCACCGTCTATATATCGGACAAATGTGATCAAAATAGAAGTATTTGTAGTCCTCGTAGTGGCATGAGTCCCTGGTCGAAAGTAGTAGTAATTAATAAGTAAAGTTTGAAATTGGAACTGTCAGATTATAATATTGACTAAAGATATTTTGTGTGCTTACCTCTGGAGGGAGAGCTTACTGCTTGTTCCTTTTTGATGGTCCAGAGAAGCTTTGGTTTCCTTTGGAGTCTTCATCATCCTATCAAGTATGAATGTATTAGCCTTTTTGTGGGGGAGAGTGGTGATGATGGTGGACGTTAAAAGTATATTGGTAAAGAAACTGGTGTATTACCATCAGATCAGAAGATCTTTCCCTTTTGGTACCCAAATTTTGTTCTTTGTCATTTTTATTACTACTGCTTGAAAATGGTAGAACAACATATTGGTTTTTTTTTTGTTAGGTGATAGAGATATATAAAAAATGGAGAAAATATATTCAGATGATTTAAGGCAGGGAGTTTACTCATATGCTTCAACTTCAATCTGCATTTTTGATGGATTATTGATGTTAATTCCATGGTGCTGAATTTTTCGTTGAATCTGTGTAATAAATTGTATATGATTAGTGTTATAATAAGAGAAGGAATAATTATAGGTATATTGTGTTGCTGTTGTACTTGTAGAGTTTTTACCTTTTTGGGTTCCTTTGGAATTAGTGATGGTATATTCCTTTGAACAGCTTGGGAAGAACTGATTGCAGTAAGAGAATTGGTCTTCTGAAATACTGGTATATTTGGTTGCCTTCCAAATTGCTCTTTGATATAGATAACATCATAAGATGGCTCATCATTTTCCATGCTTTTTTTGGCTGACATCTTCACGATGAAGGTATACCTCTGACCAATCAAATTTGATATTTCAGATGGAGTGTCGAATTTGTTGTACATACTTTGCAATCTCTGTAAGGGTTTCCCAATAAGTTGTTGTGCTTTTTGATCAAACACAACAAACTCAAGCTCATACGTTTCATCAGCTGCCATGAAGGCAAGCTTGTACCTGCATTTTAAATCATAAGAGGTGCCAATCGAGAGATGTTCCTGTAATAGTCCATTAACTCTACAATAGATGTTTTAAAATATTTATAGAATAGACTGATACAAATGGAAGATAATTATGAAAAGATATTTAAATTAGAAATATAACATAGGTACTGATTAGCAACGTGTTGTTGGAGAAAAGAATTGTAATATATGTGAGTTTGATGTTTTAAAACGTTGACATATTGAAATGGCAATAACTATTATACTGGTAATTGCTATACATTAAAAATAGAAAAAAGAACCTGTCTTCTGCTTCAGTGCAAGGGCAAGTGTCTTTGGAGCACTTGTATGTTGAATTCTTGTAGTAAGATCTTGAGTTACAAATCTTGCATGCTAGATAGTACCAACCTTGATTTGGAGCTAACTTAGTGATAGTGACAGTGCATTGGAATCTTGTGTTCTGTCAAATAATTGAAAATTATCATATAATTAAAAAATATGGTTTGGTTATTTGGTGAGACAGATGAATCAGTAAATTATACTTGTGTTCTTACCAGGTGTACATAAGGATCCATATCTTTCAGTTGAAGAAGAGTTTTTTGTTCAACATGCTACTGTCTAGAATTGTTATCAATTAGTTCTATTTTCTCCACTGCATCCACTTCTGATGGCAACCTGAAATTGCATAAGTTTTAATATATGTAATGTATATGGATATCACCAGTAATATTATTGTTTTTCATATAAAGAAATTACATACATGTTATAGTACTCTTAGATGGCAGGTATCTGGAAATCATTGATGTACCATCGACATGCAGATGTGCCAGTGAGATATGAAGGTTGTCCTGTTGTTCCTTTCATGAGTGTACCAACAAAGATAGCTATAACAGGTGTTTCTTGTCCGAGTTCATATATTGCATCTCCATCAAATTCTATTGCTCTTGAACCAGCTAGTGATAAGTTGACTGTCATACCACTGAAAGTGTGAAAATAGACGAATAATTAGAGCATGTCTTTTTGTGAGATAAAATGAAATGGGCACATTATTATTAACATGGAGAACCTAAATTTTAAAGGCAAGATGAACTTGGATAATAATTCATGAAAAACAGAGGATGAGATCTTTTTAAAGAAACATGAGTAACATTTATCTAATAAAGAATGTATGAACATGACAGGTTCATCGTTGATACAGATATAGTTTAATAATTTGCAATAGCATTCTCTCAAGTAACAATCGGTAAACTAACTTTATTAGAAATTATAAATAAGATAGTTTGTGCTGCTAATCTTTAATTGTACATGGTATGCCAATTATTGATTATGTCAATAGTATTTACATGTACAAGTTGAGATAGTTAATGAGTAGTATTTACCTGATATCTCGTAGAGTAATTGTCCTTCGTGTTTGCGTTTTTCCAGCTGCTGTGTGGAAATTTGCAACGTTCGATACTGCTACAATTTGTCCAATGACATCTGTGTATAGTGAAAGAAGTTTAGAGAATATTTCTGCATGTGTTATAATCTGTAAACTAATAGTGTTTCCCTAGAAGTGTGTTGTTTACATACCTAGAAATTTGTCTTTCATGTTTCTGTGTTGCTCTAGTTCAGAGAAAGGAGTTAGCATACATGTGACCTTGGGAAAGATAGCTGGTTCTGGTTCAACTGCAGTAATTTCCGTTCTCTTGTTGAGCTTTATCATATAAGGATTTTGGACCACTCTATAGGTAGGCTTTGCTTGTTCAACCACAAATTTCTTTATGATCACAATTTTCCCTTCTTGTAGCTGATGCTTTAAAAAGGGAATTGAGTCTGGTGGTATTTCGACATACATAGAAGTGCCCTGCAGAAATATGAAAGAACAAAGTGTAAGAATTGTTTCATTTATAAAAGAGTTAACTTGACACCATGGAAATTCTAGCTCATTGGATTCTGTGTTGAAGATGTAATGAACTCATATATGTCAATGCGTGTGTGCATAGAGTTACATGCATGCTTAAAAAAAATTAGTTAGAACCACACATACTTGTCGTTAAGTAAGTAATATGGATTATAGTAATAAAGAAATTATTTTAAAGTATATATGTAAAACTAAGTTATTTTGTAAGGATTATAGTAATAAAGAAATTATTTTAAAGTATATATGTAAAACTAAGTTATTTTGTAATAGCTATAGATTTGAAACAGTAAGAACAAAATTTTGTTTTTTATTGGTACCGAAACTGAGAATGATCAGGAGTTTATATATGTAACTGTACAATATTACCATTTTGTCAATTATAACCAGATCCAGATGCTTGATCTCTTCATCATCTGATCTTCCACGGAATTCCCAGATTCTTGATATCCTCACACATATAGTCCAGTGATATTGTCGAGGTCGTATATCTGATAGTAAGTCAATATCCATCTGAACAAAAATGAAAGAAGCATTATATATATATATATATATATATATATATATATATATATATATATATATATATATATATATATATATATATATATATATATATATATATATATATATATATATATCTGAACACTTCATGGTATACTATATTTTTGTTTCATTAGCACATGTACCATCTTCTTTTTCTATGAGAAATTTTAGTCCATTTTTGGATGTAACTCGTGATGCAGCTACATATAACTGTCCATGTGTAAAAACTGGTTTTTTTAAGATATACACCAACATTATATAATGATTGTCCTTGACTTTTATTTATTGTCATTGCATAACAAACTTTAACAGGAAATTGGCATCGGTTCAGAACAAATGGCCATTTAGATCCTCTTGTAGTTAAATTTATACGTGGAATTGATACTTTGTGACCAATATTTGAACCACTTATAATAAGTGCCTGAATTACATTGGCTGCAAGATTTGTAACAATCAATCTTGTGCCATTGCATAAACCGATACTTTGATTGATGTTCCGTAATAATATGATAGGGACACCAATTTTAAGGGTTAGTATATGTTGAGGAAAATTATTTGCATTTAGAGAATTCAAATATTCAATTGGATATAATATATTAGCGTCATTACAGGTGTCAAAACATTTTGAAATAGAATCTGCACTATAATACTCTTTGGCTTCACCAGGTACAAGCGTTGATATATATGAATTGATATCATCAGCTATTTCATTAGTTGGAGTTAATATAGCTCGTTCTTTTAGGTAAGTAGGATTCAAATAATTCTGTTTGAAGTTAGGATATATAGTATCCACTAATGTTGGAATTTTGGGTTTATCAGTAAATAATAAGAGGTCATTTGGTATACGAATCCATGTTGGCTCTTCATCATTATCATGCTTTGTTGTTGGTAATTTGCCATCCCCTAGATCAAGTAGCCATTTAGTAAAATCTCGTAATTCATCTTGTTGTTCTTTAGATAGATTTTTATTTTCAAGCCGCATATTTTCTGTTAACTTGATCACTTTGACATCTTTCCATAGATAAGATTTTATAATTGTGGCGTTAATTATTTGAGATCTTGTTCCATATTCTATTACAGGCAATATCTGACGTAGATCTCCACCAAGCACTATCACTTTACCACCAAATGGGATTGCGTTTAATTTCTCATCAGTTTGACTAATGATATCTCGTAACGATCGATCTAATGCTTCAAAACATTGTTTATGTGTCATAATTGCTTCATCCCATATAATTAGTGATGTCTCTATTAATAGTTTAGCAAGAGTACTTCCTCGTTTAATATCACAAATTGATGTTTCATCAATATCAAGTGGTATCTTAAATCTAGAATGTGTTGTTCTCCCATTTGGTAATAACAAAGACGCTACTCCTGATGATGCTACTGCTAGAACAATCTTTTTTCGAGCTCTAAGATATGAGACAATGGTATTCCATAGAAATGTTTTCCCTGTTCCACCATAACCTGATATAAAATAGAACCCTGGTTTGTTTTGTAACATTGATTCTACTATAATTTTGAAAGCAATTTTCTGTTCCATATTTAACTGGTCATATAGTATATTGGCTTCTTTTTCTAGTTCATCTATATCATAACTCGTCTCTTCTTCAATTAAACGGTTGTTGCAACGATTATTATACTCAATGCTTCGACTCGGTAGATCGAATGTAGTTATCTGTACACCGTTGCGAGACAATATATATTGCAAATCATCTAGCAACATGTCACGTAGTTGATTATCTGTTATATGATGTATGAGAGGATGATATTTATATTGTAGTTCATGTTGGAAATCATCTATCATCAATCGCCAGTTATTTTCAAAAAATTCTCTTTCATTTTGTATGTTGCAAAATAATAACATAGTTACAAAAAGTTGTCTCAATTGAAATGATGAAGACCATGTAGCAGCTTCCTTAAATGTTTGATACCATTCGTCGTCATTATTCAATAGGCCTCTTGCAGAGCATGCCTCTTTGAATGTATTGTATACAACTCCATTATATGTTTTAATATCATTATAGTTTTTAGCTCCTTTAACCACCATTAATAACATTCGCAAGTAAAATCTTTCACCTTCAGCTGGGTTTACATAATATAGACGACCAATTTTAAAACCATGTTTTCTTTCATTCCATTTACGATTTTTTTTGATCCCATGTCCATTTTGTTGGAAACTCACAGTAGGTTAATTCATGAGCCTTTTCATACTGTTGGTTTGTTGTAAACCATTCAGTTAGCATTGTTTTATGAATATTAGGATTTTTTACCAATGTTTTCAGCTCATCATTACCTTTAATAGTAACATTGTTCATTAATGGTAAATGGACCGGTAATCGTTCTACAGGAGGTGTATGATGGTGAATTTCAAATCCAAATAATCTCCATAGTGCATCTTGTTCGCAAAGGTATCTGCACTCAAGATATTCTTTTATTTCATCTATTGTATCATTTTCTATGTTTCTTGGTGCATCCTCACCTTTTTTTATACGCTGAAATATAATCTTGGCTTTATCAGGTCCTTTATGAACGTACTTACACAAATATTTTATTATTCTACTTTTATTGCAATATTCAACATTTATGTGAGCTTGGTATTTTTTTAATAAAAATATATTATATGGTACAACCCATTTATTGTCAAGATTGTGATTTTCTCTACAAACATAAACTCCTGTATTCCGTCTTCTATATATTGTAAATCCGTTGTCGTCAAATTTTGTTTCTTCGTTAAATTATTTTGGAAAAAATTTTGAGCACTTTCCTTTTTTCATGCAAGGAGAATTGAGATTTTTATTTCCACATGGTCCATGTATCATATGTTCAGCTACGAGCACATAACCTAGGGGATCTGTATTTGGGTCAGGGATTTCAGCTGAGATTAAAGTATCAATAGTTTTGTATGTAATATTTCTTTTATTTTTTGATAACCATACTAATATATGAGCATGGGGTAGACCTCTTTTTTGAAATTCAATTGAATATAATATTGCATCAATTGTGCCAAAGACAATGCCATTTTCAATATCATGCAATAATTGTTGAAGTTTCATATGAAATACTCGAACTATTATATCTGGTCGATCATTTGATTGTTGTCATTGTAGTAGCATTTGCAATATTTCTGGCCATTTAGGATTGCATGTAAATGTTATAAATAAATCTGGTGGGCCATATACACGGCATATAGCAATGCCGTCATGATAGTTTTGTATCATGTATCGTCTACTTCCTATATGGCTACATGGTAAAAATATTCGTTTTCCTATTTCTCCGCCTTTTTGAACACCTTTTTCTATTGCATCAGTTATACCCTGTAGATATTCAACTCTTAATTTTGATTGGTTTTTAGCAATGAATAAGAGTCTATCTTCGTCTTCACATGCTCGAGCATCAACTATTATTTGTTTGGACAGTCTTCCATAACATAAGTAAGGGTTAGGCTGATTTGGTCTATAATGTATTTGATATTTGAAATAATCATGCATTGTTAATCTTTTTCGTTTGCCATTTTTGTTGTTATAATAGATATTGATTTGGTATCCTCTCTCTTCATATGGGAATAGCAATGGATATTGTAAAGCCATGTAAGCGGGGTGATATATTGAGACTTGTTGCAACCCATGTCTTTTGCTACTTACTATGATATCACGTTTACAATTTTCTGTGGAATAGTCACCAATTATTAATAGATCTAATTCATCAGTTTTAGGCATTTCATATTGTATAGGGTCATCTTTTTCAGCCCCAATAATTTGGATATTGACATCTATTCCATTATATTGTTCAAGTAAATCTCGTGCTTTTCGAAAAGTTTTTACTAATGGGTTATATGTATCTAACATTTCTTTTAGTTCTTCTATAATATCAAGATTTAAATCTGTATTGCTTGGATCTTCATGTGTTATAGCTTGAGGTCTATTGTTTATTTCATTTTTTGTATCAAAAATATATAATTCAACAAATTTTGGAATACTATTTGGTTGTGGTAATAGAGATCCTATACGATGATGTATTTGTCCACTAACACGAAATACGTAAGGACCATCACCTTGATTGATACATTTATCTATATTACCTCCCATAGATGTAAAAGAAAATAGGCTATTATATTGTCTTATTTTCTCTAAGAAATGTTTTGATTTACTATCGCCATTGTAATTTAATAAGGCTGATAAAGGTTTAGGTGGATCTTTAAAAGGAGGTATTTTTATTTCCCCTTCTTTACAACATTGTGTATATATAACATTTTTATCTCTATGTCTTTCATGTCTAATTCTTTCTTCGAACCAAAATATAGCTCCACAATATTTGCAGTGATTTGCAGCTATGCCATAATATGAACGTTTAGGATACGAATCTTTTAAATATTGTATATATTCTGGTGAGAAATGGACCATGCCATGTGGTGTACATAGATATGCTAATCTTTTTTGTATGTTCATAGATTTTCGCCTCAATCTATTTTCTTTCGTATCGATGCTTAATATTTTTTTATCTTCTTGCCTTTCAGGTAAACATGTCATTTCATATTTTGGCTTTTTTAGTTGTTGATTTGTATCTGAACTGGAAAGTATAGGTTCAAAGCTACGTTTCCTTTTTAGTCTATGTTCTAGTTTATTTTTCTTTGCACACACTATGGGACTATCAGTATTAGAATTACTATCTGATCTTTTACGTTTTATATTATTAGTGCTAGACATGTCTTTGTTCATATTATTTATGCATATAACTATAGGAACGGATGCCAAAATGTTAGTAATAAATCAAGAATATGATATACAACACAAATATAATTTTTACATAAATAAGTCCAATTACTTATTAGTTATTGCACAAAGATAGATAAAATGAAAAGAAAATGAAATAAGTTACATACATTTTTGAAGTTACAAAATTTCATAAAGAAAATCCATCTCCAGTAATCTGGTATACAAAGGATTCTCTTTCTATCTTGTATTTAAGTTTAGTATAGTACCATTTAGTAGCTGATCTTCATGTGTTATTGCATTTGAAGTGCTGGTCTAGCCATGAATTATATGTATTTAAAGGAATAAAAAAATATAAAGAAGCTATCCACAAAAATCTAGAAAAGTATGGAGTGTTACTAACAATCGTATGAGTTAAGAGTTGTACCTCTTTATTTTTCTCAAATAGCTCCTCCTTCCTTATTGCTTTATCAGAATCTTGTGTCTTTGTTTGGTCTCCTTTAATCTGGATTTTGATTTTAGCCATATAAGCCACGTACTAAGAGAAATTCCAATATACAGTAATATAAATTTATATAAGTGACATCAACCATGTACTGAAGAGTATCAAATTTATTAGTATTATTTTGGCATTAGGATTCGAGTTAAGCAGCATAGGTGAAGTAAATGATTCGATTATGACTCCGTAATAATAGGACAAAGGCGAGAGGAAAACGTCAGATAATATGCCATGACAGAAAAAGGCAATGAGTCATTTTTTAATAAGAGAAATATATAGTTGGATTTACAATATCGTATATTAGCAAACAGCTCGTGTGCAAGAACATGTGGAGATCTCAAGATACAATGAAGATAGAATTCACGTATCATAAAAAAAGGAGTAAGATGCTGAACACACTGCAGCGTACGTGCATGCAGCCATTAACAATCCATCTCGATGCCGCCCGCACACAGATTTTCAGCAAGAAAGACTATAGATGAGGAGGCCATGTTTTGCCTTGTGGACCGGCCGGCGGCCGTGGCTCGGCGCACGGAGGAGGCAAGGAGATAGCCTCCCCGTGATGCGACAACAACGTGAGGCGACGGGGAGGCAGGCGCACAGACTTTTCTCCGAAAGGGAGACGTGAGGCGGACAGGACGCGCGCGTTCCCGCTGCTTTTTAGCCCGGGCGCGCGCTCTGGCTTTCAAGAGCGTGGCGAGACGGCGAAACGGCGACGGTGTAGTCCTGATGCAACATCACTATCGTCTAGGACCAGTGCCATGGATGCGACTCTGGCCATGCTGAAATCTATGGCTGATAACACCATACAGATGCCGCCAGAAGGAGGGCATGGGGTGAAAAACATAAAACGAGCAAGTAGATGACAGGGGACTATATTCATACCTTGTATGCAACCTTGATGATCTGGTTCAAAGGATGAATATGGATTTCGATTTTGGAAACGGAACGGCGATTTTGTGAGAAGGGAAGGGATAAGACGGCTTTGCTCTGGCTTATCGGAGAAGATGGAAGATTTATGGGATCCCAAGATTTATTTACCGCCCTCTCTCCTCTGTAACTTTCCAGACGTCTCTTTGCCTTCTCTAGAGTCATCTTGACTTTTTTATAGAATAGAAAGCGTTAGGCACTTTATCTCTACAGCATATAGACATCCGCCGTCATTTTTTCATCCAATGGTTCAGAATTAGGACGCTGAGGTAATGATGACGTGGTTTAACGTAGACTCGTTACCGCGACGCGGTTTAAGAGATTAAAGATGGGAAACAGAGTTTTTTTTTTTTTTTTTTTTGCGAAAACGGAGTAATGTTCTCTTTTCTTTACTTTTTTTCGTTCCTGCCCCCTTCCTGGCTTTACGAGCAGAAGCAAGGGCATATCCACAGTCAACGTATGTAGCTTTCGGCTGCAGAGTTCCGTGCGACCCAAGACGACGGCAGTAGTTAGGCATTGCATGGCGCGATTTCGGACAGGCAAAGCAGGAGAGTGACCAGCAGGTCGCCTGGCGCTTAGCCTAGCTGGCCAGGCAGGCCTTGTCTCCGCCACATGCGCACGTACTACTACACTGCACACCGGTACGTTTAATCGGTAGCATTAGAGAGGAGGAGCCGGCCGAGTGCACGAGGGCTTCGGCCCCCGGCCGTCGTACACCGCTTTTGCTGTATACCGCACGTGCGGTGGGACAGCGGCTCCCGCACACCCTCGCTAGCACTGCGCACTGCTGCATGCATGTGAGGCCGCTATTAACGCTAGGTGGGCCAGCGCACATGCATGAAGGTCACAGGAGCAGGTTACGCTTAGCCCCCACTCAACAGTCACATCCCACACCTTACCCACCCGCTCATAAACCCTAGCATCGCAAAACACTACTAAAACCCCGCATCCAGGCCCACCATTCCCACCCCATCCCGCACTATTACCACCAACGAACCAACCACGCGACAGATCTGGAGCCACTGCAATCACAAGCCCATCCCCAAAACCCTAGGCACGAACGCCGAACCGCTCAAAACCCTAATCCGGTAGGAATCTCCCCGGAAACGACGGCTACGGGCATGAAACGACCGAAACGGAGAGCAACATCGAAGAGGGAGTGTGGCGTGGGCAGAGCAGGTTACCGGCAGGAGAGGGACGGCCAGACGAGGTTGTGGTTGGCGAACCAGTCGTAGAGCACCGGGATGAGCGACTTCCACTGCGCGTAGCGCTCATCCACCGCCGCCCTCGAGCCGCTCCTCTCCTTCATCTCCGACACCGGTGGTTTCCGCCGGCGGTGACTGCTCCACGCCTCCCACTCCCACGCTCTCTGCTACTGATAGCGTGCTGGCTCGAAGTTTGCCTCTGCTTCCGCGGCCGAGAGACACTGCGTTGCGAGCAGGGAGAGCAGAGGGGATCCAATGCCGGGGAGCGGAGCTGTGAGATGGACGAGATGCGTGGGCTGGGCCAAGTTTCATTTGGGCCGATGCGTTAAGTTGGGCTTGTGCGTGATAAAGCCTGTGAAGAAGAAGTTAGTTTTCGTTATTTTCATCTTCTTTTTTCCCTCCACTGATTTAAAAAATGATTATTTTTTAAACCACTATAGGTTTCAACATTGCAGTCACTGCTGCGTTTTCGAGTTGTTTTTATTGCTTACCTGATTAATTTAACATACACTACACGTTCTGAACTGGGACATTTTTGCCGTCCTATTAACGCTCAATGTGCGGCACTGGTTGTCTTTTTCGAATTCATTATCTTTGTTATACACCTAAATAAGCGTTGTGTTTAGATTCATAGTAAAATCTATAAATATAGAAAGTCAAAATGACCTATAATTTGCTCCTCGTGTGTATTCTAACGTGAAACAAAAAAACAAATACGCAAGTGGTATAACCTGTACGACTTTAGGTCAGTACTGGACTGGTGGGTAAGTAGGTAGTATGTATGAAGTCAACAAAATGCAGTTAGGGGCAATTGAAATTTCAGAGGACAAGTTAGTTTGGCACATGTCAATTCTCGTTTCTGAACAATCACTCGGGAACGGCATCGCGATCTCTGATGTGGACGTTAGGCTCCCTGATCCCTGACTGCAATTAACCCTTTTGCACGTTCAGATTGCTTTGCCTTAAATTAAGAGTTTGGAATATGTCGGGTATTCCCCCATTTACGCCAGTCGCTTATTCCTGGAACAATCCTACTTTCTTCCCCCAAAAATATCACACCCACAAGTCAATTCCATGCTCTCTTCGCATATCACTCAGTTTAGCCTTCTCCTTTTTTCTCATCCATATCCACAAGACTGTCGAAAGTTTCAGCAATTCTTCTATGCATAATAGTATAAGGGAACGCTCGCTTGTGCTTGGTACTGTGCTACTGTTGCGCCAGGGTGCCAGGGTGTGGCCGACTGGCCGTGCACGCACCACACATGGGAGTATGGGACCGACCGGGCGACGGGAGCGCAGCGCACAGCTTGATCTGAATCTGACTGACTGACCCGTAGATGGGGGCAGCGCGCGACGCACATGCCCGGCGCCGGACATGTCGCGCCGGCCTCGTCTGGGTCGCATTGAAGCGCGGACTCCTTGTCCATCCTAGGATCCCGCCCCACCCCCCGGACCGCACGGCTCGATCGAGACGGCCGACACGCGCAGCACGGCAGGGCAGCGCCAGGCAGATTGCAGAAGCAGAGAGGAGGAGGACCACGAGCGAAACGAATAACGGGTGCGGGCGGGCGGTTACGATGGCCCGCAGCGTGACAGCGTCACGTCCGCGTCGCCAGTCGATCGCCAACAGCGACCTCCTCCGGCCACGCTCCTTTCGGTTTCGAGGTTCCCGCTCGCCCGCGCAACGTCGACGTACCGTCGTCGGCCAGAGCTAGCAGGTCGTTTCTGCGTAGTACAAACAAACAAATTCTCCCACGGAACCACACTGCTCCGACCAACAGGGATTAACACGCGGCTTCTTCCCCCTTCGTCGTCACCGGGCAGCATCGATCGACGATCTATCGTCTTCAATCAGATCAGGCTGTGTTCCGTTCCACGTACTATACAACCAAAGTTCTCTGCACGCGAATTCGCTAGACCTGAGACCTGAGGGACCGTCGACGTCGACGTGACCGGAACAGAGCCCACTCCCTCTCTTCTTTGCCCCCCGTGCTTCGTTTCGCGTGGGGACCCCCGGGAGGAGGAGGAGGAATGAACACTGGACAGGATCTACCCTACTCGACTCCACAGTCCACAGCGCGCACCACTTGCGGTGAGATCTGGGGCGAAAGCGAAGTTTCCAGTATGAAATCCACTGGACCGGAGAAAAGCTCTCGATCCGCATGCGATTTGCGCTTATCTATCGCCTCGTCACCATCCATGATCATCTCCCGCGGGTTCCGTTCCGCCCACCGCGCGCCGCCCAATCGCCCATGTCGTCATGCGTCAACCCGTCTCGTCCGTTCCCAACTCCCGCAAGCTACTACGGAGTACCCAAAAGCCAAAACCAACCGTTCGTGCCGTTACCGGGAGGGTTTCGTTTCGTCGTGACACGCAGGATTCGAGCGTCGTCTCGGCGCAGGCCAGACGCAGGTCAGGTCAGACGCTGGCCTAACTCCGCCGACGCAAGCCGGGCCGCGCCCGCGCGGCACGGGTCGCTCGTCAAGTCGTCAGTCGTCACCCCGGGGATTCGGCGGCGGTGGGCACGGCACGGAACACCGCCGCTGCTCACCGCTCACCCGGTGGGACGATTCGTTCGCTTCGCTGCGTGCCTGCGTCGGTCGTCGGGGTCGGCCGGTTGCGTTTTGACGAGGCTGATGGCGGCGACTTCGTTAGAACATGCAATGGCTCGCATGGAAACACGTTTCTAGCGTTGGCAGTCGCTTTGCCTTTGGTTCGCCTGTACAATCACTGAATAATGGATCATGCACATGAAAGTGCGCCACTCTGGAACGCGGGGAGCATGCTTTTTCTGTGACTGTATGACAAGACTGCGATGTCTGCCTTTCCCGTTGCGTAGGCAATGCCACGACTCTCGTACCTAACGACAGGGTCCTCCAGATGGCATTTTTACTTCAGCCACCTATTATTGTTACAGGCAGCATTGCTGTGTTACTAGAGCAACGCCCGCTGGAACCTGGTTGGCCTTTGCATTTTTAAAAAAAGAAAAATGAGGACTGAATGAATTTTAGTAGGCACTAATGGGTGGAAAATTAGTAATGAACATGCGTCCGTGAGCGTAACAAAAATGCGAAGTGGTTCATGTGTCAAATCTCAGATCAATTAGCATGCAGGCAGTGGAAAAGGACATGTGAAAGCTCTAGCCACGGGCCGAAATTAACAGCTCTCACTTTTGATAACCATGTACCTATCACTAATTGCATTAATTCGGCCTAATTCTAGCTGGGAAATCAAAGAGAGAGGGGTAGAGGGTTATCGTGGGAGGCTTTCTCTGATTGCCGCCGGAGTCAGAGACAACAAGGCATCCACGATCCACCTCACGCAAAGGTACTTCGATTCCGATCACCGCTCTCGCTTTGCGACCTTCTTTTGCCTTCATGGTCGCTCTTCTGGCACAGCAGGAGAAATGCCCGTGTTTAGTTTGCGAAAACATTTCGTGAAAAGATTTCGCGTTTTGATTTTATCAATTTAGAAGTAGTAAATGTAGCCGAAAAAGGTGAAAAGTTATATGGATAGGTTGGAAATCTCGAGATGAATCTAACGATGGTAATTAGAGGGTAATTAATCCATAATTAGCGGATGATTACTGTAGCACTACTGTTGCAAACCATAGATTAAGTAGACTCATTAGATTCGTCTCGCGATTTACAGTCTATCCATATAACTTTTCACTTTTTCGTTACATTTAATACTTCATGCATCAAAGATTCTCTTTTTAATGTGATGGATGAAAATATTTCGGATGGGAACTAAACATGGCTCTCTGTGGGACTGCACGATCGTTACTGAAATCCATCTTTCGAGCCATTCTGCTTTTGAAAATGCTCCGTGCATGGGACCGCATTATGTGCGCCCCTTCCCTTTACGTTCCCCCGTTTCGTTTGGAGCATAAAAAACAGCAGAGAACACGCGTGACCTCAGCGGGATGTAGCGTGACATCAAGCTGTTTCCCCGTTATGGTTAACCGTGGGCAACCCCCGATCCACTGGGCATATCGGACCATGCTACTCCCCATCATGATGCTAACTAGCATGCTTATCAATGGTCTCCAAAGCAGCCTTATTTGTGAAGCAATAGCGCTAGCTACCCGCGCGTGACTCAAAAAATAAACGCAGAAACCGCAGAGAACGTACCCAGTTAGCACCTACTGTACTCGTAAGGACAAAATGTGCTTCACGACAACAATACTTTTGGAGTTTTGATATTTTGGCATAAACAATTGAGGTTGCGATATGGCTTAGAAAGGGAAGGCAGTGAGATTGAGATGATCGATCATGCTGTGTGCTAAAACTTCTTTTTAGTGTACCACTCCCTCCTGGAGGGAGCATTAAGCTACCCAGGGTACATATCTGCTGGAAATTTGATGGAACCACAGTTGTTTTTTTTTCACCCCGACGAACCTCGTCTCCTCTAGCTTAGCGCCCATCATTGTTCCACCGATCCTCAGGTTACCCCGGCGGTACAGGGGCGGCCCCGTCCATGATCTCACTGATTGCCGCTGTCCCCCAAAAGTGGCACAACGGAGACCCACGCGTCCACCACCATGGATCGTCCGTCTCCACGCCACCTAACTAATTGCGACCCTACCGAACAACAAATCCAAAACCCAAACAACCACCAGAACAGAAGCCTCCCCTCCCTCTGCCTCTCCCTCTGCCTCTCCTGTCGCTGCTGCCATCCCCTCCGGCCATTTGCCGCCGCAAACTAGCCGAAAAACCTTAGAAAACCCCGCGCGCGGCCCGATCACGGAAACGAACGGCAAATCACCGTGCGCCAGCGCGCAGACCGCAGCAGGCTCGCAGCGGAGGCAAGCGTGTTGGCACGGACGGGGAACGGAGGAGCGCTCCGGTGCTCCGCCCTTTCGCCACCCCACGCGGCCACGCCTCCGCCCAATTGAAAAACTAGACCCCCGCTTTAGCTAGTCGGCTTTGTGCAATTGTGCGTGCGTGCTCGGCTCCCCCCCGCCCGCGCGCGGCCGCCCCATTAGTTTACCGAGTCCAGTCTCCGCCCCGAATCTTTTCCCTCCTCGCGCTCCGCAGCAGCAGCAGCCAGCCACCACCACCGCCACCCACTCGCGCCCGCCTCCGCCTCCGTGCTCGCGCGTGCAGCGTGTCGGGCGCGGGCTAGGACTACGACGAGGGGGATAGGTTGAGATGTGATCGGGGCTCTCGGCTGTCGGTCCGCGTTTTGGTTGCCGTCCGTCGGTCGACCGTGGCGCGCGGAGGAGGCAAGCTGGCAGCGAGATGTGGCGGCGGGGAGGAGGAGGACGAGGAGGAGGAGGGCGAGGTTTGTGCGGCGGCTGTGCGCTCCTCGCCGCCGCCTTGGTAGTCTCCGCGCTCGTGATTCATGGCGGTGGAGGTAAGTAGAAATAGAAACTGCACGAGTCGCCTCTGGGTTGGTCTCTGGGAGTTTGGTGGTCTCCTATTTTCCTGTGGGTAGTTTTATCAGGATCACGCGTGCGTCGGTGCTCATGTTCATGTAGCTTACTGGTTACTACTTTTTCTCGTCCGACCTGTCAAGCATGGAGCGTTTGTTTATACGTCCCTCAGTTTCTGCAGTTGAACTGATATGGCTGAATATGTGTTCCACTTTAGTCTTTAGAGTATTTTTATTCGAGCCTCTGATCCTTATTTTTGGATCACTAATGTTACAGGACGTTGTTTGTGATTTGGCGTGTCCTAAATGTAATACACCCCAGAGCCCAGACTTTAGTAAAACGATAAAGAATGTCCACGTAATTCAAATTTTAGGTACAGATTTTAAAGTTAGTTCAAGTTCCAGAAAAAGGAAGTTTATGCACTTGAAACTTTGGCCTGATCGATTTGATATCCATTATGTAGGATATTATTAATTTATGTTAACGAATGGGATAATTGCATTCCATGCTGCAATGTCAAGGCTTAATTGTATACATACAACAGCGCGTAGTAATAGCAATTTTGAACGAAATTACTACTTTCAAAATTGCAGTAACTGGGGATGTGGAATAATTACTTCGTATTTGGCAGGTAATCACACATTATAATGTCAGTTGAAATCAGGAATTTAATGCAGTAGGCATATCGTTTTTTGGGGAAAGAGCAGGAATCTTTTGGTTCAACAAGCATCTAGATTAGTGTTGAGCAGTATCGAATCATATAAGGTTTATGTACCTCACAAACTTATTTAGCTAATCATATGTTTTTGCTTGATATTTTACAAAGTACACTTGTCAGATTATTTTTATCATAGGTTATTCAATCCTTGTCAGTTTTCTTGACGGTAAAGAAAGATTAAAAAACACTGTGCTGATTTTTACTCTGTTCCACTCGGAGACACAAACAAGTTCCCTCAATCGCATATGGCACTTGTATGCTGGTAAAAACAATTGAATATTTTGTTCCGTACTTTATTTTTGAAGGATTGAAGCAATCTCATGCACCTGCTGTTGCTCGCAAGGTTCTTCTATCCATAACGAGTTGGCATCCACAAAATAACTTGGATAATGTGCTTCAGCCATCTCCAGTACAAGATCAAAGACTCGAGCGTGTAGGTCTGTAAATAAACATGGTATACTTTAGTGTTTTGCAATTTTTATTTTTATATGTTTTGATGCATGTTTCTGAGATAGACATGATTGTCCATATTGTTTCTTTGCTAGGATTAGCTGCAAATCACCTGCATGAACTACTATTTAGCGTACATGTTAACAAATGACCGGAACAATATGCACCAAGCCAAGCAAATCAACCGTGATCTTTTTTCATTTTATTTTAACTTCCTGGAAACGGTTCCACTTCTATTAAAGTGTTTTCCACTGATGAAAACTATTTCACCACCCAAAAAGCGGTGCTGCCTGCACTAGAACCTAGTCACCTGGTCATTTTTATTAGCCATCAAACATAAAAAATGTCCATATCTATACATACCCCCACCAAAAAAAAACAATAAGTGGCTTTAAATCATCCTTATAACCAAAAAAATCTCAGAGGGAGTTTTTAAAAATTATATTGGCTCATTTCTAAGTTAGTTTCAACAATGTCCTGATGGAGGGCATGTTGTTCCCCCAATATCAATGGCTTCACCGCCATTGCCTGCAATTGGGCAACAAACGCAAAGTATCTCAAGCAGTACTGATACAAGTAGTTTTTACCTTCTACAGCATGATTACACACTTTTTTTTGTGCTACATTACGCAGGGCCAGCAGCTTCTCCAGAAACAGTTCATCCAGCTAAGCATGGTAAGGGCCATGAAGTTCCAGTTGCAATGCCTTCAAAAGGAAGTCATCGCCATTCCATGCTTGTGAACAAAACACATGCACCTCCAGTTGTGGCACCAGCAAAGAGAAAGCGTCACCACTCTTCTGCAAATAATACGTATGTTGAAGGTACACTACCAGGCAGCGTCCATGCCTAGTGCTATTATTGAACCTATTGCTGATAATCAAACGATTCATGAAGTTATGCCATGCAGGACCTGCTGTTTCTCCATCAAAATCTCCCATCATCCATAGGAAAAGACATGACATTCCAGTTGCTGCACCTCCAAAGGAACACTCCAGCCATTTACCACCTGCAAATCGTAAACACCATGAAGGCATGCACCTATTGAAAACAAAAATGAAAATAATGCTTTCGTATCAGAAATTTTATGTTTGATGCAGGTCCTTTTCATCCTGCTCCGTGTAAAACTAACAATGCTTCTGCACCAGGCCATAAAATTCTGGTTTGCATCATAGTCCTGCACCTGCACCTGTACACTTGCCTCCATCAAAAGGAAGGGACAAGGAAATTCAGCTTATGCTCCACGCCGTTCCCATCAATACCATTTGCCATCACATTCTCCAGGTTATCTTTTGCTCATTACATTGCCTCATTTGTTCTATCTGCCACAAGTGCTCCAGCCAGTGCCCCCAAAGAACAATACCCAACAAGCACCACCATTTTGTGCTTGACTTACTGACATGTTAAATTTGGTTATGCTTAAGCAATGGATGCTGCCATCATTGAGCATTGAGCGTGAAAGTTTTGAGACAGTCCATACAAATGATTAAGTGACATACATTTGCAAGATGATTCCGTACTTGATTGATATTCAAATTTAATCCACAAGGTTGATCAAGACTTCTTAATATGAGTATACAAACTACCCTGCCCTGCTATGCATATTTGAATGTGTTTACAATATTAGTCACAGAGGCCTAAATAAGTTTTCCTGCCTTTATTCAATATGTCAAAACGGATTCCATCTTGTTTTGTGAGAAGTAGTTTGGCCCTCCATTGCTTTGATATGAATGTAACTATAATCTGTTTTTTTAACACCACTACACCTATGCAGGACCTGCTCTACAGCCTGTGCATCCACCGGAAACTCCTGCATTTATAAGGCCCAAGACTTTGGCACCAGCACCTAGCCAATCGCTGCTACCTCCACCGACAAATTCATGTATGCTGCGAATACATTTTTTCCATTGGAGTCCATAAACATAATCAGTTACTGATTGCTTAGTTTTGGCCCATTCACCCTCTTTTTGGTTTTGCTAGACTGCACGGCTTCCTGTCAAGATCCTCTGACCAATAGTCCTCCAGGAACAACATGCCTCTGTGTTTTGCCGATAAAAGTCGAGCTTCGCTTTGGTATAGCATTGTACACATTCTTTACACTGGTTGCAGAACTTGCACAAGATATTGCATCTGGAGTGTCCATGAATCAAAGTCAAGTTCGTGTTATGGGAGCAAATGCTGCACCTGATGACCCTGAGAAGACAATTGTCTTGATTGATCTTGTGCCACTAGAACCAAAGTTTGACAGTGCAACATCACATTCAGTATTTGAAAGGTTTTGGCAGAAGAAGGTCATCATAAACCCTATGCATTTTGGGATGTATGACGTGCTGTATGTTCTCTACCAAGGTGGGAGTTCTTCACGAGTTATTATTGTTCCACTTAATATTAGTTTTCTAATTATGTTAGCCTCTTCAATCTTTCTTGTTGATTATGTCAGTATTTGATTTGAACCATAAATCATTTTGTACTATTATGCTCATTAATACACTCTTTTGCCCTTTTTTCCTTACAAAGATTGACCGGTTTCATTTACTCATGCAGGTCTTCCTCCGTCCCCACCAACAGCAAGCATGAACAATGGTCTTAGCAATATAAATGGTCCAAGGTTACATCCGCTAGCTGTTGATGTGGGAAATCATAGAGAAAGAAAAGGAAGAAGGGGTATAGTTGTTATAATTATTTTATCAAGTGTTTTTGCTTTTATTTTGTGTGCTGGAGCTGCACTGGTGGTTTATTTCAAGCTTAGAAGCCGGAGTCATTCAACTGAAGCATCAGTTGCGCCAGCAAAACCTGCAGGTAGCAAGCCATTCTGTCCGTGGATTATTACATTTTGTATTCCATACCTTTGTCACTTTGTAAAGGCAGCAAAATACAGCTTAGTGAGCATCATTTCTTCTAGAAACATAAGTTGCTTCTTTTCTCTGTGGAACCATGAACCATGTGGCAGCAGATAGTAATAATCTTTATAGTTACATGTAAGGATGCTGCAAGTGGATTCCCAATGGTGTTTTCTTGGGTCAGCTGGTTAATTACTGTAGCATTTCCATTCTAGATCATTTTCCTCATAAATCAATTATGTGAAATGCCATCCTAGTTCATTTTTATCAAGTTTTTGGGTCGACCCAATGAGCAAAAATGGTCAGGACTTGCATCCCTAGTGATATGTTAGAGAACAATAGGAGTTCATTTATCACATTTCCCTTGGTTTAGCTGCTGCAAACTAGAGCACTGATATGCTTATCCTACTTTAAGCTTTCAAGGGCCTTGACAAAGGGAGAAATGTTTATTTTCATAGGAAAAAAATGTCTCCATGTAAGATTTAAGTGTTCAATTTCTTGCTTCATTGGTGAAATATGAAAGTATTTCAATCACACCTGAGAAATCTAGATCTACAAGGGATTACTAGAATCACACTGGAGAAATATTAAGATCTACAGTTATAACTTTAGAAATTCATCAATTCATTATGCTGGTTCTAATCCCCCCCCCCCCCCCCCCCCCCC
This sequence comes from Urochloa ruziziensis, assembly GCA_015476505.1. Taxonomy (NCBI): domain Eukaryota; kingdom Viridiplantae; phylum Streptophyta; class Magnoliopsida; order Poales; family Poaceae; genus Urochloa; species Urochloa ruziziensis. The sequence continues at coordinate 48,608,114 of CM027122.1, read as the reverse complement.
CCCTTCAATGGTTGCGTTGGAAATGCAGGTCCTGGTTCTGCAATGGTCGGGAACAGGTTAGAAAGCAGACCTATTTCGGCATCACCGTCCTTCAGCTCAAGCTTGATGGCATATAAAGGATCTGCCAAAACGTTTAGCCTGGCTGAGATGGAGAGAGCTACGCAGGGATTTGATGAGTCCAGAATTATTGGCGAGGGTGGTTTTGGGCGTGTCTATGAAGGTATTCTTGAGGATGGAGAACGAGTTGCTATCAAGGTTCTGAAGCGGGATGACCAACAAGGTACCCGGGAATTTTTGGCTGAGGTGGAGATGCTTAGCCGATTGCATCACAGGAACTTGGTTAAACTGATAGGTATATGCACAGAGGGGCATAGCCGATGTTTGGTATATGAGCTTGTTCCGAATGGCAGCGTGGAATCTCACTTGCATGGTAAAGTTTTGCTCTTTTTGCCATAACTTCACTTTCTAAGTCTTTCTTCATTTCGTCATAATAACTTCTCTTTCATCACTTAATTTAGTCATTTATTTCCAAGAGATGCAGTAGATGATCCAAACACTTAAATAACAAAAAACAAAAATCCAAGTTATATCCTGTAGTTGAGTAGAGCTTTTATAAAGGTGCTACTCAGATGAAACCTATCGGTGCTAGTTTTGAATTGCACCTGTTTCAAAATGTTGACACTTGATACCAACACAATGCAGGCTTGTGCTTTAAATTTTTTATTATCGTTCATATCCATGATCTACTCTTAATTAGCAAGCTTGAACACTATATTTCCTTATGCTTCTGAAATGGAATATTATCACGATTCTAAGCAGGATCAGATAAGGGGGCTGCTCGTCTTGATTGGGATTCTAGGCTCAGAATTGCACTTGGTGCAGCACGAGCACTTGCGTATTTGCATGAAGATTCAAGTCCACGTGTCATACACCGTGACTTCAAGTCAAGTAACATCTTATTGGAATATGACTTCACCCCAAAGGTTTCAGACTTTGGCTTAGCGAGGACAGCTTTGGGTGAGGGAAATGAACATATTTCAACTCGTGTTATGGGAACTTTTGGGTATGTTGAATCCGAATTTATTATCTTTACTCTTCCATAGCTGATTCACTATCATCAACTTTTATTACAAATTCGTGATCAATTCCTATCAGGTATGTTGCTCCTGAATATGCGATGACTGGGCATCTTCTAGTAAAGAGCGATGTTTACAGCTACGGTGTTGTTCTTCTTGAGCTTCTTACAGGGAGGAAACCAGTAGATATGTCAAGACCTCCTGGACAAGAGAGCTTAGTTGCATGGGCTAGTTCTCTTCTCACAAACAAGGATGGTCTGAAATCAATCATAGATCCTTCACTTGGGAGCAGCATTCCATTTGATAGCATTGCAAAAGTAGCAGCCATTGCTTCTATGTGTGTTCAGCCTGAGGTGGATCAACGCCCATTCATGGGGGAAGTGGTTCAAGCTCTGAAGTTGGTATGCAATGGAGGCAGTGAGTTCAACGGATCCGCAAGCTTTAGCCAAGATTTGCATATCCAGGATGTTGAGATCATGAGTAGGGCAAGTACGGATACTGAAGTCGACCCGGCGCTATCTGCCGAGCTGTTCACTTCATCAGCGCGTTATGATGCTATGGATGCCTCTGGTTCTTTCCGAAGATATTCAAGTTCAGGCCCTCTAAGGGTAGGGAGAGCTGGACACAGTAAAGAGAGGGGATTGTCAACAGGCAGCTCGAGTGAACACGTTGGGCTACAAAGATTCAGGATTGATTCAGAGTAATCAGCCTGCAGGTAGCTCACTATGGTGTGAGCATCGAAGAAGAACGCATGGCTTATTTTTTCCAAGCCAGATTTCATTCTGATCGTGAATCTGTGCAATATGGTGAGAGCTGTCAACAGCAGTGTACCAGCTTCTGCCGTGAGCCTGGCCGGGAAGTCAATGGAGGCATTGCAAAACTGAATGGCTTCTTTCGAATCCCGATACAAGGCGACTTAGCACACTTTTTGTACAGTGCTAGAGATGTATAGATGCCTTTAGCGAAAAAGAAGTGTACAAAAGCAAGGTCATCAACTGTAAATCATCATGAACTCTCCCAGGTTTCCATTTGTATCGCATGTACATCAACTGAAATCTCGGGGTATTCGTGCAAGCTGCTGTCACCATTTTTGGGCTCAATGAAATGACGTTTGTCTTCCCAATTGTCTTTGTGATGCCGGACTTCTTTAGTGCCAGAGAACCATAGGCCCCTCTCTTTGGTCATTCAGACAAAACCAAATGGTGAGTGTACAGGCAGCGTCACAGATGAAAGGAGCATACAACATTGACCAGGGACTTTGTGCTAGGCATAATTTGTGATTTCCAAGTTCTGACGTATCCATACTAGAAGCATAAACAAACGTTCAAATAAGCCATTGCTTAGTAGATAGTGCAAAAGTAAAAAAATACCAAAGATGTCACCACCACAAAACAAAGAACTCAAGATGACAATACCACAATGAATGGCTGCAATTGCATTTCAGGTTACAAGCGGTCAATTGGCGGCCATCGTTCAGACGGGAACAAGACAAAATCAATCACATATCCCCTGCCGAATGCAACACCTTCCTAGAACAAACCACACTGAAAAAATAGTGAGGGGCTGGCAGTATTCATTTGTCTGATGCCGTAGCCTGCATGGCTACATCCAAAATGTAGAGGCATCTGCATCAAATCATTTTGCACGGCCAAGGAAGCCGGAATGAAAAAAAAGACATTGCCCTGAACAAATATCGAGCGCAAAAAGACTAAAGAAATAAGACCCAATAAAGAGAAGAGAGAACACCACCATCACTGCAAGAACTAAGGCATCTATGGAGTGTGTACATGTCTGCATGTTCGTTAGGTAGCTGAAGGAGCTTCCTTTTCCTCAGCTGCAACCGAAGCATCTTGTTGGTCAGCTGTAGCTGGAGCAGCTTCCTTTTCTTTCTCTAGAGATACAACTGCTAAGAGCCAATCTGAAGCTGGGGCTCCAATTTCAGGTTCCACTTGTCCATGCACATTCAGAGGAGCGACAGATATCTGTAGGTTGTAAAGTGGGGTAAATACTAAGCCATTTGAAAAGGACACAAACACACAAATGAGATAGGGCACTCACAAATCCATTCTCCATGGCTCTCAAATCGATGTCTTCATTTAAATCTTGATATTGCTTCTCGACAAACTGCATTTTGATGCAACAAGAGACGAAAATAGTTCTCAGAACGCTTTTAGTGGCTAGGAACATGCTCTAAAGTCTCATAAATAATCAACAGTATCCAAAGAAGTGGCTTGAACAACAAAGAATGTGATATTTGCTAAGCTAAATTGACTGAAAAATGTAATTACCTCAGCACGGAATAACTTCTTCACTACTTCACGAACCTCTTGTTTACCAGAAGCTGCAACAGACTCAACCTCGACTGTCTTTCGCTGAGCACTAACTCTACGTGCAGCTCCCTGAAGATGAAGGCAAAAATCAATTGAAGAATGAGCTAGCAAGGATATAACAAATTTCCTTGCATAAAGGAATGTCTTCTTACTGCTGCAGATGCATCCTTCCCAAGCTGTGCCAGCTGAATGCCGAGGCTTTGATGCATGCCCATGAAGTGAACAGCAGATGAAGGCCTGCTTGCTGACACAGCTTGCCAACTTTGAGCAGGACTGTATCCACTCTGTTTGGTCAACTTGAAACCCTGGCATCGGAACATATATAAAATTTAACAGTAATTGGATGCGTGAACCGAAATTACATCAGTGATGCAAGTTTTTTTTTTCTATTACAATTCTCAAAAAGTATGCAAATCAACTCAATATAAATTAAAGCGAAATGGTTCACAATTATGTCCACAAATCATAATTGGCTTCCAATTAATTAGGTTGGCATGCCCCTTACAGATAACTGAATAACCTTATGATTCGCATAGTCTTATGAAAAAGCTTGAGGAATATTGTTGCGCCTGTGGATAAGCTGCTAAGGTAACCCTACAGGAATATGCATTCTGTACAGCCAGCAGTCAAAGTCAAGCTATGAACCCAACAATTAACCCACTGGGAAGCAAACTGAGACAGTGATTTGCCACACTACGCTACAGAAGATAACATGGCACCCAACAAAGTTCAGAGTCAAGGTATCAGATAGGTCCACATAATTATTCTGATGTATTAAGTCAATAAAAGAAGGAACTAAGTACTGGTGATGAAACACGAATATATATATTTTAATAAAGAGGTATCATTTGCCTAAACAACGCAGGCTTGCTGTAGTGTTTATTAATTTCTTAGCCCTTGAATCACATACCAGGTATAGGAAGGAGGCTAGACACTTTCAGAGCCTTTTTGTCTGACATGAAAAACAGCTACTAATAACATTCTACACTAGTAATGTGGAATCTCATTTCTTTGCACATAAACTAACATCACGAGGAAATTGAAGTAGATGACCTTCACTGATCTTATAACTGTGACACTTATTGCTCTAGCTGGTCGCAATAGTGCCGTCCATATATGCTTTCAACTAAGTGACGAAGTTAAATTGTATCAAAAAGAAGTTTTGAAGTAAAAGATCAAATGAGTCATTGAGTCAATGCAATCATAGGGGTATTGTGGTACTTACTACCACTCTAAATTGGAATTTAAGTTCAGAGTATCATTGAGAAAATGACCTTGTTTGCAGATGGTGCGCTTGGAACCCCAATATTCAGTAGGCACCCTTTGAGGAAAGTTCCTTTCTCAATGTCAGCCAAAGCAGCATTTATCAATGGCAAACAGGCTTGAGCTGCATCCTTGAAGTCACTGTCTTTGCTTTCATCCTTCTTCCTAGTCACATATACCCATCGTGTATAATTAGCATGGACCAATCAAATTAACGATGTACACATTTTGAAATATAAATTTAATACAAGTAGAGAGGCATGCTCACCAATTCAATGAGATTGCAATTGAAGGCACCCCATATAGTAAGGCCTCCCTTGCTGCAGCAATGGCAGAAGAGTGGAACCTACAGAATTCTACAATGAATTAATAAAAAATAAAATAAAAAACGCACAATAAATGGACCATTTCTGAAACAAGGGCATACATCTCATATCCACAATTTGACCCCGCGTTAATACCACTGATCACCTGTATAAAGCAAAAATACGATTTAAACAACAAATCAAATTACCCTAAAAAATAACAATGCTAAAGAATAAACAAGCACAATACCAAAGCAGGCGCAGACCAAGCAAACAGCCTCCCAGATAATGCCAATGAGATGCAGTCAACCGGTGTGCCTGAGTTACCCATGATCAAAGTTAGCAAAGAGAAAATATAGGGATCCGAGAAGCTCAGCGTCAGAAATAGTGTAACCCTTCTGCCCACAGATAAATAAATGGCCATCACCTGATATCTCAAAAGCTTTAGCCCCAGCGAAATCCACGGATGTCGCAGTGATGGTCTCACGGATGGTAATCGAGTGGCCGCAGGCTGGCTTGTCCCTTCAAATCAACAAAGGGCCCAAATTAGTCTATAATCACAGGGCGACAAAAATTACTTCGTTTCTACAACCTCGCAACAAATCCAACGGAAGCAAACGACAGTTTGCGATCACGAGAGCAATGTAAGGGGAAATTATGAAGTCGGGGATCGGATTGAGGGTACGCACGACTCGGGGGCGCACACGTGGACGTCGCATCGGCCGCCGGCAACGAGGGCGTCGACGAGAGCCGCGAGACCCGCCGACCGGATCCCCCCGGCGCAGGTCAACAGCACGACGGGCCTCGCCGGCGATCCATCGTCCGGCGGGGCATCGGAAGCCTCCGCCGCTGGGGCCTCCACCTCGGCCTCGCCGGCCGCGGCGGCGGTGCTGACCTCCTCTGCCGGGGGCGGGCGGCGCGCGGCAAGCACGGACTGGAGGTTGGAGACGAGCGCGGACGGGAGAGGGTTGCCGCGCTTGGGAGCGTCCTCGCCGGAGGTCGGCTCCATCGGCTCCGGCCGCCGGAGAGGTAGTTTGTCGCCTTGTCGTCGGGGATGGCGTGGAGGAGGAGAGGTGTACGGACGAAGGATTGAAGGAAGGAGGAGGCGGTGGTGACGGCCTGACGGGGAAGGGTGGTGGAGGAGGGGAATGGGGATGGACTGAAATAGCGAAATGGGCTGGGCGCGCATTCTTTAGGCCGGGCCCGCTTTACGTGTAGTGTGAGGCTCTTTTTTTTTAATCTGCTGCGCTGATTTGGGGAAATGTTTGAGTACAGATTCAGCGAAATGCGGCCAAATTACGAAGTTGTCGCCATTTGGTACTAATCGCCTATTTTGAAACTTGGAACGTACTAGCCCCACTACCCGTAGTACTGATGGGGAATCCTATGATTTGGGAACGTTGGCATCAGCCAGAAGGTGTTTATTTGACCTCAGAGTCAAGATCCTCACTTTTTCTGTAGGAACACTTTTTACCAAATCCATCTAGCTGGATTCGGTAAGCTCGTCAGTGCTTCCCCATTGCAGTGTCGGTTTGGTTGACTAGACAATCTTACGGTTGGGAAGTCATATCGAAACTGCAAATGTGCTAACCTAACCTGTTAAATCCATGCTAAAAAAATGCTCAGAAAAGGTGGAGAAAAAGGGACGAAGGTTTTGGCACGCACAAAAGTCTTGAGATCAAATTCAACTGCATAATATTAAAGGCGTGTCCCCCGTTCGGGCATTTACGACGCTCTGCGCGCGAGTGGGGGCCAGGCCTACCATTCCGTTCCGGCAACGTCGATGCAACACCCGAAGGAAAGAAAAAAAAAGAAAGAAGGCGGCAAAAATGTTGATTGCATCCGTTCGCGGCTCGTCAAACTAAAATATTGCCAACAACGAGCGAGACGAGGACATCCGCGAATGGGACGCTATCGTGTGTAGCACAGCTAGTAGCTCCGTATCATGCCCTCGACCTCGATCGAATCCTCCTCGCTCGATTGGCAGAATAATGGAGGTACTACGTGGGTTGAGTGGGGGCGCACGCACGTACCCGACGGGTGTACGTGCGGACCGCATAATTGGGATTCGGGAGCAAGCCGAGCCGAAGCCGATGTGCACGGCGGTGGTCGCGCCGGGGCAGGCAGCGCCATGTGACCCCCTTTCCAGGCCTTATTATGTGGCTGAGGCCGCCGGCCTAGAAGAAGCAGAGCCGCGGCTGGTCACTCGCACGACGCACCCAGGAGACCAGGACGAATAAGGTCGGGGCGGCTTGGCTCGCGTCGGATCCGCCGGCCGCCGCGCGCGACGAAAAAGGCTATCCTAGGCCGGGTCGGCGCGTCGTCAAGTCGTCTCGTTTGAATGGCGCCCGACGACGTTGCTAACTGCAGGACCAGGTCCATGCCTGGCCCCGGACCTAATCCACGCGGCTCCGGTTGGTTCCTATACTTGCCGTCTAGATGTAGGTGTAGCATAATATCACGCTTTTAGAAGGTGCAAGGCATCATCATTAGGGGCGCATGAAGCAGGTCATCAGGTTAGCGCGTGAGGAACGAACGGACGACCTGCAGGTGCCGATAATCACAGCGGTCACATGCTGAGAATGATGAAATTTGTCCAAAATTGCTGTTGAATCAATCATCTTATATTGTGTGTTGAGTTCTGATAGATATACGCGTATGATGGATGGGTCCAGTGTGTCGTCGTGTTTTCCCTTTCGTCCTCGAGCAGTTGGTGTGGTGTGCCACGCTCAATAATGAGGCGTGTCTCTGGCATTATTAGGTCTGTACTGCAGCCTGTACTCCTCCGGTCCTCCCATGGTACAGCCCCAACAGTACTGAATACCACTCCATCCCCGAGCATTACGAATGTTGATGCGCACCCGTACCGTACGCACGTGAATCTATCACCGGCATCGGATTCAATTGTTTTCAGAACCCAGTGCTATTATTAGGTTGCTCCCGTGATTAGCAAATCCAATCGCAATCGGTGCCTGCTTTCATGGCCGACCACTGCAACTATAGCCAACTGAACAGGGGGAGCCGATCGACCTGGCCACGGATCGGAGACACCCCGCGTGCGCGCGCACATCGATCGATCGATCACATCGACGCCTTCTTCTTCAAAGCCAACGCGCCCGAGACGTGACCTGCTTGCTGTTGGAGACAATGGCGAGGGCGGCGGTGGCGGTGCTCGTCGTGGTGGCGCTGGCGCTGGCGGCGGCGCCGCGCGCGGAGGCCGGGCAGAACTGCATCTGCGAGTGCATGAAGCTGTGCATGCGGACCAGCATCCCGAGCATGGAGCGGCAGTGCTCGGGCAAGTGCAGGGAGAACGCGTGCACCAAGAGCTGCGAGGAGGCCTGCACGCGCAAGGGCTACCCCAAGCTGCCCAACGAGGGCATCCCCATCTGCGAGGAAGAGCCGCTCACCGCCGACGAGAAGCACATGCTGCACTGAACGCTGCCGCTGCTGATGAATCGGTCGGTCGATCGATCGACGCGCCGGAACCACTCGTTCGTCCATGCTCGATCGTGTGTCCTCGCGCCCGTGGCGTCTGAAATTGCAGTGTGATGCGATCGTTGCTTTTACTGTGAGCGTGCCTTTGTCGGTCCGTGATCTGTGTTGTTTTCTTCGGTTTGTACGTGCTCTGCCCCTGCTCTGCCCCTGCTCTGCCCCTTTCTTGTGAATGCATGGTTCTGTTCTGCACGCTGCTCCGTGTCTCGGACATTCGATGCTAGCACGTGCAGATGGTACGCACAGTTCTCAGATGCCTGCCATGTGTGGTCCGGTCAACAGTGTGTTCCGTATATGGGCTCCTAGGCTGCTGGCCTGCTGGCCCGTAGCATGATGGGCCAGGAGAAGGTTTTTTCGGCCCGTAACATCCAAACCAAGCAACAAAATTGGTCCACAAAAAGGGACAGGCCCGTTGTCTATCTTTCGGCCAGCAGCACTTTCTCCCCTGCGGTCCATGGGCGCCCAGGCGGCGATTGTGTCGTCGTCTGGAAAGCTCGTCGTCGGGGCGAATGGCGATCGCCGCCGGCCGCCCTGGCCTGATAAGAAGGTTTTGCCGGGCCGGGACGGGTACATCGCGTGTGGTGTGAGCGCCGGCACGAGCGGCGCGCCACGCCGAACGGCTGCGTGCCAAACTCACCACACTGCCAAAACATTTTCCGAGACACTCTGATCGGCGACACTTGTGAAGGAAGTGGCAACCTTGTGATTCTGTGCAAGGTATGTACGAGTAGAGAGGTGACGATCTCGTGACCGGTCGACATGATTCTCTCTGCATTGGGTCACCGTTTTCAAAGGCAGACATGCTGTCGACTGTGCAATCCGCGTTCATGAAATTTGAGAACTGTAGAAGAATCCTGTCTTTTGCCTAAAACAGGCATACCACTTGCTCTCGGCTGTCGAAAAGATGTGCTTGCCTTGCCTCACGCCCTCACCAGTTCACTGTCCCTCTGGCTCATTTATCTTTGGTGGCAAAATTAAGTTGACTCTGTCCTGGCTTTTTGGCAGCAGCCCCATCAAACTTCTGTTTTTCTGAAAATTTACGCACCCGCTATTTTCTTCATAATCTGCATAAGCACAGTCCTAAGAGCTGGTTATGGGCACGTCCTTTTTCTGCTTGCATGCGCGCACTCGTCTGTGCTTGAAAGTGGGCAGCCGGGATCTGCTCGAATCTTCACTAGCTAAATCCTATCACTCCTAAGGATAATTCCCATTTCAGACCATTACATACAAACTAGGTCAGGTGCACCATGCACATGAATGTATACTAGCTAGGTCGGGTGCCGTTTTGATTTGGCCAATCACTAGCCAAACTGCTAGGTCAGTGGTTAACCAAAGACTTGTGGGACCTGCTTCTTCCATGGATGTTCGGAGGAGTTCTGCAGAAAACAAGGAGTGAAAAAAGAGGTGCACATGGTGTCAATCACTCAATCATAGGCATAGTATGTGAGAGTGAGACAGTGAGAGTAAAAGAGAGGTACACAGTTGGGCATAAGAATCTCAGCACATGTTCAATAACATGTACACACACTATATATAGCTGTAAAGAAGTTTCAGAGAACATCCTCCTTGGCACATGACTGACACCCACTTATATCTACTTACCATCCCTACACATTTTATATATGTAAAACATATATATTTACATGTAACTTATGTGATCAATCACTGGTTTTACTACCCTGAGAAACTTAGCAGTATAATTATTTTTTTATAAATTATAGTATATCTCTGATGCCACTGTGCTCGATCAAATCCATGCATCTATCGGGAGTACTGTAATAATAAGCACTAAAGAATCTAGTAATCAAGATGCATTCAGGGAATCCAGCAGTGAGACTGCATGCCGGTGCTCGCCGAGAAGCTGTCGACGGATGAGGCACTGAGCGCCGACGTCGACTGACGACCCCAGGATGGCCTCCATGAAGTCCATCACGGGGCCCATGGCTGGATCGGCCACGAAAGCGCCCGCGCCGCCCTTGGGCTCAAGAAACACAGGGAGGCGGCTCCGGACGGCGGCGGCGCCCACGAGATCAGCCGGCTTGCACTGGCCCGTCGCCGCGACGCCCGCGACGCCGCTCTCCGGCGGCGTGAACGCGTCGGCCGCGCGGCACAGCTTGATGAACTCTCCGTCGACGCCGTACTGGTGGAGATCGTCGTCCACGCCGCCGCCGTCGACGCCGTTGCTGATGCCAGCGGGGAGGAAGAGCGGCTGGGAGACAACGAAGTCGGCCCACGCCGCGGCGGGGTTGTGCGCCATGGCCGGAGGAGACTGCGCGCTCGCTGTCACTGCTTGATGAGCCGACGCGTTGTCCGCGCCGCTCAGCGGCGGCGCGCACCCGGCGGCCGCGATGCCATGTCCTGCTCCGTCCAGAATGTTGTAGTACAGGTCTGCAGCTAGCATAATTGCAGCAGAAAACTGAGTTAAAGTTGTGCTCCGCCACACGCATGATCGGTGGTGTGACTATATGTTTCATTGTTTCCTCAGAAAAGTATCGGCGTCAGGCTGTCCAGACACTTGTTCTATCCAAAGAGGAAACATGTTTTTTTTAATCCAAAAAAAGAGGAATCATTTGAGGCCAAAGAATTTCACACCACATACAAAAGCAAAGGGGGAGTACAAAATGTACCAAGTTCTTCTGACGAACGACCAGCCTGTGAAATGTAACTGAACGCGAACGACGCAGGATTTTGTTACCTGGGTGAAGGCTGCCCACAGCCTGGGAGATGAGCTTCTTCTTGATGGTGGAGTTCCAGAAGTTCTTCACCTCGTTGTCAGTTCGACCAGGCAGGTGCTTGGCGATCTGGGCCCACCTGCATTGCAGTAAAGCCAAGCGGCACACATTTTAGCTATCCCCATTGGGTTTACTTGCCATCTGCGTCGCTTTCCTTGTCGCAAGCAAGTTAATGTGATTGTGCATTACTCGAATATAGGCAGTTGCATGCACAGAGAAGTTACTGTCATGCATGCAGGAAAAGTTGCAGGGTCACATGCATGTATGGCTAGCAGATTTGGGTGTAGGCCCGGCCGGTCGGTCGCCGGCGAGGGCAAGGATTACCTGTTGCCAAGAACCCTGTGGAGGTCGACGATGAGGGCTTCCTCCTGCTGCGAGAAGCTGCCCCTCTTGAGGTCCGGCCTCAGGTAGTTGATCCACCTCAGCCTGCAGCTCTTGCCACACCGCTGCAGCCCTGCGCATGCAGCCACGCACAGAACGAAGTGAAGCTGAAGAACGAACACTGAAGAGAGAGTGAAGACTGAACTGAAAAGTTTTCTTCCGATCCTTTGCTAGCTGAAAGCCAGAAACAGCCAGACACAGTGTGTGTGTGTGTGTGTGTGTGTGTGTGTGTGTGTGTGTGTGTGTGTGTGTGTGTGTGTGTGTGTGTGTGTGTGTGCGCACTCTGCAGTGGTTGTGTCAACCTATGACTATGAACACGGGGAGGGAGAACGTATAGTACCTGCTTGTCTCGGGACGGAGCTCCAGCAGCCATGGCCGTGCGTGGTGATGTACTTGACGAGCTTCTCGTCTTCCTCCGGCGACCACAGGCCCCTCCGGACCTTCTGCTTGTTGCAGCAGGAGTGGTGCCCCATCTCTCCTCTCTCAAGGCTCTCCCACTAGTCCACCACCGGCCTGCTGCAGAGCACACAGGGGAAACGAAATGAAGAGACAGAACCAGTTGAGCTTAGTGGTGCATGGTTATAAAGAAGAGGAAGACGGGAGAGGGCGAGCAGCCAGTACTTGCAGCATGCCAAATGCATCGGCGCAGTGGATGCATGCATCCAAGGGCAGGCAGGGTAAAAGCATGGGCAGGAAAAGTCTGCCCAAACCTAGCTAACCCCTCTCTAGGCGCGTGAGCAGCCATGTTACGGGCTCTCTCGGTTACCCCAAATGTGAGTGGCCAAACAGAGGACTTCATGGCTAAGGGAGAGAGATAGAGAGCTGGACGGGCCGGGGGAGGAGGCCGGTGGCCGGAAGAAGGGCACCCCGGTAATCTTGCGCCGCGGCGTTTTTATGAGAGAAGACTTGTGGGACGGGGCTTAGCACCGATGCCTGGCCGGTTTTAGGAAACCCCCCTCCTGTCCTGGCCGTGATAGGCCGCATCCGATGCCTATGTGCACTGTGCACTGTGCATGTGTGTGAGCTTTACAATGCGTGCGAGAGAGAGATTTCACCGCTTTATCAGCGCGCCCGGCCATAACTGCCTGCAACTTTCTTCAAACTGGAGCGGTACATGGCAGTGCAGCTACCATCTAGACTAGTATCAATTCATGGAGCTAATGGCGACCGATGTGCTTTGATCTATCGCGTCTGCATTTGTATTCCTGCCCTAAATTAGTCCAGATGCTTTTGGCGCATTTATGGTTCTTACTTACCGTTACCGTGCCCTCTACAGAGAGAGAACTAGCCCCAAGGACTTTTCTGTTGTGGGCTGGCTCTGGCCGGTGAGCCCCCTCCACCGCAGCCGTTAACGTTTTGATCGTGATGCGGAGTAAAAAGTAAAAACGTTTCACAAGAATTGTGTTACAGACAAATCTGATCTTGTTGTTTAATAATGTTTTACACACATGAAAATTCGTCGTACGTGTAGCATGCATTCACCTTTGACAAATTAACAGGTTTTCGGTTTGGAATGCTCTCAGATAGTACTACTGCAAAGTATAGTGTTTGCCAGAAAGACAAACGGCAAGCACAGCAAAAAAGTTCATGCATATGCACGTACGTATTCGAGGACCTAAAATTAGGTAGTTTCCGTAAATTGATCGTGTAGTAATTAAGTCGAGTAGGTGGCATTTCGTGTAATTGTCTGTGATCAACAAAGCTTCTCCTGGAAAATTAAGCATGCAGGTAGGTACATTTATGAAAGATGAGCATAATATGAATTGAATGGGTCTATATATCTTAATGACATCATGTTTGCAACCAATTCTTGGTTCATCCTGTGGCTCTTTTTTTAACGGTATCATGTGGCTCTTCTCTGCGTGTTTTGCTACAGAAATAAGTATCTCATTTGAAAGAAAAAGTCAAATAATCAGTGTGAATTACACCTGATCATGGGTCGGGTCATGTCGGGTTGGCGGGTCGAAATTGTTGACCCGCGACCGACCCGTGGCATGGTCGGGTCGGGTCGGGTTCGGGTCGAGTTTCACGTGTAGTTTTTTCGAGTCGCGTCGGGTTGGGTCGGGTTTTTTGGTGTTTCGGGTTAAAAAATTGACCCGCGCCCGACCCGTCACATGCTCGGGTCGGGTTTTTTTCGGGCGAGTCGGGTCGGGTTTATCGGGTCGGGCGGCCCATGATCAGGTATAGTGTGAATGCGAGTATGCTGCAAGCTTTTAGCTTTAGGAGGTGTTTGAATCCAGATGCTAAACTTTAGTAGGTGTCACATCGAAATGTAAGAGATGTCGGAAATGATTTTTTATTATCAATAAAGAAACAAATTACAGATTCTATCAGTACTCCACGAGACAGATTAATTAAGTATAATTAATCTGTCATTAGCATATCTTTACTGTAGCACCACATTATCAAATCATAGACTAATTAGGCTTAAAAAAATCCGTCTCGTAAAATAGTCACAATCTGTGTAATTAGTTATTTTTTTAATTTATATTTAGTATTATATATATATATAATTTGTTTCGATGTGATAGGTGCTAAACTGTAGCACGAGGAACCAAACGGGGCCTTATATATAGCAGTGTGTGACGTACGCAATCGAGAAAAAGGTAGAAGCAGCTAAAACACGTATAGGCTGTACTCCGTACTTCACCGGTCAATCTGGCACATGCACACCCGCTGCCCCTGACATGCCATCGCATCGCACCCGACCCAAGATATACGAGGTTGTTTAGTTCGAGAAGATAGAGTGAAAATGTGAAAAAAAAAAATTATTTCATTACGTGTAAAAAGAAGAAATGAACTGACACAGTGGCATTGACATAGTGGCATGTTTAAATCCGTCAAGTTTTCAAAAAGTGCAAAAAGTTTTTACACTAGAAAACCATGTTAATTCATTTCTTATTCTCGCTGTGCACGCAGCCCAATGCAAAAGGTTTTCATCACTTTTTACTTTTTCACCAGATTTAAACAGTCACTAAATGAAAAGTTTTTTGCGTTTGAGATGAAACTAAGCAGGGCCATAAAAGAAAAAAAAAGAGCTAGTAGAAGCTGATGAGACCAGCACCTGATCCTTTGACGAAGCCTAGGAATGACGCAGGAGTGAACGGGGTCGGAGCGAAATGAGCGATTTTCCCGACAGGAACGCCGGCCGGGCGGGTCTGCAGCTGCAATAAACGGACGCACACACATGCGGCGGCATGCATGCATGAGAGATCAGAGAGAGAGTCATGTCTAGGATACGTACACGACAGCACGTAGCGGCAGCATTTTCCGTACGTGCATGTGCAACGATCACGGCCTCGTCGCTCGATCTCTCCATGAGTGATCGTAAACCCAGGGATCGAAGCGTGCACCACACGTCGGATCCCATCCCATACGGCCGGCGGGCCGGGCCTCGTACTCTCATGTGCACGTCCCTCGCGGGCAATCAATGCGCCGGGCCCCGCGCGACATGTCAATGGCAAGTACACGTACCACTGCTCCCTTCTACCGCCGCGATCCCGAGAACGAAAAGGGCGAACAATCCTGTGTACCCCCGCGTACGTACAGTCCTTGCAGCCCGTGCGTGTGCATGTCGACGTGTCGTCTTTAAAAATACAGGACTTTGAAGGAGTGTATGCAATGATGCAAATGAATATAAACAGAATAAGAGAGCCGAGAGGCAAATAAAGCCAGGAAAACAGAAATCCGTGCCGGGCACTTTTTCACGGAGCTGTGTGTTTAGAGCGTCTCCCGCCGGGAGACTATATGGACCTCTGTATCTCGTTTTAGTCTATCAGATAGAAAAATAAATTTCAGCCGGACCTCTAAATGAACTACTATTTTGTAGAGGCTATCAAATTTTGGTTTAGGGCTCTTAACATTAGAGGCCCTCTATTTCTTTCATCCTGTTCAAAATTGATTTAGGGGTTTTCATTTGGTCGGGGCCGGCTGGAGTTCGGAGAGGATTTCATACCCTTAAATTTTGTGAACGGGCTTGTAAAAACAAAATAGGAGCTTAAATTTGATCTCCTGGCTTGTTGCTCTTAGCTGGGAGAGCGCGAAACGGCATGCCATATCGTGCACCAGCGGTTCACGAGTTGGCGATGGATCAAGCGAATTTCCTCTTGTACAACCGAATATTAAGCTGTGGTCACGCAGGCACAGCACCCTCATCATGCGTTGCGTCGTCTCTACTTGGTGGTCTGCCCCCTCTGCTTTCTCCCTCACGCGCGTCCGTGGCGTACGAAAGGGCAAAGACGAGGCCGATGTGATTCCCCAACTAACTGCCCATCGATCTATCGATTGTTTCAATGGCAAGCCTCCTCCTTACCCGTGTGTGTATGTACATGCATGTACACTGCTAGCTCTCTGCCGAGTGCCGACCTCTCTCTCTTATCTCTCCGACGATCCTCCAATGCAACTATGCAAGTAGGTACTGTGCTGCTAATTTTGGTGGTCAATTGGTCTCTGTGGTATGATTTTGTGACTTGCGATGGAAGGAAAAAAAAGGAGGCCGGTCGAGATAAGTGTACGCGCGCGCAAGACATGAAGTATGGCGCGGCGCACGAGCCACGTAGGAGGGGCTAGCTAGCACTAGCAGCGCTAGGTATGCATATCCGGTACGTGCTCATGGTGCTCCTCGTGGAGTGACAAGCGTCCGGCCCTCGGAAACGGCAGTACGTAGAAACCGCTCCATGTGCGGAGGGGAAGTACCGGCCGGGCGAGGCGAACAACGTAGGGGCCGTAGCTTTTGCTGCACTTGTAAGCCAAGCTACGGGAGTGAATGCTGATAGCTACTATATCGAAAATACGCCCAAGACAAAAAGAAATGCTGGCGCACCGTTATGGATCGAGAGCATGCACCTTTCCACTGGCCCTTTTTCAGTCTCGGGTGTGCGTGTCGATCTGTACTGTGCATTGTGCAGTGAACACAAGAGCATGTATACATGTACTGTGTACAAGCTTCATGTGTGTGATTCACTCAACCTGCTGGGCGTCTTTCCGTGCGTGCCGTGCGGTTGGGGAGCTGACCAGGAAAGAGTTGTTCAGCGTGCTAGGACTTCACTCAACTACTACTGCTACCACCACCATGCGAGATCGAGTTCGAAGTAGAGGTAGAGACGGTCAGATGGATCGTCCGGTTCAGAGACAGACAGACAGTGGAGTTGATACCGAAAGATCGCCGCAGCGTGATTCCGGTTCCGGCAAATGGCTAGCCTTCGCGGCAACTTTACCAACGAAATTGCAAAAGGTTTATATTTATTGACCGGTTTTTGTCACAAGTCAACAGCAAGTACGTACTGGGGCACTGGCCGGCACATGCAGGATGCAGCTGGCTCGCTCTGCGGGGTGATCACGTACGCGGCCCCCGTCCCCAATCCCCATCCATCATGCAAGGAGTAGCCTGCAGGCATGTCTCTCCACTGTGCTGTTGCTTCATCAGACTTGAGAGCTTACATTCAAATTAAAAATCCAACGACGACTGCGGTGAGATAGCACGGCTAGCTAGCTTTAACTCGACCGACTCGGAGTGTCGTCGTGTCGTCAGAGCCCATCCTTGCAGGGACGACGTGCCCGGCGACCTACCTGCCTACTGTACCCTACTGCCTGATCTGATAACTGAATGATCCTGCCGGCCCGGATCGACGCGTGCGATCGAGTCGTCCAGCCCGCGTGATAAGATGATGGCAACAGAAATTACCGAGTCCCTCGTGCGCTCCGAGCGAGCGAGCTTCACCCGGCCGGCCGGCGGCCAAAAGCCAAAAGATGGAGCGCGCGGACACGATCGGAGTCGCTTTCGGCGAAGCTTTCCCGATCGGTTGATCCGAGAGGTGCACGTACGCACGGCGGGTCGCCATCCCCCGATCCGGTCCCCCGCCGCGTCGCTTTTGAGGAGCCGATCGAGAGAGGGGACGACGCCCGCTGCCGTTGCCCCGGCTTACCCGGCGCCGGGAACAGGACAAGCCGAATCCCGCTCGCCGAATCGCCGCCCGCGTCGCCACGCGCGCCCGGGCCAGCCGCATGCATGCCCAAAACCCAAAGGCACGGCGCGCCATGCGCCACCGCTCAATCTCGCTCCTCTCCCCTCCGTCCGACGATCCACGAGTCCGCGCAATCGTGCGTTGCCACCCGGCCCACAGCCAGCCCGGCCCGCTACAAACCGTCGCTTCCCGAAATTAAAGTACCCCACCGAGTTTGTTTACCGTGGGTCCGTGGCGCACCGCGCACGCGATCCCACTCCCACGGCTTCGATTGTCCCTATCCCTATCCGCCTTGCGGAGTTTCGTGCGTGACTGTCCGGGCGGCGGCGGCGATGCATCGATCAGGGGGTGGCAGCGGCGAGGTGACCTTCACAAGCGAAGAGGATCATGCCACCGAGGAGGAGAAAGAAGAGCAGGACGGCGAGCAGTATACAGACAAGCCACGCGCGGATAATGGCAACGGGGACCTGCTCGCCGTTCTCAAGAGATTCCGCATCAACTGGACGAGGAGCATGTCACCCTACATCGGCCCCGTAGACGCAACAAGTACGACGCGTTGTTGTTAGTTAATAATCGCTAATGATCTGCGCGTTGTTAATCCCCCACGCACCCCCATATACTGATCCCGTCGACGCGATCGATTCTCTTCCCTCTCCTCCCGTGTTTCGATTGCAGCCAACGAGGAGTTTGGGCCCATGCGCTACACCGAATCCGGCCCTCCTCGCTTCGGCGGCATCCCCTACGACGCCATGGAGATCCTCTCCTTCAAGTTGGCCCAGATCGAGGGAGGTCTCGGAATTTTTTTAATTTTTATATTTTATATTTTCTGTTTTTTCAAAAATATATAACCATATGGAAAAATTGCAGAACTGGACCTATATCGCCGTATGAAATGGCTATAGCCACTTCAAACGGCGATAAGCTAAAAATCGCCGAACCAACCGGCGATAAGTGCTTTAGGCCAGGGCGCTACGGCTCTCGCGTTTCAGACGGCGGCAGGACGTCCACCCGCCTAGGAACCACAGAGCAGCCACTCTACCAACGATCCTCCCCTTCCCAAAATCATGCATGCATAAAGTTGCAGGTGGCTCATGGTTGCACGAAGGCCAAGAACTTTTTTTCTATCTGCTTAAATTGATTTATTTCTTAAACTATACATCAAATTAACAATCATACTTTACCATAATATTGCTTTTCATTTTATCTACAAAATAAGATCTATGTTGACTATATTCTAATGTAAAATAAAACCAATGATAAGTGGACCCCACATAACTTATTTTGTAGACATGGATCTTATTTTGTAGATAAAATGAAAAGTAATATTGTGGTGAAAACAGATTGTTGATTTGGTGTACGGTTAAAGAAATAACAGCAAATTAAGTTGATAGCCATATAAAATGTTTTGGGCTTCATGCAACCACATGCATGCGTTCAGATGGCCGGGCCTTGGTGCTGCACGCCTATCGCCGGTTGGTTCGGCGATTTTTAGCTACAGCAGTACAAAGCAAACATCGCCGAATGAAGTGGCGATTTTTAGCCTTCCGCCGTTTCATATGGCGATATACGTCTAATTCTGTAAATTTTTCGTTTGGCTATATATTTTTGAAAAAACAGAAAATAAAAAATATAAAAATAAAGAAAATTCGAGGTCTCGAGTGGCCTCTGCACGTCTACGGCCTCGGACAATTGTCAGGTCCTTACTGCAGAGGTATGTAAAACCCCGAGTCATGGTGATTGACTGATTGTTACCTGTCAACATTGGTTTATTTCATTCATGCCCTACATCATAATTTCTTTATTATGTTATTTGACTTATGTAAACTATTTTGGATTAAGCTTTTAACTGCTATTGGAGCCGCAAAAGATTTTATATTTTCAGCGGTCTTAACTGCTATTGGTCTAATCGACTTTCAAATAGTTGAAATTTCTTTATTTGGCAGCAATTCACTAACCCTGGAATCTTCTAGATAGTATCAATGCCATTCATAGAATTTTCGGGGAAAACTCTGTCTTGCCAACGATACACAGATTTGAATCCTTAACAAACAGGACACGCCAGATTTCTGTACTAGGGTTTTATTCCATCGTATATGTATATCTTATATTACCATTTGCTTAGTTTGTTGGATTTATATGAATTATTCTGGATAAAAAACTAACTGCTTTGTTAATCACACACAAAACTGCTATTTATTGAATCGAGTTTGTTGCTTGATCATATTATGTCTTAAAAATTTCTGTATTCTACAAAGTTTAGTTGCCTGAAATTTCCTAGATAGTTTTATGCATAGACTGGTTGTGGTTGTCTTTAGCATATTGAAGTTGATTATATTCCTTCTGCCCTGGTGGACTAGTTTGATTGAGTACCTCAGATTGATAAAACAAACCAACAATAGTTGGTGGGTCGCAACCGGTGATTGCTCAAAATTTTCATTCATTTGAGAAACAGTAGCGAACAACACAACAGGTTTGTGGTCTCTGTACATTATACATGCTAACCATGTTATCGTGCTCTTTGAAGGATCCCTTTTTGGCGCTTACAGGTCCCAGTCGAGCTATAGCATTGGTAGATCCTCCAGAATTTGAGGTTGAACTTTATGCTGGCGCCTGTAAGGATGTTTCGCGAAATTTTTTTCGAGTATGTTCCCTCACATGCATGGCATATTAAATGTAGTCGAAAAAAATAACCCATTATATGGATGGAGTGTACTTCACGAGACGAATCTAATGGTAATTACAGATTCTGTCAGTAAATCGCAAGACGAACCTAATGAGTCTAATTAATCCGTCATTAGCACACGTTTACTGTAGCAATTTATTGTCTAATCACGATCTAACTAGTCTCATTAGATCACGGAGAGGAGCTCGGACACCTTGAGCGAGAAGATCTCCACGGCGCTGTACGGGATGCCGCAGCGAGGCGGCCCTGAATCCGTGTACCGCATGGGGCCGAGGTCCGGCCCGGCTGCAATGGAAACGCGCGGGAGTCATCGATGGAGAATTGGACTTGGTTTAGACTTTAGAGCAGCAATTAACAAAGGCAAGGTCTAGGACGTGTACTGGTTTCCTCCAAGGAACCGAAGAATGGGGACATGTTTTCGATCCAGAACCTGCGGAACGCGTGATGTCCTCAGTGCCATGATCCTTGTCTTCCCTAGCAGAGGGCATCGATACGGGTTCCATTGCCGCCGCCCGCCGCCGCCACAGAGACCGAGTAACTTCGCTTTGTGGCGATGGATCGGTTCGCTTATACGTTTTATGGGCCCTTTTGCACAGTCATCGATCGTGTGGCTTGTCGAAAATTGAAACGCATTTGGTTTTATTTTAGGGTCTATTTAATTTATTCACCAAATTTCAAAGGAAATAGTACCATTTTGGAGAAGCAAACCCGTATTAATGACAAAACTCATTCCATGACCCTCGGATAGTTTTGCGAGACAAATCTAATGAGCCTAATTATGCACCCCCGGATAGTTTCGCGAGACAAATCTAATGAGCCTAATTATGCACCCTCGGATAGTTTCGTGAGACAAAACTAATGAGCCTAATTATGCCATGATTTGTAAGGCCAGTCTCAGTGGTGAGAGTCATGAGCATTAAATATCATGCCACATCAACAAATTTGCTGACATGGCAGCCATATTTATGAGGGCAGTGTCATGGGATGAGAGAGGATGTCATGGTGATGACACTCCCTGGCACAGTTCTTAAAGTTTTCGGTCTTGGCAACCGTGTGATGACACTCTCCACTGAGACTGGCCTAATAGTGCAGTAACCATCCACTAATCATCTATTAATCATGGATTAATTACCTTTACTAGATTCATCTCGCGATTTCAAGATCTGTAATTAGTTTAATTATTAGTTTACGTTACTCATAAATTGTAGGATTCTTTTGCCTAATTTTTTCATCGAAATTAAACAGTTAGTCTTCTTTTGCATAATTTTTTTACCGGAATTAAACAGACCCTCAATTGTGAATTTCACATTTGGACCATTTCAACTGTAACTTTTGGTAAATTTTTAACTGATTAGTTCAATTTATGATGCTATCAACCTTATTGCGATACCTGTATTGTAATCTGACCAAGTTTTGTACTACTCATATACCGAATTTATGGCATTATAAAATTTGTAGTCGAGTGGGCGCACCCAAAGTTAAAATCATGGCTCATCCCATGGCTCGTATGCGCAAATTCCAGCTCCATTGTAGTGCTAGTCTACTTACTCTGACTCTACGACGTACTCCCTCCGGTTTAGTAAAAGAAGTCGTTTAGGACAGCGACACGGTCTTCAAAGTACAACTTTGACTTCTTATTTTTATAAAGATATTTATTAAAAACTAACATATGTATACTTTTATGAAAGTATTTTGCAAGACAAATCTAAATAAAGATATTTATTAAAAACTAACATATGTATACTTTTATGAAAGTATTTTACAAGACAAATCTATTCATGTAGTTTTCATATTTCCAAACTCAACGATTTAAAAGTTATTCACGATTTATATTCCCAATGTTTGACTCAAATCTTGTCCAAAACGACTTCCTTTACCAAACCGGAGGGAGCATTAGTGCAAGGATAGCTTCCTGCAACTCAGTTCCCACTACAGGCAGGCAAACGTTGAAGCATGCATGGTCTCAAGAATAGCTAGAAGCGCAAGTCCCTCACGCTTGAAAATGTAACTCAAAAATACCTAATGTGCTCGTATGAAACAACATTTATATGCAAACGAAAATGGAACACCTCTTCTGCAATCATAGTAATCTGTTGCCATTACAGGGAACTCAAGCAGAAGACTACAAGTAATGGTTAAGACTAAACTTCTGCAATTATGTCACCAGATACTCCATAGCTCCACAAGGCTGATAAAATATACACTCGGAAACTCAAAAAGTAAATGAATGGGAAAAATTAGAATGAAAGAATATGTCAGATAGCTGTTACGTGACACAATTAGTACTAAGTAAACAGAGCTGCGAGGCTGCTTCATACGCCATTTCCAAGCCTCGGAACTAGTCCTTGTTCCGCTAGCTGCCCACCTGGAGAAGGGATCAACCAAATACTTCAAGTAGGGCCGTGGCCAGAGCTTTACTTCTCTCTCGGAGGTATCTTCAGCAAATGCTTCATGGTGTCATATGCAGTGAAACCAATAGCCACTGAGGGCACCACCTGCAAAATGACCCGTGTTTTAACATTACACATAATAACATGACAATCATAGTAACCATCTGGATATAAGTAGGGGCAGTATTTTTCAACGAGTTAAACACAGTCATAGACGGGTACAAATAGTAAACAGAAAACACCAAGGTAAAGCACTCGATATTCTCTTCTGTAGGGAGAATCCAGTTATTTCAGTTTTAATAAGACGAATTTGCTACATCCAACACACAATATGTAAGAAAACTCACAAACTACTAACAAAAAAATCAGGTCTACTGATAAAATGTGTTCACACTCCAAATAAGGTCATAGAGGATTCCTGACCAAGAGTTCTGATGAGAACATAAAGCACCAAAACGAAAAGGCATAAACTGATGAGCTTTCCACAGAAATAAGAAGTCACTAGTCTATTTTTGTTTTCCAACCACAGGTCTCAAAGGAAATGTCTTACACATTCAGGCAGACAAAAAAAATGCAGCAGTACTTCACAATTGAGGAACAGAACACAAAGTTCTTCAAAGCAAGAACGCAAGACTTTAACATTAAAGTAACCCCAGTTGCTATGTATTGTTCAGTGCGAGTTTTTAACAAAATAGCCTCACAAAAAAGAAAATGTAATCATGCCACTTGGGAGTTGGGATAGAACACAGCAGGGTAAACAATAAATGCATGCTAAATCCAATGAGGTGAACCTAAATGTCAAGGGTTATCTTCATAAATACCTTGATGTAATTGAGGCTCAAGCCCGCAAATAATTGTCGCCATCCCTGTGTTTGCTTAATGGCCATAAGACCCTGGAATGTGCCCGTTATTCGCGGGCCACCAAATTGTCCGTGTTGTTGCTGATTTTGAACCTATATACAGAAAAGGAAGCAAATACAAAACAGTCAGAATGCTAAACATTACTATCAAGAATAATGGTTTCTTACTTTCTTACAATGATAATCATAAACAGAGACTGCTCAAATATTATACCTGCATCTGTCTCCTGACAACATCTAACGGATAGGTCAGAGTCTGTCCAAATAAACCAGCAGCAGCACCGCATGACAGCTTCAATGTTACAGAATTTTTGTAATCTTCTGGTACGTGTGTCTTCAATCCTTCATATATGTAGAATTTAAGACCAGCATATGGAAGTATTCCCATGAGCGTTGGACCTGATGGAGAATATTTCAGATGAGCACCCATACTAAACAGAATCCAGACATAACTAAAATATGGGTGTGCCCAAATCTACACTGCGCACTTAATGAGCTGACTAGAGATTTTTCCAAGCACTTGAATAGGGATGAATGATAATATGTCATGAAGGGAACCATACCTACACCACGATAAAGAGCTCTCACTCCACCTTCTGAGTAAACACCTCTAAAGACATCCATTATTCCTCCATATGTTGGTTGAGGACTTGCCCTTTTCAAAGCACTGCTGAGTTGGTCTGAACTATTGACCTGTGATCAAAGATAATCATCCATTCTTCAGACCCAAAAGCTGCTTCTGTTTGATGTGTGAATTTCCAAATATAACTTTTGAAGACTTGGTGTTTGGAATAGATACCACAGGCAATTCTAAGAATTTTGATGTAGAAGATGATCTAATAGGACGGTGGGTACCAGAGAGCAACTTCAGTTACCCACCAGTTTAGCCAAAAGAACTATAGTTACATTACACGAACCGTATATGCTCCTAACGAGTGCCTGGACGCAGTTTGGAGTTTATCATCTAGAATTTACATGAGGTACGGATGTAAATACTACTACCTAATTTGACAAATGAGTGTTACTATGGACATTGACATGACCTGTGAGAGAAAAGTTTGAGCAGCAATGCACCTTAGAAAAAGGAGAAAAGTGTATGAAGACACATATCGTGAATAATCTAACAGTGTTGTTTTTCTAACCAATTCAAATGCTCACATTACAATTAATCATGATGAAATGTGATTGTCAGAGATCAAAACTTTGTTGATTGAGCCATTTATCTGTCACTGTTACATGAAGCAACTTATATATCAACACTAACTCCTTGCTCCAAAATAAAGTATAGTTGTATAGAAGTTGTAAATACTAAGGCGCTAATCCAGAATGACAAAAGCATGGTAATAACTAATAAAGGAGTTTCCATCTAGAAGACATGATAACCGGTCAAGTAATAACCTGGAAAGCAAGCTTAGTCCGGGCCAAATCCAAGGGATAAGTACACAACACAGCAGTTCCCCCTGATGCCGAGCCAGCTAAAAGATCTACTAATGGCCCTGTACCCAGTGAGGGGCAGTTATTCAAGATCCAACACCGGTACCGCTCATATGCCATGAAATGTAGTGCAGCATAAGGAACAATTCTCAGCACACTGGCACCATTTCCCCTGAAGGTAGCATCAATACAAGGTTAGTAAAACAATATTATACCATACCTCAATGATTCAACCCAAATACTGTATTGGTTCGAATTGCTACGTACTTGTAAAATCCCTTGACTCCATCATGCTGTCTCAGTTTCTTCAATGATTTGAGAACTCCAAGAGATCCAAACTCACTTGTTCTAGTCTACAAAAGCAGAATAAATATGAATTAGAAATGACAGGCACTGACCTCAAAATAACATCAGGCCTAGGATGGATGTGCAAAACTAATCAGGCAATTGGACAGCACTCAAAGCATGTAGCATCTAGAAGGCCAATACAACAAGAATTTTCGCTGAACGCCATCAATATCAGGGCATGTCCGCATCCAAGAAAATGGAAGCCATCTAGCGTACATCTAATCTTCTATAGGATCTTAATTATCTCCTGGTGGCACTAATTTCATTAATACAGAAAACATGTGTATGGTTCGGCATTCTTAAACTATCAGCACTGAGTGCTTACATGGCAAAATCATCTAACTCTTCACAAATGGAGTTGCAATTACCATAGTGGTATAGTTTCACACTACCAAAAACACGTGGTTCTCAACATAATGAGCTGAGATGTGACAGGATTCGAAATAATCTTTTGACTAGGAATCTTGGAGAAAATTGTAATTATAGGACTCCCAAACATGTTTCGGAATCTTGAAGCCACGTCCTACCTAAACCTGCTCACAATTAGGCGACTACATCCACAAACTAGTTTAATTGCGCGTGCCAGAATTTTCGCCCCGCGCAAACATGGCGAGAGAGCATCCTTACATAACGCGGAAATCAAAAGCTAATCCCGCGAAAATTATCTACTAATCGATGCGCTCACGCAAAGAGATAACAATCCGTAGTAATACGCGGGTTTATCCACGGCATGAGGCCAAGAGCAGAGAGAGGACCGCACGAACCTGCAGCAAAATCTTAACGCGCTCGAGCGGCGCGATGGCAGTCTTGGAGAAGGCCCCGGCAACGCCGCCGGCGATCATCTCCTTGGCGAAGACGGGAATGAAGTCGAGCGCGCAGAGGTCGACCTGGGCCGCCGCCGCCACGGCCGCCGAGCCCTGCGAGGAGGAGCCCATCCCGCCGCCGGGCTCCTCTCCTCATCCAAATCAAAACCACCCCCCGCGCGGGAAAGCTGCGGAAGCCCGAAGGGATCCCACCAGACCGGGCGCGCCCCGCGGCTCAGCCACCCCTCCGGCCTCCGGCCTCCGCCGCCGCCGCAACCGCCGACGAATTTGACCGCGGCGACGACCCTGCGCGGGGCGGCTTCCGGGTTTCTCTTTTCTTGCTGCGTGTTTTCCTCCCGAGGGCACTAGCCTGGGCGCGGTCACGGAGGAGTAATATACGGTAGAATCTTCGTACTCCGTATATCAAGACCAAACTGCCAGGGAGGCACGAGGTGGGAGCCCTTTTTTTTTGCGACTAACCAACTCCACCCCGGCCCTCAAATATGGACATCTATTTTACATTTTTAGTCAGGCTATAAAATTTAGGGGCTCGAAATTCTCTTCCTTCTCCAGCCAGCCCGACTAAACGAAGGCCCCCTAAATCAGTGGGCCCCACATCTTCCCCTTTCTCCCTCCCGCAACAGCCTCTCCGCCGCGTGCACCCGCCGCGCCGCGCGCGCCTCCCCCGCGCCGGCGGCCGCGCCGGGCGGCGAGCCCCGTGCCGCGCCGCCGCATGATTAACCAGAGGCCTTGCCGGCGAGCGGGAACGCCATGTCCCACTACCTGACGCCGCCGCCGCCGCCGCCGGTGCAGTAGAGGTGGCACCGGAGGAAGAGCGTCTCCTCGAAGTCAGCGGCGCCCTGCACGACGTGCAACGGCGTGTTCTCTAGACACGATGAGGCGGAGCCCGTCCATGGACGGCGGGAGGCCCTGCGCCGCCACCAGCTCGACGGAGAAGAGGCAGCCCACACGGTGCATGCCGATGTGCGACTCCTGCTTCCACCCCCAGATCCCTTTCTTCCCGCCGGACACGGCCGCCGCCGCCGATGCCGAGCCTACACCGGCGATGCTCTGACTCTTGGACGGCAACGCCTCGCTGTCGTCGTCGTCGTCTTTGTTCAGGTTCTTGTACAGCTTTGGCCTCGACCGGAACGGGGACATGGACAGGCGGAGGGAGAGCGGGCGGCGTCGTCCCCGGGGACTGCGCGCCCTCCCCTGCAGTGCGACGCCTCTCCCCCGACCTCCGCTGGGAGCAGGCGCGCGAGCCGTTGCACCAGGGCATCGACGCCTCCCTGCTCCGCCCGCGCCATGGCCGCCGCGGCCGAGCCTGCTCCGCCGCCCCGCCGCGCGCGGCCCTGCTCTGCGCCCCCCCCCCCCCCCCCCCGCGCTCGCCGCCGCCGCCGCCGTGCCATGGCCGCCGGGCATGCTCCGGCCGGGCCTGCTCCGCCGCGAGCGAACAGAGGAGAATGAGGAAAAAAGAGAGGTGGGGCCCACATGTGGGGTGGGATAGAGGGCCTCCATTCCTAAGGGCCCTGGACCAAAATTTGGAGTCCTCCACAAAATAGTAGCCCGTTTAGGGGGTCCGGCTGAACTGTTTTTTTTTCACTTGGGAGACTAAAATAGGTATAGAGGCCCATTTGAGGGCTGGGTTGGAGTTGCTCTCACGCAACGCGCGGAACCGACTCGGCTTCATCTTCTTGTCGGTGTCTCGAGTGTGGGTTCCTTGCACTTTTCACACATCGCCGGAAAATCATCTTATGGGATTATGGAATTTATTGATGACAAAATATCGGGTGTCATTTTTATGAACCGAGAATAATATAAAAAATGTACCTCTTAATAACAAATGTAGGTGTTTATAGCCTTCTCAACTCTCAGATAATTACTGTCATTTTAAGGTTTCTTACGCTCAAACTTTTATAACTTTGACACTATATATTTAAAAGTTAACACGATTATAAAGGTCCTTTCAAATATGTAATTGTCTTTCTTTGAAATGGCATATTTCTATAGAAATTATTGGTCAAACTTCACATTATATGTCATGCCATGTTCTAGTTATTTAGATTTAAGTATTTTTAAGGCTTTTAAGGAGTTTTTAATGTATATATTTTCCCTTTTCATCATGCTTAAGAATTGTTGTCACTTTCAAATAGTTTCCTAGAATTACATGTGATTCAGTATCTTTACCAATGTAATGCTCCCCTGAATAAATGGCATTTTGGAGCTGCTTAAGTGGCTATTTCAATCTTTTTTATATCTTGAGTTAAGATACTTGAAAATGGCATAAGTAGTTTTGACTGTTAGTTTCTCGCAATCCTTTACTTGTTACAAAATACATTGAAAAATAATGGTTAGATTGAAATGTTGGCCAAAGGATTGTCCTGAGTAAATAAAATACATGCCGTGATTTAAGATGAAGGGAGTACCAAATGTGATGGAGGGGACATACATGAATTTGTCCAACTTTTCATATACCCGTTCACAAAGCAACATTTTGTCGTTTAGAAGTAGAATTAGAGGGAGCAGGAAAAGCACCACCATCATGCGGAAACTGCTAGCAAGAGTACATTAGTTCCCGGCATCAACTTATATGCGGAAGCGACGGCGTTGCAGGGGAATAATTTCTTCCGGCTTCTTCCGTTCTCCGGTGGTGATCTACTCCGACGCCATTGGAGAGGCGGGGGAGACCTGTGTTGGAGTCCAGGGCTGGCACGTCGTCGTCTTCTTCAGGTGATGATGTTGCTGACATGTTTAATCCTGAGGAATATGATCTCTGGTGGAAATCCGAGTTTTGCTCGGGTTGCCGGTGTTGGATTTGAAGGTTGCGTCGTGGGTGCCGGAGTTGGCCGATGCGCTTGGGAGGCGTTGTCGGCATCTGCGCCTAGCAGTAAGCCCTCCTTTGCGGCCTCTACTTTGTGGAGTTTGGCTCTGGCGTCCGGCGACGATTGGAAAGCGGTTTGGACGGCGGTGACGAACAGATCCCTGAAGTCGTCGAGGAAGATGATTAGGAAGAGTTTTAATCTTCTTTGTAATTTTCCCTTTTTCTGGGTTCTTGTTTGTAAGAGAGCCGGTGTACTGTGCTAGTTCTAAAAAAACTTATATTTGTATTCATGATGAGTCGAAGGCACAGGAGTAACAATTCCATGTTAGCGTATCTCCGACTTTTCGGTATGCGTTTTTACCCAATTTCACAGGAGAGATTTTAACATTTGAGATCCAATTTGCATATCTTTCAAGATTTTGCAGCGATCTAAATACAAGAAAACCTCTCCGCACATAAATGAACCCGCTGCTTTCTTTTAAAAAAAATGAACCCGCTGCCGCTGGCCATCGCCACCAGCTCTGCAATGCATGCCGTATTCGTTTCTCGGGCTCGGACCGAGCCTACTGGGCTGCTGAGAGAGATCTGTGTCCTACTGGGCTCGGGCGGCCTGGCCCACGCTAGTTTTTGGCAAGATGTCCAAGCAGCCGGCCCGCCCACTCGCCTCCGCATGCTGCACCACCAGGCTGTCCATCACCGGGGCAGCAGGCAGCAGCAGCAGGCCAGCGGCACGTAGAAAACCGCCGCTGCTGAGCGCCTGGCACACGGTCACTTGCAGAGTCCGAAGCAGTCAATCGCCGTTTAACTTCCGCGTGCCACTGGTTTCCCATGACCACAGTCAATCGCCGCACCCGCCGTGCACGGGAGCGTGGAGGTCCGAAGCAGGAATTTTAAGCAAGCGTGCGTGCGCACCCGCGCCTGATCGCGTGAACCAATGAATTCTCAGCCTCGAGTGCACGGTGCCGCACCGAGGCTCGAGCGTAACCACTCCAGAGATCTCAGTGCCCGGCCGGCACGTATCCGGCTCCGGCGCCGCGCGAACTCAAACCCGCCGGACCAGGCAGCAGGCCTCGCCCTCGCACGGTCGCACCGCACCGGCCCGTCCCACGAGAAAAGCCGGCTAGCTAATCAATGGCCCCGTCTTCTTTCTCCAAGACCGACGATGCAGGCAGGCACAAAAACGGGTCAGCGCGCGAGCCGCAAATTTCGCCTTTCCGACTGCGCGCGCCTGCGCCCGTTGCTTGCTCCCACCCACGTTGGGGCCCGTGACGTGACACTGACAGCCCACCGCTCGCCGGGGCCACACGCCAGCGTCAGAGGCGTCAAAGAAAAGCCTGACAGGGTGGGGCTCCCCCCCGGCTTCGTGCCCGTCCCGCTTTCAAAATTTGAACCGCGCGTGCCCCCCACCGAACGGCTCTCTGGCCTCTACCCCGGGACTCGTAACCGAAGCGCACAGCGGCCAAGGCACGCCGCCAAGCCTCACGTTTCCCACGTCCCTCGAGTCGCCCCGTCCATTTGGCCGTTTCCGCCTCGGCCTCGCCGTGCGAGCACCCAGCCAGAGAGAGACAGAGAGAGGGGGGAAAAGTTTGGGGTTTGGGTGTCGCGGCGTCGATGGGGGCGTCGGGGAAGTGGATCCGGACGCTGGTGGGCCTCCGGCCGGCGGTGCCGGCGGAGAGGGAGAGGGAGCGGCCCGGCGGCGCGGGGAAGGGGCGGAAGTGGAGCCGGCTGTGGCGGAGCTCCTCCTCGTCGCAGCGGGGGAGCAGCGCGCCGCCGTCGGAGGCGCCGTCCGAGGCCGACGCGCCGCTCGCCGCCGACGCGCTCAGCAGCTCCGTCGTCGCCGCCGTCGTGCGCGCGCCGCCAAGGGACTTCCGCGTCATCAGGCAGGAGTGGGCCGCCGTCCGCATCCAGTCCGCCTTCCGCGCCTTCCTGGTACGCTAACCCGCCGCCGCCGACGCCGCTGGCCGCGCGCGCCGCGTGATTCTTTGCTTCTTGGTGCTAAAAGGAAAAAATGGTGCCTTTTTTTTTCTCTCACCGTTTCTTGTCGGTGCTCGTGCGCAGGCGCGGAGGGCGTTGAGGGCGCTGCGGGGGATCGTGCGGCTGCAGGCTATCGTTCGCGGCCGCCGCGTGCGCAAGCAGCTCGCCGTCACGCTCAAGTGCATGAACGCGCTCGTCAGGGTGCAGGAGCGCGCCCGGGACCGCCGCGCAAGGATCTCGGCGGACGGCCGCGACTCGCAGGACGTCCTCGGCGACCGAACCGGCCTTGCCGATCCAGTCAAGGAAGCAGAGGTATGAACTGCTACCCCTTCACAGCTTTGGTGGCCTTGCACGTTTCTTTCATGCCCCAATTTTGCGAGTGCAGCAGGGTTGGTCCCCTTGTGCTTAGTTCTTAGTATTGACCATTGTGTTTGCTTTGCGCTGTCGTATTATTGTTTGTGCAGTTGTGCAAATGCTTTGCGCTGTCATATTCTTGATGCAATCCGTGAAATTAGGATTTGTCACTTTGTCTGGTTTGTTGCTTTTGCTGGAGGCATGCAACATTAAAATCACTACCTCCATGATGTAGGAATGATTTTGACATTCAGCTCTCCCATTTAGTAATGGTGATTTGATATATTGTTTGCTATTGGCCATGTATGTTTGAACTAATCTTGGTAGTTAGTCATGCCATTCCTAGATATGCCTTCCTAGGGTGATGCCACCAATAATGCATCCCTGCAATTTTGTTTATGCCATGTTTGATTTGTTGCAGATTATGAAGTAGGACAATTGGCCTGCACACTTGTTTAGTTTCAAACATTTAAATCATAGTACAGTCCTGCAAAAGATAAGCTAATATGTGACGATGATGTCTGGACGTTTGGATGACATGCATCACGTTGCAGGCTGGATGGTGTAACAGTCAAGGCACTGTGGATGACTTAAAATCAAAGATACACATGAGGCATGAGGGTGCAGTAAAAAGAGATAGGGCAATTGCTTATGCTCTCTCTCACCAGGTATTATATATTGCAGCAATAATCTGGACATGTAACAACTTCATTGATTTTATCCATATGTATTCTAATGTTGGTTTCTGCAGCGGAGTTCAAGCCACAGTGGGAGGCCTAGCTCTCCAGCCGTATCTCTCAGAAATCATGGAACTGGCAGAAACAATCATAATTGGGGCCATTTCGAAGGGTGGATGGCAACAAAACCGTGGGAGAGCCGCCTTATGGACCAAACCCATACTGAACACTCCACCAATTCCCAGTGTTCAGAGGGCATTGAGGAGATGAATGCAGTCAGCTCAAAACTTTCAGATGTAAGCTCAGTCAAGATCAGAAGAAACAATATGACAACCAGGGTGGCAGCCAGACCTCCTTCCACAATCTCAGTTTCTTCAGATTTTGTTTGTGATGCAAGCTCTCCATCGACTTCTTCGGTCACCCCAGTGTCTGGCACCAATTTCCTAACATCAGAGAGAAGATCTGATTGTGGGCAGGGTGGTGGGCCAAACTACATGAACTGGACTAAATCAGCCAAAGCAAAGTTGAGTGGTTCTGGCACCCATAAGCCGCCGAATCAAAGGCAACGGTCTTCTGATCTGCACTATAACAGCAGGACGGCGTTATCTTCGGTAGATGTTCAAAGCACCGCTGGCTCAGAGGTTTCAGTTACTTCAAAGAGGCTGAACAGTTTGAAAGGTCGAGGCACCAGAAGAAGTTTGGACAAGGAGAATGATGGCCAGCCTGTCGCCTTGTTTTAGAACTTAGTCCTATTTATTTTCATAATGCTATACTTTAGGCATATTGATGTTGACTTGTATGTATGCTCTGATTTCAATGCCTCGTTGCTCATTTTGGCACCATCCACATTTCTGATGTACAAAGTCTGAGCTGCTTCTACCTGCTACTTAGGGAGTCCCTAAACCACTATTTTGGAGTCATGCAGGATTGTGATAACTGGTTATGTACTTCTGTGCTGGATCAACAGCAATGAATTGACAATTTTAGATGGGACAAGTGATGCAAGCTCCTTTTCTGTTTGTTTGCTGTTTACAAAGAAGCATGTGTTTCTTGCCTTGAAGGTTTCAAAGCCTTTTTTATGAGAGATATTTGGAAATTGTCAAATTGCTTCTCTGTCAAATCTATGTAGTAAATTTCTGATCAAAGATGCCAAAATCTTAACAGAATCGCTGCTGTTGTAGTGAATCGCTGACTTGTTTAACTACAATCATTTGAATTATATATATATCCACAGACCTTAGCATGATGCATGTCAGAGTTTATGCTTTTATATAGCATAACTATTTATGATCAAATCTGCAGGATGTCATAGAATACAGTAAGAAATCTGGTGAAGAGATTTTGTAGTGTGGCTGCAATCAGCTGCAGCAATAGAAGCAGAAATGAGAAACACATAGCACTGTCAGTCTGATATACTCTTTGACCCACCCCTGTTCTATTACCTGGCGCACGACACCAGCGACATTTTCCTTGATCGATTAGCAGCAGCCAGCGGTTACCATCGGCGATCAGTTTACCTTGTGCGACACCTGGTGTCGACAGACGGCGGCACATGTCTCTAGACCCACCGCAGAATCCTTCAGAATCTCCCATGTCCAATACTGTAATGGTGCCTGTACGAGTGTACGTGGTGCTTGGAGACAGAGGGCATCTACCATCTGGACTAAGTAGATCCTACACAGTATTCGGCTTGGAATTGGAAGATGTGTGCTCCATGTGCCTGCAACATCTCCAACCATGATGAAGCCTAAGGACTAAACAAATCGCTGATGGCTTCCCTAATCCCTTGCAATCCCAGGTCACTCGCAGTATGTTAATCTGAGTGACGCGTGCCGCCTCTCGTCTTGTGCCGGCCGCTGGGACCCTCTATCCAAGTACCCAAGAGACCAGAAAGAAAGAGCGCCGCAGCGTCTTTGGACACTGTCGTAGCTCGTAGTGCCGTATACTACTCCTATGCTACACTAACAGGCCGGTCGGTCGGTCGGTCCTGCGCCACGATGACGAAGGCAACGACGTGTCGTGTTAAAACACAAGCTGCGATCCGCATCATAGGACGTGTCGTCTCCGGCACCGGCAGCTGCAGGTTCGCCGTAGCTTCGCCGCTGCCGGTGTCGTCTCTGCGTCAGGCGACGACCGCCGCCGCCGTGTCGTGCCAACGGCAGAGTGGAATATGGTAGTAGTAGGAACTTACGGATGTGTTCCGACTGGTGATTGTTGCTGCTGATGAAACCTTGATGTCATGCTTGACAGCATAAGCTCGTTGGAGATGTGTGCCATGGTCAACAAACTGATGTGATTGACAGGTTTACTACGAACTGACAGCAAACCAATGTGATGTGACAACTTTCTCTCTTCCCAAATTACAAGCAAAGGAGTGGATAATTTACAGTGGCAAGTTAACTGCTGACCTCACTCCCCTAGCAACATCTTGGGATGAATACTCTTTCACGGATCTGATCTTAGTGGTTAGTGCAGCAGTCAATCTTCCGGGATATATGGTCCCAGGAAAAAAAGAAAGAAAGAAAGAAAGATAGAGACATCTAGTTTCGGATGCGCGCGCCTCTATCATACAGCAGTATGGCATTCGGCTCTTATCCTAGAAAAGCCTTTGCTGTGGTGCCGATTCTATCCAGTGAAAAGGCATTCACGATTCCCTTTGAATACTTTCACGCGTGCCATGCTGTAGACTGTAGGCTTGGAGCACAACACATTAACACATTCACCGGATGAAAGAACCTGCCAAAGCCCGAATTTCCTAAAAGACAAAAACAAGGGGACAACTTGATCTTGTGAAACCCAAGGACTCAAATCTGAGAGGACGCAGATGTCATGGACCAAACTGCAAGATCTGCACCCTGACATGTGGGCGCCTGTGGTGCAATCTGGGGCCAGTTTTAGTTGACCCAGCGAATTAATTACGCGATTAAACAGCGCGATCGCGTCGCGTGACAACTGACAAGAGAAGCCTCGATGGATGCCGCCTTCATTTGAAGCTCTCCCCCCACCTCCTCAGGCGATAGCACGCGCACACAAAGGCACAAAGCGAACCCGAACATCCCCCCTTCCCCCTCCCGCCGCCGCCACAGCCCGCTTTCACGCTCCTCCTACGCCATGGGCGACACCAGCGCGGCGGACGCGCCGGCGGCGAGCAGGTTCGGCAAGATCTGCGTCTTCTGCGGCAGCAACCCCGGCAACCGCACGGTCTTCGGGGACGCCGCGCTCGACCTCGGGAAAGAGATGGTAAATGTGCCGATCAATGGCGAGGCAGCGCCCCCCCCTGGCCGATTCAGAGTTTCGATCCTGGGATCGATTGCTTTGCTTGCTTCTATTCCATTCTCGCTCATGCTCGCCGTGGCGGAATTCCGCGGGTTCTTTCTCTTTGCAGGTGGCGAAGAGGATCGATTTGGTCTACGGCGGCGGCAGCATCGGGCTCATGGGTCTGATCGCGCAGACGGTTCTTGATGGCGGCTGCGGTGTCCTCGGGTACATACTTACCTTCTGCACCTGGAGAATTCTGGCTCTCTTCAGTTCTCCAACTCTCTGTCACACTTGATGTTCCAATCTGTATTCTGTCTCACGTCGTGGCTGTTCTGTTTGATGCGATTGCAGGGTGATTCCAAAAGCACTCATGCCACTTGAGGTGCGTATTAAATATCAACCGTCCTTTTTGGCTGTTCTGCTTCTTTGTGTCTGCAAAAAAGAGAATGATCTTTAACTGACTGCAAAATAATTGTCAGTTAAAAAGCAGAATTTGGTTCGTGTTTGATTTTGTACTTGCTAACAGATGGTCCATTTGAATTCTAGTCATGAATTTGGCCCTGGATGTTGGTTTTACGAAATTTCCGAGAGTCTGTAGCAAGCACATGTCACTACTGTCCAAGTCACCATTTGATTCTCGATCGAGGTTTGTTGGCTCAGATTGGTTCACCTTTGCTTCTGGGTGACTGGGTTTAGCAATAGGTGAACAGGTGATCACTGATCGCTAAGGAATTGGAACTATGATCTAGGGGAGGCGAATTGCAGTTGCAGCCTATAAGTTTAGAATTTGGGGTGGTACAACTTGGAATTTTTAGTGTTTGCCACTGGGTGGGTGTAATTATATAATGTGTAACTTGCCAATAGGAGATCCTTTTTTTCGGCGATAGGACACCTCAAGTTGAGAGGCGGAAAAGGCAAGAGGCACAAAATTTCTGTTAGGAGGTAGAGGATAGGTTTAAAATTATTGCCTACATATAACACAAAAACTGAACGCTAGAGGTAGGAATGTGGCAAAGGCAAGTAGGCATACAAACGTGCTACTCTTCCTAGATAATTTCTCCAAAGCAATCCTGGAGTCCTGGACAGCACTTTAACACATGTATTGCTGTGAAAGTGTCAGCCATATCCGAAAAATGGAGATAGGAGAGATCTGATTCTATGGCCTACTTTCAGTACTCTGTGTAACCATTTGTAACACGTTTTTTCCCCTCAAATTAGATATCTGGTGCTAGCGTTGGAGAAGTAAAGGTTGTCTCTGACATGCACGAAAGGAAAGCTGAGATGGCACGACAAGCTGATGCCTTCATTGCTCTTCCTGGTACACAGTTTATCATTTTATCTAGTACATAATGACAGAGTGATAGGGACATCAATTTAATTTGATATGCTGACATGACAACAACGACTTTCTGTACACCAGGAGGGTATGGAACAATGGAAGAGTTGTTAGAGATGATAACATGGTCACAACTTGGAATTCATGACAAACCAGTGAGTATTAGTGTATGTATGGCTGTGAACAAGTGTAACTATAAGGGCACTGAACAACTTATCTTGACATACTGCAGGTTGGATTACTAAATGTTGATGGTTACTATGACCCATTGCTCATGCTATTTGATAAAGGGGCGACGGAAGGTTTTATTAAGCAAGATTGCAGAGACATAATTGTTTCAGCACCCACTGCCAATGAATTGTTGAAGAAAATGGAGGTGAAGTAACCTCATCTGCTTATTATTATAGAAGTTTGAACAGTCGCTCTTCACCATTGTAGTTTGTCTAGTTGACTTATATTAATGTTTCGTTATTCTTCTCTGCTCAGCACTACACTCGATCGCACCAGGAAGTCGCACCACGGACAAGCTGGGAGATGTCAGAGCTGGGCTATGGAAAAGCACCGGAGTCATAGCATACGCTTGCCACTTGCCAGTTGCCAAAATGCCGTCGCTCCTGAAGTATGTTCTTCGTCTAACATTTAGTGTTACAAGCTGGGGGGCACTGGTTTCAATTGTCATCTTTTGATCTATCTTTTTAGTAGCCATTCATGCTACTTGTGCGCTCAATTGTTGCTTCATCTGGTGAACAAGAGTATAAGAATTTGTATGTTCTTCAACAGTAACAGTATTCACCAATGCATACGCGGTTACAATAGTGTTTTGTCCCCGTGGTTACAACAAAGGTGTACCATGTTACTGTTGCTACGTCTCATCATAATCACTTTGTTCAAGAATCCAAATCATTTTCTTCACTCAATTTGTTCAATTCATTTACATCGCTTAAAGTTAACTGATGAAGAAACATAATGATGTGTTTCTCTTTCAAAATTTCACGGTCGAGGGCAACCTGTAGCAGCTATCCTTTGCTTCTTGTATTGCAAAGTCTCTCACAACCACACCTAGTGGCTGATGTAATAAACTCAGGGTTCCCGTTCCCCAAGTTGTGTATGAGTGCATCAGTGCGCAGGAACATGGTCAGAACACAAACATTTCTCGATAGCAACAATGTTCTGCATTGATGCGGGTATGTGATAGATTTTGCATAAGCTGTTTTGAAGAACACAATTCTGAAGTGCTGATCACCCTTTAACACATACTACTGATGGGAAAAAAGAAGGCACTACAAGCATTACCATTTACCAATAGCACTTGCCTGTCCAGAAATTCAGTAACTGGAAGTGGACTTCCAAAAGCAATGGTATACAATAAATAAGACTAAAGACCTTAAGATGAAACGACAATAAAGATAATTAGAAGCAGCTTGCACCCTGGCGTTGATTGCACCGCTAGATTATTCACTACGAATGCAGCAGCACGGCTGCTTGTTCAGCTGTAGAATCTTCACCTCCCACAGAACGGCTACCAGCACTGAACCTGTATCTGAATGTTCCTGCTTTTGACAAACAGGCCGTGAAGAAATAGATGAATTGTTAAGAACCAGCATTATGAGATTCTGCATGGTGATTGCTCGTTAGAACATGACACAGGTGCACATAACATGTCTTTACAGATGATTTTACTAGTTACGAACATGTTCAGACAAATTTGTTCAATGAACTGATTTCAGAATTCTACATGCTCGAATTCCAGTTTTCCAAGTACAAGTTCTACCAGTTGAGCTCTGCTTGTCCCAAGATTCAGTAACTCAAAGGGAACACCCGAAGGAATAGAACAATAAAACAGACTGATGAACTCAAAGGGGCGCCTGTCAGACAAGCTATAAGACATTTATACATAACATAACATTATGGGAGCTAGGCTTCACGCCCCTCGGACAGACCATTTATTTACCTTGCCCAGATGATCACTTGATAAACCACTCACGTGACCGCATCTTCCCCCAGCATGTTATTTCCTGTTGATCCAAAACTCAACAGGAAACACAATGCTAACCACCTGATTATGATTTTTACAGAGTGGATGTAGAACTTGCAGCTCTAGAACTGAACCCTCTCGTCGCCATCAAAATTAAGACCTTCGATGCCTTTGAGGGCAGAATCATAGTTCTTCACATTAGATGGATGCCGGCCTGAAGATGAGCGCTTTTGTTCTGCAGAATGGACAGGTGAGCTTCTCTGAGGACCTGAGGCCCTGCGGAATGCCCCAGGGCTTGCATCAGTTGTACGTGCTCGTGAAGGCTCAGAACTATCAGTGGCCACCACATCACGGCTACTTGAAACAACAGGTCTCCTTGAAGATCCACTTGACCTTCCCAAAAAATTCGGCCCAGACATCTAAAAAGCATATCCCAGAGTAAGTCTAATATGGAGAAAGAGCATCTTTTTTGCTGTTCAAAATTTCATATGAAGACTATAAATTATGTTTAATATCATGAACGAAAAAAATACAACATAAAGCAAATCCAAAATGTATGAGGCAGTACTAATTTTACCAAGTCAAAACAAAACAATGAGAATTCATATAAACCAGCATTCATTGATCAAGAAATCACTTGAGTACTCAGCACAAAGTTATATACATGGCTGAATGAAATTGGAAATAGCAGCTTTTAATTCCCTCAAGGGTGCAAACTTGGAAACTGGAACAACATAGCACTAAAAGGAATTAGCTAATCTTCACATTCATGTTTAAGATGACTTATCCAAAGTTTCTGACTAGCAACTTTCACAGAACTGATCAGGATCTTGTAATAGTAACTAGGTCATGTGCATATGAGTGTCACAACAAAATTTTCCATCCCAAAGACCCCAACTACCGCCACAATAAGCCTTTGTAAGACTTGGCTTGCTTCCTCTTCTTAAATCATATAACAGCATTTCTATTCATAACAGCCTTTGTAAGCCAACCAGGCTTGGCTTGCTTTAAAAGTTGCCTCATCTTGCACACTTCTTTTAAGGTCACATTATAAAACGGCGGACAATATGATGACAACTTACCACAGCATCTTTAGAAACAGTATCATTCCCAACAGGAGCTTTCTGCTTAGATAATGTCCCCACACTTGTAATAGGGGGTGGGGTACGACGCCGATCCATTGATGACCAACCACTAGTCCTTGCTTCCTCAAGGCCTGAAAGATAGACAATGAGCATTACTCAATCAAATGCTGAAATACAAACACAGCATATTAAAGAAAGTGCACCAAATTACCTGATTGCCTGTCATTTTGTAATGCAGGTGCCAACCCAGAAGGTCCCGCGCCATGGCCCTATGATAAAAGGCAAGGCATCAAAATTATCCTACAGGTGGTTGCATAAAATGTGCATGTTTGGTGAGCATTTAAGAGAGCTGGAGAGGCTCACCACGGCACGGGGTGGGGCAGTGGCAATTTGAGATTGTTGGTACTTAAGTATTGTCCAGTCAAATACATAGTCAAACTGAAAACCTGCAAAACAGAGTTAAATAATTAACATGGGCACCCTTTTTTCTCAGAGGGAAATAATATTTCCTTTAAACTGAAAGGAAGACAAAGGAAATGACCTTCACGAATAAAAAGATCACGGAACAGTCGCTTAAGGTATGAATAGTCAGGCTTGTCATCAAACCGCAGTGAACGGCAATAATGGAAATACGATGCAAACTCAGTAGGATACCCACGGCACAGAGCCTGAAATAGATCAACAACATAGGCGCATTACCCAGGGAGAAGATCCAAATCCAGAGAAAGATGAACCAAACATACCTCAATTGATGTCGCAACTTTCTTCTCGCTGATTTTCTCATACTTTTGCTTCTTTGTTCCTGCTTTAAGACCTTGCCAAGGAAGGCTGCAAAGAAAAAAGATGTTAAACTGAAATGAGGGGAGCACATAGAAGGAGCAGATAACCAATCAAACTCACCTGCCCCTCAAGAAGTACATAAGTACATATCCA
The DNA here is from genome assembly GCA_015476505.1 of Urochloa ruziziensis. Classification (NCBI taxonomy): domain Eukaryota; kingdom Viridiplantae; phylum Streptophyta; class Magnoliopsida; order Poales; family Poaceae; genus Urochloa; species Urochloa ruziziensis. The sequence continues at coordinate 48,567,638 of CM027122.1, read as the reverse complement.
AGAGATTCCAAGTCATCTCTTCGGCTTTGTTCTGGCCATTAAAACAAGAGCAAAACTTAGCCAGACAATATAGAATGCATCATTCCAAGGATTTATGAAGTTGCACTTCAAAAACATATGAAAAACAATGTAAGGTATATCAAAAGAACTTGAATTCACACACTATATAATTCTCACCAATGCCAAGATGGGTGTTCACACTAGCATATCTTGCAGTTCCCGTCAAGTTTTTGTTCTCCCTGCAGCATTTACTAGCTAGTTAAGATTGCATGTGTAAGTAGCTAAACGAAAGGTACAGGAGACTAAAGATGTCTGTAAGATACAACTATTGAATTGGCGTGGATGCCATCTATTCTATAATATATTTTTCTTCCCTTCACACTCATGTGAGGACTGAGATGCGACTATTGTAGTACATACTGGCGAGTCAGAACCCATGCTAACAAAAAGTTAATGGGCTTACAATTTCTGGCTTGTCCAAAAAACATCATATAGAGAAACAGGAAATTCAAGGTACTTAGAAGAACACTAAAACATGCTTATTCTAGGAAAGAACAGAAAGCACAGATAATTAAGGAATGTAGATTATTCTATACCTGTATGGGATATGCTGATGAGTTGAGGTATCCCTGTATTTTTTAGCAAGACCAAAGTCTATAATGTAGACCTGGATGAAAATGTAGAACAAAACACTAAGTGATTAATAAACCCAACAAAAATTTAATTTAAAAAGCATTGGAAGCACACACTAAAGACTAAAGATGACATTGCCACTACCTGATTAGCTCGCCTGCCAAGACCCATGAGGAAATTATCTGGCTTGATATCTCGATGTAGAAAAGACTTGCCATGGACAAATTCCACTCGATTTATCTACAAATGTGGAGGGCAGATTACATAACTCATCTGTATAAGTGGGAAAAGGAATAATTTATTCAACAAAATAATTCAACTGGAGAAACAGAGATGCTCGGGAAGGAGAGGGTTGTGGGAACCACACAGAAACGTTATATAAAACGATTAACGAGGATCTGTGTGCCTGTGTGCAAACGTAAGGGGCCAATGTGGCTAATGGGTAGGGAAGTGTGGCGCCATAGGCCATGAAAAAGGTGAATCACACACACATATTGAGAGTTGATTCATCATGCTATAGGAAAAAAATGTACTAAGACTTTGATAAGAAATGCATTCGACAATGGTGATGTGTGTACCATCTGATCAGCAAGCATAAGTACAGTCTTTAGAGATAATTTCCTGCTGCAGAAATTAAATAGATCCTCAAGGCTTGGCCCAAGCAAATCCATAACCAAGACATTGTAGTCTCCCTCTACACCAAACCATCTGACGTTCGGGATTCCAGCTGTCAGAACAAAGATTGTCAATCCATATCTGTCCTAACGCACATTCTTATATACATCACAAAGAAAACATGAACAATAAAAAGATTTTATACTTCCTCCTTGCAGAATCCTATAAATCTTTGATTCGTAGAGCAACTGAGGATGCTTTGTCTTCACATTTTCCTGCAAAAATAAACAAAGGCAATCAAAAGTCGAGTTAATAAGATGATGCTAGCAATCAAGCCTAATAGCCTAGCATTTATGCAGTACACAATTCATGAAAGCACTGATCTACTGCAAGCAACTCTACTTTGCATATCTCAGGAATGCAATCTATTCGTAGACTTTCATACTCCAAAGTGGAAATTTTATGGGATCAACTCTCAACTCTTGTTTATACCAGTTAATTTGCAACCATCAGGCAACACTCCAACAAGTCCATCTCATCTCAATTAGCACTTCCCAAGATTTGCATATTTACATTTTTCAAGTCCAACCAAGTGAACCACAAGTCCACTCAAGCCACAAGAACCAACAAACTAGTGAAGTACTACCCCAGAGGATCCATAGACATGGAGAAGCACAGCAGCTAATGAGAGCTCGATTGGTCCTAGGAAGCTTGGATAACACAGTATTGCAACAAATTGACGCACACAAGACCCCAAACCCAACCCTCGGTTGAAAGCAACTAGAACTAATCATGCTGCAGCAACTAACAGCAGTCACAGGATAAGATGCACTACAAAGAGCAGTACTACTCAGTAGGAAGCATCGCAGCAAAACTGGAGTGTAACAAAGATCCGAGCAGTCAATCCAGCAGGGAGAGAGAACGGACCAGCTTAATCGCGACCTCCTCGTTCGTCTGGATATTGGTGCCTGCATCCACAAGCGACAGACACAAAACCATCTCATCATCACTCATTAGCGAAAAGAAAGCACGGAACCCAAAAAATAAAATTCTCTTCCAAACACGAGCAGCGACTACGCACCGAGGTAGATCTCTCCGAAGGAGCCGCTCCCGATCTTGCGGCCGAGTCTGAACTTATTCCCAACCCTGGGCTCCATTCTCCAGCCCTCTCCTACCCAAAACCGCCCGAAGGAAAAAGAAGGAAAAAAAACTGCTGAAAAAACGCTCCCTTTTCGCCGCGGAAATCTAGCTAGGAGCTCAGATCGGCGGGGATGTGGCGGGACTCGGGGATCTGGCGGCGGGAGTCTCTCGTGCTACCTAGGGTTTGTGGATAGGCGCGTGGTGGATGAGGATGAGGAGGAGGCGGCGGCTGCCATGGCCGTGCGAGGGAGGGCGCGCGTGCGTACACACGCTTCGGGTTGGAGCGAGTCCAATCCTCCTCGTTTTTTCGGGGGGGAGTTGGGAAGTAGACGAAGCTAAGCAACCAGGCGAAGCAGAGGAGGGGAAAGGGGGGCAAAAATAAAAGATACTGTGGCAGTTTGGCCTTTCGATTCAGACCGTTTTGCGTTTTGGTCCCTCCCTTTCGTCGCTTTCGCTGTCGGCATCGACCATGGTGTACTGTTCCTCGAGGGCCATTGCTCGGCGCACGCAATGGAGTGCCGTACTATATTATCTTGAACGGCTCATGAGGTGGCAGGTAGCACTCTTTGTTGCTACTGTAAGCCTTGGTGTTGATTTTTTTTTTCCTTTTGGATTTATTTCATAGAAACGTGTTGTGGATTGCTAGCTCGATTCATGAATACCTGGCACCTGGCCAATGATTAAAATTTGGTCGGCAGATTTTTCTATTTAGTTGATTTAAAATGAAATAGTTTTATATTTGCTCTTAGGCCTGTTCAGTTGGAGGTGAAAAAGGTGAAAAATTTTGTATTGGGTCACGTGCATAGAGCGGTTATCTAGGTGAAAACTTTTTGCGTTTTGGGTCGTTTTAGTTGTATCTAAAATTATCAGCCAGTTCTGCTTGTCTATTTTCCAGACACAACCGGCTTATTCTATCTTCTTCCCCTTATAGAATACTATTGAAACAAACAAAATCAGCCACAGCCAGCGAGCTTATCCACCAGACCAGAAAGTGTTGTCAAAGCTTGGTCAAACAAATACAGTGTTTGCAAGTGTTGACTAGTGAAGAAACACGCATGGCATGGCAAGTTTAGCTTGCAAGGAAATTTTTACTTGGCAAGCATACCAGGTAACGTACCTTCCTTTTTCTACTTTTTTCATATCTTTGTCATATTTTAAGTACGATCCTTCAGCACCCGCTCGATATGTTTTTGGTATGGTAATCTAAAAGCAATTAAATACATCAAGCCTATAACAAAGTTTTTTTAAGTAGAGCTTATAACAAAGTTGTTTGTCTAGAATGTTAGCTTGAAACAATATCAATCGGTGCTGCAAGACTATGTCTCCGATGATTGTAGTCAACACCAAGTGATTTTTTTTAAGCAAGCACCAAGTGATGTGTCCACCAGGGGGAAAAAATGAGCTTGTCGTGTTGTCACCGCACTCTTAAGATGAAGCTCAGACTGTGTAGACAACCAAGATAGTATAAAGATGGCAAAACACTGGAAAATTAAAAATGACGTGTCTGATAGGAAACCTGCAATTCCCATGAATATTGAATAAGCTGAATCTTGCACAAGAGTGAGATGCTTGTGTAGTCACGTCACTACACTTGTATTCAAAGAAGGTTTGGCGTCCCAGTGCACTAGCACTACCAGACGGAAGATGAATAATAATACGAGTTCCATCGGGCAAATTCAACATTTATTAGTGTTCACTAATGAAATAGTACACATGAAAAGTTTGTCTTAACCATGAAGTCAGAGCAAAGTGAGATTTGATTGCAACCATATCGCTTCACCAGTTCACCACAAAGCATGTACCTTTCAATTTTTCTTAACACAGTACAGCCCGCCGAAAAGGCTATCTTTGGGATTTTGCTTTTTTACTGGGTTTAGTCCCTCGTTTTTACCATTTTCGTTCCCCTTTTCTGGTGCAGTATATAATTTTCTTCGGTCTTTGACGGAGTTTGAATTTGATTAGTTGAACTTTGACTAGTGATTTTCCTTTCTGTGTATTATCTAACATGAAAATGATATTGTTATATTTGAATTAGTCTTTTTGGAGAAAATAAAACTACGAGCTTATTCCCCACTACACTGGCCTGGTCAAAGCACCATGATCAGGCAATTTACCTTTTTGTTAGTACTTTTCATAAATCAAAGCAAACTAGGGGCATCTCTATATCTTATTTTACGTACGATTTTCTAGCGCCCGGCCATTTTTTTTTCTAAATGCAAATCTAAGTAAATGTAGCAAGCTTAATTATATTGAAGGTTTTTACTCATGAATACTTTTGAAGCAATGGTGATACTGATACCACAAGATTATGGCCTGCGTGAATGTTAGTCAACACCTAGTGCTTTGTCCACTAAGGAAAAAAATGAGCTTGTAATGTTGGTACCGCACTGACTGTGCAAGCAACCAAGATAGCATAAAAGCGGCAAAGCAATGGTAGCTGGAAACATAACGTGTCTGACAGGAAACACGCAATTCCCATGATAACCTCTGAATCTTGATCATCAACTGAAGGCAAATCATGTGGTACCGTCACATCATTACACATTTGCGACCTGTGTGCAAAGAAGGTTTGGCGCCCTACCTGGCTGAAGACGAATAATATAAGCTGCACGACAGCACGAGGTAAGTCCAAGTCCAGAATCCTTTACCCTTCTACCCTGGACGGCTGAAACGTCGTAACGTCCCAGACTTCCTAGTTCTAGATGGCTGGCCAAGGCGATGGGTACATATGACGTGCACTGACACCAGTCCGTTACTACCACGTAACATGTGTTCATTTGTTGACCCGACTGAATTAGGTAAACAAGAATGCCTGGACAAACAGAACCATTATCTATTATCTAGCACATACCTAACTCAGCACAAACAATGCCATATTTAATTGTGATAGGCCTGGGCAGTTTCAGGATAATGCTTTGTAGCTTACTCCGTATGTCACAAGGGAAACAAGAAGGAAGCATCTGCAAGCTAGACCCCTTTTTTATAAAGCATCTTCTCCAGGCTGATCCGAAATTCCTAACACACTTGTAAATGTAATACATTCTGATTTGGACCAACTCGCAATTGGCCGCTTTGATTGGCAGCATAGAAAATGGAGACACTATGAGAGCAACCATTCAACTTTATTTACTCCACTTGGTTGTTTTTTTTAATTGATGGTTTAGGACCAGGAAAATATCTTTCGTATAGATTGTTGGTTACACAGAGCATCAAGTGCCCCCACAGATTTTGTTCTAATGCAAACATGTACATGGACGACAGCCTGGTTGCCTCTGGTTCAAGCCTTCAAGGCAACATTCTGGTTTTTGGTGGGGTACTCACTATCCCACTTCATCCCAAAAAGCTCTCAGGAGATCATCTCCTATATCACAGTGCTTCTAACTTAGGACAAATTTCAATTTCAAATCAGCTAAATTCTGGATTATATTTCCTATGGAGAAGGGACAGCCGGACAGGACACGAGAACCAGGAGCTGTTAAACAAATGTATGATATTCTGAATTACTGCCTCATCTTTTATTTTTCTTCCAAATTTACCAAATGTATGATTTGACAAAGAAATAATGCCACGATTCAGGTGATACATTGTGCACTATTTTCCAATAGCTAATCTTTTAGATAGTACTGAGCAGAACCAGTCATGAATTTAGCACTGATCAACCAAACAAACAAGATGAGACGTGATAAAATTTTGCAGAATTTTTTCCACACTTCTGTTAGACCTATAAAGGGCAGGCAGTATGATGAGTAACCAACCCAACTTTAAGATGCTACTCTACTTCTACATCGGCGTAACCATTCAATCAAACAATGACATGACACATGATGTGCCGAAACAGGATTTGCTCCAACAGAAACATTTTGCTAGGCCTTCTCCTTTGTTGGAGAAGTAAGCAAATGTAGTGATGATGCATGTATAGTTGTGGTTGGGATGGGGTCCTTCCCTCGTGCTGAACCGGGCCTCCTGATGCTATGGGAGCGCTCCATGTTGCTCTTCAAAAACTTCTGCACGGGCCTAGGTAGACGTGCAATCAATCGGGTTGAACTAACAAGTAATATCACTCCTGTGATAATGAAGAACCTGCAAGATACAGCTAATTTGTTAGATTCTCCAGCAGTAGGACTGTCCTCGTTAATTGTATCATCCAAATTGAAACAGAAATCAGAAAGACAGAACAAGATTGTTCAACAATACTCCGAGAAGAGATTACGTCTTCAGTCCTACGCTGCATCATTGTTTTAATCTTTTGTACCCATCTATATCATGCCCTTAGTTACTTCGGCTATCAGTAATCTTTCAGGCTAACAATATCATTATATAATTAAAGTAATCATATATGTTATACTCCAAATGATACGTCGTTTTGACTTTTTTAGATACATAGCTTTTACTATGTACCTAAACATAGCGTATATCTAGGTGCATAGCAAAAGCTACGTACCTATAGAAAAGCCAAAACGACCTATAATTTGGAACGGAGGGGATATGTAACAGGGGGCAGCTGTAAAGAACTGGTGATGTTGTGGACCTATCTGGAATGCATGAACATCACATGACACAATTGAGTTCCAGCAAGGAATAGTGAAAATCTTACAGCATCCAAAGCAGGCCTAGTTGTCTAAAGGCTAGTACTGCCCTTTAGAATCAGCATTAGATGAAATTGCTATCCACAACCCAATCATGGATTGCAGTAACAGAGTATTAAAGTCAGGGAGAACAGAACCAAATGAAGCAGTGCAAGCTCATACAGTACAGAAGGAGAATACAATGCAGCATAGAACTATTACCATCCGAGTAAGAGAAAAAATCGAGCTGTCGGAGCTTTAGGCAGATGTTCATCAAGTGCAATCATGCCAGCTACAACTCCAGACACTATAGATGCCACTGATGTACATGTAGATACAACAATTGCCCTCCCATGCTTGAGGCCTCGAGTCTGCACAAACAAAAGAACCATTTGAGATGAATACATATGAAAGCAGGACATCATAAACTATTGGAGTACTCCTTACATCTGGTCTTAAAGAAACAAATGTTTCATAAAATAGGTCCAATAAACTAGTGAGATATATAATGTCCATAACAATCAGTAAAATGTCATTTTTTTCAACATTTTTAGGAGTCATTTTTTTTTTCCAATTCTTGTTTCTCCAACCACTTTGCAGCCCCACTTTACAATTAACCCCTTTCTGCTATCACAGTACCCTGGTTCTTTAAAGGTTCTAGGCACACAATTCACGAATTAGTACAAGAGAAGAGTTAATGGCTTCATGTCTCCTAGAAACAAAACAGATACATAGCATAATTCTGTGAAGGTTACTGTGAACGGCACAAACCAGGTAGGCACATCTTCAGAAAACTAAACATACCTGGTACACAAATCCCACAGCACTGCAGCAAACACTACAAGAAATGGCAGCCGGCACAACAATCTTCGGAAAACCCATCTCGGACATCACAAATCCCATCTTAGAGATCACTGAAGATATCCTACATATGTGATAGTGTTGTTAGTCACATGATCTCCTTACTGATAAATGGTAGCAAGTAATCACAAGTGATGAATGGACAATCCTCACATTAGTCACATACTCACTAACAAAAGGCTGTAATACAGGATGATAAAAGGAAACCGGCAGTGTAAATTACCCAAACAAAATGCCTGATTCTAAGCCATATATGATCTCCTCAATCACTTCAGGTCCAGTCTGCAAGGGATGCACTGTGTTAAGACTTGCAATATGCAAACATGTGCTAGTGTTTTAAAATACTCACCAACTCTTGCTCGCGCCTTTGCTTTTTATACATATGAAGCCAAGTGTTGAGCAACACCTGAGATAGGGATCGACTACTGTAAGTTATTTACACAGGTTACAAGAACTATTGGCACAACACAATTTAGGCATGCACATATAACCGTCAGTTGTTAGCACGGAAGAAAACTGAATCAGAATGAACCTAGCTAATTGCACTGAATACACTTCTTTTGGTAGAAAGCATATTTAAGCGGATGCCATTTAATACTAAAACTTATGCAGCACAGAGTATGGTACCTACAAACAAGATGACAACGGAGAGCACTAGCCAGGGTATATTCATAAGAGGTATCTGATCAACTTTCTGTTCCTCGCCTCCAACACCAACTCCTGGAGCAAGAAAACACAGCAATCAACCAAATGATGAACACCAGCCCATGAAATCATCATGAAACATTGAAGCCTATAAGGGTCTGTTTGAATTCAATCATGAACACTAGACAACGAAAATCATCATGAAGCATTGAAGCCTCTAAAGCTCTATTTGAATTCAAACAATCTGTACTAGTTCAAATTTCAAAGGTACCAAGTTGTGAATATTTCTCACCTATGGTGCCGATACCAGCTAGCGTGATGGCAACCCAATCGAGGCCATTCATGACCTCCTTGAGGTAAAAGTGGGAGAAGACGCAGAGTATCGCTAGCCCGCAGCCGGCAATGGGCTGCACAACGGAGACCTGAAATGCCATCAGCAAGGCAGCATCAATGATCGGATCGCTCGAGGACTCTATAAGGCACGCAGGAGCTGCGACGGAGACTTACCGGAGCCTGAGAGAGCGCAGTGAGCATGAGCGCGGCGCCGCACATGTCCATGAGGAACCCGCTGATCCAGAGCTGATTGAACGCGTACGCCTTGACCACCTGCGCGCACGCACGGACAGGGACGCCGCAATTCGTTAAGGGGCTCGGCGGCGCGATCTGGAGCGGACGGAATCTGGCGAAGGAAGGGGAATATACCTTGAGCTTGAGGGAGAGGGGAGGGAGGATGAGTGTGCCCTTCTTCTGGAGGACCTTGCCGATGTTGTTGCCGGCGGTGCCCGCCAGCGTCAGCGCCACCGACTCCCACATCTCGCCCCCGCCGCCGGCGACGATCCGATCCAACGCCTCCGCGCGCCTTGGGTGGTCTGGGGGGAGGGATTTGGGGCTGGCTCGAACGTATTTTACTGGACTTTTTTGGAGGGGTGGAGGTGTGGAGCAAGTGGAGGAGACCACGAGGGGGGGAGGTGGCCGGCTCGTGGCAGGGCTGCGCTTTTCTCGGCCGTGCGCCCGTGCTTGCGGGTGCCGGGGCACGTTGCTTTGCGGTGGAGTCCCTTCCTGTCTCGCGGCGGCTGTTGGGTGGCGGTGGCGGCGTCGTAGCTGCTGGTGATGGGTCGCGTGTGCGGGACGGGACGGCAAGGTTGCGGGATCGCGGCTCGAGTATATTCTCTTTCGATCTCTTGTTCTTAATCTTTCGCGAATTGCGCCCTTTGGGCTAAAATCCTTTCCTTCAGACTTTGGAAGAGACCTCATGGCAGATTTTAGCCCAAGCCAGTTCAGGTTTCACGAATTTTGGCGACTCTAATCATACGATTTCAACAACAAAACCAGTGAGGCAGTGACTAGTGCCGTGTTGAAAATTATGCGCATGCGGCAAGTACCAAGTCACTTCGCACTGGCAGGTCAGCGAGAGCTAACCAAACAAGCCACTGGACTTGAACAAAGAAAACAAGTACCAACAGTGATCATTTTTGACACCGGGGCGACGAAAATACCTTGATTATAGCATCCAGTGGAGAATTTCCATGAACAATAGCTGACAATCCTCAGAACGAGAGTATTTGGGAACATAACCCCGAGCTGACAATCCTCAGAACGATATATTTTTTTAAAAAAATCAAGCCCACCTCTCAACAGATGTGCCCAGCTGAGGCTACCAGAACTGATACCGAGCTTTCGAACATGTGCTTCAGGATAGGTCCAACATCATCTGATATTCTAGCGCACAAATGGGATCACCATGAATTAGGAATAAGACCTACTGCATTTCACGCTTTGCTTTCATAAGCACCAAAAAGTTCAGATGAACACAGTGGGGTAAAACAAGTGTCTAAGCACATTAATTTTTGCAACACCCCATCAGATTAAGCAAAAGATTTCAGCACGCAAATTCACAGATTAGGATGGTTACTTGCTGCATTTATAATTACAGGGCCATCTTGATACGGTAGACCCGTCACAAATCATAGCTAGAAAGTATGCAGCAAATAGAGTTCTACGTTGTCAGGACTACGATTATGTATCATTAGCACCATTGATTACGAAATGGAGACACAATTTCACAAGAGAATTCTTACAACTTCAAATGACTAAAAGTTCTTTAGTACCTTGAATTAGATAGGCTATGTAGTTGTACATGGTTACAAGTATCAGGTGAGCTATTTGTAACCCGCTAATGTTATCCAAATGCATTGATGCCCACCACAAGACAATGACATGCATGCTCCAAACTGAGAAAGCTAGAACATTATTTTGTCATGCATACTCCAAACTGAGAAAGCTAGAACATCAATTTGTCATACAGCAGACTATGTTGGTAAAGTGCCTCAGTGCCGAATGCAATAAGGCATCAAGTTGCCTTGCTATTGGAAACATGTCGCGACTCAACCTAGAAAAGGACAAGTGAGTAGTGACATTCCACAAGGCCACAGTCGTGCCTCTGGTAGTTCAAAATCCGTACAAAGCAAATTACTGAATCACAAAACATCAGAAACTAATAAGAAAATCAGCATTGGAAGGGCAGCAGCAGACGTTCTAGCATCAAGACATCCATACAGTCATACATGTGCAACCGCAACACAACAGCACAAAAATGACTGATAACACAGGTTCTATCAAAATTTCTTGGTAAACTCAGTACCAGCATACATGTTTTGGACCTTGCATACAAAATGTCACTGATGGAAAACAATAACCTTAAATGAAGAAAACGGTTTCTAATTCCAGACTCCTCGTTTGCAAATCATCTTGGACTCCCATCAATGGTCTTGGCAATCATAAAGGAGAATCGCTACCGCAATAAACAAAATGAAAAACCATCAGATTGCACAGTGAACAACCTACACCATGGAGAGGACCCATAAATCATCACCTGGGTATAGCAACGACAAAACATACATACTAAACAAGCAGCAGAGGGAGTACCTGCTGCAGAAGTACGGGTGTAAACTGAGGACTGTCCTGATTAGACTGCCTATAGCAGCACAAGGCCAAGCTCCGATGGCTTGATGCCATGGCGAATACGGTAGTTGTAGAGGTAATAGTGGAGCTGCCCATCTCCAGGACCAAACTTGAGCTCCTTGAGGAACGACTCGTTCTCCATGACATCAAGAGCATTGAACACATCATAGTTCTTCTGCTTGGCAACAATCAGTGCATCATTCATCAGCTGCTGCAACGGAGTTTTGGTGGAAACATTGTAATACGAGTATGCAGCCTTGAGTGTCGAATAGGTAGCATTGTTCAGCACAGATGATGGCAGCGTATAGAAGCTGCAGAAATCTGTGACCTCATGAGTCTCAGGGCTCTCCACAAGGTAGCTGTCCACCACATCCTCCTGGGGCAGCAGCCAGTGCTCCACATCCACCTCATCGAAATCTGGCGCCACCACAAACCTTGCAAGGTAGGCCCTCAGCAGCCGTGTGACTGCAGCAACGTCCCGGAGCTCCATCCGGCGGAACCCAGGGGTGAGCGGCGCATCAGGCAGCTTGTAGAGCCGGACAGTGCGGCTCATGGTCATGCGCGGACCAAGGCGAGAAAACCCAACATCGATGAGCTTCTTGGGGTTGAGGGATCGGTGCCAGTAGCGGCAGGTGGTGATGGGGGTTGGGAGGACGACCCCTGCGGTGTATGCAGCCTGCCAGATGTTCTCCTGGTGGACGCGGCGGGTGACCTCACGGATGAGCACGGGCGCGAGGCGCTTGGATCGGAGCTTCTTGTGGACGCAGAGGAAGTTGATCTCCGCCATGCGGACGACGTCATCGCGAGCGCGGATGCGCGCGGGGACGCCCGAGATGAAGGCGACGAGCTTCTTGGACTCCTTGGCGCGGACGCCGATGTGCCAGGCACGGAAGAAGGACGGCGGCTTGAGCGCCCAGCGGAGGAAGGCCGGGGAGTAGTTGAAGCGGAACATGTTCTCGTCGTCCTCGACGTAGTTGTGGGCGAGCAGCGAGTAGAGGTCGGCGAGGAGCGCGTCGTCGTCGAGATCGCAGGTGAGCCACTCGAAGGCGGCGGGGAGCGGGTAGGGGTCGGCGCGCACCTCGGAGAGCGGCGTCGGCGGCTCGATGGGGCCGTTTGGGAGCGACGTGTCGGCGGCGTCGCGGAACTGGCCGACGGGCTGGGTCTCCCAGAACTTGTGGCGGCGAGCGGTGGGGTTGGAGGCGAGGGTCATGTGCTCCTGCACGCGCCGCGCCAGCGCCTCGATGGAGGTGTCCTCCTCGCCGGCGGGGGCGGTGCCGCTGGCGCCGGCGTTGGCCGCGTCGTTGCTGTTGGGGGCGGCCATGGCGATCTGGGCCCGGATCGGCGGTAGGGTTTGGGGGGATTTGGGGGAAGAAGAGACGACGACGCGGGGGGAGTGGAACGCGAGGGGGGCAGCGGGCAGATCTCTTGTCTTGTGGGCTCCTCCCTCCGCCCCTCGTCAGCGTAGCAATTACCAAAGTCGCAGCCAAAAAGATTGCGTTAATATTTTACTAGTGGAAGTATATTTTTTCCCCTAGTAAAGCCTTCACCTTCACCAAAGCTAAGTAAAGCACTTTGTTAACTTTACGATTGTAAAGTTTATTTACATAATTCTAGGGTAAAAAATTGTACTGTATAACATTTAACTGATATAACTGTGCGCCTGCGCTGATGATCGATTTGATAATAAAAACACTAGATTTACGATGTTTAATCCTGGTCCTTTAAAGAAAAAATGTCATCCAGATTCCATTTATAGTCGTATTCGTAAGTAGAAACATGAAACCAACACATCAAAAAGCGAATTGTAGGGCACGAGACAGTTATGGGCGAATCTGCTTTCCAGGAGTTTTCTTTTAGGCAAAGGCCAATGAAACAACCATGCCATAGGTTACAGGTTAAGCATCAGTGAACAGAACAATACCCATACTCATTAAGAGCAAAGTTCAAACAGCACATAAAATTGTCGGATCGAAAGAAAGATACAAGTGATGTGCGGCATAGATTATATTTTATGATAAACAGGGAAAACTTTGCCTTGTTCTTACCTTAATTCATCTGTACTTTTTTTAATATAAAGTATCACCCTAATTCATCTCTTCATTCCCTGCTCTATGGATATGTTAGAGCGATGAAAAAAAGTTGCATCAGGATTCACGATCACGGCGTGTAGTGACATAGTGTCATAAGCAGCATAAGATGCGATGCGATCACAAATCATGAAAAGTTGGTGTCAGCAGATGCACTGGTGTTATTTAGTTAACCCAATATCCCAAGTACAGCACAAAAAGTTAAATTATACAACACAGGAGCAATATGGGCAGATAACAATCCAGGCCAGCCTATCCATGTACAGAAGAACAGAGGTCTCAGGTATAGATTTCATGACTCCCTCTGCTCCGGATTTAATGTGGTTACCTCTCCCCTTGAACCTGAACCGTCAGCACAAAGATGACAGAAGTTAAAAATGGCACACAGAAAGGTGGCACACGATGGACAACGAAGAAGGTAATGTACATCGATCATAGATCTCTGCTGCAATAGTGAGGTGAGACTCCGTCTTCTCAGCCATCTTGAGGATCCTTTCTGCCTCCATCATCTGATCATGTGCATCATGTGCTTTCGCCTCCGCATCAGCTACTTTGGCTGCAGCAGCCATAGCTGCCTCTAGTGCAGGGCTGGAGGTGGCAAACAATCCTAGGTTCTTTGCCACCTTTGAGGGCTTGGGTGGATCCTTCTGCTTTGGAGCTGAAGCTATTATTGGAGCTGGAGTTCTTGTTGCAGAGGAAACTGGGAGCCTATACAACTTATTATCAACCTGTATTTAGATAAGAGGATGTAATTAGATTATCACTAGTTGCATACACCTTTAGAAGCACAAGAGATTATATTATGTATTCCAGAATATTGCAATATGCAGTACCAAGAAATACTTTCTGAATCCAAATCCCAAAGTAAATCTATGCAAAAATATGTTATGTCATTCCGAATTTGACGGAACTCCTTTCGAAAGGAATATGAAAATATCAGATCTGCTCAGAACTTAAGTTCGGTGACGATTTATAGAATAATAAATCCAAACTTGAGTTATCAATTTGACAGACCATGTGCAAAACTGTTCACAATCAAGTCTTAATATGCAATTGTTTCTTCAAATCAAAATCCCTGATGTGAAGATTAGTTAATGTGATTTTCCTATTCTCCCACCATTCTCAGTTTCTCACTAATATTCTCCCCAGCCGACATGCAAGCCTTTTTGTCAACAAAGCGAGGAGGCCAATGGGACACCGAGGGTTAATTTGGATGTGTTCACAACATGCAGGCCTTTTTGTCAACAAAGCGAGGAGGCCAATGGGACACCGAGGGTTAATTTGGATGTGTTCACAACATGTAGGATTTCAGCCCAATCTATGGGATAAATTATGCCATGTGTATGGTCAGAATCCACCCAAACTGATCGTAAACGGGAACAGGTAAGACACTCAGAAGAAAAGGAAATGATTGGGGTGGGTGAGTGGGGGTGGAGTTGGAGGAGGTTGTGGTCTTAAGTTAAGAGAGGATGATTCACCTTTTCAATTTTTTTTGATTCTGCAAGTCGCCGTAACTTGGAACCAATTACTCTTCTGAAGGTTGAGTGCACTTCATGTTTTTGCTGCATACGGTACCAATGATAGCATAAGCAGTTTATCATTGTTCCACAAATATACTAAGCGATATCTAAGTACATCATGAAAACAAAATATACATGTATATTAGGTATGTGGAAAGGAAAATAACAGATCATGATTGGCATACATCATACTGAAATTCTATAAAAAAAATCAACCACTTCCACCATATAGTATAGAATCCATAGTGCAAAACAGCTCCTGTTTACTTCAAAAGGCTTCCTTGGAGTTCAAATAAAAAAAACATGTACATGGCATATATCAAATGTGTGTATCAGAATTGAGCACGCATTTCTTATGTGCTGAAGATCAGGCAACCACAATTGTTTTTATTAATTATTCATGAGATCCACGTGCCGAAAAAAAAGTGTTTTGTGTCATCCAGGTCCAACAAAATTCTTGGGACATAAGTAGGTTCAAAAGAAAACATTTTTTCCGTATGGGCAAATCATGCAACAGAAATTCTTGTGAGTAGTGATTCTTATCATATCGTGTCAGTTGTATATTATAACCATCAGTAGTACATAGTTAGGAGCCACTAAAACTTGAATGAACTCTCAAACAGACGACAAATAACTGCTGCAAAACAATGAAAAATGAGAATAATTATTGCAGAAACCCAACCTCTATTACGCCAGCGATTGCATTAATCTCTGAACCATTTGGCTCATTCAATTCCGAAAGAGCTTCCATGATCATGGGACCATACCTACCAGACAAATTGGACACCATAATCAGAATTCAGAACCATAAATTATCAAATGGAACAGGAATCCTTGCTAAATCCCTAAACTCTCCCACCCCTGGGGTTGGCTTATATCTTGACCGTCTTATTTTTTTTAAAAAAAAATCTACATTCCTGCTAAATCATGTCCAAACTTGTGTTTGCATTTCTAATGCGCAAGTGATTGCTTTAACCCAGACATTGTTTGATCTAATGAAAGTTCAAGTGAGATACCATTCATCTTAAAACTTGTATAGCTGTAATTCTCCTAAGCACCCATAGGGGAAGCTATGTGGCATTGGATGAATAGAAACATCCTTGATTTCACTCAGAAGTATAAACAACATGTGATCATGCAATCACACCCGAATCATAGCATTTTTAATCAGAACATTCATTTACGAGAAGGAATAACTAGGCAGTTAAAACTAGGGTTGCTATAACTAGACTTCTTTTTTTTAAAGATGCTATAACTAGACTTCACAATGATGATAAAGAGAGACCAACTTTGGTGGAGTTTTCACGTCCTGTGGCTTTTTTTCAGTATCTGGTGAAGCTTCAGCAACCTTCTTTGCCACTGGGAGATGCAGAGCCTGTGAGGTAGATGCTGGGGTAGATGATGAGGGGCCAGTTATCTTTGGAACCCTCATTTTATCCCTTGAACCCAATCCACTTGCACTGAAACTTAGGTTCCTCCATTTGTCCTGAAAATACAAAATATAATATCATATAGAGAACCAGAACCGAAACAAAAACCTACAACCATGGTGCAAGCGGCGCAGTACAGCTGAACTGACACGCTTTTCTGATGTTCATCAGATGACAGTACTGCTTCAATAAACTGTGTTGCTTTTCGCAGATAGTTTCGTTAGATTGTATAGATAGAAAACAAGTAAAATGTTTATCCATATTTCTTCCAAATGAAACCACAAGAAATATGTCATAATTTTGTAACTTGCTTCAATGTACATGAAAAATTGTGCTGGACGATTGACTAGAAAATGTACCAAAATACCTATATCATGTGTTTTCAGTTTTTAAAAGCATCTTTGCAAAATGAAGGAATAGTTTTAATCATAGAGCAACACATGCTGCTGCGCCTGTGTTCCCATTATGGACTCAGGAAGGACAAAAAACAAGGTGTGCAAAATTGTCTTCTTCTTTTTTTGAATCAGAAATCTTCCTGCATTTATAGAAAACAAATGAGTTTTTGTTTTAACAAACCGATGTCTGGGGACTCCAGCTGACCATACTGAACAAAGAACCTGCCATAATGAGAGGGACGCAGCCCCGGAAATAACTGATAATTTCGACTACTGACTGCTAGAGAAAGGAAAAACAAAAGGATGCTGGATTTGATTTGTGCAAGAACTTGCAGTACCACTAATAAATATTGTGTGAGAGGGTCCATGACCGGACCAGCAATACACAACATTCTTACAACCCAAGAATGCTACTAGTCCTGGATCTAGATAATAACGATAGGACTCGCTAATCAGAATAGCGATTATGTAATCTGCACATGGCAGAATTGTTACAGAATTGCTACGGTTAATGCACCATTAAATGTAGCATTCAACTTTTTTCGCAACTATAGTTTAGGCTATTCCGTGTGCATTGCCATCATACAGATGCATGGTTCAGGGAAAAGATGCATGGTTCTGACAAAACTACCTAGCAAAAGGTTACAAGAGAACAACATATAATGGTAACTCTATTACTAAGAGCATATTCATTTTACAAACATAAAAAGGGACATTTCTCCATCTTAAAGAGATGGATGAAGTTTTAGATGGAATTCTTGTTGCAAAGAATGATGATGTTTCAGATGTTCAAGTAAAACTTCTTCAGGTAGTTGTTAGCAGGATTGCAAAGAGAAGGATATTCCATATGTTTTCCTGTTGCACAGATACCAAACGTGTATGGAGCACAGTGATGCTGTGGCTCAAACATATAAGTTCACCTAAGGACCATGGGGCAGTTGGTGCGTGGCTCTTCCATTTGTTCCATGAGACAAAGAAATTCGTATCAGTTATCTGGAAACAGTTTCATGGCCTATGTGCGCATAAGAATTCACATCTTGACGGCAAGGTGTTGCAACATTCATTTGATGCTATCACTAAAAATCGATATACTCTCGTGCACTGCTGGGCAGTACCACAAAGGAGGAAACAAGAGGAGGATCAAGGTAAAGACTGAAGAGATGTGTGATGGCTAATCAGCACCTATTGTGGACACACCTGCGCAATTGGGCAGGCTAGATTGGTGTGTTTTTTAGATTTCTTAATATGCATGCAACATCAAAGGTTTATCAACGGAGGGGTTACAGGATAATGTAAAGGCCGCATAGGACAAAAATAATGTATTTCCAGATTCCATCTAAAATACCAAAGACCTTAATTGCAAAGGTTGGAAACTCTAAGCCGCCTATTTGAGGGCAATATGTTCCCACCCACCAATCCCCTGTACAATGCGGTACCATTACCAGGATATCCATCAAATTTATAACGCGGAAACTTATTCCCAAAAGCAATAACTGCTGAGCGCACTGGCTAGTGCCTCTGTGCTGGTATGCTTGCATTTTTCCCTCAAACAGAATGAATCTGATCTAAGAAATCACTTGTGAAAATAATCAATCATCATCACATGATCAGGAACACAAACAAATCAAAACAATGTTAAGAAACAAGAAAATGGCCCCCATTCGTTTAAGCATATTCCTAATGAGCAATGGCATCAGGGCATGCTCCATTGGCAATCTCAATCGCAATTCACAAGTAATGTCTCGTGATTTGCTTCTTTCTGAAAATTTGTTTCATTCCATCCAGTGACCGACAACACTACTGAATTCGGTTATAAGAATATAAACTGTTCACAAATATGAGGACAGCCTCAATTTTGTGACATACAGCCCAGATCATAAAACATTTACACTGCCACATCCAATCCCACGCCACTTGTTCACTAGCACCACAACATCATTGTCCATGGGCAAAATATCACATCGCAGCATCCAATCACAGCAGAGCGTGACCATTTCAACCTTCGCTTGCATTTATCAGTTCCCAAAATCCAAAATCTACTCTTCCATGCCCCCAAATCTACTGCCGGTGAAACCGCAGCAGGGAACTAGAACTATCAAGCATCCTAAAACACCACGCAGCTAACAGAGCAGCAGAGATGCAGGGGAAAAGCGCCAGACGCTCAGAAACCAAACGACGGCACGAAACATCACGGAAAGCGCCATAGGCTAAGGAGCTAAGGACTCGGGGAGGTACGATCTATAGGACGCGGGCGGCTAGCTCCATGGCGGCTTGGTACAGGGGGAGCAGCGGCAGAGATGTAGGGGAAGGTACCTTGAGGTCGATATTGGAGCGGGACGAGAGGATCGGGCTGAACTCGGGGTCCTTCTGGATGGTCCGCCACTTGCCGGCGCCGTGCTTGTGCACGCCGCGGCGGAGCGCGTCCTCCTCATCCTGTGTCCACTTCTGCTTCGGGGCGCCCATCGCCCCTGCTCCTCCTCGCCTCGCCTGTGTGGCCTCCTCCTCCTGCGTCGTCCAGACTAGCCGACGCAGAAACCCTAATCACATGGCTTTTCTATTTTCCCCCTTGTTTTTATTTTATTTGTTGTATAATCGTTCAGATACTTGTCTTTACTTAGACAGGAAATAACTTCATAAATATTTGACAACAGATTTGATCCTCCATGATGTACTAAAGACAAAGAAAAAGGTTGTGGTAAAGTGTCAATACCGCAACAGGGGATTTGTCAGTGAAAGAAAAGTCGTTTGTGCAATATTATGCAATCAGAAGTCACATCATGTTAAACATTAAACGAATAAGTGTTGAAACTCTAAAATTGCTTAAATTTGAAGTAGTTTTATGAAATTTTGATAAAATTAGCATGTTTGTGAAACGTACTAGAAAAGTACGGATAAAATTCACATAGATAAATTAGTAGGAAAAAATAAGAAGAAAAACAATTTGCTAACACTTCTACTTTGAGATTTTTTTTTTCAGTTCTTGACTTTGGTCATCTCTTTTCAATTGAAACTCACGCTTTGCATTTTGCAAACACGCTTCAATCCAAAATAAAAATATTGATTTTCAAAGTGGACATGATATACAAAACCTATACCCACATTATGTTGATGTAGGAATATTTTGTTCCCCGATTATGTGATGGTTATATTGATTTTCAAGGTGGACATGACATACAAAACCTAGACCCAGATCATGTTGATGGAGGAGTATTTTGTTTCCCGATTGTGTGATGGTTTGGTTTGCTAAACAACCATTTCCCTTTTTTCTGAATTTGGTGTGATGGTTAGGAGTGATAGAGAGAACCTAGAAATAAATAACTAGTACTCGAAATTGAATTTTTTTTAAGTGACTACCCTGACAAGGTAGATCGACAATACAAGTAGTTATTGTATGAACTTGGTCGTTAGCTATGTATTGTAGATGAGAGTGTATCAATTTATATAAAAAAATTGGCCTCCTTTAATAAAATGTTGCCTTACACGAGAACAAGAGGTTGCAACGACCTTGACCGAACCAAAAGAAACGCTGGAGCACTGATGGGCCAAAGGCCCATCGTGTAGGAAGCCTGCCTCGTGGAGTGTCCAAAATCCCCAAAGGGAAACAATCTGGCCCGAGATCACGTTGTGAGCAAGCCTTTGTCCCATGGCAGGTTTTCATGTGGGACAGGGGCGGCGTTGGTGCAGCAGCAGCAGCAGCAGGAGGAGGAGGCGGCGGCGATCGCGACGAAGGCGATGGCTCTCGCGAGTCGCAAGGAAGAAGAAGACCGGCGCGGGCGTTATGGGCCAGTTGTTGGGCTGGTTTGGTGGGCCGCTTCAGGCCACAGCGTCGCGCGTGTGTGATATGTAACGGTACTGCGCGCGCTCAGTCACTTGTCCGCTCGGCTGTTCCTCAAAAAAAAAAAAAACTTGTCCGCTCGGCTCGAGCCCGCACGACGCAACGGTACTGCGCGGTGCGCGCAAATAATGCGGCAAAAGCACTGTCGCGCGCGCGCGCGGAAAAAGCGCCGGCCCGGAGGACGTCGGTGACAGCGGCCGCGCCGGTGGGCGGCGGTGGCGATGGCGATCATGGATATGGAGCTAGAGCTAGCGATTGGGGATACGGTTCGATCCGGTCGTGCGGGGCGCACGTGAAGGATGATAGATTTGGTGATCACACATTCAACGCGCGCACGACGCCGGCGCGCGGGGCAAGCGTCGATCGATCTCTAGTGCGCGCGTAGCGTCACGTGTAGGTGGCGAGGTGGTCTCGGCGTCTCGCCGGCTAGCTAGCTAGGTGGCCCTGCTGGTCTTTGATGCCGTTATCAGTTGGCAAAGGTCGTCACCATGGACCACCTCCGAACTGTGGGACGTTAATTGTGTGTGGTACAGAAACCATTATTGAGGGGATATACATATACTCCTGCCGTTTCTGGTCAGAGCTTGCTGCGCGCGATCGGGACCAACTCGAAGCTAACGTTTCGGTGCACATCAAAGTGAACTGGCAAAGGCGTTTCCGAATGCTGTACAAAACTAAGTCGAGAGACGCGGCATAAGCTAAGTCGATCGAGTGTTCATCGATATCGATCTTGAAGTTGTCTTCCCAGGTACCTATCGCGGATTCTTTCAGATCCGAGTGAGCTACTCCTCTTTCCCTCGCCGCCGCTGCCACCCGTCGCAATCCCTTCTAGAACCGGATTGGTCCATCTCATCTCAACCCCGAACCCTAAGGAGCCGCGGCCGGCATCGCCGGTCCCACCTGTCGGCGGCGGGGGTGAAAGAAGGGTAGGTCACTGGGCACTCTCAGCACAACATTTACGCCCAGGTACCCTACTAGTAAGTAACAGCAACACCAAGCGGCAAAGGGATTCGGTCACCTTGAGTTTTGTCAGATGGATGCTGTTACGATCAAAGTCCTGTTGCGGTGGCTTCAGCAGGCTGCGTCGCTTGTCCCTGTTGAGCCTGTCCTCCAAATGCAGTGCTCCTGTTCCTATTCCTAGAGGAAAGCAGCGGTCCACGGGGCGCGTTTATTGCAAGGTCGGCACCACGCGTCTCGTTGCTCACACGAGCAAAGTCCACAGCACATGGCACGGATGATGAAGCGGATGGATGCTTCAGCCTCCTATCCGAGCCCTTGATGGCTACGTTGTGCCCGTACACAGGGGCATGCAAGGCGATGCAGTGCAAGTATGCAGCACAACAACACACAGCTTGTTGTGACCACGTCTCCTTTACTTCATTGTCCAAGGCCGCTGTATTTTCCAGACCTCGTCTGCCAACACTGATCGACGCGTTAGAGCGTTACTATGGCCTGGCACTGCAGTTGTACTCCTCTGCGGTTGACATGCAAGTTCCACGCAGAACACTTACATCACTCGGAAAAGAGAGACCAGGCCAGGGGTTTCATTCCACTGGTTACTTGTTGGTACTACTCTCAACAGTTGTCGATCCGAGTAACTAGCCATGTGGACCAGGTCAGCAGCCAAGTTACCTAGCTTACCTTGCTAGCTGGGCAGCAGAGAGTCTAACACACGCTCTGACCCGTGTCCAAAGCATGTGGCGCCATCAAGCTATCCGATAGCCAGTGGCAACCCGAACTGGACGCATCACAGTCCATTCCCCAGTTTAATTTCCCACCTACAAAAGAAGATACTAGAAAAAGAAGCGATCCTCTGATCGACGACAGGCAAGTGCCAGTGGCATGGGTGGCCGCAAGCCCGGCAATGGCAGCAGAACCCCCGTAGCGCTGGCCGCCGCGCCCAGCTGCACTCCGAGGCTCCGCACTGTTACACTCGCTCCGGCTGGCTCCGCATCAATGGAACGAAACCGATGGCTCGCGCTAGGCCTCAGTGGGAGGATAGAGGTTGGTGCATCAATTCGCGCGTCCCGGCCACGGACACGCCCCGACGTCGACGCGCCGACCCATCGCTCTCGGGACAAAAGAAGCAGCAGCTAGAGCCAGCCAAGCGCGCGCCCTCCGATCGGCAAGCGCGAAACCTGTGGCGCCGAAGCCCCCTGCCGGCAGCGGGGCTCCCGCCTCCCGCGACGGCGCCGCCCGGCCCCGGGTGGCGGAGGCCGGCTGACAGCGGCGCGTGCATGCACAGGTCCCGGTTTTGGAGGGGCTAGGAAGCGGGGCGCGGCAGGCGCGTACTGCTAGTACGTACGTTGAACTGACGACGGGTCGGGGAGGCATAATTGTGGGGTCTGAGTCTGACCTGCGGCGCGCGGCGGCCAGCCCGGCCCCCCGGCCCCGTACGTGGTCCGGGCGCGAGGGGGAGGGAAAGGGACGTGACGCGCGGCCGGGCCGCGACCGCGCCCGCGCGGCGTGCGTGCGCGCCCATGTCCCTCCGCCCGGGCGCGCGCGGACACTGCCCCGGCGGCACACGCGATCGGCAGAGGCCGGCCGGGCACAGCCGCGTGCGGCCATACCGAGTAAACGGAGGACGCACTGGGGCAGGGTGGCTGTGCCGTGTCCGTGTGCCCCTGCCCTGCCCTGCCCCGGCCGCCGATCCATCCGTCCCGAGTCCCGACCTGTACGCTTCGCCTGCCTGCGTGGTTGCTACAGGAGCAGGGAGGTGTGTCGGGGCGGATGAGATAAGATCTGCCTGCCCGGCGGGGGGATCTTGCCGATGCCGATACCCACCCTGCCCGGCGTTCGTGCGCGCGCCCGCCCTCCCGCCGACGCCGGGTGGTATGGCGGCATGTGTCACGGCAGGGCGTACTTGGCTCAGCTCGCAACGCCCGGTGTGCAGTGGTGGTCCACCACCGTCGTGTCGTATCAGAACGGGAAGGAAGGAAGGCTATCATCAATGCACACCTCGGTGAATTACTGTTGCGACGCCCCGGATCAGTCCAGTGGTAACAGTCGGACGGATGGATCGATCATCCCCCGATTCTGATAAGATTTTGTCTCATCGACGCTCCGTCAGTTTCTGCTAGCAGCTAGCTAGCTAGAGCTAGCCTTGAGCCAGCTTGTTTCTAGTGAGAGAGAGTGAGTGCAGCGTCCGGCCTGTCCGGGACCATTGGTGACAGCGAGATCGAGCAGCTGCTCCGGGCCAGCAGAGCCTACTAGCCGGCATGGTGACACGCGCAGGACACCTGCTCGATCGATCGATAGATCGGTGCGCTACAGCAGCCAGGCACTACTACGACGACTACGAGTAACTACGGGTTGCGATCGCAGGATCAGCGAGCATAAATGGCGGAGATCTGCCCCGCGCTCGGTGCTCTGAACTGAACCACCATAAAACACCCCCATTTTCCAACCCAGCCGGATCTGCCTCGGTGTAACGTTTGGTTGGAGAAACTGGCCCAATTATTGTACTTTTGCTAGGCCAAACCTTCTCCTTCTTGGAGAAATTAACAAACAAATTGCAGTATGTAATGCGAGATAGGTCGATGGACAGTACGAAGAACAAGATTATAATAGCTTTCGCCCCTCCCATGTTGCATCCTCGTATCGACGCAGAATTGCAATCAACCATTCAACTCGCATAGTATAATGGGAGTCAATTGGTTCCAGCACTCTCGAACCATAATATGAAACCAAGACCACGAATTAGAAAACTGAAAACCCGATTATTCCTGGCGCGCGCGCGATCCATATGATCTTCAGACCGGCCGGTCGTCGAGAATATCTTTACTTCCCCAACATTTCCACCCCAAAACAATACCATGTTGCAAGATTTTGGGGGACCCGGCGGCCAAGTGATAGGCTCCCGTAACAACCTAGCTTTGACACGAGGCCGCAGGAGAGCTTGGCATTGCGCTCTGATATCAGTGATCTGCACGCTGCCGATCGTTCTCACCTAACAATCACTCCCCCGCTCCCCAATTCCTCCAATAGGCAACGGATTAGGCGATTTAATTTGTTTGCACGCCAGAGATGTGGAGAGGGAGGAATTAGGGAGCCAGATTATTACGGCATTATTCGCGTAGTGTACTTGCCTCCATTAATCTATCACGTAGCTCGAGCACCAGCTTTGACTTGTAGGTGAGCTAATGGCGCTTGCGCGTCCACATTGTTCATTGCACGCAGCCCGTGGCCTGGATCGATCTGGTGTCGCTGTTCCGATCCTTCCGCCATCAACACAGATCGCGCGACGTGTGTCAAGATGCCAGGGCTTCCAGTCCCAGGCCGGGTACACTGCATATACCTGAACTGTCGCGAGCGGGTCGGTTGGGCTGGTATAACGAAGCTGTAGCAGCACGGCGTACGTATACGTACGTACGCCGGTGGCAGGGTTCTTGGCTGGACCGGTCGCCGTCGTCCGAGCTGCCAGAAGGCTCCGGCCTCCTCGCCATTAATCGCCAAGAAGCGATCAAACAGCGCGTCCTCGCCGTCCCTGTCGATCCGCCGCCGCCGCCGCCGGTGCGCACTGGCAGGTCGAGGGAGCTCGGCACGGCAGATCGACGGATGGATCCGTATCCGAGCGCGTGCTCTCTGCGGAATTAATTCCTCACTGTTGCGCTGTAAACCCTGAGATCGGCCGTGCAGTGCCCCGATCAGGACGAGATAGTTACCGAGATCGCGCGAGGGCGGATCATGTGAGCCGTGTGTTCGCCGGGCGTTTGTCTGCATCTGCGATGCTCGCCGGCGGTGGAATTAAGAATGGGGATCGGCCGGATCTCCAGCCGTGCCGCAGTACGTCGCGGTTTGTGACACTGGGTATCTGACTCACGGATGCGAACATGTTGTCGTCTACTGCATCTCAATTCTCAAATGACCAAATCCCTCTTGGAAATGTGTGGCTTCAGCTCATTTCTGGTTTAGTGCCATTTCTGCGCATTCATCTTCTTTAACATTCTTTGGAAAATTAAGCCTGCTTTAGTATTTTTCTGTTTACTGTACTCGGCAGAACTCTTTTACAACATATTTAAATTTATCATATCGCTTCAAACAATTCTTTATGTGTCAATTATAGGTGAAGAACCACGATTCCAGTACTTGGATAAGCTCTTTAGAGCATCTCCAAGAGCCTCTCTAAAAATCACTCTCTAAATCATCATTTAAAGAGTCATTTGCATAAAAAATGTTTTCTATATCTTCATGTTTTCCAACAGCTTCTCTATATCTTGCATACACTCTAGAGAGCTATTCTCTTTTCTATATTTTGCTAGCGAGAAATCCGGAATAGAGAGTGACTATGTTTGAATAACCAAATAGAGAGGCTGTTGGAAGGTAACCTTTTAATCAAAATCTTTAAAATTAACAATGAAGAAGGATTTAGAGAGTCTCTTGGAGTTGCTCTTACATATTTTTTTTATCTGACCTAGTGTTTTGTATATGTTTGTGGAGTATGCTTAAGGACAATCATGGCTAACAATTGTCGAAATTAGCCTTTTTAAAAAATGACTAGTGGCGATCAAATATGTAGTAAACTCATAACATTTACTAAGCAACATTGCAACATCATGTAACAGGGAAACAGAATCATACTCCTTTATAGCAATGTCTGGCTAATAAGATAAAGCATAATTAAATTTACACCAATCGCCATCAACATCTTAATTTCCAGACGCAACCTTTATCCGCCAAACTACAAAAAAGTGGGTCAACATCTTCCACAACATTGCATAGTACAACATCATATCAAATAAATTTACTGAACAGGCATACAAACGACAAATAGATAGTCTCTGAATAGCTACCGAAAAAAAAGGAGTCGGTACGAACATACTGATCGACAAATAAAATGGAAGAATGTTGTTGAGTTAAATGCAGCTGAAAATCACACCAGTAGATACAAATTCCAATACATACTAAAAATCTTTAACACGACAAAAATAGTTTAGGATGAACAGGAAGAAGTACGAATCAAATAGAACGAAAATTATTTAAACAATTTCTGCCCTGCAAGATTGAGATTATTTGTGGGAACATGCACATGTGTATTTTTAAATAGAATCTATAATTCGTGTTTAGCAAACATTTTTTGGGCTGATATAATCAGACAAGATTTCAGGTTGTTAGGAGCCAAATGATCTAATAATTCAACCAAATCTTGTTCTGACGATATAACTCAAGATCCAAGTATACACACCTCAGTCCCCTCATACACTGGTGCACATGTCCTGATGTGTCCAACCACCCTACATACGTACAAAACAGGAAAATGCAGAACAGATTTGGGCATAACTAACGAAGATCCTTGCTCGGCTCCAATCATTGTAAGATGCCTTAAAACATCATCACGAGACAGAGAAATCTAGTACTGGCAAGTACGAAGAACCACAAGCCCATGTGAGAGATCATGATGCATATAACTCCCGTGCCAGATAAAGTGGGTCGATCGATCCCATGAGACACAGAAAACTTAGAAACGGAGAAAGTCATCACGAGACAGTTCAATATTCCTTTAAGTTACCCGATCCGTCATCTGTGGTTATGGTTGTGGATTGATGGTCTAAATTCAAAACTAACAGTATCCATTTCCTATAGCCAGTATAGAAATTAGGGCCGTAGTAAACACTACTAAAACGTTGGGGGTAAAGCAGACATGTACTAATGTGTTTAGAATAAACTCGAAAAAAAAATCAACTCTATATGATTATTATGGTAGATTCCAAGAAAAAAAATTCCTTCACGTTGCGCAGCAGTCAAAGTTTTCCAAGAAAACAGAACTCATCAAAAGGATTTGTTAAGTTGGACTTTTCTTGAGCTCACATATATACATCAAAGTCAAATTTCGTTTCTTCAGAAAAACGAAAGAAGTCAAATTTTGTTAGAAACTTAGCAGCATGCAGCATACTACGGATTTGACCTCCAGTTCCTAGATCGAAATACATACAATGTCAACACATGCCATAACTCCAGACCCTGTTGCCGACATGGTTAGTTGTTTTCGGCAACTTATTGCCCTGTCGTCTGTACGACCGGGAAATTAATCGAAGGAATATAGATATGAACTTGCTTTCTAGCTCTTTTTTCTTTGCGAGGAAAATATGAAAAGCTGCTTTCAGCTATGCACACTAGATCTAATAATTATAGACATGTACATATACATGCTAATTCACTAAAATATAATCCTACATGCAAGTAACATATTCATTAGAATTTAGAAGTTCATCGCTTTAACTGAAAACGGTAAGGTCCCTGTACCAAGCCTACGGCAGGTAAACAAAATTGTCATTGCTCGGCGGCGTGATGATCATATACGTACGCGCAGCTACTTTTACCAGCTGCGTGCTCCCCGGCCGTCGCCGTCGTCATCCCGGCCGGTGTGCCGTGCGGTTCAACGTCCTCACGTAAGCCACTTCTCCTCGAAACTGTGGATTTCCGCAACCGATGCCGCTGACGAAATCTCAAAACCGGGTAGCTCGATCTCGATCGCTCGAGCGCGCCTACGTGCCTGTGCTCTGGCCGTTTCGCCGCCGGGCGCTCGATTACTTTTCTGCGCCGATCCAGCGGAATAGGTGCCTTGTTTTCTAGCAGCTGCTGATCTGATCGTTGAGAGAGGCCGGGGAGCTTTCTTTCCTATCCTGATCCTTGCAGAGCAGAGAGCCGTGGTAGAGTATGCAATGACGCAGGCAACTGCATCGTCGTCCTCGACGCAGACGGAGGTGCAAATGCAACGCAACAACTTGCAGAAAAACAAATTTGGCGCTGCGCAGGTGGTTGGACCAACATTGCAGTTAGTTACCGCAAGTGCGATTTGCTCACGTCGGCTTTATTCAGGGGGGAGAATATTTAACCAACTCTCACTGCTCGCCACTGAATTCGTTTCCCTTCGGAAAATGACTCTCTGTTTCCTTATTTTCTTTACAATATAATCTACATACGGCTGGTAAACGACAAATGCACATTTGCAAGTCAGAATTGTTAGAGCTGGCATGTTCAGATTTTAGAGCAGTCCATGTGATGGCGGCACTGCTCGTATATAAGTATATATATGCATATTATATATATAATGGGTACAGTGGTGGTGTTTTTATACCATTATGAAGAACCTGATTGCATATTGATGATTAAATGTGCAACAAAGTTTGATGGATTGGGGGAAACAAGATAAGCATCAGAGATATACGATGAAAGGTCTAATCACTGAATTGAAATACTTATGTGTGCCTTGGATGATTATATATTATTGTCAATATTTTTGCACATGATCGAGTCCCAGCGTAATTATATATAGCGCCTTCTATATGCACTTTGCCTTCCATGTCTAATCACAATTATAAGTTCCGTCGAAAAAAAAATAGTATCGATATCCCAATACTAAAGCCAGCGCTTGCATGGTGTTAACCACATGAAGACAAAGCCAGAGCCATGTGCCTCCCAATCAAATGAGACAGTGCGTACATTAGAGCCCCATTACAAATACTACTATAATTCTTGGAGCAAGCAGTTGAGTTACTTGTCCTTAGATAATGTTACTTTCTTAGGACATTCTCCCCGAGTTATATATATATCTACATGTTCTCCCCATCTTATCATTGCAGACAACTCCCTAAAAAACAAGATGCAGATCCTGTCAGCACTTCTTTTACTTGCCCGAGTGTACTTTTCCTTTTCCACGATTATTGTATATTTACTAGAGTAAGCTTGCCATGATATTAGAGCCTAAGCACCATGTGCACAAAATCTACAAACCATGCTACCACTAGTTTGTCCCCTCTATGCTTTACTGTGGGCGCTGAGGGCTATACCAGCATCTTGTCCAAAAAAAATATTCTCATCAGTGGTACCGTGATCCAAACTAGTAGCAAATGTCTCCATTTGGTGGGTGAAAAAAAATACATGTAAACAATATGTCTCATTAATAAAGCCTAGCTAGCCTTGTAAGATTGGTTTCCTATCATCATCAATGTGGTCCAGATCTCCATCACCCTATCATCATATACAGATTTGGCGTGGTCTCCTATCCCGTTTGAATGAAAGAAAACGGATTAATATGTGCACCAAGAAATCATTAAAATTTGCCTCTGTTTCTGTAAACTTCACGGTCTTTCTTTTGCTCTCCTCGCTTGCAGTGCTATCCTATACAGTAGTTTATTTATTTATTTTGTCCGTTTACCGCCAATTCAAATATTCAGTTTGCATCCACTTCATCATCACCACGACAGGAACCTGCTGTGTCTTTCTTGTCCTCTTGCATGCTCTGCACTCTGAGTGCTATGAAGAAAGGTTTCACCGACTGCATGCATGTTGGTCAGTTCGCTATTTCAGTAAACTTTTGTTGCCTTGCGGCTACCTTCTACCGCGTGCAGTGAATATATATCATCGCAGCTCTATCTCATACGGAGTACGTTGGGCGAGGGAATCATGCGTGCACGTCCAGGAATAAAGCTACAAACTTCCATGTGATGCATCAGGAGGGGAGGCACGGCCTGGCTGCACCAACCGAATGCAAACATGTGAAGCGAGCACAGGATAGCAGCAGCTGCCGGCCTTGCTCCTCTCAAAAATGGGCAAAAAAAGGCGAGAGCGTCCAGAAAGTTTACTGCACCCTGAAGAGGAGAGGGCGTGGCGGCCGTCAATCTTTTTCCCTCTTCTGATTCCTCAGGCCTGCTGCGGTGCCAAAGGCGAACAAAGCTTGCAGAGCCCCAGATCGGTGCCAGGCCAGGGAAAGTTGTGGAAACCTTTTGACGTGAAAAATCTGGTAGTATTCTACTAGCTACCTGGATGCACTACTGCCCAATATTACTTTTGAAAGATTACTACTGTCTGGAAGAAAATATAATACTACACTAGTTTATACGTGCGGCGACTGATGCATGACCCAGCTATGATCATCCAGCCTAACGGATTATTTTTTTATATAATACTATTGAATCAGCTTAATTATTTTTTTTTCAAGCTTTCTAGCCCAGCTCAGCGAACCACATACAGTAAATAGAAGGGACGATGCTGTCTGCTGAGGTTTAACAGAATCCAGCACTGGACGACTTAACACGCAACTATTGCGCATATACTGGATATATAGATATACAAATAAAATGAATAGAGATATATACGCAAAAGGATTGGAGACTTTGGACGGGTATTTATGAGAGCGCGTCAACTGTAGATGGATGCATGTTCATGTGCCGCCCACTCATCAGCGTCACCTTTTTCCCAACTGATGAAACACACTGCTGTAGTAGTACTAGTACTACCATCTTTTTCTCAAGGGACATTATATATTTTTTTCTCGAGAGAAAAGAAGGAGAGAGTCAGTTAATAAGTAGGCAGATCGAGGAGGGAAAATAGGCATCCCTAGCCATCTATAAAAGAAGCCCATATGCAGCCATCAACAGGAGGACCATATCCCACACATATGATCTGTGTGCTGTCTCTCCCTCAGCTCTTTTGCTTCTCCTCCTCCTCCTCTCTCAGCTCCCTGCTGCCTGCTCGCCTAAGCTAACTCAAACGGCGAGAGCTAGCGCTAGCTTCCGCGAAGCCAGGCCGCCGGAACCGGCCGAGCAACAGAGTTGCTGCTGATTGATTGGTCAATCACTCCGCCTCGACCCGATCTATCCATCATAGACCTATACTGCTGCAGGTACTACACACCTACTTCACGGCGCCTCGCACTCGTGTTGCTGCAGCGATGCTAGAGACTACTAGTAGCTACTAGTACTCCAACATACGAAGCTACGTACGGAGTAACTACTAAGTCTTGCCGGTGTTGGAAACAGATACTCTCTTCTCCCGTCGCCTCGCCGGTTTTGGTCATCGGAGCTTAGCTTATCAGCCGGCCGGCCGGCGGCGGCTTGGCGTCGTCGTTGACGGTGTTTTCCAAGGGCGGCTAGCTAGCTGCTGGAGGAAACAAGGAAGAAGACGCGTGCCGTCGGCGAAGCGAAGCTGCGTCTGGTGTCCCCCACCGGTTGCCAGCAATCATCGATCAGCGGTCGCGATTGATAGGGAAGGTATGAACACAACAGATCCTGTATCCCTATTAATTGCTTCCCTCCATAATTAGCACACGTGATTTCATGCGTCCGAATCCAGTCATCTGTTCAATTAGTTACCTCCCGAGGCAGACTACGTATCCAACCAGCAGTAGAAATCGCTTGGTTAACACCCGCTGTTCTGTAAAAGAAGAGCTGAAGAAGAAGATCTCTCAGCATATGCATGAGAGCTGTAGAGTAGATCTTGCTTTTGTAAGCGTGTGTAGTTCTTGAGCTACATGTAAATCTCATAGACTGGCCGCCGGGTGCGGAAAAGAATAGAGACAGACAGTGTAATTATGAGGTTCGAGACATCTCCTTCCTCCAGTCCTTGTCCGCCCATCAATGCCATGCCCGTGTGACTGTTCCCTTGACGTTCGTTCCGCGGCCCGATTTGGATTCCCTCTTCGACGTAGATGGATCGTAGTAGTATGCTTTTCTTACATATGGTCTTGGATTCCTCCTCTAACCCACGAAGCATCCTCTTTCGTGCAGTGCACAGTTATAGCTTCGTCCCAGAATCCCTGCGCCAGTCGTTTCACTTTCACCTCCCGGCGATGGACGCAACCTTTGGCTGGGCGGGCGCCGGCCACCATGTCGATGACTACTTCTCGCGCCAGGGCGGATGCGGCCGGTTCGACATGGACGAGGAGGCCTTCCTCGGCGCCTGCTTCGGCCAGCTCCAGTGCGACGGCGTCCTTGCCGCCGCCGCCGGTGGAGACGCGGGAGCGTGCCACCAGGTGAGCTCGAATTGCGGCGCCTTCGAAGGCTGCGGCGCGGGTATGGACGGCGGCGGCGACCCGCTCGCGTTCTTGGGCCCGGGGAACGGGGACGGGGACGTGTTCGACGCCGGCCTCCTCGACGCGGCGCTAGCGTTCACCTGCAGGGAGCTCGGCGCCGACGGCGGCGGCGCGGCCGTGTCGAACGGCGGCGCCATGCTCTCCAGCTACAGCGGCACCACCACCGGTGGCAACATCTCCTCCGGGGAGTCCAACAACTACAGCGGCAGCGGCGGACACGACGCCGAGGTGGTCTCGCCGACGTCCATCATGTCGCCCACCACGGCGCCGTTCACTACCCGCGCGGCGGCGTCATCCCATCAGCAAGCACAAGCGCTCCACGCCAAGCGGAAGGTTGCCGACGAGTACCCGGCCGCCGCCGCCGTCGCGACCGCTGCGCCGTTCCCGCGGCCCGGCGGCGGCGCGAAGCGGCGCGCGGCGACGAGCATCAGCTTCGGCGGCGTCCACCAGCACGGCGGCGCGCGCGACACCGGCGGGTACGAGCCGGACATGGAGGCGATGGCGCAGGTGAAGGAAATGATCTACCGGG
Source organism: Urochloa ruziziensis (assembly GCA_015476505.1). Taxonomy (NCBI): domain Eukaryota; kingdom Viridiplantae; phylum Streptophyta; class Magnoliopsida; order Poales; family Poaceae; genus Urochloa; species Urochloa ruziziensis. The sequence continues at coordinate 48,534,610 of CM027122.1, read as the reverse complement.
CGGCGGCCATGCGTCCCGTCAACCTCGGGCCAGAGATCGTAGCCACGGCGGCGGCGGAGAAGCCCCGGCGGAAGAACGTGCGGATCTCGAGCGACCCGCAGACGGTGGCGGCGCGGCTGCGGCGGGAGCGCGTGAGCGAGCGCCTGCGCGTGCTGCAGAAGCTTGTCCCCGGCGGCAGCAAGATGGACACGGCGTCCATGCTGGACGAGGCGGCCAGCTACCTCAAGTTCCTCAAGTCGCAGGTGCAGGCGCTGGAAACCCTAGGCACCAGCAACACCAGCAGCACGAACAGTATCAGTGCGGCAAGCAGGTCACAGCAGCAGCACTACAGCTATTTCGGCAGCGGCAACAGCGGCAGCAACAGCAACAACCCTGGCGGCTTTCTTGGATTTGCGAGGAGGAGCAGTAACATTTCTTCTCCAGCAGGGTATGTAAATCCTAACGGATCGACGAATACTAGTAGCAGGAATAATCTGTTGTTGTAGCTAGTAAAACTGTTCTTGTATGACTGTGTCTTGATGATCGAGTGGATTATACATGCATGCATGTTGCTGTTTCGTCCTAGCTACTGTTATCGTTTGGTCGGTGAGGTCTTGTTGCTAAGTAGATCATCACGACGTGCTTGATTAGTGATAGGTCATCTATGAGTACTTAGTTTTTAGATTGTAGTTATATATATACTTTATGTGCAAATTAAAGTTTGATCCGCTGCATTGTTAAGTGATCGATATATAACTGCAGTGAGAGACTGCATGCAGCACGAGAGGATGATGATGATGGCAAATCAAAATCTAAACATAGTTTCTCACAAGAACCCATTATTATTGCTGATCCAAACGTATTCTAGAACGTCACCCTCACTTCTTTTTTTTACTGGACATCAAAGAATCTACTCTGTTAAATTTTGGTATGTACTGACCCATCATGCATATGTATATGGTCAGAACTACACAAATGATTAGACTTGTAAAAGTAGCCTCTCCAAATCATCAAGTAAAAAAGAACAATGATACAGTAACTATTGTGTTGACTGATTGTTGCATTGCTAATAATGCTATATACGGAGTACGACTGAAAACGGCTGCTTATAGATTCGATCATTGGGCACATCATGAGGCTGGCAATCTTGCTAGCTATCAACAAATTGCATATACTATATACATTTTCTCCTCCTACTTTGGTGCATGATTAACAGCTTTTCCCCAACCCTTTTGCGTCCAACCCAACGAAATATCTTTTCCGAGAAGGCAAAGAAAAGGGAGAGATACGCAAAGCTAGGCGCCCCTAGGCTCGAGCTTTCTGGTCGATGAGCAAAGACGTACGACCGAGAGATGCTAAATCTATCTCTCTGCAACTAAAATTCATATCTCGTCGATCTTTTTATCCTCGAGTATCTCTCTCCCTATCATATATCGGTGCTGGGCCAGGGCTTTTTAGACGATATGAGATCAAAAAGCGCGCGAGGAGGGGAGATTATGTTAGTAACTTAACACGGAAAGGGCCTTTTGCTGACGACGAAACCTTTTCTCTCAGCTCCCTCGGCGAGCCCGGCCGGCCTCGTGCATGCATCGACGATCGTCTTCATCAGCAATGGTGCATGCATGCTCTGTCAAATCGACGATCGTGTGGATGCATTCCGATCGATCAAAAGCTACAGTGGCAGGCAGCAGGGGAAAACCCTAGACGAGATATGGGCGCATGGGAGGGTGATGCGTGGTGGCGTTGTTGCGGTGAGTGGAATCATGGCGCATATGATTAAGAGCCCAAGGCCCGGGCACGTATGGGAGTTTGGGCACGTCCTTTTCATATCGAACTAGGCCTCGTTCTCTCTCTCGTCTCTTCTCTCCTTTTCCTGGCTCGTTCGTGTCAAATAATCGGGGTCTTCGATCGGTATGTGCGTGCCCCCTGCCATGAGAGAGAGACACAGAGCAGCTAGAGAGAGAGGGTACAGTGGCGCTTGCATCATGCATGCACTTTTGCAGGGCGCTTTTGTGCTATCCTATCCCTACCCTAGAGGTGTTGGGTAGGAGAGGAATGGCATCGGCCGGACCGGACCGGGCACACCAGCGCGCCTTTAACCCCTGCCTGGTTGGGCTGCCCGATGCCAAAAGACATTCCCTTTGGGGCTGACCCCCATGCATGTGTGCCAGCGCTGTCTCGCTCTGCCAACGACGGCTGCCGCTGCCCCTGCCCCTGCGGTCTCCCCTCCGTCCGCCTGCGCGCCCCCTGAATTCGTGTCGAGAGGCCGCGCGCGAGGCGCGTGCGCCTTGAGAAGAACACCGGCCGGCCCCGGCCCTCCCGGCTCCAAAAGGCGCGTGCGCCCCCCCTGCAGCGCGTTGCTCCCCACATGCACCCACGCACAGCCCCGTCCAACTGCTAGGGCTGGCAGCTGATGGTACTAGCACTAGTCACCTGCACGCACGGCGCTCTAGCCTCTAGCTAGCTCGGTGGTCACTGGCCGGTCTCGGTCGTAGACGACGTAGACGTTGCGGTAAATCTTGGACACCGGATAGATGCCCGGATGGCCGTTGGGAGCGTGCGTGCGTTGCATGGAAATGGAACAGCTAGTAGCCTTTCTCCTTCCACTTTTACCAGAGCAGTGTCGTCCTAGGCGGAGAAAAAGTGCACCCTGCACCCTTTTCTGCATTTGTACAGTAGTACGAGCCGTGTGGTTTGACTGGTCAGCCTTGGTTTAGTGTCCTGGAGAATCTTTTAATTAATTTGTGAGAACAGTTTGTTCCGTTCAAATAAAATGGACCAGGACATTTAGGACTAGAACAGGCCGGATCACGCGCCAACCAGGCAACCACAGATATGTACAAAGATCATACGAAACGAAGCAGGTGTGTCGCCGGTCAGACATCCTCCGCGCTCCAATTTCCTGCACGTCACAAACACGCGGATGGCGAGGGAGATCGGTCGCGGCCGAGCTCTGGAGACTTTTCTCTCGTCGGTGGCGGCGGCCCCGGACCCGCGGGCAGCCGAACAGACTCATCGTGTCGATCTGATCATATCGGCGGCATAGGCCGATAGCGCGGCGGCGGTTGCGTGCGTTCGTCACTGAAACGAAAACGACGATCTCGGCGGCCTTGGCGAGGCGAGCGACGGGAGAGAGAGACGTGTTGACGAATCGAGTGGGAAGGGAATAACATGTTGCATGCGTGTGGTTATCATTGGATTGCAGCTAGCTACAGCCTACAAGTACTTCGTACTACTATATATAGACTGTTGCCCGTTTGACGAGAGATGCATCTGGAAAACGGCCGGGAATTAATAATACGGAGTATTCTAGTACGACGGCGGCGATCGACGCACGTAGCTTTACTACAGGATTTCAGTTTGTTTGTTTGGACGACGGGAATAAAATGTCCTATAGGACCAACAACTTTGGCCGTGTTATTGTCGTCATATTTGATCCGGGGGATCTGGCTGCATTCGCGCAGGGCTTGGCACAAAAATTCAAGGACTGGTGGCAGAGCCGCAAGCAGCAGCCAGGCAGCGAGAAGACGACGTCTGCAGGTTATCATGACCTGCGACCTGCGCATGCATGCTTTCCTGCACGTACTTTCCTGTTTGTGACAAAAATACCACTACTGGGGTCTGGGATCGCTCACAATGAACCTTGCATGCCCGAGCCTATTACGGCATGATGGAGATTGGAATGCACGCGGTCCGGGAATAATGGGTTAATAAGCTTGTTCATCAACGCAGATGCACGCAATGATGTGTGAAAACGGCCTGCCTGCCTCTTCTGTGTCCCAACGTCCGGACTCCGGAGCGCCCGTATCGCGGCGAGATGATCAGGAGTGGACGAGACACGGCAATCAAGAATTGGTGACGGCTGATTTGTCATCGTCGTCCGCTTTACCGCATATATAGCAGGACCAGGGGAAGATATCAGCAAGAAACTTTGATCAACTGACATGAATGATGACACCTCGGGACTCTGTATGAACAAGGGACTCTGGGGTAGCAGTCGTCCACGAACTGCCCCTCCACCCTTCGTGCCCAACGGCGGCGAGCCCGAGCTGAGCAGCTGGATTTGCTCGGCCGTCTGAGTTTGGGCTCGGGCGACCGGCCTGCCGGTGCGCGCGCGTCGCGGCTGATTTGATCAGAGGAACCGTCCGTGACGCGTTCTGGAAGGCTGGAACCAACCAACTCGATCGCGTTTCTTCCTCTCTTTCGACCGGTGTCGCGAAACTTCTGTTCCGAGCACTTGCGTCGCATCAGGATCGTTACAGATTAAATTCTGCGTGCTTCATGACATGAAGGCGATCCAAGCAACGCAGGTGGGTACCCCGGTCATTCACAAGGGCCAAGTTCTCCTGCCATTTTGCCAGTCTAATAACGATCATTTTGCCTGATCAAACGGACGTTCTGCACGATAATTGGCTAAACAAATAGTTTACTAGCAAGGCGAACAATGCATCCTGCAGCTTTACACGGCTCAAGGGACAGACCAAACGGCTTGTACGCGCCCTTTTTCCTGTTTCAGCGTCCTCAAACCTTTTTGGTTGTTATTGTTACAGTACCAACAAGTGAAACCGCCTTCTGCCGATGGTAGCGAACAGTGCCTCATCCCAACCAGGTGCTTTGTGAATACAACAAGAACAGTGAACATCGCTCGCACATTCGCACTCGCTCCCTCCGTACTCTCTTCCAAAGCAACTTGTTGCAGGGGAAGGCTGTGACGTCGTCTTCAGCACCGCCCGCTACCATCCCTAGCCCGGTCACCACGCTAAGGCACCCTACATTCCCACTGATATATTATTGTCCGTCAACAATTCTCAATTCATCATGTATCGCCATCAAATCCTGGTACCGGAGCATCGCGCAATGCCCATTTCTCCTATCCAAACCGGATGCAGATCAAGCACACGATACGGCGGCCTCATCGCTACATCCCACTTGCCAACCTAGCTCTGCGACTGCAGTTACTGCAGCACGATAGACCTGCACCTTCTGCGCATGCACGGCCGCTGCGCGCCTGCGAAGCCCCCCACCTATTTGTCCACCGCCCAATCATTCAGGAAGCATCTGCCCAAACGCCCAAACGACAACAATAACAGACTAGCCACAGAGCTGCCTAATCACAATAATTGGATGGTAGACAGCGACAGCAGTTCAGAATTCAGAGGGACTTATTGCAAACGCAGTTAGTTACACGGCCTCTAGTTAACAAGACAACCAGGTATAGAGACTCGCAAGTAAATTTTTTTTCACTCTTTGGACAGTTTACATGTGTTTGACACTGTACATAACATGACCACTTGAAGTTTTAGAGGTTTTGGGGGTAAACAAATGATGCTTGGAGAGACAGCGTGTTACTCAATAGCATTCAGACAACTCTTATCACACAATTACTGGACAGAGATATGTAGGCCAACCTACCTGGAAGCAGGCTTAATGTGAGAGCTTGAAGTAGAGTATGAGAAGGATGGCCAGGACGAGAGCCGTGATGATTCCCCCAATGATCCACTTGTTTCTGTCCATCCTCTTCGACATTAATGCCAGGATCTTCTTGCTCTTGATAACGTTATCATCAACGCCATGCAACTATGAGCAGGAAGACATCAATCTCGTTAATCGACACAAACAGAGAAGTTTTATCACCAAACATATGCAGATTAATATACCAAAGGAGTACATCATGCTGCAAGCATTTTTAGCTAACACAATTTTGTACTGCAATTTTAGATTATACATCGAACTCATTGATGCTGCAGAAATATGACACTGGCATTCATTTCAACAAGGAACGGGTGGACATGATGTTGCAAGCAATTTTACTAAAAAAATGTCACAATTCCTTTTTACATTGAAGAGAACAAAGCAATGAAATCTTCTACTCGACCTAATCCAGAAAAGAATCAGTCAAGCTTACACAGTCCTTGCACCTTTGAGACTAAGGGTCTTTTCCCTTTCAATTTAATCACTAGTCCTTTGGCCTCGAGGTTAGAGTAGGAAAATTCCATAGCCGTCCATATAAAAATGTAAAGACATCACATGTTTCAAAACAAATCACCAAGTGCAAGCTCATCATGATGGGATGGACTAACAGACCTATCCACGTGTTCCAGACAATAAAACTCTGTAGTCTGTGAATTCCTGAAGTATTACAATCTAATTGTTAACATGTGCACAAAGCACTAGACACACACTAAATTCCTTAAGTACAAGCCAATCTCTGCTATTCATGTATCTAACAAAATTATGTATCCACATGGAGTGATGAGAGAATTACTTAGGTCATGGGTAAAAAAGAATTCTACTCTGGACAATTCTACCCTAGACAGTAAAAAAAATGAATGGTTAATCGTTTGGGAGACATTCAGATCTAGTATACCTAAATAGAATATTTGATGGACTAACACCAACCATTTCTTGAATGCACAAGAGAACTGCGAGCTATTACATTATGGGGGAGAAAAATGGTGTCGACCAACAACACATAAAACTTGCAAACAAAAGAAGTAAAGGAAAAAAGAAATATACACTCAAACAGCGACATCACAGATTACCAAAAATCATTAGCACGCCACAAACAAAAACCAGTTGATTGCTAACATTTGATTTTTCATAAGATATCCTGCACAAAGCAAAACCCAAACTGAAGTGCTATGTGTAAAGCCAAAATAGACCAAATCGTTCCAATGAACCAAACTAGTACTCCCTCCGTCTCAGGATATAAGGCGCGCACGTAAATCAAAATTCAAACTTTAAAAACTTTGACCTACAATTAAGCTTGTATGATAAAAACTTTGTCTTACAACAATAATATAATTGTATTCATATTTAAAAGTACTTTCATATGACTATAATTTTGTTGCTACAAGTATTATATTATGAAAGATATTAAGAGTCAAATGTTATTATTGAAGACCGTGCCAAGTTTGACCGCGCCTTATATCCTGAGACGGAGGGAGTAGTGCTGTTATGCATGTTTTGTTAGTAATAATTACTGCATCTGTTCAGCCTGTAAAGTCTGAGAAACAACAACCAACATAGGTAGAACGACTGAGACAGGACACATACAGTGGTATGAGTATGTAGTAGTGACTGTCGTTGTTGGTGAAGGTCCTGAAGAATCGACACACCAAGTTCTTCTGTCTCCAACATAGTTCTTCGGCTCTCTTTAATTCTGTCAGTGGACTGGTTCAGTCTTTCAGTTGTCATCATCAATCTTCCCCTCTGATCAGTAGACACCTGAGCCATGCAACAATCCCCCAAGTATGCATGAGTACAGAAAAACAAACTGTAAGAAACCTGAGTTAAAATGCCTACTATACGAAAATCAGCATAACCAAGATAAATGCAATAGGAATGCAGAGGTTACTAGTTATCATATACATTTATTTATAGATAATGTTAGTAACTGAATCACTTTCCTAGACAGTAAAACAGCATCGCAAAACAACTAATGAATTTATACACTGTATTACTTCAGGAGCATTTCTTATGTGGATAGATAGTGACACGTAACTTGCAAAATTGCAATAGGATGATAGCATGCACACATGATTATGTGGTTTACTTTTCTACAAGACTACAGAGTACGTTCAGAGATAAAAACAGAAAAGTCATTTTAAAAAGTATTTTAAGAACTGAACAGTTCTTATTTGATGACCAGCAGAATATTACAGCTATATAGGACTTGACTCATATAATTTCTTGATTCTATCACCTTATCCATTCATCTAATACTAACACGAAGAAGATGATTACGATAAGGGGCGATGATCCTATGCTACCAAAAATCGGAAACTTAAGGGAAACACAGTTTGTGAAGGAGCGCATAGAGGTAAAGGTGTTCAGGCATCTGGATGCCAAACAATGGTGTTTTACTCGGTATGGTATTAAGAATCAAAATCTAAAAAATTAAATCAGGACTGAAAAGGTAAAACTATCTGATATATCCTGCTATAAGTTCCAACACGTAGCACAATATTTCCTATAAAACAAAAGTTTGTAATCTTGTCAATTAAGCATGTATTTATAAGGAAAGCCATTGATTAAATGTTGATTGTCCGATATGCATGATTGAGAACATATATAAACATGCTGGCTCGTGCCACAGGGCCATAACATGGATGTCTGTAATACAGAAAGAAAAGCCCAAAATGTATAGTTGTAAGTTAGCTGGATTTATCAACATGCATATCTGTCCTAACTACAGGACCTAACAGAACTGTTAATTGGATTCATTTGACAAGAAAATTAAGCTGTAATCTAAAAGCATTTATATTCCTAGTTCGCAAGTGTCATTGCTATCTAATAGTGCACAACGTTGCAAGCAAAATACAACTGAATAGCAGACTGTATAAACATAGTAACATTGCACAACCTCGATTCCAAACAAATTTAAGTCCAGTACGTCACCATCAATTATGTATATATGGGTACCAATACATAGGGTGAAAGAACTGTTCTCAGTGACCATTTCAGCATCAACCAAGTCACCCTCTCAAATGATACATTCAAATTTAAAAGCACGAACATGAATCATTATCAGCTTGAACTAGCTCACAGACAGCAGACCTTTCACGTCTTTGCTCAGATGCAATTTATAATATGTGATATAGGTTATGCACTGCAGCATAGATGTACTCAAACATGCTGTAGACAGTCCTAAATGTACTTGTATTAAGCTATTGATAGGAGTCTGGAAGCTCACCGCAAGAGTGTCAGCCATGCCAGCCTCAAGGAGCTCCTCCCGGGTAGTCTGCCTGGCATTGGGCGCTGATATCCTCTTGAGCTCGCTCTTGACATTGTTGAGGTCAGATTTATACTCCCTCAGCTTTGCAAGCAAACCAGCCTTCATGCTCGGTTGAAGGCTCCTCGCCTCCAGGTCCATCTTCCGAATCTGCAAAACACACAGAACGAGAACTTAAATCTGTCTTACAGCCCATCTACACAACTCCCTCAAAATCCCCAAACTGCACGATTTCACTTTTATGTTTCTACAATTCTACCACCCCCAATTCAATTGTCCCCACAGCAGAACTTAAGGCGTCAGAGCCGAATATCTAGCCAAGGGGATCCCCATAATAGAATGCGTTGCAGCATCTACTTACCAGCGATTCAGCTTCCTCCACGCCGGACTGGATCTCGGACAGCTTCTGCTTCTTCTTCTCTGCGAAGATCCCACCGAATCAGACCAAAAACAATCAACAAACGCGGGGGCTCCCGGCTCCCCCATCCAACTCACGAAGGGGGGAACCAGATTAAAAAGGGGGAGCTTGCTTACCTCCATCGAGGGCGGAGGCGGCGGTGCACTTGCGGGAGAGGGAGGCCGAGGCCTCGCAGTACTGCCGCTCGTAGCTCTCGAACACCTCGCTCATGGCTGCTGCCCGCGGCTCGCCTCGATCCCCTTCCTCGACCCGCGCCCAAATCTGGCGGCCGAGTCACTCCGGCGACACGATCCAACAAGAGCGAGTCGGCGGCGTCGGATCGAGCGGACGGCGGACGCGAATTTGACGGGGAGACTGCAATCCGCGTGGCTGGGCGTGGGGAAATTTGGGGGTGGCTTTGTTTGATCGGGTCAGGATTGGGGGAGACGGATACGAGAGAGATTAGCACATTGGCGCTGTTTGTTCTAGAGACTGCGTGGTGGGCCCGTAAGGTTAGTGGTCGTCGCAGGCTTAAGCAAGCGACCGAAGGTAGTTGCGGTAACGGCAGCGCGGGCCCGGCACGGCGTTTGGTCTACTAGGATGGAAATCGGTAACGGATCGGTGAAGCAAAAATCCGTTCAACAACAGTTTTTTTTTTTTTTTGGAGAACCGTTCAACAACATTCTCGAAACCCTACCATACGCGTTACGCATATCCGTTAAAGTTAGCGGGCGAAATTTTCCCATACTCTCTCCGTCCCAAATTAATAAGTGCATCTAGAGGGTTTAAATGGATAGATTAGTGTGACTGAGAAATTATATATATGCTCCTATAAAGTTGTGATCATTGCACCTCGAGAAGAATGAAAGTAGAAAAAGATAAATAACATTGGTTTGTCTCATGTGTAAATATACACTTATTTTGAGAGAAAATTTGACTCTCTAAGTGCACTTATTATGGGACGGAGGGAATACACCTATAAAATTTTCGTTCGCAAAAAAAAAGAGAGGCATATGATGTAGTATGTGACAAGTAATGATGACATAGTGACACGACCAGCTAATGACTAAGCAGCTCCCACTCGCAATACATCACAAGGTTTATTGTTTGCACAATCACAAATCACAATTTCCACGATCTCAATCGATATAGAGCTCATGTGTTGCTTTTTCTTGAGCTTGCATAAGGTTGCCATCGACTAATTTGAGTGGTTGAACCAATACCACCCCACTCGGCCATTTTAGGTGGCTAGGGAGGAAGCCTAGATACATTGAGAAGCATTCGAGACAACAAAAGTGCTTAATACCTTACCACTTAGAACAATTAGCATATGTTTATTGAGTTATTAGTCTCAAATTTGGCCCAGAGAGAATGATTGCAAGGTCATAATGCTTTGTGCTTAGTTCAAGTAGTGAACAAAACTTGTAAGTTTTGTGCACGGGCCGACACCTTGGAATCTCGTTAGCTCGCTGGCAAGCTTGTTGGCCCTTCAGCTTGGTGTGTAGCGGGGACGGTTATGTCATGTAGGGGTAAGGATATTGTTTCTTTCGTGCTTCATAAACGGCATCAAGTGACTGGATGTGTGACTTGATCGAGGTGAAGACTTGACTTGGTGGAAAACTATTCATACTCTCACCTTTGTAGTGGTTCATGAGTTCTGGCTGGGACAGACTCGACGAAAAACTCCATCCTTCATCTAGTCTTGAAAAAACTTCCAAAACCTTGCTTGTCAAAGGATAGTATCTCTAATATATGCATCTTCTTTATGTATTTGCATTTTATACTTACAACATGTGTGCATTTGTTTTCATGGGCACACCGCAAGGCATAGAAACATCCAATGCACAAACGATTTTCACCATTAGATTGCTGAATTTTCGTGCACAATTTGAGATCTGCACAAAAGGAAATGATTAGGTTTTGTTTGAGCAAGTTGTAGGTTGGGTTTAAGTTACCCTAGTTCATGCCCTCTTTGGACATTATTATTTGAGATTTACTCGTTTTCAAACGTTTGAAAACTAACTTACTTTTAATCACCGGCTGCAGAGGAAGATCCGGAGGAGGCTAGCCGGCCGGCGTGGTTAGGGTTTCGGGTTGCCGAGGTTTGAGGCCTCCAATGGTTGCCGGTCTTAGAGGAGAAGGTGGACGGGGGGAAGGAATCGACCGGCGGTGGCGGCGGTGTGTGGGTGGGCGGCGAGGCGGCGGAGCGCCGCCGGCCGGGGTGGTGGTTGCCGGCGGCCGGGCCAGGTCCCGGGCGGGGGCGTCACACCGGAGAGGTTAGGGGAGGGCCGTGGGAGAGGGCGGCGGCGGAGGCGCGGGGCCGCGCCGGAGCCGGAGGAGGCGGCGGTGGGCGGGGGATCTCGTCCGTCGGCGATTAGCGTCGGCGGCGGAGGCTGAAGTGGGCGTCGGAGCCGAACGGGAGGTGCTGGCGGCGGAGGCGTCTCGTTTCACGAAGAAGAAGAGAACCGTGCGAGCACAGCCAGGGAAAGAAGATAACGGACAACAGTTGATATTTGATCGGATGGCTGGGAGGAGTGATTGACGCCAATCGGTTATTTCAGTCGATTGATAACAAGACACATCCTTATTATTTAGTTGTAGGCTTCGGTTCGATGACCGGCAAAAATAAAAGATCGTCCTTTCCTGACACTCTCTCAATTACATCAATATAATTGGATGAGACGGCGATAATGAATAGGAGGCTGCTTGTTCAGATCGCTCTCATGTTACACGCAGTCGCGCAACACGACGTGGCGCCGAGAATTTGATGCGCAGTCTGCTGTGGGCACCAGGCCGGGCTCCATGGCGCTCCAGTGCAACGTCATCTGAGAGAAACGACAGTGGCCCTAAAAATCATCGATGCCGACATTGGCCCTGTTTGGATACTCTAACTCTGCTAGAGGTTAGAGCTAGTTTCTAGCTCATGACTAACCCTAAACTAACTCTAGCCAAAGAGGTGTTTGGATGACAGGGTTAGATTGTTTATCTTGATCATCTTGGACAAACAGTTCCACTCCTTCACTCGCCGTGCTCCCTGTCCGGGGTACCAAAGGGAGTCCGGGATACAAGAAAAATAAATTCTGACCAATAAATTCAAAAATGTGCAATTGGAACAAGTTCACGAGCAGGATCGACATAATTTTGACCAATAAATTCAAAAATATGCAATTGGAGATATCATAATTTTGTCCATACAAATGAGATGTCCCAATTAAACGTACAAGTTCTCAATCAAGCATAGCGACCAGAGCTGTGGATGGCGACCAGAGCTGTGGAAGGCGACCATAGCTCCCGAGCGTAGCTGTGGACGGCGGTGGCCGAGCTAGAGGAGGCGGCGGCGCATGGAGGCTAGGACGCGGCGGCGCATGGAAGCTAGGGCGGCGGAGCATCGAGGGACGGCGGCGCATCTAGGGGCGGCGGAGCATCGAGGGGCGGCGACGCATCGCGAGCTGCGGATGGATTTTTTTTCCGAAACGAGTCGAGCGGATGGATGGGAGGACCGGTGCGGATGGATTTTTTCAGCGGGCCCCACCTCAACAAGCTCCAATTAGCACCCCTTGGTTGGGATAGTTTTTTGCGTGGGTTAGATGCAACTAACTCCACTCTAACCCTCCCGTTTGGATCCGTTAGGGTTAGTTGAGCTCCAACTAGCTCAAACTAACTCTAACCCATGGATCCAAACAGGGCCATTGTGTGTTACAGTGGCAAGCAAATCCAAGGGGAAGATCTCGTTCTGGCCTGGTGCGCTGTTTCTGTTTGCACGCGCATATGGTCACGTGGAAAACGAAGAAGGAATGTGACGTCAGTCCTGTGCACACTGAGCCTGTGGCCTGTGCTGAAGATTGGACAGGCAGCGAGATAAATGTACCTTGGTGGCTGGTGGTGGCCTTCCTGTTTCCTCCTGTCCTGATGCACTAATAACACTGGAGGAGGCTGGACTGATGGAGCAGCTGAAATAATGGCCTGGTCTATCTAGTCTTTACTACTTTTGTACTGTGGAATAATGTGGATATGACCCAAAGCTATCTTCTGCACACAATGGGCAGTGTGTTCCTCGTGTTTACACTATTTGCAGTGCAGTGTGTTCCTGAGTTCCTGACTTTGTGGCTTGATCTGTTTAGTCTTCATTGCTTAAGCACAAGGTGCAGTGCATACGGATCGCCTTTCCGGTGAAACGTATTGTCACACATTTCGTTGATAATCAATTTCATGCTAAGAAGTCGGCAGAACACTATTAAAACAGTCTAAACCAACCAGCTTTTCCACTAGCCGAACATGGCCTGCAGCCAGCGAAGTCCATGTCAAAAGCTTGGTGAAGCCTGGATATGAGAGTGATAGTGATGATGTATATTTTCCATATCTTTTCTCACCGATTGCGCTTACCATATCGACGACACGTGGTAGACATTTAGGCCCTGTTTAGTTCCTTTATTTTGCAATTTTTCTCTCTCGATTTCCGTGCTTCCTCTCATAATGCACGCCTCCCACTATATAAATTTTTTCTGTTTTTCACTCTCTCTTCTGGAACTAAACACACCCTTAGTTATCACATTGCATGGTTCCAGAGATAAAGTCTCATAATGGATTGCCGCATTTTTCGCGGGTTGTTTTGACACATTCAGCGATTACCAACTTATCTAGTACTCTCATATCCAGCAGACGTCCAGACGGAATGCTAAAGTGCTAGTAATAACATAGGAAAACGCCAAGAATATTTCCCTAGCTTTGTCATTAGATCACATGCAAGATAGAACGAAGCTACGCCGCCAATAATTCCACGCGACGCGAGCTGCGGCCAAGTTCAGCCCGAACTCTTCAACTCGAGGAGCGCCGGGTAACGCCCATGTCAAAAACAAAAAGAAGCGCATTTCCTTTGACCTGACTCGCAAGTCGCCCGCCCCCCTGCACGGCACGACTCGCTAACCCCGTGACAAAGGTTCCCTCGTCGGCCCGCAACGACTTTTGCCACCAGTGGCCAGCTATGCTCACGGCACGGCCGTTCCTAGCTCCCACGCGGCACGTGCTCTGAATCCAGCGCAAGCGCGCGGCCACAGGCACACACGTTGGCCACGTGCGCCGGCGATCCCACGGCTCTCCCCCGGAGATAAATCGAAAGCGAAGGCCGCGCCCAAACAGGGCCATACAGCGCACACGTCGCGCGCGCGCGCGACGCCAGAGTAGACTCGTGTATATAACCCGCCACAAGGCGCGCTGGGCGCCGCCTGCGCCACACCAACAGCACACACACCCGCCAGTGCAGCGAGGCCTTTTTTGTCCCCGTTCCCGATGGCCGCGCCGACGCCGAGGCCGTGGCCGCGCGGCGCCCTGCTCGCTCTCGCCGCCACCGTCGCTTGGCTCGGCGCCTCGGAGGCCGGGGCCGCGTCGCCGGCGTCGGGCGGCGCCGCCGACGTGCTGCGGCGGGCGCGGCAGGCCGAGTTCGCGGCGTGGATGGCCGGCGTCAGGCGGGCCATCCACGAGCGGCCCGAGCTGGCGTTCCAGGAGCACGAGACGAGCGCGCTGGTGCGGAGGGAGCTCGACGCCATGGGCGTCGCGTACAGGTACCCCGTCGCCGGAACGGGCGTCGTCGCGGCCGTCGGCACCGGAGGCCCGCCGTTCGTCGCGCTGCGCGCCGACATGGACGCGCTCCCGCTGCAGGTACGCTCACGCTCCCATTCCTTTTTCAATTTTTCCGGACTGTGTTTTTGCGTGTTCGTTTTGGAATTCGAGTTTTGGAACGCGTCGTGCTGTGCAACGAAGATGAACAGCTAGCCGAGGTTCCGCCGCAAATTGGACAATAAAATTCAAGTGCCTAGTACGGTACTAGGAGGATATATTATGCAGTGCCATTTGAGCTACTATAATGGCACTATGTTTCATTAGGAAAGGAAGGAACGGCGCTAGAAATCGAGCTATGCTAAAGTCATGCGTACGGGTCGAAGTGTCTTTCGTCGTGTAAAGTGCAAAGTCAAGCATGCTAACATCTTGAATCTTTGAATATACACTTCGTGGAAAAGATAAGTACAACCGGGACAACCGGTAAGGTTTATCCAAACAGGAAGCATCGTATCCGGGCGCATGTTTTAACCTCACAGCGAGTTGACTCAATTTTTTTTGCTCCAAAGCTGCACTTTGCATTCCCTAATCAAATTTTAATTTTTTTTCTACGACAAACATTCAAGCTTTAATTTCCATGGCCTCGATCTAAACCTGTTTTCAATTTCTGTGGATCAGGAGGAGGTCGAGTGGGAGCACAAGAGCAAGGAGGCGCGGAAGATGCACGCCTGCGGCCACGACGCGCACACAGCAATGCTGCTCGGCGCCGCCAGGATCCTCCATGAGCGCCGCCACGAGCTGCAGGTTTGGCCGCAACTTGAGCTTAATTCGTCTCCTTCCGCCGATCCTTTCACTGTCACGCACACTATCTTCCGCGCACCCTTTCCAACGGCATCTTATAGTACTTGTTTCTCTCCCGGTTGTCGTCGAGCACCTTACCCCTGCTGTGTGCGTGTCACCTTGTAACAGTTAGCTGAATTTGGAGTCGCCTTATTTGAAATTCTTTAATTGTCACGTTGCGCGGTTGCATATTCCGCGCGATCATTTATGCAGGTTTCATTCAGGATATTATAGTTGGCGCGAGCATTCATTCGTTTGTTGCCAAGTCATTTTCCCGCTTGATGCTTGAGATCTCTAGCTTCCCTTTCAAGCGATCGGGATGAACCTGCCAATTCGGCTCGGCATCTTTCTTTGTTGTGTCCTCTTTATCTTCTTCTAAAAAATTCCTGGTAATTTAGCGATTGGATTTGCTTTGTCTCTCCTCACTCCTTAAGACTTTAGACAGGTGGTATCTACTAATTGTTTGAACACATAGTAAAATTGACTATAGCTAGTTAAGGGGACAAAAAAAGGTGAGCTATAGGAAGCACACTGACACACACATATTGCACAGTCTAAGTTATGTTCTAAAACCTGCACATCAGATAGAATTTCTCCTCCTTGCAAACAAGAAACTAAATATTTTCTTGGGACACGCCAAGCGTCTTCTTCTATCATGCCTGTGTCCCACGAAGCGCGATGTTTGCCAGCGAAGGTGTGCGTGTTGTCACTCATTGATGAAATAATATGGAAGTTTTTGTTTTATTGGTATTTTGAACTCTTTTGGAGGCGTCTTTCGAAAAAAAACTCTTTTGGAGGTGTACTAATCATTAATTACCTTGAACGCAAGAAGTTTGAACATAGTGGCATAGAGTGCACGCACGCCTGAGTCCCACTCCGATCTGGTAGAACTGTCTCTTCTGGCGGTGTAGCAGTGTTCAACTAGCTATTGGACTGCAGAGTCCTTTTATTATGAAAACTAGGCTTTGGCAACATGTAATAATGAACGCGAAGAAGAAATGTTACTGATAGAGCACGTGGCTTTTATGGATGAGTGCAGATTAAGCTCCCCTTCCTCAACCTTATTTTATGAAAAAATTAAAATCAAAAGATGTGTAACTCCCTTTCATTTAGTTTTGTTTGTTGTCGTCGTTGAGAGTTTTCCTTTGGGATATTTGCTATACAATCTTGTTCTTGCGTGCAGCACAATCTGGTTCGCTAATAACATGTAACATATGAGATCGTCAGCAAATTAGTACTGACCATGAGATGCGCTCGTGTTCTTCGAACTGGAGAAGCTCAGCAATTTTGTTGTCGCTACAATTTCAATGTGCATGAAAACGTAAGAAATTGACAATAATACTCACGTGAGTAATAGCCAAAGCTCTAACTCTCGTGCAGGGTACGGTGGTCCTCCTTTTCCAGCCTGGCGAGGAGGTGGGCATTGGCGCCAAGAAGATGGTGGAGGCCGGCGCCGTGGACAACGTCGAGGCCATCTTCGGGTTCCACGTCACCGTGATGCTCCCCACAGGCGTGGTGGGCTCCAGGGCCGGCCCATTACTAGCCGGGTGCGGGTTCTTCGAGGCGGTGATCACCGGGGTGGGCGGCCACGCCGCCATTCCCCACAGCTCCGTCGACCCCGTCGTGGCCGCCTCCAGCGTCGTCCTGAGCCTGCAGAGCCTCGTCTCCCGTGAGGCCGACCCGCTGGATTCCCAGGTGGTGACCGTGACGAGGTTCCAAGGCGGCGGCGCCTTCAACGTGATCCCGGACTCCGTCACCATCGGCGGCACGTTCCGGTGCTTCTCCGGCGAAGGGTTCATGCGCCTGAAGCGTCGGATCGAGGAGGTCATCGTGTCGCAGTCGGCCGTGCACCGGTGCGCGGCGTCCGTGGACTTCGGGGTGGGCGGCAGCCCGCTGCTCCCGCCCACGGTGAACACGGCGTCGCTGCACGCGCACTTCGAGGCCGTGGCGGCCGAGACGGTGGGCGCCGCCAGCCTCCGCGGCGCCATGGAGCCGTGCATGGGCAGCGAGGACTTCGCGGCGTTCGCGGAGGCCGTCCCGGCTTCCCACTTCTACTTCGTCGGGATCTGGAACGAGGGCGCCGGCGCCGTGCACGCCGCGCACTCGCCGCACTTCGTCGTCGACGACGACGCGCTCCCCTACGGCGCCGCCATGCACGCCAACCTCGCCGCGGGGTACCTGCGGCGCCGCGCGGCGTCGGGCGGGCAGCACGGGGACTCCCACCACGACGAGCTGTAGCGCGCGGCGGCCTGTCGCGACCTCGGAGCGGCCGCGGCGCCGGCGGCGTTAGGCCCCCGCGCTCGCGCGCGCCCAAGGCTGCTTGATGAGCTCAGTGAGGCCCGAGTTGCAGGTGGCGCCTGTCGTCGTCGAGTACTTGCCACGCGTTGGGGCGCTGGGATTCAATTCGGTGTTCGGATGTAGAGATGTAGTCTGACAGATCATGCTGCTCGGTGCGTGAGGGGGTGTAAAGCTGCTGGTCAATGTCACGATGTGATTCTCGGTGCCTGATAGAGGTGCTCACGTCCGAATTCTGATGCGAGAATGAGAGCTCGTAAATGAAAGGTGTAATGCTCCCTGATGGACTACACACATACATTCAAGGGAGCTGTTCGCGCCGGTGCCGGCCTATCGACAAACCAGTAACTTCATAGCAAGAGAGTCTGAATACTGATATGAAATGTCTGAATCGTTACAAACAGATGGTCTGCACAAGAAGGTAGAAAAACACAACAAACTAACACAAGAACAGATGAGCTCCTAAATACATGTAGGAATGGGGAGGGGGGGAAGGGCACATAAGGCAGATGATCCTGAAAGAACAGCAACGTCTTGGCGTGTAACAGACTCGGGTCCTGTCACCTCCGGCACACGCTGTGGCCTCGAACTCAGTGGCGCAGGCCGCCGAAGAGGAGCGCCACGGCGGGGCAGAGGACTGCGGCGACGAGAGAGGAGGAGAGCGCGGCGGCACCACCGGCCGTGGGGCTCGGCGTGGGCTCGTCGGCGGCCATGGCGACCCCCGCGAGGGAGGACACGGCCACGGCGGCGATGACGACGGCGCGGACGGCCTTGGATGCCATTTCGCTACGGTGAATCTTGCAGGCTTTGCTCCGTGCACGGTAGAAAGCAGGACAAAATGGACAAGAAGCCGAGAGCGAGCGATCGAGCTGGAGGAGGTGTTGTACTGGGGTGCGGTGCGGTAGATAGGTGAACGGCGCCTGTTATTTATAGGTGGAGGACCGTGAGGCTGGAGCCGGAGCCACCACGTTCGCGGTCTGGCTGGCCTGGGCTGGCATGCCTGCCTATTGCCTGCCTACCAGAGACAGCTCACGATCAACGGCTGGTAGGCCCCGTGCAGTCATGCATGCCCTAGCTGCATGTTCAGTGTTCATCGATGACATGAGAGTTGACGTGCAGGTCCAGTCCAAGGCGCGTTCACTTCTTGCATTTGGCACTGCCAGAGCACACCAGTTCAGGACCTGCAGGCCGACGGACAAGTTCAGATGCAGGTGCTCCACTTGTGCCCTGTTTAGATGTTTCGCGAAATTTTTTTCGAATATGTTCCTTCACATGCATGACATATTAAATGTAGTCGAAAAAAATAATACATTATATGGATGGAGTGTACTTCGCGAGACGAATCTAATGAGCCTAGTTAGATCGTGATTAGACAATAAATTGCTACAGTAAACATGTGCTAATGACGGATTAATTAGACTCATTAGGTTCGTCTTGCGATGAACTGACATACTCTGTAATTAGTTTTGTAATTAGTCTATATTTAATACTTCAAATGTGTGTCCGACATACTGTAAATTTTTTCGCGAAACAATCTAAACGCGGCCTTGGATAATTTGCTTGTTTCCCGCAGTCATTTTGCTAAAGGTTGTTCAGACGTAACGATGTGAACTTTGATTTGAAAAACCATGGGAGCCACCGGAAACGGAAAGGCGGCCGAGTGGACCGCGCGCGCCACATGCCGCCTCGCCAAAGCGTTCCCCCAATGCAATAACGACGAGCGGGCCGGCCTCGCATCTCAGTCTCATGGCGTCCATCGTTTTCCTTTGGATCCGCCCACGAAGACGACAGAACGGCGAAGGTTTAGAGGCCGGGCGATGGTTCTGAGTCAGAATTGTGGGCTGTAGCCGCCGCACCTGTTCCTTGGCTGGATGCCAACTTGCACTTCAGAAAGCGCTCGGTGTGTCGATAGTCGATACCACCGAGGTGATTTTCGTCTGATAAACTGAACTACCGAACGCCGAAATCGACCTTTAACACCCAGCGATCCTCTGGATGGGGAATTGGGAACAACTCAACAACAGATTTACGCTACTGAATTGTTCATGGCTCCATAGGCTTTGGTTCCATCTACGGAGTACGAATGTACGATCGAGACCGCGTACTGACTTTGGAACAGCCAAACAAAGATAAGCAAATGTTGGAGCCTGCACCATATCTCCATAACGGGTGTCACTACTAAATCAAGCCGGGCTAATGAGTGACCTGAACCGCTCCAAGAATCTCACACCGCAGCACAGGAGGGCCCCGAACTAACAGTGGATATGTGGTGGAGTGTCCTGGCAAAGCTAGTGGAGAATTCTGCCACTTGACAGCGCAAATAATGGGATGTTGATCACCGGGGTGACTAGCTGAGCGTGGGAGCAGTTCAACCGTGGCCATTTTTTGAATCACAATTTAGTATAGTACTCCGTACATTAGTTTTGTCAGCCGTGTGGCATAGACATTGATTTTTTGAGTCGCTATAATTAGAAACCTTATTCAGATAGAAATTCTTGGCGCGCTACTGTCCCTGCTCGGATTCCCTTTTTGATAATTTGTCTTAATTGTAATTTTTTTGGAAGCTTTTTTAAAGAAGAGTTTTCATGACAAATCGTATGATCTTTTTTCAGAAGAACTTTGATAAAACTTATTCAAACAATTTCGAAAAATAAACTTGTTCATATAAATTTTTTAGGGGGCAGTAGGACACCTGGCCTTTCGGCCCGATCGAGTGTGTGCCCACGGATTAGTATTAAGCATCTCCAGCGAATTACTTATTTTTCTTTCTAATACCAAAAATGGTTTTTTGATGATGAGAGATGCTCTAACGGATTACCAATCCAATTTCCATAATCAAAATTTTTTATGATCACTAAAATATACACCTTTCTCTCACCCTAAACAAAGGGGATTCATTTCTCTATCCTATTCATGAGTACGATGTGTTTTTATAATCTAGTGGAGCACTAGTTAACAAAAAAAGCAAAAAAAAAAAAAAAAAAAAAACTATTGGTAAGAGAGCGGATATACAGGTGATGGAGGACGATAGTCTACTGGAGATACTGTAAGTCATTGCCGTTGTGGATATGTCTGCAAAAGAAGAGTTGAAACCAAATGGCTAGAACCAACCTGCCGATTATAACATTCATGGTACACAGATATTCTGAGTGCACATAAAGGCTTAAGGCATTATCTGTGATGGGTAAGACAGAGAACATAGCCCAGGAGGTTTTTGAGGCACCTACTTATACAAGTTTCAATTGTAATTTATTTAGACGAGTTAGGCCCTCAGGCAAAGAAAGAGCAAACAAAGAAACTAGCATATTTGATTAGTCAGGTTGTTTTGTCGCCAGATGATGATGCCAAAGATGGTACCAAGCTTCAACTCTACTAATCCAACAAGTCAGCTTAGCACTCGTGTAGTGTGGCTGTACTAATGAGACCATTATGTTCTTGTAATTGGGTAGAGGCATAACGAAAACTTATGATGTACTTGTAGGAGACAGAAGAAAAGGGTAATCTTTACATAAAGGCGCCATCTTTAGTTCAGAGGAGCCAAAGATTTCACAGGAATTCACGTAAAATCTAGATAAATCGCCACAATAATAGAATGTGTGAAAAAGGTCTGGTCGTCCGTCGTCCTAATAAAGCAGTCGATCTCCTTTGATGGCACTAGTGGTTAATGGTGCCTGGGCATGGGGCAGAATACCCTAAACAGAAGCGGTAGCACAACACCCTAAACCTTGTAAATATATAAACACATCAAACATAATACAAGCAATTCTCCATTACCTTCCCAAACTGATCAATCCATTACACAATAGCAAGCATACAGAATATACAAATTTCAGTATCAGTTTGGCATTATTTGTAATATGTTCAAGCTAAATACCATCAGACCGGAGACATTTGCAGTTTTACCAGAGAATTGCACTGGAATTTGTTACATCCAACTTATCAAGCAGTAGCATCAGCAGGTGCAGTGGGCTCAGCCTCCCAGAATGAAGTCTTTTTGCCTGTCTTTGAAACAGTCTGCAGAACTGCATCAGGTGTTACATTACCCTTCACCGTGACCTTCTGCTCCTTGATGTCTACATCGTAAGACTCAACACCTGAAGCAACCACATGACCACCACATAAGTTTAGATTTAGAAACTGCAACATACTGATTGGGCAATATGTTCAGAGTCAAACTGCACATATTTAATTGGGCAATATGTTCAGTGTCAAACTGCAAAACGTTCAATTTTCTTCCGCATGAGTCAGGCATTTAGTGCTAGTATAGTATTGAAGCAACTGATTTACAAGTTAAATCAATAACATATTGTTAGACTTCCAAGGACCAATTATTTCATTAGAACTACTCTAGGCTTATCTAACACATATAACAATGTTAGAGCAATGTATTTCCATTAGAACTATATTCACATAAACAGAGAGAAATTTCAGAGTAGGACTAGCCAGCAAGTTAAATGTTGATGTTTAGACTTTAGGCTAATTAGAGATAAAATTGCATTGCTGAAACTAGAACTAGCTGTTTCTATCCTTTGAAACAATAAGTTCGAGGAAAACGGGACAGCATGCCCAGCCTCTCTAATAACATTCAAGTTCTAATGATGAATTCACTTTATTAGCCCATTTACTTGGTAACTAGCCCCAATGAAGAACATTTAGAAAAGAATGCAAGTTTGTTCTACATATTCTATAGTTCATTTTACCAGAGCCCAACCCAACACCAGCTGCATAGCTTGACCAGGGTTGCTTGAGAAAGCTAAGATTTTGTTTGAAGCTCTGAACAAGTGAAACAGAATGTTGTACCCAATTCCAGACTTGCAGGAACGAATTGAAATAGCTGACAATCAGAAAAACAAGAGAAAACGTTAAGCAAGAGAAACAAACCAACCTTCCATTTTGCCCAGAACCCGCTTAACTGCTCCAACACAGCCTTCACAGGACATGCCAACCCTGAGTACGACAGTCTGCATCACAGCACCCATTTTTTCGGAAATTAATATTTTCTGCTGAATGGAAGAGCAAAATGGGACGTGCTTCTCCAGATTCCATATAAATATTATATGAGTTTCTGCATCCCATCAATATGGTGAAAAAGTAGTTTTCCACAAACCTCTTTATATGAAGACCAATAGATGAATTACAAATATCATACTATTCTATCACATAGCAAATATGTTCTACCATGACTGCACAATCCTAAGGCAACTCTGCTCATAACATGGTTAACCTCTTCCGACGTGAAAAGATAGAAACTAGCAATGACAATTTGTGCACAGCACAGTAGTTTCAACCATTTTTTGGAGTCAACATAGATTGTCCTCCCAGCTTTATTATCATCAAGTCATTTTTGCGAAAAATTATCATCAAAATCTAAAATAGCTATATTCACTAGATAAATTCATTGAAATGAAGTACTTCCTCTGTTCCAAATTATAGGTTGTTTTGGCTTTTTTAAGTTCATAAACTTTGCTATGAATCTAGACATAACGTTTATCTAGGTGCATAACAAAGATTATGAACCTAAAAAAACCAAAACGACCTATAATTTGGAATGGAGGTAGTACTTTTCAACGAGCATAAACAATTAGAAACATTAACAGTCATCCTGATATTTACATTACTGAAGCTTGGTGGTCCTCAAATAAATAACTCTAATGGACTATCATGCCATAAAGTCGTCGCATCTGGCCTAACCAAAACCCAAAATTGTCTGGACAAGGGGCATTTTTTTCACAGCATCAATGGGAAAAAAAACATGCTCGGGCATAAAAAATGAATCAACATTAGATCTATGTAGGTTAAGCATAGCTGATCCCCTACAGATCAGGCCCTAAATCTACCCGCAGAGAAATTGTCGAAAATTGTTTTGGGGGAAACGGATCGTTTGGTACTAAAAAACATCACTACCAATCTTAAGCGAAGGGTGGCGCCCGAAATTCGGCACGGAAATTTCACAGGGGGGATAGGACTGCGTTACCTGGGCCATCGCGAGAGGGGAGAAGTGGACTGATCTCTCAGGAGAGCGAGGGGCGAAGGGGGCGCGGGATCGGGGAGCTCTTGACCGAATCAGCGGAACGGAAGACTCCCGACGGGCACGGCGGTGGATAAATACAGGCGGGGGTGGCGTCAGGAAACACGCAATGGGAGGGGAAGAAAAGGACGGACGCGTTTTCGCTTTCCTTTTTTTTTTGAGAGGAACGCGTTTTCGCTTTCTGATCGCGCACTGACAGATGGGCCCAAAACGGTGGGGTCGCGGGGACGGTGGCTGCTGGGGGCCGATTCGGGTTTTTTTTTTTCGTGGGGGGACCTGGGACCCGGAGGTATACACGGCCAAACGGGCCGTGCCGGCCCGGCACGGCACTAGCACTATGCGGCACGGCACTGTACGGCACGACACTATGCCGTGCCCGTGCCTAGCCGTGCAGTGCTACCTCGGGCTGCCGTGCCGAGGTCGCGGCACTGGCATGGCACTACGTGTGGCGAAGCCGTGCCGAACCGTGCCATTGGGCACGGCGGCCCGCCGTGCCTGTGGCGGCCCGCCGTCACAGCGCTCCGTCGAAGGTGGAGGCGGTTGGAGTTTGGAGGGAAAGGTGGGTGTTTTAACTTAGGGTTTTGATATTAGGCCTTAGATGGGCTGTAGGTGGGCTGTTAAAAAGGCCAAATTTGCAGGAATATCGTGCCACCATCGTGCTTTTGCCGTGCCGACCATTAGTCGTGCCGTGCCCGTGCTAGTGCCGCGGGCCAGACCTGCGGCCCAGACACTATCTAGACCGTGCCTCGTGCTAACACTGGCATTATAAGGTCGTGCCCGTGTCATGCTAGGGGCGTGCTTTTTCGAGCCGTGCTCGTGCTGGCCCATTGGGCCTGGCCCATCGGGCCTGGCCCATTTGGCCAACTATATCCGGAGGTGTACGGGGGAGGGTGTGTAGCCCCCCACCAGCCCATATAGCTTGTGCCTTTTGTCGTGCCGCTCTCATCACCGTTTCCCGTATACCAGCGACCTTTTGATTCAATCAGAGAGGAAAAACTGCGCTGACGCATGCGCTTGTGCCTTGGCATCCGGCATCCCTGGCGGCTGGCGTGCCGCGTGACGCTTGCGCTGACGCTGCCGGTGCCATCAGTCTTCTGCTGCCCCGGCCCCCTTTTCAAAAAAAAGTCTTCTGCCCCGGCCCTGCGCCCCTCGTTAAACCCACACCCGCGTTCCCTCCTCTGGCACGCGCAGCAGGCAGCAGCACGACGCCGCGCCACACGCCCACACCCTCTGAAGCCGCCACCCCAACAGGAAGCTGCGGCGGCGGCGCGGGGGACAGGCGTAACACCTGAGGGTGCCCACGGCCATGAGCTCCGCGGCGGCGGCGATGACGGGGGCGGGGAAGGTGGTGTGTGTGACCGGCGCGTCGGGGTACATCGCGTCCTGGATCGTCAAGCTGCTCCTCGCCCGCGGCTACACCGTCCGCGCCACCGTGCGGGACACCGGTGCGCGTCCTTTTCCCATCCGCCCCCATTTTCTCACCTTCCCGCGATCCGCCTCTAGGGGATTCCCTATCGTAGTTGGTGCGCTGTGCTTTGGGATTTCTGTGATGCTTTGATTGGATTATTATGCAACATTGGTGATCCACGAGTTGTGTAGGGGACCTGAATGTTCGATTCTATGAAGATAATTTGGGTCTGGTTGATTGGAAACAGTTTTGCATCCTTCTCTGCTGTTAATTCGTGGATTCACGGTACTTGGCACACAGATTAGAGGGGATGCATATGCATCTCGTATGTACGGCACCTACATTAAAGTTCAAAGGACATAGGTAGCTTGCATTCCTAAAGCTTGGTCCGATTGTTGTACCATCAGAACCGAGACCTATGACATCGAAGTTTGTTAGCCTTTAGGTTTCTTTAGTGATTTTTGGCATCGACAAGCTACTGATAAAAAAAACATGCTGGTTAACTGTTAACTTCAGGGAGCTCGCTTTCTTTAGTGATTTATTGACTTAGACAAGCTACTTACAACCCTTGGTCCACAGCTGTGTGGTTTTTTATTTATGTGGTCATGATCGAGGATGGTTATGCTTGCTTGGCATTTTGAGGGATGTAAAATTAAAGCTTACATAATTCGAGGATGATATGGATCCTTGCGAATCTTTGATGGAGAATGAACTTGTTCCATTTTCCAAAGAAAAGAAGGGAGAGGCATTGCCTCTACTTCATTTTATTACTTCCTCCGGTAACAGATATAAATAGTTTTAAGGTTTGTCCTAAGCCAAACTTTTTAAGCTTTAACCATCAAAAGCTGAAATTCCAAATAGTTTTGCAATTAAGGTTGATGCTCTTATTATCATGAAAAGTAATACTATCATAATATGTAACTCCTATATTTGAAATATTTTCTTTTATAGAAATTGACAGTCAAAGTTGTACCGTGTAGATTGTGTTGATGTCCTAAACTTTTATTCTTGTGATCAGAGGAACACTAAAATGAAAACACACGCAAGATTAGCATATGGCACAGTCCTTGCATCTCACAGCTCCAATGTTAGAGCATAACCAAGAATTGCAATTTTCGGCTTCATGAGTCATCAACATTGTTGCCTTCCTTTTTTCAGCTGACCCAAAGAAAACATTGCACTTGTGTGCGTTGGATGGAGCTAAGGATAGGCTGCACTTATTTAAAGCTAGCCTGCTAGAAGAGGGCTCTTTTGATGCAGCGGTTGATGGGTGTGATTGTGTCTTTCACACGGCATCTCCGTTTTATCACAATGTCAAGGACCCTAAGGTTTGTATTATTACCACTTGATATGTGTCATAGGTTGCCATGTTTATTAAATCTCAGTGATATATTCCCTTGAAGAAACATGTTGTCATGAGAGTGTTTATGTATATTAAGTTTAAGCTTCACTTTAATAGATGTACTGTTCTTTAGCATAGGAACTAACATGTCATTCAGGTTGTCACAGAGAGTCACTCCCTTAGTTGACAGGCTGCAGCATTGTAGTTCAATGTGCATATTTTTAGTCTTACATTCTTACTGACTGATGTGCCATGGATTGTCCTTTTGGTATTTGTCCACTGACTACCATGCCCAGTCCTACTCATTTTCCTTTTACAAATGTAAGTCCTCTTCTATTTTATTTCCAACAAGTAAAATTTTAAAAGGTTTAAATAAGCAAAATACAACAGCTTCGGGAGACGAAGAACGAGGTTCTCAACAATTTATTTTGTGATTTCACATTGTTGGAGTTGGACCCATATATTAGCCTTTAACGTCTCTTATGAAGTTGTCAATTTTGTTAGTTATCTTGATGAGTTCTACATTATTTTCTTTAAGTTATAGTAAGGAGTTCTACATTGTTTTGGTTTGTATGTGTACCCTTCAGGCTGAGTTACTTGACCCAGCAGTCAAGGGAACACTTAATGTTCTTGCTTCATGCAAGAAAGCTTCAATTAAAAGAGTGATTATTACATCATCCATGGCTGCTGTCGCCTACAATGGGAAGGCAAAAACTCCTGATGTTGTAGTTGATGAGACATGGTTTTCTGATCCAGAAGTTTGTGAAAAGAATCAGGTATGTGCCTTCACTTAGCCATAAATAATGATTGCTTCATGGGCTTATTAATTGATGAATGAGTTTAACTTGCACAATACACTTTGCTTATTCTGGTTCCTGTTTATGTTCCCACTTTACCTGTGTTTTAATGTCCTTCATGAGAATTGTTTACTTGTGATTTGTTCATTGAAAATAAGTGCTTTCAATAGTACTGTGTTGTTTATTATGGTTACTTTGGCGGTTTAGCCCATGAACTCTTTGTTCCAGAGGAGATGTGCATAATGCAAGACTCCACCAGATATATAATAGGCTAGGTTTATTTCTTATGTGAAGGGTGATCTCATCATTACATAAATGCTTGTTACCCCAATACTCCCCTCTATTCATAACTGTTTGTTACCGTTGGCATTTGGACACAAGTTTGACCCATTCATCTTATTCAAAAATTATGTAAATAACTTTTTTTTGGCTTGTTTTATCATTAAATGTACTTGAAGCATGACTATATTTTGGCATGTTTGAACTAAAAATTTTAATACGACAACGGCCAAACATTGTGATCAAAGTCAATGGTGACAAACATTTAGGAGCGGAGGGAATAGTTTCTTATTTTGAGCCCAGTTTCTGGCCGGAGACCTTTTCTTGAACATGCAGCAGAGTTGCGTATCATTTTATTAGTACATCCGGATCTCTAAACCTACTATATATAACATGGCGGCAGCCGGACTACAAGAGCAGGGATAGAAGGGGCTAACCCTACTAGATGTTGGCTCAACCTCAGGTGATCTCCCTGATCAACCCCAGAGAACACACACACACGCAGAATGGGTGCGACCCCATGAGCTGCAGCTGCTCCTTGTTATATTCACAAAGGGGTGAAACAAAGTAAAAGGGGTAGCTTTTACAAGATATGGTCTCCAACTACACCAACAGTCACTATTGCTACCACTACTAGTCACTAAGTTGCCATACCTCAACTAGTTCTACTACCACTAGTCAGCTACAGCCTGTTGCCGTCCTTGTACAATGGCAAGGCTCTGATGAGCTGTGAAAGCTCTATGTACCTAGCTAGGAAGATAATGGAGCAAGAGCATGGGTAATTATCTATCACTAGATTGGTATTCTATTTGCTTGCCTTAGTTGATACATCTCTCATTATATAGAGAGGTTTACTTGACGTTTAAGCAAGAATCTAATATTATCTCTAAACGTAATCCTAATGGGTTGGCCAGTCGGCCCAGCCAACTGCCCATGACAGCTTCATTGTTGATCCCACATAACTGATGCTGCTTGTCAGTAGGAGTATTTTGCTGCCTGATGAGAGTTCTTTCAACATTTGTTGATCTCACTTGGCAAGTAAATATGCCAGCAATTTTTCACTTTATTTTATTGTTCCATCTGAATGATCTTAGGAAGTGTATTCCCACCGTCTTTCCATTTTGAGAATTGGTACATGAACTTTGGATAGCTTCAGTTCTGCTATCATTCTATTGTCTAATGCACATCCTTCTACAGCAATGGTATATTCTGTCCAAGACACTTGCGGAGGAAGCTGCTTGGAAGTTCTCAAGGGACAATGGACTTGAAATAGTTACGATAAACCCTACAATGGTTATTGGTCCCCTACTGCAGCCTACACTAAACACTAGCGCTGAAGCTATACTGAAGCTAATCAACGGTATGTGGCTTGACTAACTAAATTTCCTAGACTGACCAGTATGCACAGTAGAAATTCATGCACCCACAGACTTTTTGGCTGTCATTTGTTCAAGGAAATGCTTGTTAAAACAGTAAGACACTTTTTCCCAGTACAAATCCTACACATAAGAAGCTCAGAAAAGTTGAACCTATATAGTATTTCAATCGAAATTATGTTCTCTTTTACCTTTACCTCTGGAAACCTTGGGGTTTACTGGAAAAATGATACTAAAACTGAATCATTCTCTTAATGGTCACTTGTCCTAACGCCGCAACTCAAATACATACGTAATCAGTTACATAATTCTCATGTTCTGTGTGAATATGTGGTAACATGGATCTCATAACTACCTTATGTTTGCTTGGAACCTATTACAACTTAGCAAGGGCACTGTAAGCTTATATCACTAGCAGTATAGCTGCCTTCAGACTAGCTTACAACAGCTGTTTTGTTTTTTTTATGGTCAACAACACCTTCCCTTGTGAAAACCATTTCTGGGAAGGAAATAGAGTAGTGTGCCTCTATAAGAAACTGTATTGTATTTCTGTCTATAATAAGAATAAGAAATTGAAGAGTGTTAGCTAGTCATTTGGGCTGGCCCTTTGGGCCATAGGTAGCAGGACACGCCGGCCTCATTGGCCGTGCAGCTCTCCCCTCAGGGGCTGTATAGATAGATATTGGAGTCGGCTCTCCCCTCGAGGGCTGTATAGATAGATATTGAATTAGGCAAGGATCTTCGTCGGATGGTATTGTTCTCAACACCTAGATCATCCTTGCCTATATATATATATATATATATATATATATACTCGAGCATTGCTCTCCATAATCTATCTATTATTCCATGCAATCTCTATTGCTTTCAAAGAGACATAATGCATTCCTTCTCAATTTCTCACAGGGTCATCTACATATCCTAATTCCAGCTTTGGATGGGTAAATGTTAAAGATGTTGCCCTTGCGCATATCCTTGCATATGAATTACCTTCAGCTAATGGAAGATATTGCATGGTTGAAATAGTTGCTCACCATTCAGACCTTGTCAACATCATCTCTGAGATGTATCCCGCCATTCCTCTTCCTGGCAAGTAAGTTGATGATCTTAACAACATGCATCATGCTATTTGATGCCTCGCGAACTGGCCATTAGCTGATGCAAAACTTTTTACAAATATTATTCGTTTGGAATGTTGCTTCTCTTTTAGTTTTCAAAACGTTTTCAAGGAATTAAATTAAAGATTTTCCTATCGTGCCATTGTCAAGCGTTCAGCATTCCTCTGGTGCTCATGTCTTAAGCTACTGCTTACACTACAAGTTTTGGCAATGATGTGTAAGAAACTGAGAGTGTGTTCGTCATGGCAGGTGTGCAGATGATAAGCCATTTGTGGCAACCTACCAGGTATCAAAGGAGAAGATAAGAAGCTTAGGGATTGAATTAACTCCACTGAATACAAGTCTCAAGGAGACAATCGAAAGCTTGAAAGAGAAAGGTTTCGTTACTTTTGACCCCATCAATATGTGAAACAGAAGAGGATATGCATTATGCATAATTAGTGGGATAAACTTCACAAGATACACTACATAGTTTTTGTTATGTAAGGTGATCTCAAATAAATGGAGGCATGTTGTAGTTTGTGTTGCATCTGTTATATCTTCCTGGGCCTGAGACGACGCACATGGTAATATGGTACATAATAATTGGATACTACAGTCTTGGCACAACTTTCTTCATTAACCAATACACTGATGAAGAAGCTATTCTCCTATTATTTGATAGCAAGGCAAAGTAAATATGCCATTGCTCACACGAACAAAACAAGGGCATTTGAGCGCACCTAGAGTTGCTACAGAAGTATTACACTTAGTTAACAACTCATGATAAGCAATTATCATTTATATGCCATAATGAACGGTATATTACTTGATTCTTTTGACAATTCTGGAACAGAAAACCATGTCTCATCAACTATAACATCAGGAGTCCTAGGGTGCCCATTGTAGATAAGGGCAGTCCCAACCCAAGAAACTACTCATAGTTTCTATAACATCCACATCATCAAGAAACTAGTACAAGACACTACACTCCCAATGCAAACACCACAATCTAATGCTTGAATTTAATACTACTCATCTCACATAATGTCTTGGATGGCGTGTAGAAACTAGGTCTCATGCAAGACCTGGTTTCCTTCTCTTTCATCATTTAATCTATTGCCACATCATCTTTTATCCTATGTGGCAGCTCATTTAATTCTATGGAAACTATCATAGTCATTGGGTTGGGACTGCCCTAACAGCAGCTATGGATGGCGTTATAATCACTCTTTTAACATAAGCTTTCTTTCACGAAGAACATTAAGCGTTCCCTTGACTGTTGGGTCTAGTAACTCGGTCTGAAGGGCATACACATGTGAACGAGATAAAAAATGTATAAATATATAAAGGTTTTCCGAAACTTTCTTTTGGTTACTTACTTATTGTAAGGGTTTCGTATATGATAATTGAATATTATTAATAAAATAAAAGTGAGACTATAAAATGCAAAAGTCATAACTTGATAAACAAATAGGATGATATGGTAGCCTCTGTAAAATCCAAGTGAGCTTTGGAATTCGAAAGGGCAATACCTAGCTAAATTAGCAATTAAGAAAGTAAAACTAGAATAGTGTACATTGAAGTAGAATGGCATTACACTACTGCACGGACCGTTATTCTAATCGGCCCATCCTAATCGGTTTCAAGTACACCGGTGCGAAAAAGTCATTAGAGCCGGCACTATAGGCAGTGCTACAGTATTTTACGAGGCACAACTTTTGGGCCGGTGCGATTAAACATTTACCTTAGCCGGTCCTTATATGACCGCTTCGAATAGATATTGTTAGCGACTTATAGTAGGCCAGCGCGATTAGTGTGGTATTCGAAGCGGCTTATTGTACGTCGGTTCGATTATACACGTATTCGAAGCGACTTTTAATATGCCGGCTATATTGGTACGTATTACAAGCTGCTGAAGCATGCCAGCACAGATATGTTGCATTTAATGAAGTCACTGCTTCTTACTTTCTCCAATTTACCTTTCACACTGGCTCTTTTTCTTGCAAATGAAGCAATGTCCATCCATAGAGTTTTGTGAAGATGCGGAGGCGAAATTGGTGTCGGGCCGGTATAGCTTAGGCCGTCTCCATCGATCAATCCAAATAGCCAGCTGATGTGGTGATCTGACTGAATAAAGAAATAGAAAAATGAAACTGCTGTAAGAGGAGGGCAGCATGTCAAGAGACCAATAGTTTTTTGGTAGATGTGCGAGCTAGCCGCTTTCGACCAGGTGGAATAAATTACAATATATGCTAGCTATTCGATAGATCACTGGAGAGGCCCTTAGCATTGGGACGCCTATTGGTGCGGGTCCAATTATGACGGAGTCTTGTTCCTCGATTCTTTCAAAGGTGATTTTTCACTTTAACACGTACGGTCGCAATCTTTCTCAGTTGTCGCCTTTATCAGGAGACGTCAAATTTCAGCCTTTTTCAGGTCGCCTCATGCGGAAAACAATTAAACGTACGCTGTCACACCCTGAAATTCTCCAATTTCAGGATGTGAATTTAGAGAATAATTAAACAACGATTTTTTCTCAATTTTAAAAATTTTCTAACATTTATTTATTTTACAGAGAATTTAGCGTAGAAAGAAAACAATTGTTGTTTTCTAAATTTAAATTAACTGTTCACTGTGTGTTGCATTCATGCCGATGCATCGCTGAGTTCTAGGCGTACGCAACCCCCGGTCGTCTGCTTGTGGAGTTGGAGCCTCAGTTTCCAGGATTGAGCTGTGTAATACTCTGATGGTCCCTTTATTTATTTTCTTTTACGTGATACTGTCTCTATTATTCACTTTTTGTTCGCCGTATGTGTGAAACTTGATCCTGGCACACATACGGTGCGCACTCGGTTTTGTTTTTTAAAACCGGGTGTGACCTACGCTGATAAACAGTTTATGCTGGACCGCCTCAGGACCTGATGCTGACAACGGCGTCCAATTCCCTCAGCACTTGCAGACATTCATCGGCATTTTCAGTTCTGGCCTTGAAGTACTCCAAAAGAATAGTCCTAGTTTCACATCCTCCATCTTTCAGGTGACAAGGGCCAATCATGGTAATGGGCATCTGTCGTGCATTCAGCATGGCTTCTTTTCGTTCTTGTGCATATCTAGCAATGTAAGGCATTTGAAAAGGCATTAAGGTATGTAAGAAGATACATGTAAGTTAAAAGCAGAGGTAGACTAGAATCGTGTTCTGGAAAGTCTTTCACATTTCTGACAATCTACTTTAAGTTTGAATGTGTACAGGCCTTCAGAAGTCAATACTTTAGAGGTCATGTCATTCATCTTATTTCATACATGTGTATTACCCACAGTTTAAATGCATTTCATTTACTACAATGTTCAATCATATTTTTCTTTTAAGGAAAATCTCTACGGCTTAGGATACTTAGCCCATTTCTTCTTCAGATACTTTGCATAAAGCTAAAAAAGGTAATGTCACAATCTAGGTGGTTTCCTGCACAACGACCCTACAAAAATCTTCCACAATTAAGAGTCAGATCACAATGGCACAGTTTGGATCATCAACAGCGAACTGAATAATTTACTTAAGCTGTATTCCTTATCTGATTTAAGTTTGAGTGAACTTACTGACAGCTATCTACATCTCAGTGGCATCTAACCAAATTGTTCGTATCTGAATATGCTACTGGAAGTTTTGAAGAGTAATAACAATTAAAATGGACTAAAAGATTTCATACATAAGCTGTATTGAATTTCTCATCAGACTTTCTACTGTTTGCACACTTGTACTGTTTCCCATTCCAAGTTACAGATAATTTAGATAATATGTTACAGATATAAGCAGCACCAATGTTGTCATGCGAGGATTTGAATTATATCTGTTTGCACCATATATCTGTTTGCACCAAGCTGTATTGGTTGATTTGAATTACAATTGCACACTTGTACTGTTTCCCATTCCAAGTATTATGTAACATATTATCTAAATTATTGATGTTGACCATGTTGCGAGGATCAGGCATTGCTTCGAAGCAGATATAGGTAGAATGGAATTGGATATAGGTACTGCAATGACAAGTTGTACCCTAACCAGTTGAGCTAGGCTCACTTCCTGGAACAGCCAAACAAAGATATTATTTTATTTAACAAACCAGCACGGGATTATTGTGCTAATTTCATTGATAGAGAAGAGTTTTCAATTTACAGTTTAAACAAAGATATTGTTGCAGTCTGCACCATAACTCCAAGGGGTGCTACTAATCAAGCCGCGCTAATGAGTAATTAGTGACCTGAACCGCTCCAAGAATCTCACATCGCAGGAGTAATTAGTACTATTTTCTGGTCTTTTCCCTGTAAGTCATTGTCGCTGTGCATGTTACCAGTAAGGCTGTCCGCAGTGGGCACGGGATCCCGCCTGCTACGTGCCACGGGGGCGTGCATGCAGGGTGGGATCCCGTTTTTCATGCTGCAGCGGGGGCCGGTAAAGGCTCGCTAAAATCCCGGGCGTACCACCCGCACGCCAATCCTGGCGGGCTTTGCGTAGGAACGGGAAGCGCCACGTCGGCGCGGGGCCCACACGCCCGTGCGCTTCCCTAACCGGCCGGAAGAGAGAGGAAGAGGAGAGGGGAGAGGGAGATGGCGCGGCGGCGGCGAGCAGAGGGGCGGCGGTGGTGGGAGCTGGAGAAGGGCGGAGAGGAGGCCGTCGCCGGGCGAGGAGGGCGGCCGGCGGAGGCGCGGGGAGGAGGAAGAGCGAGCTCCGCCAGCCACGCCGCCTTGAGGCCTTCGCGCGGCGAGCGCGCCGCCGCTCGCCTCGCACACCGGCATGTGCGCCGCGGCCCACCGCCGCTCGGCTCGCCCGCCGGCCTCCGCACCGCGAGCTCGCCTCGCCTGCCGGCCTCTGCGCCGCGACGGGCCTGAGCAGTGAGCAGGGAAGGGTCCTGTAACGCCATGGCGGAGGAGCCCGTCGATCTGCAGTAGGGGTGCCGGGACTGGGGAAGCCGGAGGAGAGGAGCCGCCCGGAGCTTGACCCCGCCTCGCGCGCGTCGATCCGCCGCCGTGAAGGGCCCACCAACGCTGGACTCCCAGCTGCTCCTCTGCTCCTGGATCTGCCGGTCATGGCGCTCCGCTGGACCTCCTGGATCCGAGGCGGCGGCGTTCGGAGCGCCCGGAGCGGCGGCGCCTCCTCGACCTCCGCCGCATCTCCTCGAGAGGGCGAGCGCGCAGCGGCGGTCCCGCGCGGAGGACAGCGGAGAGGAGGGCGACCGGACCCGTGCGTCGAGCTCCGGCTGCTGCTCGGGTGCGGCTAGCCCATCGCCGCTGCCCCACGCCCCGCGCCGAGCTGAGCCGGCCGCCGCCGCGCAAGCTCCGCCACCTAATCGAGGAGGGGCGGCGCGGTGGGGAAGGTGCAGGCGGCGCTGGATGGTGGAGGAGAGGCGGAGGGGAAGAGGGAGCAGGGGAGAGGGAGGGAGGACGGAGAGGACAGAGGAGAGAGACGGGAACGGGAGGGGAGAGAAAAATTAAAATAAACCAGGATAGAATATTTTCTTTTAAAGGGTAGAGTAAAGGGTGATCAGTGCGGACAGCCTACGGCGGTACTCCAACCACTAGCGGTAAAGATTCTCCAAACCTATCTCGGTTTTCATAGTATGTGAGATACTTAAACAATGAGGTCGCTAAGATTCTTCATCAGAGCATCATTCTGCCACACTGCGCACTGGACACGTCGACGAGGAATTCACTGAAAGCTCAGATTGATTGGGAATGAGTTAGCCCATCCACATCTATGATCTATCATACTACTCCGTACGTTCGTTCAGACGTGAAACGATTTGGGAACCGATAAAAGTACCGGGACATATACGCCAATCATATGATTCCCCTCCGACCTAATACGCCACGAGTCCACGGCCACTCACTCGCCGGTATCGTATTCGCCGGTCCAAGAGCTCGTCAGTTTATCATCATGTAATGTAACACGTACGGTCGCAATCTTCCTCAGCTCAGCCATTTCATGTCGCCTCATGCGGAAAAACAATTAAACAAGTACGCCGATAAACATTTTATGCTGGACCTAGGGACCTGATGCTAACAACGGCATCCAATTCCCTCAGCACTTGCAGATATTAATCTGCAGTTTCAGTTCTGGCCTTGCAGTATTTAAGTTGTGGTACAAGTGCACCACGTTTTGCCCTGTATGTCTGCACACTAACTCCGAAGAATAATCCTAGTTTCACATCCTTAATCTTTCAGGTGACAAGGGCCAATCATGGTAATGGGCATCTGTCGTTCATTCAGCATGGTTTCTTTTCGTTCTTCTGCATATCTATTGGTACTCAGTCCAAGTTTTGGGGGCATTATTTCAAATCTCTGAACTTAACACGTCCATTTCATTATTGTGGTGTGGTTTCTCGTTTCATCAGCAACCCGCGGCTCATCAGAGAAGGATGGTGGCGTCGAGCAAGGTGATCAAGGTCGGGCCGTGGGGAGGCCACGGCGGGAGCCCCTGGGACGACGGCCCGCACCGGGGCGTCCGGAGCATCACCGTCACGTACGCCCGGTTCCTCGAGTCGATGCGCGTCGAGTACGTCGACCGGAGCGGCCGCCCCGTCCTCGCCGAGAAGCACGGCGGCGGGACGCGCCACAGCCTCTCCGCCAAGGTACGCGACGACCATCTCGTCCAGCTCTTACAGCTACCACTACCCGTCCAGCCGTGCATTATTCCAATTCCGCCATCGCGCAGGTCGAGCTGGACTACCCGTACGAGTTCGTGACGGGCGTGAGCGGGTGCTACCGCGCGGCGCACGGCGGGTCGCCGCCGGTGGTGCGGTCACTGACGTTCGCGACGAGCCGGGGCGCGGTGCACGGCCCGTTCGGGGACGCGGAAGCCGACGCGGTGCCGTTCGCGTACCCGATGGAAGGCGGCGTGGTGGTCGGGTTCGCGGGGCGGAGCGGGTGGCACCTCGACGCGCTGGGCCTCTACGTCGCGGCCCTGCGGGACGAGACGCTCGGCGACGTCGTCCAGGAGCGCGGGCTCACGGCGTACCGCGCCTTCGTCTACGGCGACGACGAACGGGCGCGGGCGCGGCGCCATCAGAGCAAGAAGAAGCCGTTCGAGTGGTGCTACAAGTAAACTGTTTTTTTTTTTTAATGAGAAAGGCAGTGCGGTTCGACCGAACCACACTGAAGAGTTCCATTGGGTCGGAAAGGGCTCCGGAAACTTAGAGTGGGCGATCGCCTATTCCCCCCTGTCACGAGATAAGAGCAAATCACTTTTGCGGACAGTGAGACCACATTAACCACCCAATGAAAGGATAAGAACAAGTCACGTTGCTGAGTGCTGTAATCCAGTGAAGATGGTCCAACAACAGTACGAAAGTTTGCGGCACAGGCGAACCTCAACCACTGGACGCCGGTGCACGGAAAAGAGTACTAGCAAAACAGGGACAGCTCAAGAAGCGTTGGGGGCAGCAGCCGGACGACGACGACGACGACCGCAATCCGCCTGGAACCAGCCTGAGTGGCCCCCTCGCTGGACGCTGGCTGCCGCCGCCCGCCGAATGAAACGGACGCCACGCCGCGCGGAAACGGACAGGCCGAACCGACACGGCAGCTCGGCAAGCCGCCATCCTTGGCTCCGTCCCCTTCCGCTTCCGCTCGCGGCGGCGTCATCCGCCAATTCGTGTTCCGCCCACAGCCACAGCATGACACTTCGGCTACCCGTACGTGGGCCTACGTGTCGCGACCTTCCGTTCCGTGCTTCACATGGGCCCCACCGCCCCCACGCGTGCCCGACGGCTTCCAAATCACGGCCTCCCGTTCCTGGCAACGTGCCGTCCACGTCCCACTCGCACGTATCGTTTGATTCATTTCCGTTCCACGGGCACCCCCGCTGCGTTTCAAACTCGCAGCTTAATTACGCCCGCAAGCGGCCAAGCGCCTGCCCGCTCACAAACAGGCAGTTACTACGGCCGGGCCAACTAATCGCCAGATTGATTCTAATTTAATCTCGAAATCAAATCGAATGGACGCGGCCACCGTGCCTCCCAATCCGTTACCCCCCGCCTCCGCCTCCCCGTCCTCGCCTCTCGCGCTCTCTCTCTCCTCCGCCTCCGCCATTCCCAAAGGAGACCCCGCTTTGCTTTTGTTTACTCCGCTCCTCCTCCTCGCATTCTCCGCTTTCCGCCCATGCGGATCCACGTCCTCGCATCCGCCGCCGCCTCGCGCCTCGCCCGCGACCGAATCTGATCCCCGGGCGGGGGATTGGGGACGATGGGGGCGGGGGAAGGGGAAGGGGCCGTGGAGGAGGCCACGGGGTTCGAGGTGGGCATCGTGGTGCCCAAGCTCTCCCGCCTCGCCGCCGCGGCGGGGGGCGCCGACGACTGCGTGGCGCGGCTGGTGCGGGAGCTCGAGGGCGCCGGGCTGCTCGTCGAGCGCGTCCGCGGCGTCCCCGCCGAGTTCATCAAGGTCCGTGGCTGAGGACCCGGTGATGCTGCCCTTTTGCACTTTGAATTCGGATCGCGGTTTGGGACGAGGAGGCAATTCGGAAGAGCGCGAGCCATACGATCTGCCTGCCTCGCCCTGCAAATTATGCGGGCGTGCTAATTGCTGTTACAATTCTAACGCTTGTGGGCCTGCTGTGTTTGAATTCAGCTTGCTGCGCCAATGGGGACCCTGGGGAGAGCGGCTGCCGAGATGCAGATGAAGAAGCTAACCTACATCGGTAATTTGGCTGTACCTTCAAGCATTTTAGCACTGAAATGTCGGTGGGGGGTGGCGGTGTGTTCATGTTGGTGTTAATTTGAGTTTCAGGAATGGACCTTCAGTTTGAATGGGACCAGGTCGCAGCATTTGTCAGGCAGCCAGATGGATCACTGTTCAGCTGGAGAGAGCGATATTACTGCTTCCGTTACTTGATATATGGCATAGTAAGTGCACAACTGTCCTCATGCGTAGCTGCTGATGTTCCAGATTGCAACAAATCGTAGATATGCCTACAGATTATTGCCTGTTGTTCCATGGATAATGTTTGTTTCTGTGGCCTGCATTGTAAAACTACCAACGAGGAAGTATATGCCCATTCAGCTTCGTGCTCTTTCTCTTGCACTATGTTTCATATTGATCCTATCTTGTGACATCTGTGCACTTTCATTTTTTTTCTTTAACTCAGTGTTTGGCTCTTTGCTATTTGGATATAGTTATGTGATAGCAAGTTGGAATTCATTAATGCAGGTGAACAGGACAAACTCTGAAATAACTCTTAAATTTGATGACAAGGAGTTCTATTGGAAGGAAAATGAGTCACTATTGACAAGGCTGGAATCTGAAGGAGTTGTAAAGCAAGTATTCCCTTTGCATGGTACGCTGATCAAAATTCTGTTTCTACTCATATTTTGTGAGAGCAAATTCCTTATATGGCACTGGTTAAAACTCATCTCAGCCTGCTAAACTTTTGTTGCAGATGAAATTAAAAGGAAGCAACTCCTGAGAAATTGGGCACTTAATTGGCTTGACTTCACATGGCAGCCTATTGATGAGATTTACTCCTACTTTGGAACGAAGGTAGAACTGTGTTCGGCACAGCTTATACCTAATAAAATATTTAATTTATGTATCATTCTGTCTGAAGGAAGGAAATAAACATTTTACCCTACTTTGTAAAAACTCTGTTTGAACTGCAGATTGCAACATACTTTGCGTTCCTAGGAATGTATACACGATGGCTTTTCTTCCCAGCTGTTTTTGGACTTGCAACTCAACTTATAGATTTTGGGTATGCATTTAACTTACTATCTCTTTGGAAAATAGGAAACTAATATTGTTTTATATGTGCTCTTACTTCTACGTTTCTACCTTGCACTTTGAAATTCAGGTCATTGCAGTGGCTGGTTCTTCCTGCTTTCTTTATCTTTGTTATTTCTTGGGCCGTCTTCTTCTTGCAATTCTGGAAACGGAAGAATTCAGCACTTCTTGCAAGGTTATACATGTGATTCATATTTGATATGTACATATCAAGTCAATTTGCTCACAACTGTTTCCTGACCACTTTAAGATGGCCTCCGACAGATGGGGTATTAATTGTTCATTATCTGAATACAAAAATCTGGACAATGAACTTGGCTCCTTGGGCGATTCTCTTACCATTGAGGAAAAGAAGTTTGCTGATGTATCTGCTGAGAAAAGAAAGTTACAAAGGAATGAATGGTTTGGTGTCCTCCTTAGAATAAGAAACAATGGTATCATTGTGCTAGCTATCATTTGTCTTCAGTTGCCATTCGAGCTGGCATATGCTCACCTTTATGAGATTACAGAAACTGAGGTGATGAGGTTAGTATTTCCTATGATCCATCTTTGGTAGGGTTACCTGAAAACTGTGCAAACTGACTTGCTAGCTAGCTTTCCTTCCCTAGTACTTTATATCAGTTACTCCCTCTGTATTT
Source organism: Urochloa ruziziensis (assembly GCA_015476505.1). NCBI lineage: Eukaryota > Viridiplantae > Streptophyta > Magnoliopsida > Poales > Poaceae > Urochloa > Urochloa ruziziensis. The sequence continues at coordinate 48,494,079 of CM027122.1, read as the reverse complement.
TGCCATTTCATGTTGTCATTAAGATCAGCATTGTATTATTCTGATTAATGTTATACCGTACAGGTATTTGCTGACTGCAGTATATCTTGTTGCAATTCAGTATTACACCAGGATTGGTGGCAAGGTATCTGTCAATTTGATAAAGTATGAAAACAACCAAGGAGAAGAATCTAGTTCTGCTAGCTTGGTTTATAAGGTAAATACTATGAAGCTGAAAGATGATTTGTTCTTATTTTTGGTTTCTCACTTTTTTCCCCCCTATTCTTTAAATGTAGGTCTTTGGCCTTTACTTTATGCAGTCATATATTGGATTATTTTACCATGCTTCTTTGTATCGTGATATATTGGCACTCCGGCAAGTTCTCATCCAGCGTCTCATTGTGTCCCAGGCATGTCTGCAGCATGATTGTTTTACTGTTGAATATGATCGTACCATAGTTTCATATTTGATATGTTTTCTCTTTTTTTTTTTCCTTCAGGTATTAGAAAATCTGATTGAGAATTCCATTCCTTACCTTAAATACAGCTATAAAAAGTACATTGCTGTTCAGTAAGTTTCGCACGGACCCTTTTATCTTATCCTTACTCCTAAATCAATAGAGTAAGACATGAACTCTCTCATATTGTAGCAAGAAAAAGCATGAGAAAGAATCACCATCAGGAAAGTCACTCCGGCTATCAACTAGAGTGGAGAAAGAATATTTAAAACCCTCTTATACTGCAAGCATTGGAGCAGAACTTGAAGATGGTTTATTTGATGGTTAGTGTCTGTCTTTGATTTGGATGTGGTTCATGTATAGCACTTGCGCTGAGTTTCAGTCATTGCATTTGCATTTGAAAGAAATGGTGGCATTTGTACTTACAGTATTAAATTCCATTGCAGACTTTCTGGAATTAACTCTACAGTTTGGAATGATCATGATGTTTGCATGTGCATTTCCGTTGATTTTCTGCTTTGCTGCTCTGGTATGTGGTTTCTATCACAAAATCTCCGTCTTGCTTTGATGTGAATCTGTTAATGTTGTTGAGCACTTGAGCTATTTTCTCTACAGAACAATATTACTGAAATCAGAGCAGATGCATTGAAGTTATTAGTCATGCTGAAAAGACCTGTCCCCCGAGCTGCAGCTACAATTGGAGCCTGGTTGAATATATTCCAGGTTTGCTTTCTGAACCTTTTATTTGACTACTAGTGAGTATACATGCATGTCCCTGATGTTCATTCCTTTTTTTTTTCAGTTCTTGGTGGTAATGGCAATATGCACCAACTGCTTGCTTCTTGTTTGTCTCTATGACGAGGAGGGAAAATGGAGGATTGAGCCAGGACTTGCAGCAATCCTCATAATGGAGCATGCTCTGCTTTTAATCAAATTTGGTTTCTCACACTTCGTGCCTGAGGTGATTTTCTGTATTTATCCGCTTTCACAGTGCAGCTCTACCTATTTATTTATAACTGAAGCAGTTTCTGGGTTTCCTTTTGTCAATTAGGAGCCTGCGTGGGTGAAAGCAAATCGTGTGCGATATGTAGCTCAGGCGCAAAACGTCTGCTCCAAACAACTTTTGAGGAGTATTTCAAAATTGGACGCAAAGCTGGATTGAGGAACATCAGGTATTCAGGTGCAGTTTTAGAAGGCAGCGCTAGTTTTGTAGCTTAGGTAGAGCGGGTTTGTACAGTACAAAGATGTACAAATTGTAGGGATGAAACGTCTTGATTCTGCTAACTTTAAGTGTAGATATCGGCTTAATGTTAACAAACTGGTAAACGTGTAGAGCAGGATAACATTCGGCACAAGAATTTCATTGTTTTCTTTCTTTTCTTTGGGATTTCTTTCAATTTTACTGCTGTTGAGTAGAACTGAAACTTGGACTGCTTCACTATGTAATGTGTGGGTGATTGCTTCTGAGTAAGCGTTGTACTTGTTGAAAAAGCCCTTAGTTGGGACAATCATTAGTTTACATGAGAAATATGCCAACTGCTGTTTATTATTATTCACATCCATGACCTTTGCGGTGAAATTTTATTAAGTTTAACAGAACGGAGGTAAAATGAGCACACATATGCCTGCGTCGCACACTGAATGAATGAAAGAATGAAGGTGATCAATGAATTTGCAATTTTGCATGTCGCCTGCGGCGTCTGGGCTGCTGTTGCGCTGCCCGGCGATGGTTGCCACCATTTCTGCGTAGTTGTAGTTACTGCCCACCTGGTAAAGTCATCTTCAGCTTTAGCTGCTCAGCTCGCGGACGTGTCATCGCTCGCGCCCTGGTTCTCCGACGAGCCGCCGCTCTTCTCCGGCCAGGCGCCGAAGCTGAGCTGGCGCACCAGCGCCGCCACCTTCTTGGCCCATCGCCGGATCTCGTCCTTGACCTTGTCGGCCTCCACGTCCACGAGCGGGCCGGCGCCCAACCCGGACAGGAGGCGCTCGAAGCGGGCGCTCCCGCGGCGTGACGTCGTCTTCGGCTGGCCACCGCCGCCGCCGCCGTTGGCCAAGGCCTCGGCCATCTTCTTGCCGACCGACATGTGTCGTCGGAGTACCCGTTTCCCGGTGAATCGTCCGTTTTATACCGGTTTGGCAGAGATGTTAGTGTCCCGCACGTCTTGTAGGAGTGAGTTTCGCTCCATGGTTCCTTCCAAGATGCGCCAAGGTCTCGCTTCCAAGCCATCGATTTTCTAGCAGCGGGTATCAGATTTCGCGAATTCCTGTGCACGCAAGGCTAGATCACGGTCTGAACGATCCAAACTTATTTATACAATATATTTTTCGACACAAGGCTCCAGCTGAGAGAGCAGACGGGGACGGAGGCTCTCAAATTTGAAAATGCATTAGCTAAATATCAAGCTGCCAAAGTATTCTAGGTAACGCGCAAATGTTGCAGCTGGAAAAAGGAAAGTCGTCCAGTAACTCCTATGCTTGAAAATGTATAATCCCATGACCAGAATCCACGGAATAATTCCGAGTCAAATTGAGATGGCAAACTTCGAATTTTTCACGGGATAATTGCGAGTCAAATTCAGGTGGCAAACTTGGAATTTTCCAAGTCACCTGATTCAACAGTACTGGGGCAGAACTAACTTGTTCATTCGCAGTCCTTTTAGACCCCAATTACGCGTCACAACGATACAAGTAAAGACTAATAAAGCAATTTTCTAGATGTCAACAGCACAAGCAACAAAAGGCAATATACTTAAAGGATATCATTGGCGTAATTGTGTCATGGGTACAAAGGTGGAACCTAATATGAAAATTTGTGGCAGTCTGAGAACGCACATCAAGCATCATACCCCAAATCTAGGAACCTGGAAACATAAACACCACCCATCACAACAAGTCCTCGTGGTTTAGTTCGCCTGCCTGTTCTTCTTCTTGACACCAGACTTGGCAACCTGGAGGCTGCGGTACACTGCACTCAGCCTTGCAAGAGCTGGCTTGGTAAGATCAGGCCTGTAGTAGTTATCACTGACCTGTACAAAAAGGAAGCAAAACCATTACGACAATAGATGATGCCAACTTAGGCAAACTCAGAATTCACATGTCTGGTCAGACATAATTTCTCTCATTAAAAAAAAAACAATGTGGCAAAAAGCAAGCAGCACCATGCTTAGGGGAATTATGTTTAAGGGTCTAATTTAATGCTTCAAACAAATGGCTTCACATTGAAGAATTAAGCTCAAAAGCCAAGCGTAACAAGTATATCTCATTGAAGATCCAACATAGTGTAACAACTATATCTTACATGCATAACAGCACTGTTTATGTCCACAAGGGCAAACAGGATTTTAAGAAATGATTCTCACATGTGGTACTTGATATATTGTAAAGATTGGAATTAGAACCACATTATTAGGATCAGCTGGGAACTAAAATTCATGGTATGACAAATCTGCAGTTTAGCTTGAAAGAATAAGTTTGGAGGACCATGACCACATCACCAGGATGACAACTCCATTCAAGAAAGCGTATAATTCAGTGTGACTGGATCTTCTCACATAATAAGGCTAATCACAAAAAATGTAATTGCTCACCCACAATTATTTAAAAAGTTGTTATCTTTCACCAGAACACAACATCAAATGAGAACAAATAACATAAACAATGAAACATGTAATTGTTCTATACCTGGTTCTTGACAGCCTTGGCCATCTTGCGGAATTCCTTGCGCATGACAGACTTGTGGGAGAGGCTGGCAGGCTTGTTCTGCTTCTTTGTCTTGGTTGTCGAGAGGACCACCGCCATCTCCTTGCCACTGGCCGGTTGCACTGTCACAGTCTTCTTGTTGGCAAGGCCTGTAAAGAAACCAATCGCACAATTAAACAGTGCCACCAATGACATCTGCAATTCATGTGAACACGCTGCGAAACAAACACTAACCAGAGTACTTGTAGGAGTGCACATTGTAGAGGTTGTTGGGCTCCTTGCTGAACTGAACCTTGGCATTGCCGTTGCCAAACTGCTTGACAAGGAAGGAATTATTCTTCCTCACGATCTCCCAGACCAGAGAATCCGGAACCGTCGCCATTTAAGCTTACCTAAAGCACGAATCCAGCCACACAACAAGCAACCAATCAGGGGTAACTAACTGATAAGCATTGGAATAGCAAACTCACAAGCAATTTTACCACAGCTGTGAGTTATCAGACTAAAGATGGCAACACGGAACATATGATTTACAAGATAACTGTTGTTCCAGTTGGGCGAACACTGGGACATGGATGTACACCAGACAATTTTTGCAAACAAAATCGCAGCTACTCCTAGGTAATATATTGCGAGTTTGCGACTAGGTGGGATCCGAATACAAATAGTCTATCTTAGGGTTCGGGATGCACCGCTTCGCACAGCAAGAAGGGAAGATGGGGAGGACATGCCTGGTAGATGCACGTCGCCGGCAAAGAACGAATAGCGCCGCCGCTCGCTCGTCGCCGCCAGTTAAGGAAGAGGAAAGAGACTGAAGAGGCCTAGGGTTGGGGCAACATTTTATATGGGGGAGGCATGAGATGTCGAGGAGGTGTGGGCCCTTAATGGGCCGGTTCTCCGTGCCACGCTACTGGTGGCCCATGACATGTCTTTTTTTTTGTTGTGCCCACCCGCGATCACGCTAGGCCCGGCCTGTTTGGCCATGAATAGAGTCATAGAGATGACAACGCGCTCATACTGTCTCTCTCTCGGTGGGCAGCGAGTTGCTTCCCCAAGGGTAAGGGTCATCCCAAACCCAAGACATTACCCATAGTTTTTATAAGACTAGTAGGGATGCACGTGCCACAGGCACGTGTTAAAAAGAACATAAAATTAAAGAATCTGATTTTAAAAGAAATAAAGTGTGCTATTGCTCCATTCAGCTCGAACTCACTCAAATATAAAGGAATAGCGAATGTCGATATACATTTGGTCACACAAGCAGATTTTCACAACTCCAGAAACACGATCTGCTGCTCCAACAAACCCGACAACCGCAGCCACATCAACATGAGTTCCATGAGGCTTCGTCATGGCTGCCTTTAGGGTCATGAAAGCAGGAAACGCCGGATTCATCCTCGCCATGATGTGGGCGTGCGTGTTGTAAGTAGAAACACAGATCTTGCTGTCGAATAATGATGGAGAGGATGGCTGGGCAGTCTATTTATATATTTCAGTCAGACAATAAAAGGAAACGCCATGCAGCTCGCCATCAAAATGGATTTTACTCAATCGATCACCTTAGAAACTTTCTAACTTTAACATATGTATTTAGATTTTTCCCTTGTGCGTGATACTATCCTACTTGGGCTAGTCTAATAAAAGGAAATTGTAAGCGTCCATAGGATTGTACTATTTTACACCTTAGAAACTTTCTAACTTTAACGTATGTATTTATATTTTTTTCCTTGTGCGTGATACTATCCTACTTGGGCTAGTCTAATAAAAGGAAATTGTAAGCGTCCATAGGATTGTACTATTTTACACCTTAGAAACTTTCTAAATTTAACATATGTATTTATATTTTTTTCCTTGTGCATGATACTATCCTACTTGGTCTAATCTAATAAAAGGAAATTGTATGGGCCCATTGGATTGTACTAAATCAATTACTTCATATCCTTTCTAATTCTAACAACAAGTAGGGATGCACGTGCCACAGGCACGTGTTAAAAAATAAACATAGATTAAAAGATTTTGATTTTAAAAGAAAAAAGTATGATTTTGTTGCATTCCGCCCGCCCCAATCCTCTGCTCTCTGTTGCGTAAACCATCGTTTCAAAGCTAATTGGGAGCAATCATTTTGATTTTGAGCAAAAACAGAAGAAATTTGTATAATCAAATCTTTAACAATCAGCAACATATATAGAAGAAAATATTCACGATACATGTATCCATAAGCAACTCGGCGCCGCAGTCAGCTTCTTGATGATGGGGAGACCGAGAAGGTTGCTCTCCTCGTCGCCGGCGGCATGGAGCAACGACGTCACACACTCGATGGTGCAGGGCACCGCCACAACGCGCAGCACGTTCCGCTTCTACCCGGGCAAGCTTTCTTGGACACGACGAGTGTCGCGGCCACCCTTGCACCACGCTTGGCACCAGCGCCCCCTCAAAGAAATATGAACTCTAAAGAGGCGATGGGAATGAAGAGAGAGATTGTGTGCTTTGAGGAGGAGGGTGCGCCTTATATAGGGGGTAGGAGGGCTAAGGAGATGAACCTGGACGCCCACGAGTATAGTAAGTAATCGATTCCCTGATTGACTCCTACAACTATAGTAAGCAATCGTGTATTACAATAGGAAAGTGTAATTTGAAATGGAAACCTCTCTGGCCGTGTTATTACAATAGGAAAGTGTAATTTGAAATGAAAGGTGTAAAAGGAAATGTTGCTGTCATTCACACGCATAGAATAAAAGGAAACGTTCCCCCTTTGTAAAAAAAGGAAACGTTGCTTATTCTATACGGCCAGGAAAGTCTAATTTGAAATGGAAATGTGTAAAAGGAAATGTTGCTGTCATGCATAGAATAAAAGGAAACATTTCTGGCCGTGTTATTGAGGTTTGGTGACCTTCTATACAAGGGAGTTGACCATCTTCATAAGGAAATGGAACAAAAGGAAAGCTTTCTGGCCATGTGCACGATCTAAGAATGGTACAATAGGAAAAACACATAGGAAAGAAAGGTCTCAATAGGAAAGGAGTAATTACCAATTACCATGACAGCTGTAAAAGAAAACTTTGCTGGCCAACAACATGCAAGGAAACAATCAAATCTCTATATATATCAGTCTGACTCACTGCCGGCAAGGAAACTTTGAATGGTAAACACCTGCAACATGCAAGGAAACTTTGCCGGCAGGAAACAATCAAATCTCCATGCAAGGAAACACGCATAGGAAAGGAATGATACAATATGAAAAACGTATAGGAAAGGAAGGTCTCGATAGGAAAGGAGTAATTACCAATTACCATGGCAGCTATAAAAGGAAACTTTGCTGGCCAAAAACATGCAAGAAACAATCCATCGAGAAACTTTGCTGGCCAACAACATGCAAGGAAACACGGAACCGGTGGGTATGAGTAATAGGATTGGTGACAAAAACAAAAGGGTTGGGAGGTCGCCGCCCCCCCTTAGAACGTCGGGAGGACGACCAAACCCGTCTACCCCTGGTCGTCCGGGCCACCGTTTGACCCTGATTTGTGGGTCCTTTGTGAGGGGTAGGGAGGTAGATTTTTGGGTGAGAAACGGTTTCAATTGTGACACTCTTTATAGTATAGATTTGCATCATTAAAAAATTAGTACTACTCCTTTCGGTTTTTTAGATGTCATATAGTCCTCTGGTGCACAGACCAAGGAAGTAGCGGCGACACCAAAGGAGGAGTAGACACTAATCTTCCAATGTAGACATCACTATTTCATACTTGAATTTAATGACACTCATCTTTCCTTATGCTTTGGATAGCGTGTAGAAACTAGGTCTCATGCAAGACATGGTTTCCTTCTCTTTCTTCATTTCTTCTCTTGCCACATCATATTTCATCTTAGGTGGCAGCTCATTTAATTCTACGGATACTATCCTAGTCATTGGGTTGGGATGGCCTAAAACAGAACAGAGGGCAGCGAGTTGCTGACTCAGTAACAACAGTTTGGATCTCTCGCCACGGCTTGCCTAGCCTGACTGGACAAGAGTAAGCAGCACATCGTTTGGTATTGCTTGTTGCCTGCCTCGGCGCCCGTGACAACAAGCTTTCCTTGCTTGCCTATGAGGCAAGGCTGGGAAAGAAAGCAAGAAACCAAGGGTCCGTTTGGTTTCTGCTCGAGGCTGCCAAAGGTCCTTTAGCCTACTTGGTTAGAGGGGCTGAGGCATGGTCGCAACCAGTAGACCCAGGTTCGATTCCTCGTTGGAGCGAATTTATGGGGCTGGTTTAAAAAAAATCCTCTCGCCGGCTTGCCGGGGTTCGGGGATTTCTCTAGACCCAGGAGAGGTTTCTTCCGTTTAATGAAAAACCGTGGGGCTCTTCGCCTCATCGGGTCTAGTTTTGTTTCCGCTCGAGGCTTGCCTCGCCTAGCCTCTCCTTGCTAGCGCAGGCATCGATGCACTTGCCAGCGCACATGAGAGTGAATTCGGCTCTCTCGCTCTAGCAAGCAAAACCTTGCCCGCACAAGCCCAAAAAAATTCTTGCTGAAGTTCTAAATACCTTGGCTGTGTTAGATTGTGAAAAAGGGATGAAAAGTACGAGAAAATACTTTTTCTATGGAAGCGTGCATAGAGATAAAAATGAACTGACACGGTTCTTTAGCTGGATAACTTTTCATAAAACTAAAAAGTGAATGGTTTTGAGGAATCTAAACAAACAGGCCCTTTCCCTCGCTCTCCTAGTAGCCTGTCCCTTGCTCTCCTAGCCTGTCAAGGCAACACATTTGGATCCCTTGCCACGCCTTACCTAGCCTGGCTGGTCAAACGTTTGGTATCGTTTGCTGTTTGTCTCGATGTCCGTGACAGCAAGCTTTTTGCTTGCTAGCTGCGACGAGCCGTTGTGGCTCTCCTGCCCTGGCAAGTCTAACCTTGTTGGGCTAGGCGAGGCTGGCAAAGTGAGCAAAAGAACCAAAATGGCCTAAACTGACCCCAAATTGCTATTCATGAATCGACAACAGGCTAGGCTGCAGAAAAACATGGAACGATCTCCTCCAAAATTCATGCACTGCATGAGAATACCAAATGATCCCGGTTACAATGAAATGAAATGAACAAAGCCCAGAAGTTCCAATGATTAAACAAACACTAATAAGAAATTTAGTCTTTACATTATAAATCTATTGAAATATATGAGACCACAAGAGAACAAAAGAATTGTAGGCTCAAAAGCTAGCATCTCGCCCGATATAACCCAGAAAACATTGTGTGTTGCTATACTGTACAGATCTCAACTCATCTCTACAAAACGTATGTGTGCTGTATATATGTCTTGGTGAAACACCAGGCTGTATATATGTGGTGTAAAATTGTAAACCTAGCGGCGGTTTGTTCGAAGCGACATAAAGTGTGCGGCAAACGAATCATAGTCTGTTGGAAGCTTGGGGTGAACATGTGCAGGGGGGGTTTTGGGGGTGCTTTCTTTCGGGGATCCTGCTGAAGTTTCTGTGTTTCCCACATTTTCTGGAACAGAGCTACTCATCTCAGCTTCTTGTGACTTCCCTCTAGCTGCCATAGGAGATTCGACATGCTCAAATTTAGGTGAAGCTCGTTGTACTGCAACCCTGGGGTACACAGGTGCAACCCTCCTTTGTTCAGTACTTGAGTTGTTCAATTGAGGAGCTTTTGTCTCCTTTGGTAAGCTCTCAGTTTCATCAGCATATCGTGCTCCAGTTCTGACATGACCATCTCTCTTTGTGTCTGATGTTACATCCCGTGTCCTGCGTGATTGTATCTGCACTCCAGAACGCTTTGGCTGAGTAGTCTCCTGTTGCTCCAATTCTTCTTCACTATCGTCTGAATCAAAGTAACTTTTTCTAGCCATTCTTGATCTCATTTCCCGGCGTGCTCCTGTACCTGGTTTTTCATTATAAAGCTCTTGATTGGGATTCACACGTTCAGAACTCTTAGTTGTGGGAGGACTTGGATTAATAGATTGTTCATATAGTTTCTCCTTCTCATCCAAATCAAAGAATTTGCTTGCCACGGTTGATCTTGTTTCCCCACGCGTTCCAACAATTTGGTTCCTGTCATAAAGTTCACTATTGTAATTTCCGCCTGAAGAAGTCCTGGTTGAGAGTGAGCTTTTCGGGCTACTTCTGTTCTGTTCAAATGTAGCAGTATTCTGTTCCGAATCAAGTGACTCTTCAGTGCTTGCAGAAGCCTTAGGCAAGGACTGCCTTGGCAGTATATTCTCCCTGGAACTTTTTGAGTATGGTGGAGGTTGCCTGGGTTTGTTTCTTAGTCCAGGAGTTAACCTTCCAAACTTAAGGACACCTTCCGTATCATCAGAAGTTGCTGAAGTTCGAATGGCAAAAGGCAAGGACTGATTCTCATTTGCTCCTGGTGAGGAGGCACTTTCAAATTTATCTGTCTCAGTTTCTTCGTCCGAAAGATCAGAATGTCTGGTTTGTACACGGTTCAAGTCCCTCTGTTCCTGTGTCTCCAAATTACCAGATACGGGTGAGTCACCAGTTCCACCACTGTGCTTCTCCTTGTATGATAGATTAAGTCCAGGTGATGCCACATATTTCTTGCTCCACTCATAATCTTCAATACTTTCTTTAACATCAGGGACAACATCTCCAGAAATTCTATCAGCTTCTTTGTTCAGGCCAGATGAAGCAGACTTCAAAGATTCTGTACGCATGGCTGTGTCTATTTCCTCATCAGAACTATTACCATCTGAATCAAATGTAGGAGGCACGTTATCATAAATATGAGGTGAAGGAACATCCTTTCTGTTTGCTCCTAAATTATCAGATTTTTGTGATTCTGTCCTGGAAAATAGCATTGAAGTTCTATGGTTAGGAGATTCACTTCTACGCTGTTGACTCCAATCTGCAGTTGTGAATTCCAAGTTATCTTGGACACCAGGTGGTTGTTCAGTGTGCTTTGAAGAGAAAGCATCCAACAAATTCTCTTCAACACCAGAATCATATTGATCAAAGACAACAGATGAAGAATCTTGAGTTTTGTCGTTCTGCTTGTCCCAAACAGTACTGCTGCCATAAGTAAATGTATCTTGGGAAGAACTAAAATTGCCATAGTAGTCATTTGTGCTCTCCTGATCAAAGTAAGGTTTCCTGATCTCCACATCTGTGACATTGCGCCCTTCAGGTCCAGTTTCTTGCAACCTTTCCCCAGGGAGATCAAATGGATGAACTTCTGATCTTCCAGTGTTGCTCTCTCTCTCATATAAATCATCAAAATGTGGAGGCTCAGGTGAATGAGCACGAGGAGGCTCAGTTGGCATTTCATACACATGACTTTCAGGACTGTAAGAGTGGAATTGTTGAGCTGGAGCATGAACTATTGATATATTCTGGCTTTCAACATGATTTGTTTCTGCTCTTCCAGAACTTTTTCTTGAATATGATGGCATCACCCTTGGATCATTTATGCCTGAGCTATGGTCATGGAAACTTCTCTTCTCATCCTTCACTAAATGTTCAGCTGGTTGCTTCCTTGGTGTATTTTCTCGACTGTACACAGCTGCCTCATAAGCTCCAGTGCCTTGATCACCAGAATAGTTTCCACGACTAGCAAGTTGAGCAGCAGCTCTAGCAGCAATACTTGCCATCTCTGCAGACTCTGCTGCTGCCTGTGCAGCAGATGTTGCGTCTTTGAATTCCATATTCCAGTTAGCGCCACTCACAGAAGGTTTTCTTTCCCTATGTTGGTTCATCTCTTCATTCCTGGACACTGTTTCTGAAAGGAAAATTTGAACCAGTCAATAGGAATATGAACAAGTAAAAAAATTGATAGGTATTCAACAATGCTTTCTCTTTATACCTGGGACTGTTGTGCCATATTGAGTGTAAGGTGGAGCTTCAGTATTTCCATGTGAGATACTGTTAGAACCAGGCATTTGTGCCGAATAGTAAGAAGATGCACCGTGTTGGGAGCTAGGGAGCACTGAAGCACTGGAACTATTCCGAATGTTTTCTTGTGAGAAAGCATTAGAATTTCTATTTGCTGAGACATCTACAGGTGAATAAGGTCCCACTGGCACATGAGAAGTAGCTGAGTCCACAGTCGCTGCAGGAACACTGGAGTATGTCGGCTGTGGTGTTGACATGCTAGAAGTAGATGACCCCATAGTTGAAACATTTCCTCCAGAATATGTTGCAGACCCATACTGGCAAAGAAAATAATCAAGCAGATTAAGGCCACAATATCCAAACTGGACAGAAAAGGTGAAAATACAAAATACTCTAAATCAGTCATATACCAGATGATCTTCATTTGGCTTCTGTAATTCCTCCTCAAATGCTTTTGGCTCCCATTTGATGTTGTGCTCCTCTGCAATTGAGGTCAAGGTTTTGACTTTGGTCTGTACATCAGGTGCTCCTGCTGAAAGTTTCTCAATTACCTGTAACAAACATAGCTGTATAAACCGACTAGGCTAATAGCGGCATTGTGACAACGGAAATAAAGGAAAATATTTCATCAAAATTTGGAAGTTTTAAAGGCAACAGTAGATACCAGACGATTTACGCCACTGTCAGGGCGCACTTCAAGGGCTGCAGCAGCAAACTCTTTCCCGTACTTGCTTGTGAAATGCTTCCGGACATCTGCTAGTTCTGTGACATCTGAACACCTCATCGATGCAAATATAACACTGGCTATTGCCTCCTTCAGATCAATGGGGCAAGCCCTAAAATTCAAGTAAATAAAACACATGCTATTTAGATATGCTGAAAAATATAATAAATCATGGTGTGCTCCTAAGGAAAGCATAACTCTTATGATGCAGGAAAACTGTCATAAGGAAAAATAAATAAATCCATTGAACTAAAGAAATCATCCCAAAATGAAACATAAGCTTTATCGCCAGCTAACATAATGTGCTGCATTACATCTGTGACAAAGAAACAATTCCAATCTAACTAAAAACGTGAACAATCAGATAAAGGTTTGCATACAAGAAAAAAAAAATGGCATTACATCTGTGACAAAGAAACAATTCCAATCTAACTAAAAACGTGAACAATCAGATAAAGGTTTGCATACAAGAAAAAAAAAATGGCTTACTTCTGTGAGTCGATAATGGACAGACGTGCCACTATAAGTTCACAGTATACTTCAATCAAGTCATATGCTCGCATTAACTTCTCTTCCCTTATGACATGTTCAACCTGCAGAAGGAATAAAACAGAGTCAGTACGGAATAATGAGCCTCATTCGAATCGAGAACAAGCCTGTCATTTTCTATGGCTTCAGATCTAACAGAGTTTGCCTACAAGGGAGAAGACAATTGCATACAAACCATACTTGAGCACAGATGCTTGCAGCAAATGGGCATTCTAAAAGTAAGATGGAACAAATACAACGCCCTAATTATAAGTTTACATCGATTAAGCAATGAAACCATACACTTTGATCAGATGAATTTTTTTTAATGCTTCCGATGGAACATCAGAGTTCCAATGGATCAGCACATTACTGGAAAGTCGAATGCTTAGTAGCCAAGTAAGTGCAGTGGACAAATAGCACTGTAACTAAGGATAAGCAGCAGCGTTTCAAAGGAAAGCGAGAAGAACAAATGCTCAAAATGTCAACACATAAGTCCGAATCAATTACAATCATTGCAGGCTTGCAGCTCACTATGAAGCTGTCGAACAGTGACGAACCATGGGTTATCTAGAGGGGTCAGTCAGACCATAGGCATTCATCTCAAATTGCAGCCAATTCGTCCAATTGCACAACCAAACACCCAAAGTAGTGTTCAATTTGAGGCCACAGGGCTAGAGCTCCAGAAGTAAGTCCACGGGGACCCGATTACCGAACTCTGCCCTCATCGGGTCAACTCGAACCAACGGGCGTTGTGAAATGACAAACAATGGGATGGGGGGAAGCACGTACCCTGATGCGCGCGGTCATGTCCTGGTTGGCCTCGAGCAGCTGCGCGACCTCGCGTCGCATCTGGCGCGCCGCGACCTCCTTGCGGTTCCGCAGCAGCTTGATCCGCGCCACCGCCATCTTCAGCGACGTCTTGCTGCGAGGAGCATCATCCACAGCAAAACGAAACGAAACGAAACGAAGCAAACGTTAGAATCTGCCACCCACACGTCCTCCCCCGCCACCCCGGGCGGGAGCGGAAGCCGAACGGAAATCGATCTGGGCTAACCACTTGTCGGGCTTGAAGCCCTTGTGCAGGACGCCGGAGAGCTTCCCCTTGCTCCTGTGCATCTCCGCCTCCGCCTCCGGCGCCGGTCCCCCGCCGCCTCGGCCGCAAACCCCTCCTCCACCCGGCTTGTGATTCGAAAATCCAACCGAATCCAACCGGCCTTTTGTTGCTGCGCGGTGCGGTGCCAACCCCCCACCTATCGGACGCGCCGCTTTTGCTGCTGCGGTGCGGTGGATTGGAATATGGAAAGACTCGACGCTCACGCGGCCGCCTGCCGCCAAGGGGAACCGAACAGGGAAGAAGAAGGGGGAGGGGAGACTTTCTGTTGCCCAGCGAAGCAAATCGTTTTTTCCTGGCATTGGGGATTGACGGATTGCTTCGCTTCCGTGCGGGCGACGCACACGCACGGCCGGCACCCGGCAGAGCCAACGCCCAACGGCGCCTTCCTCACCGCTTCGCTTCCGCGTCGTCGGTTGGTTGGGGCGCGCGCTTGGTGGATTGACCTTGACCTCGCCGACCTGGCCCCTGGCCGGGCCTGCGCGACGGGTTCGAGGCGCTCGGCTCGGCGCGTGCGGCGTGATCACGTGACGGCTCGGTCGAGACACGGCTCGGCGTAGATCCGTCAGGTGACACCGGCCAATGCAACCTTCTGTTGCTGTACTACTGAACTTGGAACTAGCCAGGTCTTGGATTTGCGCCTTGTTTATGGTAGTTGTCGCCGGAAATACTCTTCAGCGTGTGTAGTTTTCAAAAAAAAAAAATAGAGCTTCCTTTTTTTTCTCTCTCTCCGCGTTGATGTTTAGAGCTTTGTGCGTCGTGATTGGGCGAGAGCTCTCGGGCCTCTCACGGCAGCGACGGCCTTGTTTCCTCTCGGAAGGAAATACGTGTCGTGCATTTGGCATTTTGCGCGTTATAAAGTCACGGCGACGTATGGGCCGTATGGGAGGACTGGTACAAGCGGATTTTGACACTTGCACTAGTTGACCGTTCACGAAAGAAGCGTCAGCGCCGCATTTGCTAGGTTCTAGACGTGCACGGGTGCGATTAAATTTCGCTAGATCAAGCACCAACCTTAATTAGTCTTTCGTCCGGAGCCGAGGCCTCCCGACTCTTTTTTTTTTTTTTTGCGAAACACTGAGAATGCTATTTTAGTGTTAACCCAGATAGAACAACGCGTAGTAGTTGCCTAGTTGGTGCTAAATAAACATACACGTTGTTGCATTGCATTACCTACTAGACAGAACGAACAGGTAACCATCACATGGACAGGTAACGGAAATACAGAATCCACCAAACTTAGTCCGTAAGTTATTAAGGTTGCCAACTCGACGAATGATGATGATGCTCCCTTCAACGTTGGTACCGGTGGAACCACAAAATTTAATGAAGACGCCGACATTTCCCACTGTGAGTGGCAATCACTGATAACGGCAAGGAATCAAAGTGCTAATCTTTTATTTTGGAGAAAAAAAAGAAAAGGAGTACTGTAGACATAAAATGTAATGCTATTTAGCCCAAACCGTCCGAAAAAAACGATCAGAAAGCCCAACACGGCGAAATGGATGGTCTGGGATCTTTTCGGCCTAGTACGTGCAACGGAACGGCCCAGGATTCAGCCCGTGGCCCACGCGAGTCCGCTCGTCTTCCCCCAAAGTCCCAAACCAACGACGGTGGTTTCTGTCTCGTGGCGTCGCAAGTCGCAGGGAGAGAGACCAGAGTTGGACTGCGGGAAGGCTCTCTCGAACTCCGGCGGAGGCGCTGAGCAGTTTGGCGTAGGATTGGGCGGCGTCGGCATGGACGAGGCGACGAAGAAGAAGGTGGAGGAGACGGTGCTGGATATTCTGCGGGGCTCCGACATGGACTCCGTCACGGAGTACAAGGTCCGCTCCGCCGCCGCCGACCGCCTCGGCATCGACCTCTCCGCCCCCGACCGCAAGCGCTTCGTCCGCGGCGTCGTAGAGGGGTACCTCACGTCCCTATCCTCCCAGGAGGTGGAGGAAGAGCAGCCGCAGCAGCAGGGCGGCGCCGGCGAGGAGGCGAAGGGGGATGAGGAGGAGGAAGAGGAAGAGGAGGAGGAGGAAGCCGAGGGAGGTGCGCGGAAGAGGGAATACGACGACAATGGGGACCTCATCCTCTGCCGCGTGAGTTTTTCCTCCCGTGCGTCGAACGCTTAAGGCTCTTCTCCTTCCCCCTTTGCGCGATCTGTCCTCCGGGGGCTAGGGTTTTGTGGAGTGATGTGGGTTTGTCGCGTGCAGCTCTCGAGCAAGAGGAGGGTCACGCTGTCGGAATTCAAGGGCAGGACGCTGGTGTCTATCCGGGAGTTCTACATGAAGGACGGCAAGGAGCTGCCCACCAGCAAAGGTGACTCAAATCTTTCTCGAACTGCAACCTTTGGTTACTACTCCAGTGATAGATGTGACGCGCCTCCACCCAAATGGACCTTGATATATTCGTACTTATGGGCTATGACGAACTCCTCCTGTACTGAGCATAGCACAATTTTGGTGTCTTTCTACATTCTAATGTGGTGATGCCACTATACCTACCTACCTAGTGTTAGCAAGCTTACTGCATTCTGCAATGACAGCTAGATCTTTCAGGAATAGAATGCCTCAGTTTTGCTGAAACTGGATCCCACATGACCAATTTGTCTCAGAACTCAGGACTGGATAGTGAAAGCCTTGTGTGGTAATTTCAGTGCTATATGTTTTTTTATCTTTTGGCCGTATTTGCCAGTGGTTCAGAGTGTGTCTGGTTTGAGTCTTGCTAGTTTATTATTTAGAAAATTATAGTTTGGTCTGTACCAAAGTAATGACAAGTGAAGATTGCTGCAAAAACAAAGGGACAATAATAGGTACAGCTTTAACATGATTACTGATTAGTGGTCTTGAAATTTACGTAACCATTTAACCACTATTTTTTCTGCAAAAATTTCTTATTTAGTTTGTTAATAGCATTGTTTTTCAAAACAATCGCTGCTGGGTATCCATCTTTCTATAAATTCTTTCCTTATGTTATAGAAACGGCAATTTATGTAACCATTTAACCACTATTTGTTCTGCAAAATGCTCATGTAATTTGCTAATAGCATCATTTTCAAAGCCAACATACCTATTTCTTAATACCGCTGGCTATTTCAATAAACTTGTTCCTTATGTTATAGAAATGATGCCAATACCACAATTGGGTTTTCCATATGTCACTGCATAATAGTGATTAAGGTGCCTGTCCTGCTGCAGCAGTAACATCTAGATTTTTTAGTATGGTCTCTATTATGATTTATTTATTGATATTGACTTCTTCGTAGGCTGTCAGCCCTATCTTCAAAAGTTTTTAGCAAGTTACAGAGTTGTTAGAGAAGTTCTTCTTCCCCATCGTGTGCAGCTGGACACAATTGGTATGCAATACAAGAAAACAGCCGGGCTTAGGTTTTAACAGCTTTGTGAGTTATTTGAATACAAGTTAGTGTGACCATCTTAATGCAACATTAAGTTCAACTTACTAAGGATAGTGATGTTTGTCTACTGACCTAAATTTGGGCTGGCTAAATGAAGAATCTGAGAAGTCATTCCAGCTACTGATCTGCATTAGTATCTTTCACAATATAAAGCTTCAATATAATATTTGTTTGCAAACCACTTGTCAGTTGATAAATACCATATTTCCCTGTACTGTAGTATTTGGTTCACAAACCAGTTGATAATTCTCTCTTCTGATATATCACAACTTGCATTTCTTCCTTTATTGTCTATTGGTAGAAATGGTTTGTTAACTTTTTTTTTAGTTTCACATTTTTCCTAATTGAAATTTAGCTTTCAATCTTATATGTGCAGCAGCAAATTGTAAATGAATTCCTTCCATATCGTGATGTCGTTATTGTTTCACATGACATGAGCAATCCTCATATTCCTAACATGTTGACATACAAGGGGCAACAACTTTGCTATGTCGTGCTACAAATTTTGTGGTTGTGCTTTGTTTTTAACTTGTTAAAATTAGACTAAGTATACAATTCCCATTTGTCACGTTGCTACAGTATATGTTTCTTTGCTTGGTAGTTGTGTATTACTGCTGATGCCAATGTTTTGGGTTTCTGTGATTTCTTCTTGGTTTATGTTGTGGTGGTTTCAGTTGTTCCATCCCACGGTCTATTGATTCATTGACTGTCTCCATTTCTTTACTAACATTCTGCATTGACTGTTTCTATTTCTTTACTAATATTCCACATATTGCAGGAATAAGCATGACAGTCGAGCAGTGGGAAGCATTTCGCAATGCTGTACCTGCGATAGAGGATGCAATAAAAAAGCTTGACGATTCAGACTGAGAACATGTTTTAGAAGCCCTTCTTTTGCCTGTATCAAATCAAGCTACTAGAGCCCCTATATATGAACTTCTGTAAAAGGTTTCACCTGGTCAAACTGTCTAGTGTCATCAGTAGGGTAGGCTGTAGACAGTTCGAAATATTTGCTAACCAGTATTGTGTTGTGTGAAGAGTTTGGAATGTGTGCTAGCAAGTTTGTCAAGTTTTTTCTCCAGTTCTTAGAGCATCTCCAAGAGTCTCTCTAAAACTCGATCTCTAAATCATCATTTAGAGAGTCATTTGCATAAAAATCGTTTTTCATATTTTTTCTGTTTTCCAACAGCCTTTCTATATCTTGCATGCACTTTAGAGGGCTATTCTCTTTTCTATATTTTGCTAGCGAGAAATCCGGAATAGAGAGTGATTATGTTTGAATAACCAAATAGAGAGGTTGTTGGAAGGTACCTTTTTAATCAAAATCTTTAAAATTAACAATTATAAAGAATTTAGAGAGTCTCTTGGCTTTCTAATTGCTAGTTTTAGAGATTTTGATTAAAAGTGTACCTTCCGACAGCCTCTCTATTCGGTTATTCAAACATAACAACTCTCTATTCCGGATTTCTCGCTAGCAAAATATAAAAAAGAGAATAGCTCTCTAGAGTGCATGGAAGATATAGAAAGGCTGTTGTAAAACATGAGAATATAGAAAATGTTTTTTATGTAAATGACTCTCTAAATGATCATTTAGAGAGCAAGTTTTTACCGTCGTATTGTTTTATGATCTTGCAAACTCCAAAAACAGAGGGGCTCGCCATTGTACACTGATGAGTTGTAGATGGCCTCGCTATTGGGTGTGATTGTACATGGATCGAGGTTCAAGTGGGCTTTCTGAATTCTAAACGAGTTCGATGCTGTTCCCAGTCAGCACTTTTGCTAAATCCCGAATCGAGCAATCGACAAAAAAGGTCGTGAGGGAGAAATGGACATGTGCTCTGACTCATCTGGCCAAAAGACGCACAAACACAAAGCCACCTTACACAAACTCAAAAGGCACAGCCCGTGGGTTGGCTCTGAAGTACCCTGTAATGAGATCGACAGGCAACTGTTCAGACTAAGCGCCACAGTAACAGTGGAAGACGGATGCCGAGCAAAGTTTTGGGAATCGTCATGGCTGGATGGAAGAGCGCCAAGGGATTTGGCGCTGGACCTGTACAAGCTTGCTTGGAGAAAGCACCAAACTGTCAAAGATGATCTCACAAACCAAAACTGGACGGGAGGTGTATGGAAAATGACGACAGCAGTAGAGATGGCTGAATTAGTTAATCTGTGGAGCCTAGTCCAGATGGCGCAGCTTGTGGACCGCCAAGATGAAATTAGGTAGAAGTGGACAGCTGACGGCCAATACACAGCCAAGTCAGCTTATTAGGCACAGTTTGTGCGCTCCTTTTGTTCATTTGACAGCAAATCGATTTGGAGTGCAAAAGTTGAAGGAAAGCATATGTTTTTCGCGTGGCTGCTGGTGCAAAGCAAGCTCCTGAGTCCTGATGGCAGATAAGCTATTGGCTCGGAATTGGCAGTGTAACCCGGTGTGTGCTTTGTGTGATCAAGCTCCAGAATCTGCAGAACACATTACTTTGCATTGCGTTTTTGCAAGAGAGGTATGGCTTTTGATGTCTGCCTGGACCGAAGGGTTGGTAACTTGGTACAACTGCCAGAACAGGGCGTAAGCTTGGAAGGATGATGGTGGAACAACTCCCTGCAAGGGCTTGCAAAGGTTGACAAAAAAACGTAAAGCCTCGGCGCCTCGCTTCTCATTTATGCTGCTTGGAACTTGTGGAAGGAAAGAAACAGGAGGGTCTTCGATGGAGTATCATCTCTACCACAGCGGGTGTTACAATTGATCAAGGATGATGTGAAGCGCCGGTGCTTAGCCTGCCGGGATAAGGAGTCTTTCCCCTTTTCTTAATGACAGCCTGTATTGTTTCTTAAACTTGGTGTTGTTGTACCTTATGAGCTCGAGTTCTGTTAACTTTTATGCAACAATGACTATGTAAGACCCGGCTTGCTTTCTCCTCTTAAATGACAGAGTAGTGATCCTGCCGTCTTATGTTAAAAAAAATTAAAAAAAACCTAAACCGACCTTCTGAGTTCGTGTTGCATGTGCTATATGTCACTATCACATTGAGTCACAGATGTCGCTCGCATAATCTCTTGTGGATTGCATTAGGATAGAAGATATTACATGGCAGCTCCCTAAAATTGACTACTATCGAATGCCTCAATTCCAACCAGCATGCATGCGGAGGCAGTGGCAACCGAAGTAGTAGGTGCTTCAGTCATGGCTGGACATACAAGTTGCCAGCTGCGTTACTGCTTTGAGCAGTTGACGTCGACATTCCTTTTCGCCTTCTCCATCAAAGCCCTCTCCTCCATCTTCTTCTTCAAAATTTGATAGTCCTGTTTTCATGAGAGAACCACTGCTGTGTTACACCCAAGAACATATACTGGTTTAATCTCGTGAAAAGAAAAGAGCAGCAAAAGCATGAAGTTGCTTCAAGATATCAAGATCTAAGTTCATAATAACGATGAAGTGCCAGACATATTGCATTAAGGCAGCTAGAGCTAGCTAATGTATAGACTGCCAGTATTGGATGCCCTGATCTAAGCCTGTATCAGTACCATAATGAAGTAGTAGTATCATGTGGCGGATGGGCCATGGGTGCCTGTCTCAAAGGTAACAAGTATAAATATAAATTGTTTCATCACATTACTATTGACTGATAATGCCGATTGTGCATGTCTCATCTGTATGCTGTGCATTCCTGAAACCAAGACAGAGGAAGCTGCGGCAATATGCTAATCCCATTGCCTACTGGATAGTAAAATGGCAAGCCATCATAGTTTTTGTCATGAGGAGACCAATAGCTTTGCTCTTTAATAAAGATATTGTAGACAATTAGGGTCAACTCTATTTGAACAGGTGCAATCAACGTCCACAAGACTGAGTATGTAATTCTTATGGTGTTGGTTTGAATGTCTAGGTTGTTTGTTGTTATCAGTACAGTGTGCATGTTTACCAGAAGGACAATCATTGTGCAGATAATTCTCAATAAGTAGGAACAAAATGTAACGAGGAAAGAATATCACCTGCATCAGTGATTCCTCATATTCTTTGCTACGAGGCTTGTGGCAATTCGTTATTGCCCTGATCTCATCATCTGTCATGTCGCCGAAACCGTTTGGGAGGGGATTCGTTCCTCCTCTTTTAGTGAAAGTCTCTATTTCCTTCATCCTTACCTTGAAGAGCTCAAATCGGTATGCCTTCTCTTCCTGATTCGGGTATTCCCTGCCCCATCCGCTCCATCCACTTATGGAACTTTGCTTCCATGTCCACGTCCATCTGGTGCTTCCCCATGTCCTTCTTGATGTCCTCCTGCCTTGGCTTGTTGTCCACATCCTTCATGTCCTCCATGGTCACATATCACCATCTACTACAGGTCCTATGCGTAGGTCACATATCAAACAAAGCAAATAACCAGAAATTCGAAAGCAAATTCAACTCATACCATCATCATCTGGACGTTTGTTGAAGATCAGGATCCCTACCCCTCCAGTCAACGCGGCCGCGACCACAGCACCGACGCCTCTCTGTTTTCATATGAGAAACATGAGCCGCGAGTAAGCAAGAAATTTTCGATCTGAGTCTTGGTGGGGACGGAGACTCGCGATTGTGTGTAGAGAGCTTGCTGCCCGGCGAGGACTCCACCTTGGCGCGGTTGATCTTGCGTGGGTAGAAGCTCCGGGTGAGGAGGCGACTAAAGGACCCAAGAGACATGATCGCCGCCGCTGCCGCCCCGCCGGATCGACTACCTCCTTGCTCTGAGTCTTTTACCCCTATACCATTAAGAAAGATGTCAGTTACCCCTATGCCACAAAAAAGTTTTCAGACACATGTGTGCCATGAGCAAATTTTTTGTTTACGCGTGTGCCATTCCGTCCAACTTCTGTGAGCACTTAACGGTGACATGTGGGACCCACGCATGGAAATGACTGATTTGCCCCATCTCTATTCTCCTCTTCCTGGCAACTCCTCTCTCTCCCGTGCTCCTCTTCCTCCTGCTGGAGACCTAGCGCCGCCGCCGGGACGTCGCGCCGCCGCCGCTGGCAGCCACGCCGCAGAGCGCTCCCCCCGCCGCCGGGTGCCCAGGCCGCGCGACGCCGCCCCCCCCCCCCCCCCCCCCCCCCCCCCCCCTCCCCCCCGGCCCGGAGCCAAGGGCGCGAGGAACGCCACCATCTTCATCCACGGCAGGGAGGGCTTCAACGACTACCTCCTCGAAGAGACCACCTTGACCGGCGTCGACTACCCGGTGCCTGGCAAGGTGCAGTCCGTGCTCTCCTTCACCAAGAAGACGCCGGAGGCCATCGACGCTTTCCCGTCCAAGGTCTTCTTCAACGGCGACGAGTGCGCCATGCCGCTCAGGATCCCCAGCCCAGGGGCGCGCCCCAACACCGGCGGCGTCTTCGTCGCTGTCATCGTCTGTTTGATCGCCTCAGCTCTCCTGCTGCTGCTGTAACTCCTTTATTGATTTTGCTAGCTCCGTCCGCCGTCATTCGTTCCTTCTCCTTGTTAACACTTTTGTTGTTGGGAAACAGAATTGTTTATTTCGAACGACTACTATATTTATCATTGTATCTACGCTTTTCCCCCCAAAAAAGGAGAAAGAAATCGTAACAAAATATTTTAACTTTTATCAGTAGTTCCTACTTCAGTTCCACCAAAAACACATCCCACAATTAATCCAAAGACAACAGTACTAGGCAGGCCAATTTTCCCCTGCACAAGGCGACATACACACACTATACGGTACATTACATCAAAACTACAGACTCCAAATTATTCCAACTATTTCCTCAACAAGAATAACAAACTTTTCAGTCGGGGTTGTGCGTAGACAGCAAACTGGTTAGCGCTTAGCAGCCAATATGTTTTGTACCAGGCCAAGAGTAATGTTAGTTTCAGCACACTTTTTCAGCAAACTTTCCACATTTTCCTAAATTTTTCCGCATTTTTAAACATTTTTCCTGTATTTTAAAACATTTTTATCAATTTATTCCGTATTTTTATACATTTTTAACTAATTTTCTGGATTTTTATACAATTTCAAATTTTTTAAACATTTTTTCTGAATTTTTTCGCTTTTTAAAAAATATTTTCCATTTTCTGATTTTTTATACGGTTTGAAAACTGTTTTTCATTTTTTCAAATTTTTTTAAGCCACTATTATACACAAGGGCAAAACGGTCTTTTCATAGCCACTAACACCTCTGTTAAGTCTCCATCCATCCAAAATGGCACACGGGTAAAGGAAACTTAGTCTCATGGCACACAGGTATGAAGAAATTTTTTTGTGGCATAGGGGTAACTGGCATCTTTCTTAATGGCATACGGGTAAAAGACTCCCTTGCTCTCGGGAAGAAAATTGTATCCTTCATTCAGTTATTAATTCATTCGATGACCCCTTCCCTGTCAGCCCATTTTCCCTATGGAGTGTCCGGCCCAGGATCCCAGCCCGGGCGACACACCTCGACCATCGTGGGCCCGCCCAAGTAAAACTCGTGTTACTTTTGGCCCAACGGACCCGTTCCGTCTGCCAGCCAACGACGTAGAGGGTTTCGCCGAAGGTTGGACGTGATGTAATCGAGGTTCCAGGGCGCTTTATGAATCTATATCTATACTCCCTCTGTCCCATAATATAAGCATCTTTCGATTTTCGTGCAACACGTTTGTCTATCCGGCTTATCCTAAAATTTTATAAATATATTATTTATTTTGTTATGAATTGTTTTATCATTAGGCATACTTCAAGTATGAGTTATTTGTTTTTATATTTTTATAAATTTTTTGAATAAGACGGATGGTCAAACGTGATGTTCGAAAGTCAACGAATGCTTATATTGTGGGACGGAGGGAGTACTAAATACGACGATGGATTTGACGTCATACAAATCTTACGTGTTACTCTTATCCAACGCTTTAAATTAATCTAAAGAGTCCATATTAACTACGTCACTCCTACATTGTCGGATTTTATGATGATCAAACGTTCTAGATTAATATGAAGAGTACATGTTAACTCCGTCTCTAGTTTAGTAAAACACGTATATGTGGCAAACGAGTTCGATAGTGCTCTATAAAAGGTTGTGATTGAGAAATTGACATATGTGCCGTGGCTCATCTGGCAAAAGGCGTACGCAGAAACACAAAGCCACGCACAGGCGGAAGCTAAACCCACACACCTTCGCGTTCGTGTTGCATGTGCTATACGTCTCTATCACATCGAGTCACAGATGTCGCTGAGTCGCTCGCATAATCTGTCGTGGATTGCTTTAATAATCAACGGGTTATCTTATAGTACTCTGTATGTAACCTCCCTTGTCATCACATGAGCTTCAGGTCATGTTGGGTCAGCAATAGCAGTCTTCAGCTAGTTTTCGGGGGTTATCGTGCTAGTAGTTTATTTAGCCCTAAGCAATCATGTTCTTTTCAAAAAGGATATTACTCCGTAGCATTTAGCAAGATGCGTGACTAGACGTGCGAACTAGAACTCTATAACCAACTAATTAAACAATCGTGCTAGGGACAAGCTCCCTGCTACCTGCTGGAAGTTGTCCTGGGCTCCAGTCCCTGACCAAAAAAAATGGCATCTTTGGCTCCAGGAGTTGATGCATATCCG
The DNA here is from genome assembly GCA_015476505.1 of Urochloa ruziziensis. NCBI lineage: Eukaryota > Viridiplantae > Streptophyta > Magnoliopsida > Poales > Poaceae > Urochloa > Urochloa ruziziensis. Next base: position 48,468,758 of record CM027122.1, on the reverse strand, counting down.
AATAAACACTTCTCCACGCCTGGAGATGTAGGCGAAAGCTGGTGTACAGGATAAACGCATCCAGTCTACGTAGGCTTGAAATCACCCGTGCCTTTTGATTTGAGCTGTCCCCTTGACCACAAGAGCTTATCAGAGGAAACGAACAAATGGTCATCAATTAGTTGCGTACGAATTACAGGGACTCCGCGCGCGGTGTGAACTTGTGCTAGCCAAGGACTGAAGCACAGGGTGCTTTGGTCCCTAATTCTCCTCTAGGTCCTCGTATTACATTATTGCTTCACGTGAAATATAGGACTATGTAGCTTCCTAATTTCTAGGAGAACATTATTGTTCTGTGTGAAATTCTTCTTCCCAAACATATGAGCGCTAGCAAAGTAGATTGCTGATTGCAACTTCCAAGCTATAGTTCTGGATTTTTAGCCCTGTGAAAAATAAGAGAGCGTACATGACATTCAGCCTAGGGCCTCTATGCCGCACTGACACCGGGTTCATTTTTTTCCGCTTTGTTTTGAACTGCCTCCTTGACCACAAGCGATCATCCAAGGAAAGAAGCAAACAGCCATCAGTTACTTGCGCACGTATCACCGGGCTGTGATGATGTGAAATTCCAAATGAAATTATGCTAGCTTGGTACTCTTATGTGGATTGTTGTTGTTTTTTCACAAGGGCTTGCAGCCCTAATTGTTGTATTGAATCGATGAGCTCTTTAATTTCCATCCCTGTGTTCATCATGTGAGAGTTGGTAGAGCTCACGTCCGTTTGGAAGAACGCCGGAATGCCCTGTGCGTCTCACACAATATTGGACAATTTCTGCACGAGTTGAAAATCGAGCAAATTATTCCTTTAATACGTAAGCTAGGTGCTGGAACACTAAGCTGTCAATTGTGAGCCGCAACAGGCAACAGGCAGATCGAAGGAACATACTAATTCTGCAAGAGACATAAGTGAAGAACAAAGACGTACAAAGAGCCCGCAATGGCATCTTTCCATTTATCTACAAACACGCTACACAAGTTGCACGTTGCTGATCAAGCAAATAAAACCGCCGCCCCTATCATATCAAGAAATAACAAACATCTTCTCCCAGGGCGTTCGCTCAGGCAGCAAAGCGCATTCTGACAAGGACACTGGTGACTACAAAACTCAGGAATAATCCACCTTTATTGGACACGTGATATTTACATGCCTCAAGAATTATTGCTGGACTTGTAGTCTATGAGTCTATGGTGGTTGCTAAGCATAGCCTAATTTTAGCACACTGCACACTTAACACAGGAAGCAAGCAATCTACATCTCTGATTATTAGCATCGTGCTTGCAATTATGCCTGCTCTGAAATTCAGTAATCAGCAGTCTTCAGTTACGGCTGGGAGCGTGCTGTTGAACAGGGACGAGCGAGGACGGTAAGTTTCAACGCTCTCTAGAAGTTCATGAGTGCTTTGTGCCACCGGTGGTCAACTATAACGTCATTTTTTTTACCACTCCATACTGCGACCGGATGCAGTGCAGATAGATCGATACAGATTCTTGAGGGATCGAGAAGTACATCGCACGCATTGCATATGCAGAAATGAATCCATTATCCGTCCATGCACAAGCCCCATTTGCAAAGTCGAGATGCATGAACGTGTCCTGTACGGCCGTCTGATCGATTTGTTTCACTGTTTGCACCGGAACACACAGATTGTTCGCACACAGCGAATTCGCAATGTGCACGTGGGCTATATATCTCTAGGTGGCGAAGCGACCTCATTTCTCTGTGTGCCACCTAATAATGGTACTGTTTGTTTATCATGTTATTATTGGCCACCAAAAGCAATATTGGGTGTGTTTTGGTTCCTGATCTGAATATCTGATCCCATCACATGTCCCATCTCTTCGGCATCCTAATTCTCAAAAAAAAAAATCTCTTCGAAATCCTTAAATTATGGAAAAAGGATGGCGATTAAAGATTCTAGTACTACGGTGGTTGCAACTTGCATGAGCGACAATGCTGTTCAGAGAAAATGGGAAACAGAGTTTTTTTTTTTTTTGCGAAAACGGAGTAATGTTCTTTTCTTTACTTTTTTTTTCGTTCCTGCCCCCTTCCTGGCTTTACGAGCAGAAGCAAGGGCATATCCACAGTCAACGTATGTAGCTTTCGGCTGCAGAGTTCCGTGCGACCCAAGACGACGGCAGTAGTTCGGCATTGCATGGCGCGATTTCGGACAGGCAATCCAAAATGAATGTTTAGCACCACATGTACTAAATGTAGGTAAAAAAACAAATCGCATTATATAGATGGACTGGAATTTGCGAGACGAATCCAATGAGTCTAATTAGGACGTGATTAGACACTAAATTGCTACAGTAATGCTACAGTACATGTGCTAATGACAGATTAATTAGGTTCATTAGGTTCGTCTCGCGAATTCCAAACGTAATCTGTAATTAGTTTTTTAATTAATCTATGTTTAATATTTCAAATGTGAAAAGATTCCCTTTCAAAATCTTTTCACCGCGGAACTAAACACGGCCTAAAGCAGGAGAGTGACCAGCAGGTCGCCTGGCGCTTAGCCTAGCTGGCCAGGCAGGCCTTGTCTCCGCCACATGCGCACGTACTACTACACTGCACACCGGTACGTTTAATCTGTAGCATTAGAGAGGATGTAAAAAATTTTTAAGGGTAATAAATGCACCTTTGACCAATAATTATGGGTATTAATTAAATACAGTTTACAAAACTATCTCCACAACCCTAGGTAAATTCTCGAGACGAATCTAATGAGGTCTTTGACCACATGATTAGAGGATGGTTACTGTAGAGTTACTGTACCAAATCATAGATTAATTATGCTCATTAGATTCGTCGCGTAAAGTTGCACCCATCTGTGAAAAGGTTTTACAAATAAACTTCATTTAGTACTTCATACATACAAGATTCTTTGCATTTAATGCCTCTGAAATTTTTTTCGGAGGGCATCTAAACACGGCCGAGGAGCCGGAAGAGTGCACGAGGACTTCGGCCCCCGGCCGTCGTACACTCGTACAGCAATCGATGGAGAGAGCCGCTGTGCTGCGAACGAGATCTTCTACGGTTGGTCTTCTACGGTTGGTCCCTCTGCTGTTCGGTTGCTGACCCGTGAGCTCAAACTTTATGGGTCCCACATGACAGGGACTCAATGGTAGAGGCCCCACCGCAGAGGAACTGCCTCCTTGTGCTGAGTGAGCTAGTGACCACCTGCCTAACTCCTCACGTGCCCCGTCCCGGGCAGCTCGTCGTGTACGTACGCGCCAAAACCAACCAGCGTCGGCACCTAGGCAACCGTGACGACGTGCGCAGACGGACCGCACGGAACAGTGACAAAGTCCATATCCATTCCCCCTCCGGCGTAGTTTCAGCGAGGCGCTGGTGTGCTGTGCTGTACCGGCGTACGGAGTACCAAAGCCATGAGCTGTATTGGCGACGGCGCGTTCAACGCACAGTGCTGTGTACAATGTACATGGCCTTCGCGTGCCGTGGTGCGGCGCACGGTCACGAGCTGCCACTAGATTCCTCGTCTCATGAGTCACGCACCTCCGTGCAAGTGCAACTGTGCAAGGACCACGCAACAGGAATGCTGCGACCGGCAGGGGTGCCGACGGTGCTCGGAATCGGATCGCTTGGCCTGTATTGCGCCCTCTTGTCGAATCGAGTGCGCACGTGCAGTGGCGACGTACGGAGTACGTGTGCACGCGGCACGTTCTCTCGCGTCCGCTGCATTTGGGGCGCTGCAGTTTGCTTCTCGAAACTGGCCAGATCCGGGAATAGTGTACTCTCCGAATCCACTATAAACAGTAACAGGACAATAATCGAGTCACTTCGTCGCGACGCAACCGCCGCACAAGTTACTGTAGTAGCAGTTAGCACGAACCGATCCGTTCCTTTTCAATTCCGGCCGAGAGCCCGTGACTTCTCTATCCTCTCGACACGCTTCTCCCGGCTCCCCTGCTGTAGCCTGTAGGGCCGGCCGTTCCTCACACGAGCCCACTTGTGCTGCGGCCGCCGGTGGGAATTTAAAGCCGGACACGCGTCCACTACAGATGGCTATCTTCACGCCGCCGCCCGCACAAACATGCGAGAGTGCAGTCAGGAAGCGCGTCTTTCGACTGCGCGACAGACTGCAGGTCGACACCTCAACCTAGGACACGCACGCGAACGGACCCCCTTGCACTTTGAAAGGCTGCCACGTTTAAGGTTTGTTCGCTGGAACGTACACATCCCATGGACCCCATATGACCCATCGGCCGGCCCGGCGCCTTCCGCTTCGTCCGGCGAAGATCCCACCCTGACCCCGGCCCCGCCGCGGCGGTCACGTCGCCCCTGCCTGCCCACGTCAGTCCGTACGCGCGTGGGGACGGGATGAGGGCCCCCGCGACGCGCCGCCGCTGTCCCGCGCCCATTCGCCCGGCGTCGCTTCTTGAACGGACGTCCCGCTCGGAAGCCCGCGACCGCGACCCGCGGACACGGACACGGCCGCCCCGCCTGCCCCCGGCCAAAGCGTCTTGTTGCGTGGATCACGGCCGCCAGCCGCGTCCTTTCGGGGGCCAGGTTTGCGGCGAACGCCGAGCAATCCGCTGGGATCGAGCTCTTGCTTTGCTTTGGCGAGCGGCGACGCGGTGCGGGAGGCAGCCACCTGCGACTGGGGAGGGGAGTGGGTGATGCGGGCTCGCTTTCACGCGTTCGACGACGCCCTTGGTTGGCTTGACCGCCACGGGCGGACGGCGCGGTCTTTCGACTTTCGTAGGGGAGGAGGAGGAAAACTTTGGGACCGGGCCGGCCACGATGTGAAACGCAGAAACAACGCGCTGCCGGTCAGCCTGGTAACCATCGGTTTTCGTCAAAGTAAACGGCACGCGTGATGAGCCTGACACGGCCATGTTTAGATGGAGGGTGAAAAAATTTTAAACTATGTCGGACACACATCTATTATCTTATTAAAACAGAAGCAAAATGAGCCACCAGATTCACCTAGAGGGTCTAGAAAATCCCACGTTAATCTAAAAAAGAGAAGAACCTCCACCGTTGGATTTTATGAAGATCTGACGGTCAAGAATTATCTAGACAGTCCTAATCATATCTGACTATTTTATGAAAATTTTACTAATAGATATTTATAGAAATTTAGAAACCTAACCCTACACGGTTTCCATATTCCCAGGTTTGCTAACCTTGCATCCTACCTCCACATTACTAATTCAGAATAAAAAATTAGTTTCCTAATTCAATACGGTCATACGTGCCCGGTCATGTTAAAAACGAAAATAACTTATATCTAACACCACTAATATTTGAGATTTTAGAAAATGAGAAAAATGCCATATCGTTTCGATGCAAATTGGAAAGCAAATTTCTAAACAAAGTGTACATGTCAAACATAATGGACAAATAATTAAACTAGAGATAAAATAATGAAACTAATTTCTTTTGAAAGATATGCTTCTTCCCCGTCCTCAGGATCACTACTCCGGTCCCCATAATAATGTCACAACCGCCCATAACCTTCAGACTCACGACACTTCTTCTCCATACTTAGGATTGTTACTAAGACCCTTTTCTAATAGTGTCCCGTACATGTCATTTGGGCTCACCACAACTTTGCTTGCCAGGTCATTTGTGCAAAGCTCCATTGCATTCAAACTCCTCCTAACAAAATCAAGGGTAGCACAACAATGAGAATGTTGGCAACCGTGGTCTGCAACAGGAACAAACCAGGGAGTATCAACAACGCAAGGAGCAAATCACCGCATATTTAGCCACCGAGTTAATTTGGAAAGAGAGAGAGCAGTGCGGGATCAAGGCGAGTTAATTTGGAAAGAGAGAGAGCAGTGCGGGATCAAGGGGCTCCAGAACTAAGGGAGAGCTAGAAGAGGAGAAGGTGAGGTAGAAGAAAAAGATCAAGAGAGAGGAGGAATAATAGAGCATCAGCATCCCTAGAACACGCGGCTAGATACCCGCGCAATTTGCGCGGGCCAACTTGCTAGTTTGAAGTATTAAATATAGACTTATTACAAAACTAATTACAGATTCTATCAGTAAATCGCAAGACGAATCTAATGAGTCTAATTAATCCGTCATTAGCACATGTTTACTGTAGCTATTTATTGTCTAATCACGACTTAATTAGACTCATTAGATTCGTCTGGCGACGTATACTCCATCCATATAATGGGTTATTTTTTCGACTACATTTAATATGCTATACATATGAAGGAACGTACTCAGAAAAAAATTGCAGCCGCATCTAAACACGGCCGTGGCTGAAACTCGAACGGTTGCTTCCGACAGAGTTGGAATCGACACTCTGACGGACGAGGGACATTGTTGCGTTCATACAGTGACACAAACCATTTACGTGCAAACCAAATAGAACTGATTCAGGGGGTGTTTAGTTGAAAGAGAGAGTGAAAAGTACCGTTGCTAGGAAATTGTGCACAGACCACAGAGATAAAAATGAACCGACACCGTTTTCTAGGATAGGTAACTTTCTGTAAAAGGGGAGGAACTAAACATGGCCTTAATCTGAGATACACGAGAGCTACAGGTGAAAACAACAATACTGTCAGCTGGCTGATGCACATTACTAAAAGGTTACCTACGAGAAGCTGGATAAACAGCGTCCAAGAAGCGAAACTGAAGAACTAGCAAACTCTTGCTTCAATTGTATACGTCGCGTACACATCTCATCTAAACATGTGGTAAAAAAAAAAGAAACTGAAAAACTAGGGAAGGGAGCAGTAAATTCGTGTCCCATTGGCCACTGCATTGTCTCGGTGGCTTTTACTACGTGGCCGGCAACCCGGCATGCAGTGCAGTGCAGTCACAAGTGGGGGGAGAACTAGCACTAACGGTTGGCAGTTGCGCGCGCACGAGGTGCGCACGGTTACGGATTACTGTATACGGCAGCTAGCTTGGTCACGGGGACGGGGTGGCGCTGGTCATCCCCCGTGACATGGCGGCGAGCACGGTCTCGGCGGTGAGCTGCTCGGGCCCCGGCGACCGCAGCACGAGCGTGTGCGTGACGGCGTCGTCGGCCACCGCCACGTCCGACGCCGCCACGCTCAGCTGCGCGTCCCTGATGGCGTGGAACACCCGGGACACGGGGTGCGCGTACAGCGGCGTCGTCACGCGCAGCACCACCTCGTCCTGCATTGCCTTCACCTCCACGGCCGGGCTCTCCGCCCGCGCCGCTCCGGCTCCGGCCATCGCGACTGCGCTGCCGCCGCGGAGCCGGTCCTCGAGCTCCTGGATGTAGGCGATGGCGTCGCTGAGCAGCGACGCCTTGTCCATCTTGGAGATCTTGGGCACCACCGCCCGCAGCGCGTAGAACCGCTGGTTCAGCTTCTCCCGCCGCTGCCGCTCCGCTTCCACGTGGTTCAGCGGCTCCTCCCGCCCGTTCGCCGGCTTCCTCCCGCGCTTCCGCGGCCTCCGCTCGTCCCCGCCGCCCTGCTGCTCCGCCTTCCCCGGCTTCGCGAAGTCCATGCTCCTGGGCGGCGCCGCCTCCGGAGCCGCCTTGCGCTTCGCCGCTTCGCTCATCTTGGCTGCTGCCGCGGCGGACGCCGTGGCCTGACCCTGGCCGCCGCCGATCCAACTGTCGCCGGTGACGCTGAGCGCCATGGCCTGCGGCGTCCGGCCGCTGGGGGACAGGTCCTTGCCGAAGATCCTCATGCATTCCTCGCGCGGCGCGACGGCGAGCGCGGACTGGATGGCGCGTAGGGCGTCGGGGGTCTCGCGGACGGCGACGTCGGAGCCGAGCTCCAGGACGCCGCCCTTGCACGGGAGGAAGACGACGGTGCGGAGCCCCGCGGCCTGTGCGAGCGACGCGCGCACGTACCACCCGGGCGCGGGCGCGGCGGCGTGGGGGTCCACGGCAGCCCAGGCGTGGCGGCCGGAGGCGAGCGCGCGGCCCGGCCCGCCGGCGCCCTCCGGGAAGGAGAAGTACATGGAGGCCAGGAAGTACATCTCGGCGCCGGTGACGCGGTCGAGGCGGAGCGCGTAGTCGGCGCCCTCGTCGTCGTCCCCGCCGCCGCCGTAGAGCGCGTGGAGCCGCAGCAGCGCGCGCTTCCTCGCCGCGCTCCTCTCCTCCACGCCGCCGGCGGAGGCGCCGTCGTGCGGGGCGCCGCCGCTGCCGCCGTCGCGGCAGTGGCCGTCGCCCCAGCCGAGCACGGCGCGCCCGGAGGCGCGGGACTCCTGCCAGAAGATGCCGTAGGTCCAGACGCCGCCGCGGCGGTCGACGAGGTCCTGCAGGCGCGCCTGGAGCTCGGCCGCCGCCGCCGTAGATGCAGCCGGGGAGGGCCCGTCCAGGTGCGGCGGCGTGGTGGCCAGGTGGTGCGCGGCGTCGCGGCCCAGCACCGCCGCGAACAGCGCGGCGTCCGTCTCCGACCACGCCATGCCTTGCTTCGAGCCCACGCTGCTGCCCAGGGGAAATTACAGTGACGAGGCGACGAGACGACTCTTCCTCGCCGAGAAAACGCGTCGTGAGACGATGACTTGGCCTTGGCTACCAACGAACGAACGACGCCGTCTACTCTCGGCTGGGCTCTGCGGCTCGCGCTTTTATATGGGCAGCGGAGGACGAGACGGCCGATTGAGATCGCGGGAGCGTGGTGGTCGTGCGCTCTTCTGCGATACGACGAGGTGCTGCGGAAGCGAGCGAGAGGTTAAAAAACGGGGGCGAGCGTGTACGGCAGGGGGGCCGGGTGTGGGTTCGGTGCACCGGGACCTGGGGTGGGAGAGCGAATGGGATCGGGCAGTCTTTGGAGCTACGCGTCGCCTCGCTCTCGCATGTGAATCATGCCGGGCGGGCCCTAGAACAAGAAGGGGAAAGGTGATCTGGGTAGGAAGGAATTGGGGAGCTCTGGGTGTGCAGTGCCGTCAGGGATTGATGAATGCGCTAGGATTCAGGTCAGCACTCAGCAGTTGTCTGTTCACTTCGTCGCGTAGTGAAGTTGGGCGAGGCGCAAAAGGCTTGGCATGCATCGGAGCTCAGACGGAGAGCACACGAACCATACACGGCAGACCAGATCGAGCAAATATAACTTTTGAATGGAACCTCGGTCTGTTTCCATATCAGAACTCAGAAGAGTAGTAAACGGTCTCGTACCATGTGATCTGAAGACTGAAGTACCTGCGCGACAAGCCGAATGTTGCCTACGAAACTCGATCGGCTTGACTGTTACAGAGCTCGGATTGAAACCTAACGAAGAACCTTATAGCCGTTGCAAATCCCAGCTGAAACCTGCTCAAGGAAACCGACACCGCTGCTGGCAACGGCATCATTGCTTCGCGGAGCACGGGTGGTGGTAATGCACGCCCACGTACGCGCGCGCCATCCCGCGCCCCTAGCGCCCGGCGGCCTCTGCTTTGACACGCTCCTGCGACGAACGAACGAGCTGGGGCCTGGGGGACCTGCCGGCGGCACGCGCGGGCGGGCGGGCGGGCCAGGGAGATGCAGGGGCATCATCGCTGCCGCCGCTCCGGGCACGAGAAGTCCAAGCCCTGAACCGCCCCCGTCCTCCCCTACGGCGACTCGTGACGTCCTAGATCGGAGGATACGATCGGGCGGGCGGACCTGATGATGGCTGAACCCATGCATGTCTCTTGCTTTCGCAACCAGCTTTTGGGCTTCGATTCAACCTTTGCGACTGGATCTTGAGCCAATCAGCCTGTGGTGGGTCGATCTGGACTCATCCTTCGCCCAGATCTTGAGTTCTGATCATGGCTTTGCTTCTAGAGGTTGTACCCTTTTTTTCCGGTGATTCGTACGTACAACATAATTTTCTTTCTTCCCGAGCTTCTCAAATCCTAATTCGGACCTTAACGCCAGATAAGATGAGGTGCCAGCCCGGGGAGAAAGGGACGGAACACGAGTATGCAAGCAAATCGAATACCATGAAATTCACTCATCATTAGTGTTGCTAACTACTGTGCCGACTGTACGGCAAACTTGCAGTAGCATGGATGCATCATGGTTAAGGGCAACGGGCCATGCATGCAATTTTAGATCTAACCACAACATCATCATTGGATTGATGTGGGTGAGTGGGTCACCAATGTTTTTGCCCTGCAGAGACTAGCAAAGCTGTGGATTTGGAGGTCACGGCTCTAATCCTCGTACATCCCATCTTTCTTTCTTTCTTTCTTTCTTTCCTTCCTTTGAGATGAGATGATTCCGCGTGCCTCTTAAACCACCGGCGACTGGCGTGGAGAGCTGATCCTGTGGCTTCCTCTGACGTCAGCACAGGACGGTGCGCTTACGCCTTTACCCAGACAAGGCATGCATGCCAATTGCCCAATTGGCAAAGTGCATGCACGCACCACGTTCCTCTGCACCGGAGTTCGAAGGTACTGTGCCCACGGCAGGCGCAGGTCCCTCCCCCAGCAAAGCCGGAGAGACGCCACATTTGTCAGAAATAGCCACACGTGCATCTCGCCTCGGTTGGACATGCGACTGGTCCGGACGCATATGGTGCAATGCACCCGGTCACCAAACGTGGCGACCAGGCCTGCCGGGGATGGTGGCCGGCGCGCAGACGGCAGCGCGCGCCCGGGCGACATGTGTGAGCTGAACTCGCGGCAGGGGGCACCAGTCCATAACTTGGGGGGTGGTAGCGACGGCGAGGGCGAGGCCGAGCGGAATCGTCCCCATGTGGCCCGACAGCGCCTCGTGCCCAACCGGGCTGGGCGTTCGGCGAGCCGAGACCACACCCCGGCGGCGGGTCACATGCGTGCGCAGACACGGACCGTGACCGGTGGTCACGCACGCACGCGGGCATTGAAGGCCAACACTAGCAGCGCGAGTGAGACGAGACGAGAGCCGAAAGCTACAGCTGTTTCGCTGTTCCTTCAGGAAATGGGGCCATACCCATACTTTTCGGTGAAAAGATTTCGGGTCAAGTTTCGAAAAAAGATTTCGGATTTTGATTTTATCGATTAGGAGTAGTAAATGTAGACGAAAATGTGAAAAGTTATACGGAAATGTTGGAAATCTCGAGACGAATCTAACGATGGTAATTAGAGTGTAATTAATCCATAATTAGCTGTAACATTACCGTTGCAAATCATGAATTAAGTAGGCTCATTAGATTCGTCTCGCGATTTACAACCTATCTAACTTTTCACCTTTTCGTCTACATTTAATACTCTATGCATATAAAATTCTCTTTTAATGTGATAGGCGAAAATATTTCGTTTTGAAATTAAGCAAGGCACAGTATGCGTACGCAACGCAATCTGATCCGCTAATCTGATCTGGCCTCCTTCGTGCTCTCTCCCCCGCGTAACTCCGGCAGTGAAGGAAAACCCCACGTTTTGAGCTATTTTGTCCAAAGTGAGCACGAGGCGTTTTAATTACGTATATTGTTTCGCTGTCAAACGTCGTCTCTGCGTTCACGCATCTGTGTGTACTTCTGCTAGCTATAGCTCTGTGATGACGTGTGCCGTGAAGTGGGATGAGATCGACTCTAGTGGCACTGTGCAGCCAGCCTTGCGCGCCCGCAGCACGTTTCACGGAGTCTTCTTCCGTCGGTTTCCTACCAATTATAGGATCGTAGAGGTCGATCGTTTCATTCATGGAACCATCCGTATTTGGTGTTGCTGTGCGCTAGCTAGGAGGCTCTTCATTCTCTTTCAGTCAAACAGTCACCAATCCCATCCGATTGTGGCCAAACGCTTTCCCGTGCTCATTTGATTTCTTCCACCAGCCGAATCTGGATTATTACCCATGTCGCGCACGTGAAATTTGTGGCCTGAAAACTCGAGCGCCTGGATGATACTGATGAACCTGTTGGTGGATGCATGGATCTGCTACCATCTTTTGTGAATGAAGGACGAAATCTTAGAAAGAAACCGCGTCTCGGACTTTCTCTACATGACTACATACGGATCTATGAGCGCATCTCTCAGCTTTGACAACGGAACCTTGGGAGAAAATTAATTAGATCGGAGATCTATATTACAGAGGGATCAACGGTTTCATATTACTGCAAAGCGGTATGTGAGTTACACGTGTTACTTTATTTGTCTCCCATTGAGCAATCACAATGATTCTCTCTCTTCTTTTCCATTATATTCTGCATCAGAGATCCTTTTAGTGTATCTTTTGAACTCTTAAATGCATGCATGTGGGATGATCCAAGGGCTGCAAGATTGTTTTAAGTTAATCTTTTGCGTGATTGAAATGGCGGCAATTTATCAACATGTATGTGAAAACAGTGTTTTTTTAATCTTCTTAATGTGGTATTTTATAGGACATAGAGTTTGAATGCTTCTTTTATTTGCCAAACACGGCCCGTTTGTTTGGTCAAAATTTAGAGAAATTGGAATCTAGTAATAAATTATACTATGTGGCTTGAAATTTGACATTTCACAACTTTACTAAGCTCACAAATAAACCTATCCCAAATTCATAGATAGGGTGTGAGATGAAAATGAATTCCATAGGGTGGGAGGTAAAAAGGTAGGATCACTCTATTATCTTCATAGGGTGGGAGATAAAAAGATAGACTTATTCATAGGGTGGGAGATAAAAAGGTTGGATCACTCTATTATATTTATAGGGCGGGAGATAAAAAGATAGACTTATTCATAGGGTGGAAGATAAAATGATAGTATGAATTCCAATTCCTCCAAATTCTGACCAAACAAGCCTAAAGTTAATAGAGTTTAATTAAATTTGTAAAAAAATTAATTAAACTCTATTCATGTGGTATTTCATGCCACAAGTTTAATTAAATTTGTAAAAAACATGTGCAACATTTGTATCTTCAAATAAATCTATTAAAAAATAGATTCAAATATCTATCTAACGATATTAATTATGCATAAATATTAATATTTTTAAATATAAAATTAATTAAAGTTATTTCTTGGCAAACGAGAACGACGAATATTTAGGGACGGAGGGAGTACTTCTCCCCAACCCTCCATATTGTTTATAGGTGGTGTCTAAAGAAAAAAGAGGAGTAAGAAATCGTACATAGACACTACCTCCCCAATGCATAGTTTGTATGATAAATGAATCCAACCCTCTCTCTTCTCTCTCGTTTCCTTGCCCTGTCACCCTTTCTCACTTCTTGGTTCTTGGTTCTTGTGTAGACATGATGTGTATTAGAAACCATGCCTATCTTTTCTCCATGCCTATCTTTTCTCTCATTAACTCTCTTACTACCAATTGCTATCTTACTAGAAGGGTCGAGGATGGCCTATCCCAACCCGATGACTAGGATGATGTTCATAGAATTAAATGAGACATCATCTAGAATGAAAGATGACGTGGCAAGAGAATAAATGAAGGAGAAAGAAACCATGTCTTACATGAGACACGCCTTGTTCGCTTGGCTTATCAGCCCAGCCCAGCGGACTATTGTCCTCACAGACTTTCTAGCCCAGCCCAACCCAGTGAAACGAACATGGCGTACCCATCCAAGGCATAATGAGAGATATGTATCATTAAATTCAAGTATGAAATAGTGATTTTTACATTAGAAAAGTAGTGTCTAGTACTGTTTTTTTTTTGTGATGTGGAGCTCGTAGAAACTTTGGGTAGTGTTTTGAGTTGGGATGGCCTTATGATTCGGTTCCTTGAGCAGGTAGCTTTTAATACAGCAGCTTTTATAGGCACTAGAAGGCACTGGAGTACGAATTTATCAACATGTACGTGAAAACAGTATTTTTTTAATCTTATTAAGGCGGTAGTATTTTGTAGGCCTTATAGTAGGAATTTAAAGCTGATTATTAGGGGTAGATTTTATACAAAATTAAAAGCCAAAGTTTTCGAGAATCGCATATTTCTTGAGTTGCAAAGTTACAGACTGGGCTATCAAATTCAAACTTCTTCAGAGCGGACAAAAGCATACCGTTCACCTAGCTATCACACTGCCGACAGTTATCTCGAATTGCCCTAAACAGACAAAACATCACAATATTCAGAGGGCAATGAATGTTAATAATTTTTTCTGTCATTTTCCCATACCGCAGTGTGGGGAGAGAAAACAACTCAGCCATTAGGCCAGTCTCAGTGGGAGTTTCATCAGCATTAAATAGACTGCCATGTCAGCATTTTTGATGACGTGGCAGTGTATTAATGAAGAGAGATGTGAAATGAGTTTCATCCTCATGAAACTCTCTCTACACGGTACTCTAGACAGCTTGTGTCTTGCATGTTGTCTTGAAAACAACAGGAGATGAAACTTTGCATTGAGGGAGGGTGTTTCATCATAGTTTCAAACTTCTCTTAGATGATGTGTGGCTATAGATAAGTGTGTCGATGAAACCCCCACTGAGACTGGCCTTAGGCATAGTCACTAGCAGGTCCAAGAATCGGTGAAAGATGAAGGCATCATGTTACTGTAGCTGTTAGGCATAGTCACTAGCAGGTCAGCAGGTGGACCACCATACAGAACTATCCTTGCTTGCCACGTACACACGATGGTGCCTGAAACATCTAGGTTCTACCACCTTCCCTGAGAGTCTGTAGCCGACTTCCCCTATTTCACACCGGTATAAAAAAGAAGAATGAAAGAGTCGAGAAGAACCTCATGGACAAAAACTTGAACATAGTGAGAGATGGAGCGCTGGTGGTTGCTCTAACGGTTGCTTGCATACTGAATGGAGTACCAGCGGGAAATGAAGCTGCCTGATATTATGGCTTCAGTGGCTCTCTAAAATGATCTACCAACGTACTGGTACATCCTTTCTCTTACATTTGGAACAGGCGTTGCGAAGCGCACCGATCTGACTAGTTATTTTGACAAGCATGAGGACTCGTGCTGGTCTCTGAACTTCTGAAAAGTATCGAATGCACGTGGCAATAGTCTAAGAGCCTTATCATCCAGTAGGTGTAAAACCAATGCACACGAAAACAAAAGGAAAGAAATAGAATAAATCACTCTTATTTCTTGCCAGTGACACCAGCAACCACCTGCAGCAGTAGCAAAAACCAAATCATTATGATTGGAACAACAAAACTAGCCTAGAAACGATGCAAAGGAAGAACAATTTGGCTTATGCCATCATGCTTGAGTATGATAGTGAATCCAATTCTAAATCCAGGCAAACAAAGCAGTTAATTAAGTACAAGCAATTCAATTTAAGTTGCTTGCCATGCTTGGAGCCTCCGGTCAATGAATATTTCACTGGCATGGTATAATATGTTTGATGACGCATGGTGAAATTGGGAAACATCTTGTATTACACTACTTGCTCTCAGTAAAAAAAATGGCCGCTTTATGCCATTATTTTGGTAAACTAAGATAAAACAATACATCATCGTCTAAGAATTTGGATCAATATAACGTGACATATTGAAATGGAATATGTCAAGGACAAAGGTGCATACATCGCTCAGAACTGGTTGGGGAACTTGTTTGGCAGTCTCAAAAGAATCCAAGATGGGCCTGACAACGGCTGGAAGAAAAAGACCTGAAATCAAAGGAAGAAAATCGAAAGAATCATAAACGCCTCGAGTATATCAGTTTGACAGATAAAATGCATTCACAAGTCACAAGTCACAACCCATGCACAAACCAGATATAACTTCATTTGTTTACATAATTGATAACTCCAAAATTGCATGACAAAATAATTGTAATTTTTTTTTTGCATAAAACTTGTGAATCTTTTTAATTCATATAGGACAGAAACATGAAGATTTCTTTGGACTGTACCAAGTGATCAAGAATACACTAACATTGTCACATCAGCAAATAAATATAGAGTCAAAACTTCTCATGAAGTTCAATGGAGAGGAGCAAGAGCCATTGTGGAGGGCAGAGTAAGACATCTAAGCAACACAATGACCAGATGAACTGGTGATCTGATAACCTGACGCATAAGACCTCTCCTGAGTAAAGAGCTACATTTTGAATTTCAGATCATTTCATTTGAATAAAGGTAGCTTTGATAAAATATCTAAAACGAATAAGTGTATATCCATATCATCAGATATTAAAAAAGATGAATTCTAAACTGGCTAATCAGCACAGGAGGAAGGAGGGCAAACATCAGAGTGAAAGATATCTATTGAGTTAAAGCATGAAAGCACTGAAATAACAGGTTGCAAAAGTTATCACGGAGAACCTAAAAGAAGGGTGATGGTGGATGTGGATGACATGATATTAAAATTTGCCTAGTTAATGGCCATAGCCTTTAAAGAAAAAAGATTCCATTCCTGAGCTTTTGCTAAGAGTTTGTTAGAGCCGAAAAAGAAAGAAGCAGCATCATGTCGTGTCAATTAAGACGGCAAAGAAGCATGAGTGGCCCATATGAAAATTTAACCATAAGAAAGAAAATAACTGAGAACACATCAATGTGACTTTGCCACCTTGCAATTATAAATTGTACAGGGAACTAATACTTGACACAACCTTGATACACATAATTTTGCAGGCCCCAATGCATACCAAACAGTAACATGCTATAACCGTAACTAGCAACCACACAGGTACTCACTTTAGATAACCTAATGAACCCAAAGCCAACGGACAAGCACTTTAGAATGTATGAAGAAGTGAGAAGAATCATCTTGCCAGTTAAGGAACCAAAGGGTTATGATATATATTCATTCAAAACATAAGCCCTCTGAAAGAAATCGATTTAGAGCACATCGATTGGTTGTGGTATCCTACACTTATGGACTGCAAGTAACCATGGTACCAGTAAAAGATGCAACTAGTACCTAAAGTCCTAAACCATAAACAAGAACCTTCGAACACCAGTGACAACAGCATATGTAGTCATGGCAGCACACCTACCAGGCTGAGAGCCACAAAAGAAGCGTTGTGATCTAAAGAACCTGGTGAACGCAGAAGGTCATGTTTGGCTCTCCAATTTTCAAGTTCAGTAAAGTTTCCAGTTCATTGTCAGTATTCATGACCCAATCCAAGCCTCCTTGCGTCATGCTACTCAAGCTAATCCAGCATTTCGCAAACGCATAATAACGAGAAGCATCCCATGCTCAGATGTCAGATAACGAAGAAGCATCTAAGAAGAAATAGAATCGGATGGTAGAAAACTACAAGCACAACCTACATCTGGGAGGTCAGGTCGCCGTACGCAACTACGTATGAATACACTACGGAATAAAGGCCGAAGGATTCGCGCGGAGAAGGCGTGACGGGGAAGAGAGGGTACCAAAGCCGGCGATGAGGCAGGATGCGGCGACGACCGGCTCCTGCACCACGAAGACCCTGAGCCTCCCCATCACGGCCATCGCTGCCGGCTGCCGCTGCAGTTGCTCCTCCTCTTCTTCGCCGCCGATGCGATGGGGATGGAAATGGGGATCGCCTGTCTTCCGCAGTCAACAATTCATTCGATGACCCCTTCGCTGTTCGCTGTCAGCCCATTCCCCGTGTGGAGTGTCCGGCCCAGGATCCCAGCCCGGCGACACACCTAGACCATCGTGGGCCCGCCCAAGTAAAACTCGCGTTACTTTTGGCCCAACGGACCCGTTCCGTCTGCTAGCCAACGCCAACGGCTCGGGAACGGGATGACAGGATGAGGTGAGAGACTCGGTGACCGCCGCTGCAAAATGGCTATGGCAATGGCTTCCTTCGCCGTCGCTTCCCACCACCGCGGCGGCCACCTGGCCGCAGGCTTCCCCTCATACGCGCGAGATGGCGGGAGGGTCGGTCGCAGCAGCGTCACCATCTCCATGAGAGCCCAGGTGGACGCATAACTGAGCTAACTTCCCT
Source organism: Urochloa ruziziensis (assembly GCA_015476505.1). Classification (NCBI taxonomy): domain Eukaryota; kingdom Viridiplantae; phylum Streptophyta; class Magnoliopsida; order Poales; family Poaceae; genus Urochloa; species Urochloa ruziziensis. Next base: position 48,451,050 of record CM027122.1, on the reverse strand, counting down.
CTCTCCTTATTTCTCCTCCCACTCATCCCCCAAATTTCACACTCACTTGTCCGTATTTTGTTCCGTTTGATTCTCTCGCAGAAGAAGAAGAACAGCGGTGATTCTGGGAGTAGCAGCGGAGGTGGAGGAGGCGGCGGCGGCGGGGACGGGCGGGCCAGCAGCGGGCGGAGAGTGTGGCGTCGTCGGAAATTGGTACGTGCACCAACCAAACAATGGCGGATTCTCTTTCCTTTCCTTTCGTGATTGTTTCGCTCCGGACCTTAGCCAATTAGGATGGTATGGAAACTTACATTTCCTATCGAATTTCGCAAACTACCCTATCCTGTATTGTGTACAAAGACTAGAAGGGCGACATTCTCTGTAGACTGTAGTATTACGATTTTACCACTTCACAACTAGGGATGGTCCAGTTAATCCGTTATGTCTTAAAGGTCTGAGAAGCGTCATCGGTGCTGTAGTTCCATGGTCACTACTATTAGAATGTTACTAGTGACAGGCTCAGTTTAAGTTTTTTCGTTGACCATTCAGCCGTATTCACAATGATTCAGTTAAGTTGGCAAGCAGGCACTAGTATGGCATTATTATGCGAACAACAGAATGCAAATCGGAGCATGGTTTTCTGTTGCTGTCAAACCTATTTGTGGTTATGCGATTAGGAGAAAAATTTGCCACACTTTTGAATTTGTAATGTTTCCTGATCGTCCTGTATGCATTGACAGTAAAATATGGATCATCCTTGCAGACTAAAGACGATGATATGCTGCGTTACAAGTTGGATCGTATCCCTTTCTTAGAAGAGAAGGTGAGAAAAGTAAGGGAGAACGGGAAGATCATATGCTTGGACATTAATCAGCTGATGTTATCTCAAGAGAATAGATTTGCATTCACCATGGAGGTGGCTGAAGAAGCTAATGCCTATCTTGAGAAGAACAGGCATGAATATGGATTGAAGAAACCTATACTGCATGTTCTCAGTGACCGCATGAATGAAGCTGGGTTTTCTCGGCCAGAGGGCTATCTTTATCCTTACCCTATCAAGCCCGGTCCTTATTTCATTAAAGAGGAGGGACACTGAGTAAGATTACGAGCTACTTGGTAAGCACAGTTGACAATTTATTTTCAGTTGTTCTTTTTATACAGTTTTTTCCTTGCCTTTTCAGTCTGTCTGTTTCATCTGTTGTGCCTTTGACGAGTTTGCTGGCAGGTAGTGAAAGGATAGGCGGTTGGTTTTAGTCAAAATTTGAAGAAAATTGAATGAACTCACAAGTGCAATGCTACACTTATCACCTCATAAAATGGTTTATAGATGATCCACTGCCTCACGTATGCTTTAGCAGCATACATAGTTGGGTATCCAAAAAGAAAGAGTACACATAGGTGCCATTTAATATGAGCTAGTCTCAACTTCATCCTGCTAGACTGTTTATCAGATAAGGGCATCTATATGGCTCATTGGTCCAACTGGAACACACAACAGGGGTTCAAATATTTATGTAGTAGGTTAGCTGCAGTAAGAGACTACTCTCCGTCATATAACCCCATTCATGTAGTATCATGTAGTAGCATCTTCACATGATCAGATGTAGATAATGTAACAAGGAGCTTATTGGTCTAGCCATTCCTGCCCCCAGTCCCAGGCCTTCTTCGAGGCTCATGCCTAGGGTTTGGCCCTCCATAATCATAATCCTGAACCTCTGTAAGAATCTTTCTGCTATGGCCCTGTATTTAGATGATAAAAGTATGCATTGATTAAGCTAATGAGAAAAGAAATCTAAAGTAGTGATGTTTGTTGACATGATTTTAGAGTTCAGCAGGCCCCATCATCGTTATCAGTTTATAATATATTGCTATATGACTGTTTCGAGCATGATTATGCATAAAAAGGTGAAAAAAAATAAGAGTTTTGGATCTCAAACAACTATTCCACATCTCAGATTTTAATAATAACAGAGGAGGAAAATTGACACACCATTATCGACCTTGCAGTGACAGCATTATCATTTTCAACTACTATGGTTTGGCCTGCATTAGGTACAAAAGAACATGTTCAGATATACATTTTATGGTTTAGCAATTAGTATATTGCACAGAAGCAAGAACAAACCCCATACCTGCAGATGTATTGAAGAGAAGAATTAAAAGGATGACGCCGAGTGCAAAAGTGTGTTTAGGCATAGTTTTCTCTTCTATTAGTATGTTTTTTTTTCCTCTGGAGGATTCTTGGGGAGGAGCTACTACACCTCTGCCCCTTTTATACATGGATGCTGGGCCAGGCAGCTAGAAAGGAAAGAACCTGTTGTAACTTTAGATATGGTCTACTAGTAATGATTGCTCTACAGGGTTATGATGAAACACATTATCCCACAGCACAAAGTCAACTACATTTGGCAGAAGCTACTTTAGAAGTTGTACTGCCATCTAGTTACCAAGGCCAACGTAAACTACAACCCATCCTGTTTTAGTAGCTGATACAGTTTTTGTGCCTTCTGTATTCTACTTTTCTAATTTGTACCAGGTTTAGTGACACCTTAATCTTGGGATGTTACATAGGCATCGGGCATGCTTGGAATTCTTTGGTCACAAACTCATGATTAGGTTACTTTTAATAGACCTCTATTATATCCTAAGCAGAGAGTGTTTTATGTATGATGATTATGTGGGATGGTTACACTTACACAGCACGCCCCTGGTATTTGTTCTGGCATAATTCTGTGCATGTTATGAGGATCATATTGAGTCATAATTTTCCAGTAGTTGAAAACTTAAAATGGTATTACGCATTCAACATATTTTAATTAATCAAAATTGTATCAATTATTAAATAACAAAAAATTGTGATACGAGCATCCATTTTAAGAGCGAAAATGTATCAAATAACCAAAATGTTGCTATACTAGTATAAAATCAGAGCATCTATTTTAAAGAATTGGCAACGTATCAAATGACCAAAAAAAACACAGTGCACCCACTATTGCATGGTAAATGCATAACTAAAGATTAGGAACTGTGTGTGGAGTGCACACTGACTGCTATGCCACAGTGTGTAAGAGGATAGTGGAGTGAGGGAACATAATGGAAATGGACGAAACTGCAAGTGCAAGTGCAATAGTACTCCCCAATAACGCCCTTCCCCTCTAAGAAAAAGGGCCCTCTATCAAAGAAAAAAAATTACCGGTTAATTGTATTGTGGAGGATCCTGTTTGAGATTTTCCCTATCAAATGCTATTCATAGCATTGACATATGCACATACATATTCTGTGGATTTGTCTTGTTATATGTCTAGGTTATCTTTCTGCTACACGCCACATGCACCTTCTTTTTATGGGATATTTTATGACCTAACCACGCATATATCCACTGTTCTCCCAGACGTGCAAATTAGGAAGATCACGACCAAGATGCAGGTGTGTTGTTGGCCGCTCATTATGTCATCCTAGGCAGAGAGCACCTCTTTCTCAGCTGACCATCTATTGGTTCACTTGCAAGATTTTGCGATGAGTAAAATGCATGCTACAGGAGACCAATTTCAGATTCACTGCTTTACCATAGACTGGCCATTGGTTGTTCACTGGCCCAGGTGCAGCTGGATTCTAGAAATTGGAAACCCCACTACCTTGCTTTCTTGGTGTGTGGCACACCACGTACAAAGTTCTTTCTTGAACAACATGACTGCACATGTAAAGAGGAGGCTACATCATGACCTGAAAATTTCAGCATCATATCATGTCCTCATTGGTTTTACGTATGTCAGAACGCACATGTGGCCGTGCAAGTATTAGACTTAGACTGCATGAAAATGATTAAGTAACCACTTGAGACAACCTCCATTTCAAACTAGAGGGGTTAGACGTTGACCAACACTTTTGTACCTGACTGCAGCTCTTTAATTAGGAAGATAAGAAACTTCAAACATGTTAGGAGGGATGCGGTGCATGAGCAAATGACCACTTTCTTGTTGACACCAGGTAAAAGCATAGTGAAAAGTGCGTCTGCTTAGTGGTGCATGGTTGTTCAATACATGAGGTGTTCAATTCTTCTTAAGCTCGGGATAGCTTTAATAGGATTAGAGCAATCAGAAACACTATCAGTGTTTACTTGTCTATTGTTAAATTTAGAAGCCTTCTTTTGAGTATTGAATCAACTTTCTTTCTTAAATGTTTGTTACACAACATGTTTTGGGCAAAAATGAGTGTTTCTGAAGTTCAAAGCATCTTCTCCTTAGTGCAAATCAACTTCTGCATGCTATCTAGTTTGGGCTGTCAGTAGAACTCGAACACCTTTTAGTTTAGATGCATACTTTTTTATTTTAGATTTGCTGTTAGATTCAAAATTGTAGGTTATGCAGGTCATGCTGCAAAAGGCAGTTTTATAGCTTTTGTTGCCTTCAGGCAATTTGCTGATGATGCTTGTCTTTCTCTGTCTCCTGTATTTCTGATAGTGAGATAAGTGGATATTCGTATGTCACTGTTAATGCTGCCTTTGTGGTATTTTGCGTTGGGATTTCTTTTGTTTAAAACAAATCACTGGGTGGAGTGGAGCAAAGCTAGAACCTAATGCATCAAGCATGCTTATGGCTTCTAATTTGTTACCATTACATTCATGCATGTGCAGGCTCGGCAGGTAAGCTGGGAGCCTCGTTTCCAGAGGAAAGCGGCCCCGATGGCTTGGTGCTGCTGCATACACTATACTGTGTGGGGAGAAACCAAGAATTCTCTGATATATATCCTGTAATGAAAATGCTTGGAGATCTCAAAGCTAAGATGGAAGATCTATCACAAGAACATCTCTGCTTGGGCTTGTTGCTACAGTGCTGACAGGAGGCCATATCGCTTTAGCAAGCAGAATGATGATCTGCAGTGCAAAAAACAACGTGAAAGCTGGGCTGCTCGGCGTTATAGGGTCCATTTGGTCGGTGTCGTTGTTCCCATGACATGTTCTAGTTATACCTGAAACTGAATGGATTCGCCTTGGACTACTGCTACGAGCTGGTAGGAATGTTCGCAGTGAAGATTTGCTGCTCCTTTGTGAAACAATCGTATCCTAAACTTATGATAAGCCGATCGAGTAATGCGTGCTCTTCTGCTGTGGCATGGAAAAGTTCCGAAGCACTCTTGCATGATTCTACTCGGCCGTGGAGTCTGTGGGGTCTGATTGTCTGCGACCCTTTTCATCGATCAGGTAACACCGCCGGACATGAGGTGCCGGCAGGCAGCTGTTTCTGATGTTTTTGCCCTGCAGAAACACTCTGCTCATACGTGTATGAATATCACCGTTCGACCGACTGGCTCCATTCTACTAGTACTAGTGCGGCGGTGCGTTTGTCCGTCGTCTGCAAGACTGCAACAACCGGGAAGACACGCGTCTACAGTACACCTGAACTTTCACTAACGACACATTCAGAACGGTGTGCTCTTGTAGTCTTGTTGAGATCTTTGCAGCTTCTTCCTGCTTCCTCCCGGTAAGAATGGAGAGATCCGTGCCGTCAGCCCGTCTTTGGCCTCTTGCTGGGCAGGCGAGGCAAGCACACCACCACGGCAGGTCGCCGGCACGCGCGCGCCACCCACCGGACACAGGAGGCTCGACGTGGCGAGCCCACGGCCGCATGTAGCTGCGCAAGGCACAGCCGACCCCGTCAGACAGGAGGGGAAGAAGGCGCCGCGGATCACGTGCACCCACCTCGAGGCCCGAGCCCCCTCCGCCGCGTCGCCCTTTCCATTTGGGCATCATCCCTGGTCGTGCCGTTTTTCTTTCTCGGTCGCGCCAGCCGGGGGCGGACACCTGGAGAGCCCCTGCCAGTGGCAACGCGTGTCCCCTCGACGTGGCACTCGACGTTCGCCCATGCAGGACACGTACCCCGGGCCTCTGCCTCGCCGCTCCAGCGTATAAATGTAACAGAGCTCAAAGCAGCTCGTCACAGACACAGCAAAAAGTCGACACAAACAGTCTCAAAGCCTAGTTTCGAGCTAAGCAAAGCCTTCCAGTTCCGCTCGATTCACACCATCCTACTAGCACTCTAGCTTCTGTTCCTAGTTCAGCAATGGCTTCCCGTCAGGAGCAGGCTAGCTACCACGCCGGCGAGACCAAGGCCCGTGCCGAGGTGAGCGCTTCGCACCGGATGCACACACACACACACACTTTTCTGTGTGCTCTATGAGTTACGATTCTTAGATTTGCTCGAGACTCACCGGTGTTCTCTGGCATTTGCAGGAGAAGACGGGGCGCGTGATGGGCGCGGCGCAGGAGAAAGGCCGGGAGGCCAAGTACAAGGCCTCCGACGCCGCGGAGCGCGCCATGGGCAGGACCCACGACGCCAAGGAGGCCACGAGGGACAAGGCGCGCGAGGCCGCGGACCGCGCCATGGGGATGGGCCAGAGCGCCAGGGACGCCACCGTGGACAAGGCCTACCGGGCCAAGGACGCGGCCTCCGACGCCGCGGGCCGCGCCGCGGACAAGGGCCGCGAGGCCAAGGACGCGGCGGCCGACACGGCCGGCGCCGCCGGCGACCGCGCCCGCGGCGGCGCGCAGCAGGCCGGCGGGTACGTGTCGCAGACGGCCGAGGCGGCCAAGCAGAAGGCGGCCGGCGCCGCGCAGTACGCCAAGGAGACCGTCGTCGCCGGCAAGGACAAGACCGGCGCCCTCCTGCAGCAGGTGACAAATAGATCACACGCTACTACTATTCATTTGATCGATGCGTAAAACTCTCCACTGCGTGGTGAGTTCTGAAGCGTGTTTGGGTATGCAGGCAGGGGAGACCGTGATGAGCACGGCCGTAGGGGCCAAGGACAAGGTGGTGAGCGCCGCCGTCGGGGCGAAGGACGCCGTGGTGAACTCGCTCGGGATGGCCGGGGAGAACAACGACGGCACCACCAATGCCGGCAAGGACACCAGCACCTACAAGCCTGGCACTGGCAGGGAGTACTAGGATGGAGATGCTCGTGTTCTGCTTCGTCTCGTAGCAAACCGTGCTTGTGCCGAAATGTATCTTGTTTAATTAGGTTCAAAGTAATTTCAGTTACATATGTACGTGTGTGCGTTTCACTTTGCTTCGATTTCAACCTGTGTTTCCACTTTTTTTTTATTAGAACAGAGGTGATGTAGGGGACGTCGTGTTAACCGGACGCCTCTTGTGTTTTCGTTCCATGATCTAATAATAAGGTTGAAAGGCTTGTGTTTTATTTCTGTTTATTAGCAATGTTTTATTCTTGACCCCTTTGTCCGATTCTGTTGTGATTTCCTGCTTTGCATTTCGGTGCTAGCTATCAACCTTCTTCATTGTATGACGGTACGACAGAGGCAAATTGAATGTGCAGTTCACACAATAAGCACAAAAAACTGAATGTCACTCACATGAGAGACCGACTTCTTACCAAGTCTCAGATAAATGTCAGCGCGATCGAAATTGAAGCATGAAACTGGTACGCCAATTCTTCCTTACCGAGTGTTCAAGTTCAACAATTCTTAATGTTTTATTCTTGGGTTCTCCTGTTTGTGCTACAATAGATAAAACAACGGAAGTACAATTCACTGACGACAGATGAAGAACATTCTACAGATTTTTGAAAGACTTCGGCTTTCACGACAAGTAGAGTACCAAATTCACGACAAGGAGATGGAAGGCCAAGCACAGCACTGGGCCATCGTCACCGGGGACTGCAGAGCATACTTAGAACTAGTGAACTGCAACTCACAGTGGAGATGCAGATCCGCGGGCTTACAACTTTAACAGGTGCATGCACAAAATAAAAGAGAATCGTCATCTCAGACATTTAGTCAGACATTCCATGAAAACTGAATGACATGGTGATAACACTAATTTCAGAAATGATGACTGATAAGTGATAACCCATCAGTGAACAACACAGGTACTGCATGAAACAAACATAAGCACTCTGCTTAACCAAGAGCCAAATTCACCAGTAGTACGACAGATAGATGAGCCGAATGGACTCTTAGCGACGAGACACATTGCAAGGTATTACTACTAAGCTACCAGAGCTACCAGAACGACACCGAAGCAGGGTAGAAACCGAGATAGAATCAGGATCAACACCGAGATAGAAGCAGGATCAACACAAGCTCGATGAGTGACATGGCCAACCTACTCACGAGGAGCAACTGAGATCATGGAGTCGATGTCGCTCTGGACAGTCTTGTACAGGTCGTCAATCATAGCGAACACCAGCACCTGTTGCATCAAAAAGCCAAGAGAAATCATGGATCGTCAGTACGTTATGTAACCTTCCCCCCACATTCGTTGCATTGAATTGGTACAAAAGAGAGAGTCAATTGGGCACTTGCTTCGGCTCTGCTGTCCTCGGGGAACGCTGTGTCAGTGAAACCGACCGAAAGCTTGGTCCTCTCCTTCATGTCCAGTGGGAGAGGGGCTCTGCAGGCACTGGACACCATCCTGCGGACGATATCCAGCTTGTCGATGATCACCACCGCCATGGACAAGGTGGCACGCCCCTCAGTCGCCATCGACCTGACCGTGGCAAACGCTAAGTGAACCATCCAAAAGATCTGCACGCGGTCGCACAACAGTTAGATGACAGATTATTGACAGTAGATAGATGGTGTGGCATATTGTGGCAGCAGAACGAAACAGGATTACAGGACACAAGAAGCAACTTCAGACTTCACCTTGTCGAATCGGCGCCTCTCCGCGCGGGGCAGGCGGCGCATCGCATCACGGTTGAGGGTGATGCATCTCTCGGCGACGTCTTTGAGCTTGTTTTGCACGTACATCTTGTCGAAACCCTGCGGAGGCACGAAAGAACACCAACCAACCAGTTATTACGGGGCAAGAGAATATAAAGAAATTGAACCAAATCGTAACGAAAGTACAGTATGAGCTTAAACTTACATCATCGTCCCCCATTTCAGGTGCGGTGCAGGCCTTAGTGTACGCAGCCTTGACATCTCTAGCCGGGGCCTTGCAAATCAGAAAGGAGGAAAAGACAGCATGGTCAGAAAGATTGGAAGAGGCAGACAAAGCGGGTGGATTGGCCCAGAAAAAGAAAGAAAAAAATTTTTTAGAACAACCTCGGGGGGGAAGATCCCCACCTACTCATTATATTGAAAGAACGTGCGTTTACAGGGTAAAAAACCAGACAAGCTGGTTGGGTACAAGGGAGAGTAAGCACTAAGACGACCCATTATGCCGAACTTGCATGACGTAGTGCCTCTACACAGTGATATAGAGGGGCGAGCAGCCTCCGATAGCGGCAGCTCCAATTATCCAAATCAGTGGCCGCTTGTCTCAGGATCGAGGCAGCAGGGACGAGTGCCCGATCAAAAACAGCAGCATTGCGTGCCTTCCATACATGCCAGAGAACAACTAGGACAGCATCGGTGAGGACTTCATCAGGCCAGGCCAGCCTCCACCCGATTTCCCATGGCCGACGGTGCATAGAGTTGTCCACAGAGATCCCTAGGCAGTTCCACACCGCAGTTGCTTTTGGGCAGTGGATGAAGATGTGCTCCTCTGTCTCGAGGACTCGAGGGCAGTGTTCACAGTACGAGTCTTCGAGCAGTCTGATGTTCTTGCCGTACAGAGCGGCTCGTGTGGTAAGGCGCCCATGGTAAAGAAGCCAGCCAAAAAACTTAACCTTGGACGGGAGTTTGGTATTCCACAGACGGACGAGGTCCGGGTGGGTGTTCCCAGTGGCTTGGAGAGCCTGGAATGCGTCACGAGAGGTGAAAGGTGTGCGCGCAGAACCGAGCATGAGGCGCTGATCCGCGTCTCCGGTAAGGTGCCGTTGGTGGACACAATCCTGAAGAGTCTTGAGTTCTTCTCTTGCAACTCCAGAGAGCCGGTGAGTGAACTGATCAGTAAGGCTGCTGCTCATGGCGGCGTGAACAGAGATGTCTGGTTGAGTGCAATGAGAGAAGAGAGCAGCGAAAGTGTTGGCCAGCGTACCATGAAGGAGCCAAATGTCATGCCAAAAGGAAGTGTGCTTGCCATTGCCTACTACAACAGAGGTAACTGAGCGGAATCGGGCAAGCTCCGTCATCACAAGCCTGCAAAGGTACGAGTCATCCGCAGCTGCAGCTGTGTGCCTGTAGAACCAAGTTTTCCAAGGTAGAACTTTTGGTTCGTGCAGTTTGAAAATGAATTTCATGAGAAGGCTATGATTTTGGGTTGCCAAATCCTTCACCCCGAGGCCTCCATCTTCCTTACTCAGGGTGACGCGCTTCCAGGCCACTAGGCATTGGCTGCCATTGCAGGTGTCGTCCCCTGTCCATAGAAAGGCACGGCGCCTCGCATCAAGTTTCTCCCTGACATTTACTGGCAGCAAAAGCGAGGACATGAAGTATACTGTGAGCCCACCGAGTACTGCATTGATAAGCACTAGCCGCCCTCCTTTGCTAAGCAGCCGAGCTTTCCAACCAGACAAGTAGCGATCAAAGCTTGTGATGAGTGGTTGATAGTCCGCAGCTCGAAGCTTGTGTGGTGAAAGAGGCAGCCCAAGGTAATTTTGTGGGAATGTTGCCACTGGGCATCCCAAAATAGTGCTCATTTCTTCAGCGACATCAGGTGCAACGTGCATCGGCACAAAGGTGGATTTTTGAAAGTTGATCGCAAGGCCTGTGGCCGCTGAGAAGTCGTCAAGGATGGATTTCAGCACTTGCATTGAGGCAGTGTCTCCTCGGGTGAGGATGAGTGTATCGTCGGCATATTGCAGCACGGGGCAGGGCAGTGAAGGATCGATCGGGTGGACGAGGCTACCGGAATTGGATGCACGTCGAATTAGTTGTTGAAGCACATCAGCCACTATGATGAAGAGATAAGGAGAGATAGGGTCGCCTTGTCGAAGGCCCCGTTTGCAGGTGAGCCACCGGCCTGGTGCCCCATTTAACATGATCGCCGTTTTCCCGCTGGAGAGAATGCGCTGCACCCAGTGGCACCATCTGTCATCAAAACCGCGCGCCTGAAGTATACTGCCTAGGCTGCTCCATTCAACGGAATCGAAAGCCTTTCGGAAGTCAAGCTTCAGAACCGCCGTGGGCGCCTTGCGTTTGTAGCAACAACTCAGGATGTCTGCCGCATAGACAAAGTTTTCCGAAATGGAGCGGCCGTGGATGAAGCCAGTCTGATCACTGTCAACGAGTACCGGCATGGCGTCACGGAGTCGGTTCGCCATGACTTTGGTGAAGAGCTTCATGGGACAATTCTGCAGGGAGATAGGGCGGAAAGCATCCGCTCTGCGAACCCCTTCCTTCTTCGGGAGCAGGACCAGATGAGCGCGGTTGAGCCCGTCCAAGTCGAGCGCGCCAGAATGGAAAGATTCAAACAGGCGGCCCACATTCTCTTTTAGCTCGGGCCAGAAGGTCTTGTAGAAGGATGGGCCGAAACCGTCGGGCCCTGGGCTTGCTTGCATGTCCATGGCATATAACGCTTTTGAGATTTCTTCTTCACTGAAAGGCCGTGAAAGCTGAAGCCCAGCCACTGGCATGGTAGTGTACAGCTCTCGAAGGGAGAAGCGCCAGCTTACTGGTTGCGCCGTGCCTAGCAGCTCCGAGTAGAAGTTGTACAAAATAAGCGCTTTGGCGTCATGGGATGAGAAAGCTTGGCCATCATGCTCCAGGCTATGAATTAAGTTCTTTCGGCGTCTGCCTGATGCTGCTGCATGAAAGAAACGCGAGTTTTCATCCCAGTCTAATGCCACTCGCAGTTTGAAGCGCTGGCGCCAGAACGCGAGTCGCTCAGCATTGAGAGCTTGCAGGCCTTCTGCAGCTATACGGCGTAACGTAGCTTCTGGCTTGCACAGCGGCCGGATTTCCTCGAGCAAATCCAGGGCATTGATCAGAGCGCGCAAGTCATGCTCACGCTGGTCCATTGGTTGCAGGCGCCTGGCCCAATTCCTGCACTCCCGACGGCAATTCTTGAGCTTTTGTATGAATGATTTTGCAGTGGAGCCGGCAGTTGGGTGTGCAAGTGCAGCAATGACCACAGCCTTTAGGCTAGTGTGTTTGAGCCAGGCATTCTCAAACCGGAAGCACACACTGCGTGGAATCTTGGTAGATGCGGTGACAAGTAGAGGAACGTGATCTGAAGCAAACCGGGAGCGAGACGTCAGAGTAGTGTTAGGGAATGAGTCATCCCAATCCAAGTTCACCAGACAGCGATCCAGCCGGACAAGTGTTGGGGTGTCACGACGGTTTGACCATGTGTAAGCTCTGTCGACGAGCGGGATCTCGATGAGACCCAAGTCATGAATGAGCGAGTTGAACATATCAGCCTCCTGGGTGTTGAAATGCTCGGAATTCTTGTCCACTGACGCTCTAGTAAGGTTAAAGTCGCCAACAAGCATCCACGGCCCAGCAATGCCAATGGCCAGTGATGCTAGTTCTGCTAAGAAAGTACCTTTAGCATCGTGAGCAGTAGGAGCATACACGTTGGTTACTGTGAGCTTACTGCCATCTGCATTTAGGTGGAAGGCAGTGGTGAGCGAGTGTTGTTTCTCCGTGTGCTCCACAAGAGAGCAGACGTTCGCATCCCAGGCGGTGAGAATCCCACCAGAGGCACCCAAGGAATCTCTAGTCACACAGGAAGAGAGACGCACCGGCAGAAAAGTTTTCTGTTTTGCCGGGGTTAGAGAAGCTAGCTTGGTCTCTTGCAGGGCAGCGATGGTAGGGCGGGTGGCGATGAGTTCAGCCAGGACATCATCGCAGCGGCAAGGCTGTCCAAGGCCGCGCACGTTCCAAGAGAAGAAGGAGATGTGCTTGTTTAACATAAGGAACAAGGAGGCACCGATTCACAGAACGAACTTAACATAGTTGACGGCACAACATGAGAGTGAGACAACATACTCCGGCCACCTCTAAACCGGGACCCAAACCACAAGGACTCGATGAACGACAACCTAAGACAGCGAAAAACCCACGACAACAACCACGACCTCAGCAAAGAACACATCCTCCAGACACAAGGAGGGAAAGCACCACTGGGCAGCATACGACACAAAGGCCCGGTGCACAACACTGGACTGGGTGCAATCATCACACGACGCCAGGCACCTCGTCCTCCACCTTCGACAGGTGGGGAAGGCCGCACACGCGCCCCAGGCAGCGCAGCGTGCGGGAGGAGATGCGCGGCGGAGGAGGACGGTGCAGGACCTCGGATGCCTCCAGAGCCGCTTTCATCCTCGTCGACGCCTTGGAGAGGTCCATCTGCTCCGCCTTGACGCGCGCCGCCTTGGCAGTGGCATCCTCGTAGTAGGCCACCTCCTTGGCAGCCAGGCGGCGGCTACGGCGGATCTTGGACGCACTGTCTGCGGCACGCTTGCGCCTCACCCGGCGGCGACGCAGCGACACCTCATGTTCCTCCTCCGCCATGAGGTCCGACAGAGTAGGAAGGAGGGAGCGGGGCTGGCATCGGGCCGAGCTCCCCCCGTCGTCATCACTGAGGATCAGCGACGGCGGCGGGGCTGGCGGCGGGGTGCAAGGGCGCATTGGAGTAGGAAGATCGTGCACGACCACCAACGGAAGCCCTGCAAGAGACATGGCGCGCGAAAGAGCGGCAAAGGCACCAGAGACAAAAGTCCAGAGCGGCACCGTCGGGTAAAGCGCGGCACCCACGGTACGACACGTGCCCCTTGACGAGGAACCCCCTCCTTGCCCACCAGAACGCGGGAACGCGCTCCAGGCCGTGGGGGGACAGCTGCGGCTCGCCGGGGTGAACTCATCAGCAGTGGTGTAGGCGCCCCCGATGTCGTCGTGGAAGTCGTGGTCCTCTGGAGGCGGCGCACCAGCCGGATGGTCCCACTCGCCCACCACGCGCAGCGAGGCGAGGCCAGCAATCACCCCAGCCGGGTTGCGCACCAGCAGGAACGGCGTCACCTTGCTCGGCTCGTCAAGAAGCACCAGCACACGCACCGCCGAGTAGTCCGCAATGCCGCGACCGCGGCGGTCGTTCACCTCTCGGAGGCTGTGCTTGGAGATGCAGCAGACCTGACCAAAGACCTGAAAGGCGACCCGGATCCCCGCCTCGGTCCAGTGCTCCGGCGTGAACTTGGTGGCGACGATCTCCACCAGCTTCTTGTATGGGCACACCACACGGAACTCCGCCTCCTCGTGGCGTTCCAGGCGCAGAGTGTGCCCCGCGTAGGGGATGGGCCCCATGCGGACGACCCCCTCGCGGAAGTACGGGTGCTGGAAGACCACCATCATGGCGCCGTAGGAAGAAGGAGCCAGGCGAAAGGGTGGGTCGCCTCCACGCTGCTCCAGGGCAAGCCTGATGAAGTTGCCTGGGTCGGCGCACGGCGGCTCCACGAACGCGTACGCGAGGCACCTGGTGGGCTCCAGGTCCACGAAGGGCATGTGGACCTCGGTGACATCTGCCCCGGCGGCAGGAACTGTGGAGCCTGGGGTAGCAGCACAAGCGGGGAGAAAGGGGGTGGCGGCGCGCCAAGCGCGGGGGTGATGGAGGGTGGCGGTGGTGGGATGAAAGGCAGGGGTGTCAAAACAGACGGTGCGCGCCAAGCGGGCTGGCGGCGACCTCGAGCGGTGGCGTGGTGGTGGCGAGGCGGAAGGCGTGCGGCGGTCGAGGAGCGGCGAGCGGCACGCCCCTGGGGTGTAGGACGGGGACCGAGCTGGAGAGCCAGCGGGAGACGGGGACGTCTCGCTGGGAGGCGAGCGGCGGGAGCGCGGCCAGAGCGAGCGTGAGAACGCTCCCGCCATCGAGCAGTGCGAGCTCCGGTGGCCGTTGCGGAGACACGAACGGCAGCGGACCGGGTCCCGGCACGCTGCTACTACGTGATCAGTGGAAAGGCACCTAAAGCACTGGTTGTGGGTTGGAGGCAAGGAGCGAGCACGCTTCGGCATATCCTTCGAGGCCCGTTTTATAGGCGCCGGCGCAGAGGACAGGAGAGCGAGGAGATAAGATTGCGCCGCGCCGCGACGTGGCTGCTGAAATGAGGGAGCAGCAGGCGACGCGTTTCTGCTCAGGTCAGTGAACTGACCCCCGTTCGGCGCGCGAAGTGACCGAGCAGCACTGAGGGATGAATGCACTTCAGGTGTAGCAGAGGCATTACGAACCGGATGTTCAGGTGAGGAGATTTCCCTGGGACCACTGTCGCTAATAAAAGCAGTGAGGTGAGAACGGGGCAGGTGGTGTGCTGCTTCCGGCGTACAGGACAGTTCAGCTGGCCAGTGTTCCTTCGTCGCCCGAACAACCGGGGTAGACCTCATAGCTGACATGCCAAGCGCAGCCCGGAAACCCTAAACATTTGAGCGAATTTTGTATTCTGTCAGCTCCACAGTCCCTTCTTCCCTCTCCACGATCTCGCCGTCCTCAGGTGTAGAGTCATCCGTAGCAGGCGGCGTGGGGGACGAGTAAATGGGGACCGTTGTGGGGGAGATGGGTTTTGAACTCCCCACCTCAACCGGCCCAAAACGATCCGTTTTTGGCCTGGCCCAATTCGCGCGCTCGTCCGTTCGAATTTCAAACCCACCCGGAGTGACGGGAGACCTGACGTCACCCAAGTCGGGTCGCCGAGGTTCACCGAAGTCCATGGCGGAGGAGAGAGAAGGGAAGAGGAGGAGGGAAATAGTACCCTGAGCACACCAACCGCGAGTAACAATGAAGCTAGCCAAGCACGGGGAGGCCGCCGCAGCCGAGAAGATTCCAGGCCTGCATTGGCGAACCTCGAAGCCGTGGGGGGGTGTGGAGAAACAGAAATTGAGGACCCCTGTGATCTCAGGCACAGACGGAGGCGGAGATCCCCCGGTGTGCCGAACCCAGAACAACGAACCGGCTGAAGCAGAGCCCAGGTCCCCAGGGACCACAAGCGCGTGGAAGTCCCGAAGCACAAGATGGCAGAAGGACACACCTGGAGCAGAATGGTTTGGTGGCCGCGGAGGCGTAGGCCTACGCCCCGCGGTAGACGAAGATGGAGCGCTCGCTCCCCGCTGCACCGGCCGCCGCGGCCGCCACCCGTGCCGCCGGCGCGGTAGCGGCACCGTGGATCCGATGGGGAGAAAGCGTGGTAGGACGTCGACCGGAAGCCGAAGGAGCGGGGGGAACGGGGAGAACAGCCGAGGATATGACACATCGGCGGCGGAGGCAGCCGCCGTGTCTACTCCCCCAGCCGTTCCCATGCCATTGCCTGTCTTGATGGTCGCAGGGCCCGAGGCGGGTGACATTGGGGGGGGGGGGTGTCGGGAAGGTGGACGCCGTGGCCGGAGTGGCCGGCGACGTTGAGGGCCGCCGGGGCCGAGGGGGCTGCCGGCGGGTGGGAGCACTGTCGGGGGGGGGGGGGGGGGGGGAGCTCTTCCAGCCTCCAATGAATCGCAACTGGAACCAAAAAAAAAAAATAAAAAAAATAAAAAAAATAAACAAACTAGCAGAAGTTTCAGACAAGAATAGAAGAAATTGTTTACAGTTTCAGTAAGAAGGTGTAAAAATAACCGGGTTTACAAAGAGATAGTAAATGCATCGCCCTCCCTTTTTGCAAAGAAAACAATCGAAAAAAAAGAAAAGCACATGTTGTTTCTAAATTTCTAAGCAGTATGTTTCCGGTCACCACGTCTGGCAAGGCTTGAACGCCGATGAGAAAGAATAAAAGAGGCAGACCAAAAAGCTCACTCTCTATCAAATGGACGAAATCAGCTCGATTAGCAAAGGCAAAAAACAGAGACCGGCAGCCAGACAAGATTAGTACACGGAAGCGGAAGAGAGTACACACTGAATAGAAAATCTTAGAAACAATTAATGTACTACTGAACTTAGATGGATGCTGCATTATTGTGCACGCTCGCCTTCACCCTTTTTATTACATAAAGAAATTGAAAAAAAAACAATCAGAAAGGGAAGATGAGAAAGGCGTATAGCAAACAAAAGAGGTGAAAATTAAATAGAAATCAAGAACGAAAGAAAAAAAATGGGCGCATCCCTGTGCCGCTGTGCGCTCGTGTGCGAGCTAGCCGCAGCATAGAAGCGCAATCTCGAAAGGTTGAGCAGCACGAAAAAGAACAAGCTGAGATGCCAACCTAGACAGGTCCAAACCTGACCAAAACTCTCGGCACTTCGTTCTTGCCGATATATGTGGAAACTGATCGAGAAAACGAACATCATCGAGGCGAAAAACACTGATGCCAATAAAACCTGGAAGATGGATCGACGCAGACGCCGGCTAAACTTGCGTCTGCCTCTTACCGGTCTCGCATGAAGAAAAGCAACGAGAAAACGATAAAAAAAAATGGCAAGAAGAAACACAGACCACAACGATCTCGGCAAGAAGAGAAGAAAGAAGAGAGGCCTAGGCGTAGCTAACGACATAGGGGAGATCAAACTCAAAGTGCGAGCACAAAGAACGCGAAGGTCCGCCAGACACCACAATTCCAAAAAAAAAAAAAAGAGGCCTCACAAATCAAAGCTCTCGACAGGCACTTATTTTCGCCGGATATATCGACGAAGAAAACGAATGCGCAGAGGAAAAACAAATAGATCCCTTAAGACAAAAAAACCCAGAAAATTCGAGGAACCATGAACTGAACCGCGAACAAAAGAAATCGGGGCGTGCCTCTATATGCCATGGAAGACGCTCCAGAGATAACGCCATAGAAACTCGCATCGAGTACACACTGGGAGAAAAGAAAAACACGAAATAGATCCAAAGCCAGCGGTTATACAACAAGAACACGCGAAGAGGGAGCACCAACAAGCAAGAAACCACACCAACCGCCCATGAACCCGAGACAGGTCCCGTCCAACCCCGAGCGCCAGATGGGGGAACTAACCTTGAGCGAAACAGTGAGCGCCCCACCGCCGCGACCCGTCCCGACCCTCCGGCCGGCGAGCACAACCGCATCGTGGCCAGGGAGAACCGCCAGAGGCAGCCTCCCGGAGCCGAGGCGGCGAGCTCGTCCGAACGGAAGGAGGGAGGAGGAGGCGCGAAGGAGCGAGGTCTCCATTGCTAGAGCAGCAGAGGCCAGACCAGAGGGTTTGGGGGTGGAGGGAGGAAGAGAAACAGTGCAGAGAGGTGGGTTGGTGGTGGCGTCGTGTCCGATGGTGGTGGTTATATAGGCGGATGAGACTTTGTGCTTATGCGGATAACCCCTTTCTTTCCTATATTTTTCACCATAACCCCTAACTGTATGTGTAGTTTCTGGTTATTTTATTCTTCAAAAACACCCATTTTCCTGCCAGCGTGATGCTTGCTAGCCGTTTGATTTTGTACTGGCTGAGCGATCTCGGTGTGCCACGTGCCACCCTCTCGAACCTTCCCTGACCAGCTCCTGATCCCGCACCACGGCGACTGTTTTGCTTGGGCGCCAAGTTAATTACTACCGCTGATGGACACTCTTCCGATTAATTGCAGCAGATTACTTATAGTACTCCAAATTTTTATTGTCTATGCTAAATTGCTAGTCATATTTTAAGAGCAACTCCAACATTCGTCCCTAGATTAGACACTCTAGATGATAAATATGGGGCTGCCTCCATTTTTTTAGGCCTTAAATTTTGCTCCAACTCTAGCAATAATTTTAAATTTAAATTATAAACGGAGGGCTCATTAGTGACCTCCCCCTCTAGGAATGGAGGGTGGAGGGAGAGGTTTGGAGGCCTCCACAAAATGAAGGGCTAGTAAAGTGTCCGTTGAAATGCATTTTTTTTAGCTTAAACCCTCTAAACTCACGGTAGAGTGTTGTTTACAGGGTCAGATAGAGTTGCTCTCTAATGGTAACTCTTCATTAGCAAAAGTTTCATGAAACAGGACCTGCTCTGCTATGGTCGCACGGTTGAAAGGGAGTCTGCTCCAAGGTCATCAGGCGGCTAGAAGGGGCATATAATTAGCAGGCTCCTTAACCCCCTAGCTTAATAATTATTAGTACCCTCTATTCTCAAATATGTGATGTCTATGATAAATAAATATGGCGGTGATCATGGTATCCCTACCCCTGGTGGCGAATCTGTCGAGCTCAAGGTGGCATTGACAAATTCACCTGAGCTTGGACACCGGTGCTGCCTCTCTCATGCTTCGACTGGCGGAGCCAGAGGGGAGGGGGATATGCTTGAGTGATGAGGACCAAGACCTCCGATAGGCGGCTAGAGGGAGCCCGAGCTCCGTGTGGCTGATCCCGACCATTGTGGCGTCTGCCTCCCTGAGCCATGACGCTTGTGCTCAATTCGACGACAACTGGGCTCAATCCGCGGGGACAAACCATGTTCGGCAGCAAGATGACAAGTTCGTGCAAGGGCGAGGCAGAATCGGCCGGGCAGCGCAAGACTCGCATGGATCCAATGGGAAGGGGCGTTGTGGTGGGCTTTGGGTGCGTGTGCACATGAGCAAGAAAACAAGGGAAATTATAGAAACAAATTTGTAGATGCCTTATTGTAGTGGTTTTTTTTTTGCCACTGCCCCTTACTATTTGAGTAGGAGTTTGAGCCGGTGTTTTGAATTTTTGATGGAGCTGCTCTAATTCTTCTGCTTGAGCGCCCCTTGTCCTATGAGCAAATGAGTGATTGTGTTTTTTTTTAGAAAAATATAATAGACCTAGTGCTAATGCATTACCTTTTCATTTACAACCATATTAATTCTATTCTATTATTACAGTACAAGCTGCAGTAGCAAACACGTACGTAGATCATTACAAAACGGTAAGTGTTGAAAACTTTGTACAGTACAAATCAGTGTTGCCTGGTTTGTCTTCTCCCTCCCCGTTTGTGTTGGGTTCGTACACAGGCCCAGCCAGCTGGGCACGGGTGTCACAACTGATTCGTGAGCCTGGATGCAGGAGGTTGCAGGCATCCAGCTTCCCCCTTCTGCGACCTGCTTTTTGACCGGCCGCGGCCGGGAGAAGCGGAGCACGCTGACTCGCTGAGCCGTTGTGATCGGCATTGTACGTGTCAAGCCCCGTTGCCCGTTTCCGACCAAGATATTGTGAGTTGCGACGAGGGTACAAATATCGCATTTGAATTTTGAACTCTGTCGACAAGTAGCATGAAGCCCATGGAAACAAAGTTTCCGCAACTAGCTGGAGAGACGGACGCGATGCAAAAGGCGTGCTCTGCCCATGGAAGCGCTAGGAGACGGACCATTTCGTGTGGACTCGATCGCCAGCGTGGCAATAGCGATCCGGCAGCGGCAGGGCCCCCGTCCGCCTGCCTGGCCAAAATCCTCCTCGGAGTTCGGGGACTTGAACTGCCGCTGCCTGTGCGGCTGTGCCTGCTTGGTGTGCCGTGCCTGCCTGCCTCTTCGGCTTGGCGGGTTGCTGGTGCATCATGGGGATTGCCGCGTGGCTCAACCATGGGCACTGGTGAAGTGTCCCGAATCCGAGATGCTTGCATCTCGTGCATGGGGTGGCCACACAGGCCAGGTGGGTCTTGGTTTTCCCTGTTTGTCTCGATCGAAGAAGGCAGGCAGGCCAGGCGATGCTGCAAAGTGCAAAAGGGTTATCCTGACGCGCTCTCCCTTTGGACCGACACATCGTTCAGTCTGAGCTTTACTTTTTTTTTTTAGAAAAGAAGGCCAGCTTTGCTGGCTCGCCTAGCAGCAGTTTTGAACGGCCGAATCTTCTACCAACCCCCCCCCCCCCCCCCCCCCAGCGACCACGTGAGCTCAGCTCGGCGCCGGAGATGGAGATGATGACGGTGCGTCGATCGATGTCCAGCCGTTGGCGTTCGGTGCGCAACTCCCTGCGCCGTGCCGGTTGGCTTGCGTTCGGTGCTCGTGTTGCGTACCTGCTGGATGCCGACTGCATGCGTGGTTAGCGCACCTTGATCTTCAGGTTGAACAACACAGGGATGGGTAATAAACCGCACAACTACACGTCAACACCATGCAGCGATGCAGGTTGCAGGATATACATGGCTCCAGGGAGTCCAGGTGCAGCACGTCTCATCCTGACTTCCTCCTGCTGCAACATGGGAATTGGGGATTGCTGCGTGGCCCACCGAATCAAGCAGCCTCGGGCACCCCGGCGGAGAAGTGTCCCGATCCCGAGCGGCTTGCAAAGGACACTCTCAACTTTGGGCCGACACCGTGCAGTCTGAACTTTACATTTTCAGAAAAGAAGGCCGGCTTTTGCTGGCTCGCCTGGCAGCAGTTTTTTGAACGGCCGAATCTTCTGGGCCCCCCAGCCTCCGCGCCGGAGATGGTGGTGGTCTCGGCGGAGACGATCACCGAGGTGCGTCATCGTCGAACGCGAACACGACTCTGGATGGCGAGTTGGTGACTGCGTGGTTAGCGCATCTCGATCTTCAGGTTAGAAAGCAGGGATGAGTAGCGCCGCACAACAGATGAACACTGAACAGATGCTGCCATGCAGGATGCACATTTGGGTTCCAGGTGCAGCAGGTGTACGTCTCGTTTGTTGCCTTGCTGTTGCTGGGGCTGCGGGTCCCACCGAATCAGCCTCGCGCGCGCACCTGTGGAGAAGTGTCCCGATCCCCAGGGGTTGGGGTTTGCATGATTGCGGTGGACCGTGGTCCTCGTGCATTGGGTCTTCGTGTTCTCGGTTTGTCTCGATCGGCAGGCAGCCGGCGAGAGGAGGGACGGCCAATTGACCCTCTGACTACCCTGAGCGCGCGCCCCCAGCTTTGGTTAGACACCGTGCAATCTGCGGTCTACTTTCTCATCAGAAAAGACGGCCGGCTTTGCAAGCTTACCTGGCAACAGATTTAAACGCCTAGTTACTTGATGCTTGATGGAGACCTTGAATGTATGTATTAATGCTAAATGCTCAGAAGATTTTTCTATCCTCCAACTATTTCACATGACGTTCTATAACAGAGCAATTGCAAACTTGCCATCATTTTCTTTTTAAAAAGGCTATTTTGACCATCAAACTATCCCAGGCCCGCCGGCAGCCGGAGTTCACTACGGGAAAACTTCACATTGGCCTGCGCGCGTTAGTGCCGGTCATTAGTATCGGCTCCAGAAAATAGTGTTCGCGGAGCCACGTTAGTACCGGTCGAGGACACCAGCCGGTACTAACGTGCGTCATTTAGTACCGGCTGGTGTTAGTGTCGGTCACAGTGACTAGCACTAACGTGCCCTATGACCGGCACTGATAGCGCTTTTTCCAGCCGTGGTTGTCCTATGAGGTGCTGGGGCTGGAGCTCAGAGGGTCAATGAGCTTCAGACACACGAGATTTGATTTTGGCAGGGCAGAGAAGAATATTTGGCTGGCGGAGAAAGAAGAGAGAGAGAAAGTGGCGTTGGCGTGGACGTCGACGGAGCGTACGAGGGCCAACGACGCGGCGTGGCGGTGGATGGTGTTGGGGCGGTCAATGTAGTCGTTGAGGCCTATGCCGGAGCTTGCCAAATGGGGAGACCCATCTATCCCTACCCGATCCTGCTACCATGCGGAGAGACAGAGTGGGAGAGGGAGGGAAGAGAGATGCTGAAATGCAGGCTCCATCACCATGTGTTGTCTACTTCAGTTAAACTGTGCATCAAAACCATCCGATAGCCAAATATGCACGGTATTGAAGCATCTCCAACAAATTAGCTAAATTAATTTAGTTATCTAAATATAGCTATTTTAAAAGAAAAAAGGGTTTCTGACAGATATCATTATTTTATTTTATCTCCCACGGGAGCGCGTTTATGTTTGTGGCCCTTGGCGTGCGGTGGGGTAGGGTCGAGTTTTCGATTGGAGATAGAGTCAAGATTACGTACGTGGGCTCGTCTAACTGCAGTACATTGACGCAGCTTTACAGCGTATGAACATGCGACACGTAGCAATCTTTTAGAGATTCAATTTCATACTACGTAAGTATAAGGTAATCTACCGAACCAATCTGTTACAAACAGCTTCTAGCTCTATAAGAGTACTCCGTATATACCAATTCTCTGGTGAGAAAACAAAGGCGGCGCACGACTACGGAAACATGGCCAAGCTTCCGGTCTGCGCATCCTGCTGGTTTCCTCCTGCGGCCGTCGCCGCCGCTGCTCCGTGGCATAGCGCGAGGCCGATTAGCAGGGTCTGGAACGTCCAACCACTGGGCCGGCGAGGCTCCTCGCCGGCGCCGATCTGGATTCAAGTCCGCCGCGAGCGTGACACATTCCGATTTCGCAGCCAGAAGTGTACCGACCACCACACGGGGCCGGAGCCAGAGCGAGATAACAATGATCATGACGTCGTAAGCCCTAGATTAGTATTCACAGTGCAAGAAGGCACCTGTTTGCTGTGCCAACGTTTACACTTTGCTAGTTGTTACACTTCAGGCAGCAAGAAAAGAGATCCCCTTTGAAGACCTAATCCCTGCAAACTCAGATGTCCCCATCATCCAGGAGCTACGCAAGAACCATGTGGCGCTTGCTGCTGCGGCAGGCATGGTAAGTTCGTACTGCTCCGCACTGACCTTTGGTTGCTTCAATAATATAGCATCTCGACAAGTAATGAACAGTAGAAGCTGTTTTGACAGTGTACTATTTCACCACAGTAAACCGAAGCTATTGTGTAGCTTCCTTGGTCAAACAAAATAATATCAATTGTCAACGGTTTCTAATTTATTTGTATTACTGTGGGGGCTTGTTATTAATATTATTAGTCAAATTTGTCTAACTTTGACCATGTTTCTAGAAAAATATGTTAGTATCTACAACATAAAAAAATACACTATCAATATGTGCTATAGATATTTTTAACATTTTTCTATAAACTTGATCAAAATTATAGAAGCTTGAAGTTGGACAAGTCTAAAATGGCACAAAATTTGTAATGGAAGTAATAGTGGACATATATCATACATGCCACCTCTAACAATGTGTAAGGTTATGAGAAGCTTATTAATATATTTTTTTGTCACAAATACATTAAGTCTTGGATTAGACATGTTCAAAGTTTTTTTTAAATTCAATTATTACTGTTATAATAACATTTAAAATGTTTTTTTAAACTACAAAACATGCTTACATGCAAATATGTTGATTTGTCTTCAAAACTGTCACAATCTCATAAATTTATTCAATTTTCTAAATATATTTTAAAGGAAAATAGTGGGCAAAGACATTCCAGACCACGTCACTTCTTACTATTTCTTGCATGGGTTCAGCCTTATGGCCTTTTCTACAATTGAAGCACTAGAGCACAATGAATATGGAGATCTGCTGTACAATGAATGGGGTGTATGGCTAGTATTAATGACTATATCTCAAATGGGCTCTCACCTAAAATGTGGCTCGCCTATCATTATAAACAAGGCATGGTGTTTGGTCTATGTTTGTTATTTCTTATGCATTTTTTTTTGTTTATCAAGCGTGAGGCCCCTGATATATTCCGCAAGGAGAAGGATGAAATTTGTAACTACATGATAGAGATAGCTTCTTCCTGTGCAAAAATTCGGGTTAGTCTTATTTTCATTCTTTCACCAGCGAAACTGAAAATTTCTCATGTGATAGTTAAAAGAAACAAAATACAAGTTCAACATCTGAATATGCCAAATCATTGCATTTATAATCAATTATGCGTTACTGTGTTAGTGTTCTATGGAATATTCTCACTTTATGACTACTTTATTTAATCATTACGAGGAATACATTGATCATCATGCTTGAAATTAGAGCGTTATTGGTGAACCAATGCAACACCTCATCCAAAGTACTGAAACTCCACACTTGAAAATTGTGGAACACCAATGAACTAGTGGAACGTAATAAAGCCCTGAACATGCCACTTTGAACACTGTTATATGGTCATTGATTGTACAAAATAAATTTGGATTGTTTCCACTAGCATATTTCCACATTAAATCTTGAGATTTTACTAACATATTTGAATTGAATATCTTATAGAGTATCTTTGTTGTTTCCTACAACAACTATGCCTTCTCTAACGCTCCTTTTTTAGATGACTTCCTCCTTTTCATCTTTATTTAGTGAATGTAGGATTCGAAGAACAAGGTAATGGCACTAATTGTTTGCGCAGAAGCACAAAAGGCTCTGGATTTGGCTTCAATGGTCATGGTATGTGGTGGTAAATACGGAGTATGTTGTTTGTCTCCTCTATTCAACTATAGGAATAGATCCAAAATTATTAATTTGTACATCCGGATCCCTAGACTTACTAAGTGGTTCACTGGGGGTGTGAACCCATCTAGTCAGTGTAGATCCTCTTATTTGACACATAATCCATGTCACCCAAATTTTTTAACTCATCAATCATAATCACTATTCGAGTGAGAGCGTGAGACCCTGATATCATTTCATCTTCTCCCCCACTCCTCTCTCTAATGGTGAGAGCTCCGACTCTGAGCCATTCATTGAGGGCAAAGCAATTGGATGGCATAGCTAATGGCATATGTAAGTGATGCCATGCAGGCAAGCATATGCAAATTATTGATACTTAGACCCTGAGAGGCAAAACTAAACAAACTTATGGACCCAAATATGCAAATTCAAATTTTAGGGACATAATTCTGTACAAGTTTAAGTATCGCTAATGCACTTTACTTTTAATTGTATTTATGATGTGTGCATACATTATTTACTTGTCTAGCATTTATCAAATACTTACCATGTTAAATGTGTTGAAACAATGCAGGATCTTACGGATATTGCAAGCTTAGACGTTGGTACAACGGAATTTTCTCAACATACATTAAACCAGGTAACTTTCAATGTCAAGATTGCAGCAATTTTTAAAGGTTATTAGGAGAACACAGTAATCTAATTATGGTCTAAATACAGATGGTTAGGAATTATGCATCTATTATCCATGATGTTGCTGAGGATGCATACAAAAACAGAATCAGGACTGACAATATTCCCGCATTTCTTGATGCTTTAAGAGGCATAGGGCTAGTTTGTAGTATCTTGGTTCAAGATACAGCGGCTATGCTCAAAGATGGTCCTCTGAAAAACAGCATTAGTAGTGATATGGAGAAACAATCTCGTGAGTTTGAGAAGAAGTTCAACAACTTGAAAGAAGAGGTGGCTACAGAAAACAAACACGCGGTATGTCTTCTTGGTTTGTCGAAATCCTGTTTTAAACTTGCCTATAATGATAAGGATCCACTTCCCTTGTGCATATTTTGGCAAAAATATGCCTGTTCAACTCTACACTGTACATCTGTTCAACAGGTGGTGATGGATATACTCTTTGATGGAATGAAGTATGCACAATCGTATATTTCCCAGCTGATCTATCACCGCTGTGGAGCGATCTGTGATCTTCTCCAGGGTTTGTTTACTCTTTATAAAAGAACTATATTTAAATTGTATTTGAAGGGGCATATGAAGTTTGACCATTTATTGTTGTAATAATTTAATAGTCTCATTTTGCTGCAGAAAAAATATCCTCAATGTGGCGTCAACTACGTGAAACATAAACATCAAGAGGTTCTTCGCATTATCTGCACTTCTCATGTCTACTCGCTTGGTTCATATAGATGTCAAATAATAAGTTGTAGTTTGCTTCACGTGTTCAGCTTCAGACTCTTTTATCATTTTGGAATTGTTAAGAAGTGTACGATGGTGTCAATGTGTCACGGCAAACCTTCATTGCTGATTGTATCACATAACAAAAAAAATGAGCAGATAGTCTTTCCCGTTTCCACATGCCCAATAATTTTAGAAACACATGCACATTGGCCTTGTCTAATTTTATTGAAAAAAGAACATGACAGAATTGAGCAGCAGTTTTAGCACCTACCCAACAGTATCATATTCAGGTTGGTTTTTCGGCCTCAGAAAACTGAAACAATATCACCTTCTTCCTTGTTTCATTCCCCGGTTAAAAAGCCACTGGCTCTAGCACACCATTGCAATGTAAAGCAGGGCATCTTGGAAGCCATATTGTTGTCAAACCGAAAACCTGATATTCAAACGCATATGAGATGCAGGAGTGCATCCACAGTAAACACAAAGGCACGGTACACACGGCACAGCCTCAGCACCCTCCTCTCAGTCAGGATGTCCAGCTCTATTGACAAGTCTATCAATCAAAGGAGTCGCACAATGCAAAGCCAAAAATAACTTGAAAAGAGTAACAGGAATACCATTACTCGTACTCCATTAGCATGGCCCTGTGTGCAGCGATAGATGACACGCGCCCGTCAGAAATAATAGAAGGAATCGCGACCCAAAAAAATCTACCAGAGAATCGAGCGAGGCACTAGGCGTCGAACATGGGAAGCGAGGGCCCCTGACTTGACTTGCAAGGCCTGCTGGCAAGCACGGCACAAGCCTAGGCAAGGCCAGCAGCACTGGCCACTGGGGAGCCCTGCCTTGGCGCATGACAGATCGGTAGTCAAAATGTACAAGTGCAAAAGGAAGGAAAAACCATTGCAGAACATTTCAGTGAAATTGAAGAAATGCCTGTAGGCATTGTATAGTAGGACTGGAACAAGAACACATTCCAAAATACTTAGTAGTAGATATAAACGAACTGATAACACTGGTCCAAGTAACAGACTCGAATGTAACACATTGCAAAGTACGACTACGATAACACTACTGGTCCAGGTGACCAGGTGACAAGACTCGAATTAAACTACCAGGTACCAGCTAATAGAATGATAACATAGTAAATTAGTAACTACTGATAGAAGGACCGCCACCCCGATCCGCATGACTGCAAATCCGGCCAGAAACAGATAGAACAACACCGATCAACATGGCAAGCAAATCAATTTGCGGCGGAGATGAGCTCGTCGATGTCCTCCTGTACGGTGTTGTAGAGGCTCTCCAGAAGAGCGACCCACACAGTCTGTTTCATACATCATATACAAGCATCAGAGCTTTTCTAAAAAAAAATACAAGCATCAGAGACAGTACATTTTTCTTTTTGAGGAAATAGGAGGTGCAGAGCATACGAGATGCAGGAATGCATCAGAGAGACAGGCAGCACATTAGAACAGCAGAAAACAAATGTACCTCGAAGTTGCTGGCAACATCGCGCTCCCGACCGAACACAGGGAAACGGTAAGTAAGTCACATCCTTGGGCCCTGGCAGATTCGTCGTGCAGGCGGACGAGACCAGCTTGCGAACGAGATCCAGCGTCTCCGCCACCACCACCACCATGCTGGAGTCGGCACGCCCATTCTTGGCCGCCGCGGCTACCCGACCGAAGGTGACATGGATAACGAGGATCATCTGTATTGAATCAAGAACAACAGGTACGTTAGCACAGGACAGATAGCTGCAAACTGCAAACGAACAACGGAGTAAACTGTAATAATATGCATTGTGCAACTTTACCGAGTACAGGGGGCGCAGCTGTGCTGGGCGGAGGCGGGCCATGGAATCAGCGAGGAGGATCAGGCATCTCTCTGCGATCTCCTTGAGCTTAGCCTGCGATGCCATCTCCTCCTTGGTAAGTGGGAGCGGTGGTGGCGGGGGGAGGAGCGCCATGCCGGAGAGCTTCTCGAGCTTCTCGTACATGCCGTCCAGGTCCTTGAGGGCGGTGAAGTCCAAGGGCAGTAGCACCTGAAAATTACAGAAACCATAAGTAAATCGAAGCGAACCATCAGAAGTCAATCCAGTCATTACGAAACTAATTACAAATCAAACCGAAACGAAAATATATGCGCTTATACTTACATCCTCGTCATCTGGCATGGCCTCAGGAGTCAGGACCACTTCCATACGTGGCGCACGAAGTGACAAGCCTGCCTGGGGCCTTGCAAATCAAAAGGGAAATGTAAAAAAAATAAAATAAATAAGGCAACAGGAAGACCAAACAATCTCCCGATGCAACCTCTGCCTGACAATTGACATGCAGGAGCGGCCGGGTGGGTTGGCACTTGGCATCCATCAGGCAGGCGGTGCTCTGGGTCAGGGACACGGCCTTCGATCTATGGCAGATCCTGCACCCGAGCAAGCATCCAAAACCATCCGAGCGACAGCAGAGATGGTCAAGGCCGGAAGGAGGTTGGACAAAGTGCAATGTTGATGCGGCGTTCCACGTTGAGTCCATGCAAGGTGCAAAGCCATCTTGAGAAACGAAGCTGGCGAGTTCCTGGGAGCACAAGCAAAGCCTTACGGCCCATGCATGGACGCCCTGACAGTCGAAGCGTACGCTTGCAGAGACGGCATGGCCCTGGCGGAGGAACTGGGAGTTACACGGCTGTGTCTGGAAACTGATTGCCGGGAGCTTATTGGGCTTTGGGAGAACAGACACGCAGCAGGTCAGTGTTAGCACCTGGTTCGAACCCCTAGCGTGCGCGCATTTTTGTTTTATTTTCAAATCTGTGTGGACCCCGTATGTCAGTGACCAGAAAAAGGAGAAAATGACGAAATGCGCTCTTCTCTTTTTTCTTCCGTGTACAGCTCAGGTGGTTTTCCCTTGTATAGGTTCCTGTGGAGGGCGTCGGGCGCGTTCGAGTAGCGAACAGTCCAAGCTGTGTTTTTTTTGTGCTTTATTAGGATCTTGTTTCGCCAGGGCTTCTCTACTTTTTAATATAGCAGGCAGCTCTTATGCCGGTTCGTTTCAAAAAAAAAGAAAAAGGAGAAAATGGCAAGAATCGAACTCACGACCTCTCTGTTGAAAAGGAGAGTCCGCACCACCAAGCTACAAAGCAGAAAATGTTCATCTAGGGCTATATAAGCTATACAAATGCAAATTTAAATTTAGAATTACCGATTTTTTTTTTTACCGAATTTTGGTTTTTCGCTCGCTAACGAAAAACACGAAATTTGCGAAATTTCATCGAAACTTTTAACCTTGGTTCCATAGCCTTGGTTGAAATCTAAACCACCCAACCAGGACGACCCAGATTAGGATCTTGATTGAAAGCTTGAGGTTGTTGAATGAACCCATTACCCGAAGTCGATCCCTGAACAAAACCTTGTTGTTGCATGCCGAAACCTGGTGCCTGTTGCTGGAACCCAGAACCTGGTGCCATCCATTGTTGTCCTCCCTAAAAACCACCTCCGCCAGGACCATTGGGGGCTGAAATCCAACCTTGTCCTTGTTGTAATTGTGCATTGCCAGGTCCCTGAAAACCCCCTTGGAAACCAGATCCTCCTGCCCCTTGAAAACTCGATCCACTAGCGCCTTGAAAACTCGATCCTCCGGCAGCACCATCCATGTAGTTCCCGTTGTGGAAACTACCTTGGGACTTGTTGTTGAAGCACCCTTGATGTTTTCCAGCGCCATTCAGCCCACCGCCATCCATCACCCCCTTGCCGCGCACGAGTACCTCTGCGTATGATGGTTGTGCAGGCGCTAGGTTTTCTCCGCCGCCGCCGTCCTGGCGATAGTGAGACAGGAGCGCACCTCTTCGTGACAGGAATCGACCAACCGCTGAGTGTAACCCGACTTGGACCCATGTTGGGCGGACTTCAGCCAGACACCAACCACCCCTTCACGGCCCACGGAGAAAACCGGATCCTGATCTTCATCCCCCGATCGACGATCCTGGCCGCCGTCCTCCGATCGTCGGCGTCCACCAGAGCGCAAGCGCGGATCCACCTTGACAGGATAGTCTCCCAAGGTCATCAATGGCGAATTTCTCTTCGTTGGCAAAGGGCCATGCCATGTACCCATTGGACCGTATCTCTTATGCAAAGTTTTGAAGACTGTTCTTGCAAGACCAGTAGGCAGATCCATGGAGTCTGGGGTTGACAGTGCCAAAGCTTTTCCAATCGCCGAGGGACTATCCAGACCGAAGATGCCACTGCCATTTCCTCTTTGGTGTACCCTGCCTGTCGCTACACGAACCAACGATGCCGTCAAAATTGAATCCGGGTAGATACCGAGATGTGTTCGGTTTCATCATTTTTTTTTCGAACAATATCGGGGGGAAGATCCCCACCTACAATTTCATTGATCGAATGCACAGGGTACATTTACAAGCCTGGCGCCACAGGCAGGGGAATACAGAGGGGGTGTGAGAAGTAAAGGAAGCCAAAACGAAATGCAAAATAAGTTAGCAGCGTGTCAGGAGGTAGTCACGCCAAACAAGGAGAGAGCTAGAATGCTTCGTGTAACGGCAGTTCCAAAGGTCCATGTCGCGAGCCGCTCTGCGAATCACTTCAGTTGGAGGAAGGTTTTGTCTGTCAAAGATCATTGCATTGCGAGCCTTCCAAATGTGCCACAGAAGTAGGAGAGCTCCATCAATGCGCACCTGATCCGGTAACCCTAAACTCCATCCAATTGTCCATGGCACCCGGTGCGCACCGTCCACGACCGAAATCCCGAGTCGTGACCAGACAGTTGCAGCCCTAGAGCAGTGGAGGAAAATGTGATCGTCCGTTTCTAAAGTACCAGGGCAGTTCTCACAGTTAGCCTCTTGCCGGTTCCTGATGTTCTTAGCAAGGAGGTTGGCTCTAGTGTTGAGGCGGTCATGATAAAGAAGCCACCCGAAGAATTTTACCTTTGCAGGTAGTTTGCCATTCCAAATTCGCAGCAGCTCAGGATGCGGAGTATCATAGCATCTCAAGGAGGTGAAGGCGCCCTGAGAGGTGAAAGGCTTGTTTTTGTAAAAAGGAAGGTAGCGCTGGTCTGGTTCGTCGCTGAGGCGCACGCAGGCAGTGCAGGACATGAGCATTGAAAGGTCCTGCAACAGCAGCTTGTGACAGTCGAGGGCGGAGCCGGCCATCGACGCCGTTGGTCAGCGCTTCATGGGCGGAAAGCTCAGTCTGTGTGCAGTGTGAGTAGAGAGCAGGGAAAGCCTCTGCAAGAGTGCCACCAAGCAACCAGCTATCGTGCCAAAAGGAGGTGTGTTTCCCGTCACCTATCTTAACCATTGTCAGAGCACGGTAGCGAGGGAGTTCTTCTTTGACAATGCGGCAGAGAAAAGAGTCATCGTCACCACGGCCGGTATGGTGAAAGAACCAGTTTTTCCAAGGCAGGGGGGTTGGATCATGAAGTTTATGTACCATTTTCATAAGCAAGGAGTGATTCTGATCCTCTAAATTTTTGATGCCCAACCCGCCACTGCCTTTGCTGACACAAACTCGTTCCCATGCAAGGAGGCACTGGGAGCCATGGCATTTATCTTCACCCGTCCAAAGGAAAGCTCGACGCCGTGCATCCAATTTCTCTCTGACACCTACAGGGAGTAGAAGGGAGGACATGTAGTATACTGCTAGACCTCCCAAAACCGTGTTGACAAGAACCAATCTCCCACCATAGCTAAGCAGTCGAGCTTTCCAGCCGGAGAGGTAGCGATCGAAGGTGGAGATTAAGGGACTGGTAATCTCGAACTCTGAGTTTATGTGGAGAGAGTGGAAGTCCCAAGTATGTTTGCGGAAAGGAGGAGATGGGGCACCCCAATGTACTGGCCATGGCAGTAGCAACACTTGGATCAATATTCATAGGGACAAATGTTGACTTGTGGAAATTTATGGTTAACCCAGTGGCCAAGGAGAAGTCATCCAGAATTCCTTTGAGAATTTCCATCGAGCACACATCTCCTTTTGCCAAAATCAAAGTATCATCTGCATATTGAAGCACTGGACATGGGAGAGAGTGCTCAATTGGGTGGCAGAGTGCCCCGGTAGCTGACGCACGCTTGATAAGCTGTTGAAGAACATCGGCGACGATGATGAAAAGGTAAGGTGAGATTGGATCACCTTGTCGCAGGCCTCGCCGACAAGTGATCCATCTTCCCGGTACCCCATTAAGCATCACAGCAGTTTTCCCACTGCTAAGAATTGCATTGACCCAAGCACACCATCGGTCATCAAACCCCCGTGCCTGTAAGATGGAAGCAAGACTATCCCATTCGATCGAATCGAAAGCTTTCTTGAAGTCTAGTTTAAGAACGGCTGTGGGGGTACCTCTCTTGAAGCAACAACTTAGGAGATCAGCGGCATACACAAAATTTTCTGCAATGCTGCGACCATGGATGATGTTCGGTTTCATCATCGTTGCCCTAGAACCTGGATGTCGATCCCAAAGGTCTATGCCCAAAAAGAGGATCTCCATTACCTGGTAAGGGCAGTTTCGGCGTCGCCCACAGCTCATCATTAGCCGGCGCATCAACCTCGACGCAAACCTTTTCCTTAGATGAAAACCTAGTGGCTTGCATTGCTCTCTCCTCGGAAGCCAGTGCCGTCACCCACCGGCGGCGAGCCTCGTCGACGGCCGCGTCGCCCCCTCATCGCCTGTGTTGGTCAACAGTAAACTCCATGGCTCACCTCGCCACCTCTCATCCATGATTTGAAGTCTATTTATGTATGCAAGCAAAGCAAGATGGCTTTGCAAATTAGGTAAGTCTCAGTGGTGAGTTTCACCAAACTGTTACGTCAACTTTTCAACTGTCATTCTCATAGACATGCGGTAGGAAATAATTTTCCATGATTTTGTGACCAAATGTGTCTTGCCATGAAACCCATAACATCCTCATTCCTCAATGCAAGTTTCATTGTATTTCATGGGACTAGGTAAATGCGTCGGGTGGGTTTCATGGGATAAAATGCTCCCCTTCTCTCTTCATAATGAGCTTGACATGACAGCAAAATCCCAGTGAGACTGGCCTTAGTGTTTGTTTTTTGTTCGGATCACATATAAAATTACAAACTTGAGAGTTTTACTAGAGTACTACTAGTACTTGTCAAGTAAAGACCTCTGTCTAACGAAGGGTTGGAATTCTGATTAGACTGGTTAATCGAATTTATGGCTCGCTTACATCTATATACAGCGTGCTCGTTTCGCTGGTTAGTCAGAGTCAGTCAAAATTAACCAACTTTTCTCTCTAATAAAATACTATTGAATTAGTCAAAATCAACACTTTTTTTTTGAAACGAAAAAATCAACACATTTTCAGCCAAGCGAATACACGTCAACCGTCGTTTCTATCTAGGTTTTCTCCGCATCCAATCAAATACTACTGCATACACATATCTTCAAGGTCCAAAGTAAACTCGGTGTTCTCCCCCTTTCTCTAGATCTCTGATCTGTGAAATTTCACAAGTCATGGCCGCGCTCCAGCTGCGTGCGTCTCCCCCCGCGGCCGCGGCCGCCGCGTCCCGTATCTCGCGGCCGTTTGACGGGGCCATGAATATCCACCCGCTGGGCCGGCGAGGCCCTTTGTCGGCGCCGCTTAATTTGCAGGCCCGCACGCTGCGACTCGTTTCGCTCCCACTGCAAGAAGCATGCCGATCGCCTCCGTGAGCCAAAGCCGGAGCCAGACAACCACGATCCCGATAAGGTAAGCCCGTACACATTCCGAATGCAAAACAAGAGCTGTGCAGATCGATCTTTCCGGGTGCTAGAACATATCTTTCCGGCCGTTTAATTTGTCTGCTATTGTTCCTTCAATCCTTCAGGCTGCGACCCTGCAGAACGTCCCCTTGGTGGAGGAGCTACTCAACTACCAACAGGCACTTAGAGCTGCTATGGGCGTGGTAAGTGTTTCTCGCGATGTTTCTCAAGTATCAACCAGTTGTAATTTCGTATTGTTCGGTTTATTTGACTTTCTTAGTTGTGATGCATGTCACTATTTTATCAAAGCGGGTGCCTCCTGATATGTTCCTTAAAGAGAAGGACCAAATTTCTGACTACATGATGAAGTTGTCTTGTTCAGCTGACAGTCGGGTTAGTTATGTTTGTATTATTATGTTCGAACATGTTGACAAATTCCTTTGTTACTACACTGATATATAAAATTTTAATTGTTCAATGTAGAAAACGAACCGCAAAGCTAAGTTTTTCGAGTGTGATGTCATTAGGAGTGTTTACATATTGGATTTAAGACATGTTCGTAAAGCAAGGTGGATCCTACTTAGCCTGCATGTGGTCGGAGCTTTATGTTGCCCACTTGACCTAGATTTATAAACTAACTAGTCACTTCAGTGTACCCCCACAAACAGATAGAGCTCTAAAAAGAGGTGTTCTTGACATATGTACCATATTTCATATGTTTGTGTAAAATGTTGATTGTGTCTTGTAGGCCTGATCATAATGAACAGAATCTTGATGAGTATAATTGAATATATCATTAACAAATGTGTGCTAAGCTACAACAGTTTTTAGTAGTTTCTTTTTTATATGTGAGCACGAGCAGGTTCCAATGACCGGTTATCTCATTATCTATTACTCTTTGTTTTCGGTTGTAGAATAATTTAGATGAAAGGGTAGTGGCGCAAATAGTTTGCTCAAGAGCACGGGAAGCTTTGGATTTGGCTTCCAAGGTCATGGTAAGTACGTGGGCCTAAGTGTCAAACTATATTTTTTTGCTCCTTTATTTATAGACACAATATGCAATAATGACTTTGATTGTCTTAACTTGCCACATCAATTGTCTTAAAACCACTGCACCTAGGATATTGCGTATGACGGCCTTGGTACGATAGAATTTTCTCAACATACAACAGATCAGGTAACCTTCACTAACAGGTTCATGCAGCTTTAGATGATACTTCTGAACTAAATGATCTTATTTTCTCTAAAATATATAGATGGTTAGGACGTATGCAACTATATTTTATAATGTTGCTGATGATGCTTACCACAAGAAGCTCGGGACAGAAACCACTCTCTCATTTTTTGGTGCTCTTAGAGGCTTAGGGGCAATATGTCACATCTTAGTTCAAGATACCGTGGCTAAGCTCGAAGAAGGTCATTTGAAAAACAAAATCACCCATCATATGGATACACATTCCCAAGAGTTTTATAAGAAGGTGAATGATTTGGAAGATGAAGTTGCAAGAATAGAGGAACAAAAGGTACATTTTTTGTTCATAGATTTGCTTGCCATCAACTTTAACTGAATTTGTTGCCTCAATGATATTATTACCGCTAACCCATTGTGTGCATTCTAACTTTGGTAGCTTCAACAGATGGTGACTACGATGCTCTTGTATGGCGTTCAACATGCACGCTTATATCTTTTTCAGCTTACCGAAGGTCGCAAGCTTGCACTGGATTACCTAAGATCCAAGGTTAATAAAAAAAATGCTGCTCAGTTTATTTCTTTTGTCATTAGCAACACAGTTTTATCTCTTTGCTAAGCCTAGCTTTGACATTGTTGCAACTTGAAATAATGAATGTCGTCGTGATGTCTATCGTTGCAGGAATAATAAAATGGGCATATAAGGATGGAGGAGTTATCTTTTCTTTGTGTGAAAAGCCGTCAATGCAACGTGAGCCTGAAAAGTATGGGCAGGAGGGTACCACGCTTTGACTCGGTTCTTTTGCATATTGACCTTTATATGAGCGAAATCTATGGTCACGGGCCAAACAGTACGCACTTATGTGTCACAAGTCTAACTCGTATTCACTTTTGTGATTAACACTTCTTTTCGTGGTTTTAAATTGGTTTTTAGGCCCTGCCCAAGGCTAGCTTTACCGTATTTGGGAGCCTCAGCAGCCACGTTACTCATATATGCTTATTTCAATCTGAAGATCGAGATGCGCTTACCTTTCTGTCTGTCATGGGTGCTATTATTCTAACCACACGCAGTCGCCATTCAGCACGGACGCAACACACAAAAACAACGTACTGACGTGCCGCCAGCGCTTATATATATACTACTCCACTGGCGTTTGTAGAGCCGGTGCTAGAGAGTTTATATCGTCGGGACTGCAACCAACGGAAACCAAGTGACAGTAAAAAGTGATATCTTAACCGACGGTTCTCTAACCGACGTTGAAACGTTTGATCACCGTCGCTTACTGAGAAAAACAGTTACCACAAATGTAAGTTCGTACCGACATTGGCCAACTCTAATCGACGGGACTAGTTTCGGTTATACCGTCGGATCTCACCGTACCGACAGTATAGCCGACAAATCTTTTATATATATATATATATATATATATATATACACACACACACACACACACACACACACACACACACACACACACACACACACACACACACACACACACACACACACACACACACACACACACACACAACCGAAATTACATGGTGCCCTCGATACACATCAGGAAATAGGTTTAGCCAACGCCGAGAGAGGCAAATTGGCAAGCCCGGAGAAAACAGAAAAAGACAAAACTAATCAAATCTCATCATCCTTCAGTGGCGGCATCCATGGATGCCCAGGTGACAATGACCTATCACGCCATGCCCAGATCATTTTGGTCCACCTCCTCAATCACGATGATCTGCAAGTTACAAATAGTCAGATGCAGTACAAATTTCATTATATATTATCACATGCTGCTGTCTAGATCAAATATCCGCACACCACAAAATATATGTTCGATCAACCACAAACAAGCTCCAATACTCTCCAAAACTTTTGTCGTTATCCATTGCACCCCCCCCCCCCCCCCCCCCCAAAGCAAAATACTAACATCCAAAAACCTCCAAACTGACAATGCGAATACGAATTTCTCTGAGCGCATTTTATTAAAAAAAGCTTTTGCTTAAGTTCAAACATTGACGGTAGGTTATAAAAAATAAACATGTACAGAAAACTTCTCTTGGTACAGAGAAGCCATGCATCATAGCGGCAGAAGGACGTGCGTTACCTTTCTTGTAAAGTACACAACAAAAACCACCACCTAGCCCCACCTAGCCGGCGATTACAGCCAGCCCCACCTAGCTGGCTGCTGGCTCCACGTGCCACAGCGTCCGTCATCTTCTGTTCCGTGTTTGTGACCAATCTACAACTAGTTCCATACAAAAACATACAAAAAAATCATCTAGAGAATTGTGTCAGTTCATTTCTTCTCTTTATACACGCGCGGCCTAATGTATAAAGTTTTCATCATTTTTACTCCTTTTCACGGAACTAAACACGGCTTAACATGATGGTTCATCAAGCTTCTTGCACTTGCATTGCGCACCGTTGGTCCGTCGCGTGCGCCGGTCTTAGAGCAGTCGCGGCGGTGCTCCAACCGGGCCCGTAGGGTGTTGCCAAACACAAACTCGTTGGTCCGCGAACACGTATATGAATAATGGTGTGAAACCCATTTTAGTTTTCTTAACAAAACTGAAAAAGATAATTGTAAAGTTGCAAAATTGCTATCAGATATTCGAGCGTCATTTAATTTGCAAATACTTTTATTATGTACAATCCCCTTGTACAACAATTTGGAAAAGGGATGAGTAATAGTGGAAGGAGTAAATCTTTTTAGCATTATTTAACTTTACTATTAATTACTATATTCGATTATTGGTAACGTCACAATATAGACATTATGTATCCTCATTAAACAACTTGTGAGCGAGCTTGCAGCTTAGCGGTTGCAACGCTTAGCAATTCTAGATCCTTGGTTCTACATCTACTAATTATATATATATTGCCGTGTGAGCAATTTTTTTTAAAAAAATAAAAGATCTCCCTTGCTAGCGAAGTCATGGTCCAACACATATCACTTTAATCCTGGGAACAACGAGGTGAACCTGGCAAGGTCTGGTCGAAAACGTTTGTTTGTGTCACACAGCGCGCGAGTTAGCCGCGCGCACGGACCTCGATCGAGCCCGCGACAGTTCCGACGCAATTATTGCCAGGCCGGGCGCTGCTGTGGCAACGCACGGTTTGCAAGAGGCAAGCTGGCGTTGGAGACGACATGGCACGACAGATTGAGATTGGCATTCAAATATCTTCATAGAAAACTGCTAGCAGATGAGGAAATTGTAGAACATCGCGATCTGATCGCATTACTAGCTACTAGCATGACATAGTACACCATATGGCCACAGAAATTAAACAGACTGAGATATAGCAACGCGCGCGTATGGCGCAAGACCGATGACCATATGGTCTGACTCAACTTAGCACTACTAAAGTACTGATAGACATGCCATCATAAGACTGGACATGAAGACAAAGGAACTAAAAGATACTGCTAGTAGCAGCTACTAGTATGTAGTAGGTATTAGATGGATAGGGGCTGCGGGTTGCAGTATCTTGACGGCCACTTAGAGCTTGTATCAGGATGGCGGCGATCAACACTTTCCAGCGAGAGCTGAGCCAAATCATCTGACAAGGAAAGGAACAGACCAAGTAGAATGAGTCAGAAATTGATCTAGCTAAGAAACTGAAAAGGATAATGGAGAGACTTTGGTGACGACTGATGATAATTGATATATAATTGATTAGACAACAAGAGCTAAACTGAATTCAGATAGTAGTTGAGCTGGACAAAGACAAGCCCAGGTATGGTACGGTATGTATATATCGAGAGGCAATTTGACATCCCAATGATGGCCAGCGAAGACACAATGAACACACAGGAAGCAGCTTGTACTATACTGGTATATAGTATTAACAGGTACGCTTAAACGAGTAGAAGAGTAGATTTTGGTGAACCTGCTAGTTGGAGTCGCCAAGCATGGACTTGACGTCCCTCTCCACCAAGTCGAACGTGCGACGTAGGATTTGAATGAGTCCTAGCTGCGGCATGGAAACAAAGCATGAAGCAATTGATTTCAGCCAGAGCAAACTTTTGAAACACCTGCACTGCAGAGACGAGAACGAAAATTTAGTCGATTCGAGCACTTGCCTCGGCGTCGTTATACTCAATTGGGAGCGACGCGTGCCAGCCAAGCCACCAGTCCTGTGGAAGCGGCGCCTCGAGCGTGGACGACACGAGGCGGCGCAGAAGGTCCAGAGCCTCAATCACGTCGGATGCATTCTTCCATGACGCGTAGCTCTTGGTACCCCGCACAGCAGCCTTGATGAGCGTCTCCCCACAAAGGCGAAGGCCCTACATTATTACATCAGGTAGTAGTGAGAATGACATTGATGCTAGCAAAACATGAAACGAAAGAACATATGAACCCAAGCTAACATTAGTCAGTGCTCAGTACAGTAGTATTACCTCATACAGCTTGCTCTTAGCCGGTGGCCTAAGGCGGTTTGTCACGTCGATCAAGAGAGTAAATGAACTTCCAGCGAAACTTGCGATCAGCTCCTGATCATTCTTGTGCAATGGGTTATCATCATCAGGGTCTGAGAAACCACTCTTCCACCTCATGTCCCCCTCCAACATTGCCTTGAGCTCCGTGACAAGCTCGAACTGAAGAGTGAACAATTGAACACACATAACTTGTGTGAGGAAACGGGCCAAATTTTAAATCAAACTAAACTGAAGCAAAGACAAATGCATCACCTCCTCGAGGCCATCGCCTCCCTCTGTTGGGGCACCAGAATCAGCAGGGGTAGCTTTAACACCGCACACGGGCCGCGGGACCTTCCAACGCAAGAAAAACAAAACAACGTCAGAAACAAAACAAAAGGGAAAAGCTAACCAACGCAAGTGTGTTTTGTTGTTCAGCCAACACACTCTTTTTTTGGCTGTTGGATCTTGTCCTCTCCTCCCTGTGTCGTCCGATCTGAGCTCTTTTTTATTTTTTTTGTCTCCTGTGGGCCCCACCTGTCAGTCCCTATATTGCTTTTTACCGTTTTGCCGCTTTCTTCATTTATCCGTTGTCTGCTTCGCTCACGC
Organism: Urochloa ruziziensis; assembly: GCA_015476505.1. Lineage (NCBI taxonomy): Eukaryota > Viridiplantae > Streptophyta > Magnoliopsida > Poales > Poaceae > Urochloa > Urochloa ruziziensis. The sequence continues at coordinate 48,410,779 of CM027122.1, read as the reverse complement.
GCTCTGCTTTCTGCGCCGCTTTCCGCTCTCTGCTTCGCTCACGCTCTCCGCCGACCGCGACCGCCGGTTCTGCCCGCCTCCCGAGCGCGTCGTGGTGCTGTCGTCTTCGTCTGGGATCGGCGACATCGCCGTCGCGCCCGGCGCCGCCGCGTCGTGGCGCAGCGCGAAGTCCGCTCGCTGCTTCTCCGCTACTGCCTTCTGCTCGAGCGGTGTCTCCGTTGAGACGGTGAGGCGATTTCCTCGTTTGATTGTGTGTTTGTCCCTTGTTCCCACTCAATTTGTGCTGATGATCCTGTATAATCGCGTCGAATCTGTAGGATTTTGCATTCTCTGTTCAATTTGCTCGTATTTTGCATTTGTAATCGTTCGATTTTGGCGACTGGTTTTGCGTTTTCCTTTTGAGTTGTTGCGTTTCGTTCATAGATTCTGATTCATGTTGATTTGTTTTTGCCGTTGCTGTGCGTTCACGGTCGCTGCGCTTCTGGATTTGTACTGTCCCCTTTTCCGCTGTTCATCGAATTTATTCTGATTTTTCGGATCCGTACCTAGGGTTTCATGTTGTTGTTGTTCCTGTGAATCCATGTGACGTTGTTCTCGAAATGGATCATCTAATTGCTTTTGACTTTCTCAGGGATTCGTGATTTTACTTTCTGTAATTTGCTGCTTCCGCTTGTATTACATAGATTGTATGGGATGTTTCTTCTGCGTTATTTGCCTGGCTCATTTGTTGATTCGTTGAATTTGTCCCTGTAGTTCGTGCTGTAGATCTCGCACCCCGAAGTAATTTTCTGATGTTTTCCTTCATCAGTGATTTTCTGATGTTTTCCTTCATGAGTGATTTTATGATGTTTTCCTTCATTTGTGGTTGTTGTTTATGGTTATGTCTCAGCTTAGTTCATTGTCTCAGTTTCTGTCCATTCGTCTGCTAGAATTATTATTTGAATTCATTTTGACATATATATTGCTGTTACTCTATGGTATTGTATTGACCATTAAATTTTGTTTTTCATGTTTGATTTGCAGATGGGTCGTAAGAGACCTAGAGAACGCTCCCCTGAGTTTGAAACTGGAAGTGATAGTTCTGATTCTATCGATGAATTTGAAGTTGATACTCACCAGGTGGATGAAGTGATGTCAGATGCTGCAGTATTGGAGTCTGACGTTAGTTACTATTGTTACTTTATCATTTATCACCTTTTTATTTATTATCATTTCTGCTAAGATTCCTATTTAATTTTTGTTTTGTTGTTCTTGCAGGACCTGTCCTCAAGTGATGATGATATTTCAGAGAAGCTTATCTATAAGCATGTGCTTGATAAAGTAAGTAAGTTGTTCATGCTTTGTTTTCATGTTTGTTTATTTATTTTCATATAATTAGTTCACCATGTTTTACCTTTTTCATGTTCCTTTTACTTTTTTTTATTTCTTTTGCATGCTTAGGTTTTTTTTTCATTGCAGTATAGAAAGCTTTCGAAGATGAAAAGAGATTTGAAGAGAAAACTGTTGCTTCAGGTTATCAATTAATACATTTATTATTATATATTATTAATGTTACACATGTCTATCTTTTTGAATTTTGATTTTAATTTTTTGTTTTGTTTTTTTTCAGTCAATGCGCAATAAGCATGTTCAGAATAAACCAAAAGAAACTTTCTCTCGGTTTTCTGTGACATCCTTTTCAAAAGTTGTCCGCGCTGTTTCTGGTTCTAAGAGGGATGTAATTGACTCTTATGGGTTTGGTTCTCTGCTTAGTTTCGACAAATGTTTTGTTCCTTGGAAGTTTGCTACGTGGATTGCTCAACAAGTTGATTACAAGTCAGGGGATCTGTTGTTTTCTGGCCAAGTTATTTCACTGACCCCAGCCTCTGTTAGTTCTGTTCTTGGTCTCCCAGTTGGTGGCCTTCCCTTTCCTACTGATATAAATGCTGGGAAATCCATTATTTTAGAGACGTTCAATAAGCAATCTCTTCCGTCAGTTATGTTTTTTGTTGACAAGTTAACTGAAGAGCTGGATACTCTTTCTGATGAACAAATCTTCATTTCTTTCTTGCTTGTTGCTCTGAACACTTTCCTCTGTCCGAATTCATCTCAAATTCCATCTCAGAAGTACCTTGGTATATTTGCTGATATCAGTATCGCAAAACAGTTTGATTGGTGTGGATATATTCTTAGTTGGTTGTTTCAGCATATTCGCACCTTCAACAGAGGAAAGTCTGGCAACGTGAAAGAACAGGGAACTCTTGGTGGTTGTCTCTACTATTTGGCAGTATGTCATTTTTTTATACTCTTATACAGCATTTTGATTTTTGTTTTCAGTTTATTATGTCTTTCTTCACTTGTTCTAGTTACATGTCTTTTAGTATTTAATTAATATTTATTGTTATGCCTAGGTTCTTTATCTGGACTTTGTTGATTTTGGGCCTCGTAATGTCCCTCATGATATTCCTCGTATATGTGTGTGGAAGCAAAATATGATTCAGAGTTATTGTCAGTTGGATATGAAATCAAAAGGATGCTATGGTTTGAGGCCAAAGCTTTCTTTTAGTGAGACTTGCTATGCAAAGGTGTTGTATTTCAGTTGTTATTTTCATTGTTTATGTGATTCATTTTTCCCAATTCGTTATGCTATTTTTTTTCATTTTGTTTTGTAGAATCCTGGATTGTTAAATTGTCCTCCTCCGCTTGTTCTTGATAACGACTTCATGGACAAGCTTGATTCAGTTTCTAGATGCAAGCTGCCTGCTGATTTGAAGATTTCAATTTGCAGCATCATTCAGAAACATACTTTGAATTCTGGGGTGTCTGTACAAATGGATCTGACAGCTATATCAGTTCTGCCTCGCAGTGTCCATGAAATCTTGACTAAGTTACTGCAGCATGCTTCTTCTGTTGATTTCAGATCAAAGAAATTGGTTTTGGAAATAATGAAAGTTATTACTGAGTATCCACATGATGATGAAGAGCCTGTACCATCTGATGTGCAACATCCAGAAGCTACTAATGTTAACTCTGCTGGCACTTCTGCAGATCATGGACAAGATGGTATCTCATATTTCTCTATTACTGTTTGTATTCTGTTGTTATTTGTTATTTTTTCTTGATATTGATCTTTTTCTATTTAATGAAGATGGACCTCTTAGTGAAAGAAATTCATTTCATGCTAATACTTCTCCTATATCTTCTCCTCAAGTTGGTCAGGTATTTGTTCTACCCCTGTTGCCCAGTTTATTTAATTCATTCACCTTTTGCATAGGTTTTCATATGTATCTTCATTTGAATCCCCCTTTGTGCTACAAAGTAAATCGTCTTTGCAAATTTCTTAGGTAGCAAATGAAGATTTTTCTCCTTCTGAAATTGTGCCTTCTCAGTATAAGTTGGTTTCTGCGAAGGTACCTTTTCTAGTTTTATGCGTCATTTAATTTTATCAATATTTCTAATCATTATAAATACTTATAAATGTCTACATTTCCATGTCAGCTGAATCACTATGGCGATGAGAATTGTAAACAGAATTCTACATTAACTAGTTAGTTCTCTGCTTTATAAAATTAATTTTTGTTTGGCGCATACTCATGTTTTTAAATTTATTGATGATTATCTTCTGATTCAACCTTTTCCTTTCATTATATCTCAGATGAATCCCCAGCTACACCTAGTGGTTTAAGTAAGCGTGTTGTACTACCAGTTGATTCTTGTCCCCCTAGATGTACGTTTTTTGATTTCGTCTGTGTTCTTTTTATTTCATTTTTTTCTTTATTGCTTTTTGATATTGTATTTATATTTTTTTTTTCAGCTGGACCGCAACCCTTGATCAAGAAAACGAAGTCCCGGTTCATTGCTTCTAGTGCCATTGCATCGCAATCTAATATGGCTTTGCTTAGGAAACCTCTTTGTGATATCTCCAATTTGGATGTCGATGTACCTGAGTCTAGTCACAGGAATAAAGTGAAGCCTCCACGTCAGTCTGAGCCAGCAAAGGATGTTATTATGCTCTTAGATGAAGATGATAGTTTTGTCCCTGATAGTCTTTCACCTCGGAGGCCTTCATATGTCCATTTGATTGATGAGAAGGTATGAATTATTAAATTTTTTGTTATTGTTGTTTATCTTGATGTTTTCCAATATTTTTTCTTTTAATTCAGCTGTTTTTTCTTTCTTTCTGTAACATTTCTCAGAGCACTCAAGATTCTGAAAAGGAGAATTTTTCTACCCAGCTCACGCAGAGGGTTAGTTGTCCATTTTTTATACTTATGTCTTTAATGTGTTTTTTTACATCTTATTCAATATAACAGACTGCATCTCGCGTAACCCCAAAGCTGAAATCCGTCGACCGCCATGTTCAGTTTGCTTCATCAGCATCTGCTACGAAGCGTAAGGTATGTATTTCTTTGCGTTTCACGAATTAATATATCTTCAGATGAAGTGTATGTGTATATTTGCCTATTCTTTGTCAATTTTTTTTATGAATTTTTCCTATATGTAGGAGACACCTGATATTCAGATTGTTGCTCAGAAGTCCCTGTCTCAGAGTACCCGTGATATGACTAAGATTGCTGATGATATTTATAACAAGAAGTTTTGTACGAAGCCAGTTATTGAGTCTAGTGATCCTACTTGTGATCTTACCTCTGCTTTTCAGTGTTCTCCATGTACATATCCAGAACCAAAGCTCCCTTATGTACCCAGAGATTCTTCAACTGGTGGAAAGTTGCCTCCTCATGGTCCTAGGAGAGCAATAAAGCCAGCACCACTGTTTCAAGGAGACTATGAAACTGAAAAGCATAGGATTTCTCTTTCTGCTTCAGATTTGAAGAATTATAAGGCAATATGTTCATTGGCTAATTGTGATTCTAATCGGTAATCATTTTTCCCTATTTGCTTGTTTTTAGTCTTTTTTTGTAGTATGTATATCTTAATTATTTACTAACTAATTTGTGTCCATCTCCTTGTGTCTTTGCTTAGTGATGATGTTCTTGTACTTGGTAAAGTTAGATGCACATTTTGGGCTTTTGGTGATTCTCTAAAGCCAGATGGTTTTGTAAATTCTTTTGTGATGTCTGCATATTGCTACAGTCTGTTTCTTAAGCCAGCATGTCAATCTGAACAGTCCAAGGCTCACTATTTTTTTGCCAACATTGGTGTGAGTACATATTTTTTCCCTTCAATTTAATTTTTTTTGTTGTGTTTTCATGCTCACATTTATTTTTATCAATGTTTGTCCTAGGCTGAGTTAATGAAAGATCCTGAAGAATGCAACCAGGATGTACTGTCTCGTGCTTTTAAGATATCCCACAGGAGCCGACCATTGGATCGCTGCAACAATGTATGATCTTCGTTTATTGTTTGTGTATTAATATTTTTGTCATTATTAAGTGTCATGTTTGAATCTAACGTTTTCTGTTTTTTTTTTGTTCTTTTTAGCTCTTTTTCCCTATATTGTTCAGCAATCACTGGACTGTGTTTGTGGTTAGCATCAAAGATCAGAAATTTGTATTTCTGGATTCTTTACACCACAAAGATCATGAATATCAGGAAATTGTCAGGGAATCTGTGGTTAGTCACTTTTGTAGTTGTTTTTTTCTTTGTATTAATTTCCATTCTGTTTAAATATTCCTTTTCTTTTCTCCTACCGATTTTTAAATATTCCAGGTACCATCTTTCATGTTGCATTGGGACAAGTATGTGAAGGTGCCCATGGATTTTGATGAATATAGTTTTTTGTATCCTGAAATGCCTCAGCAAGCTATTGAAAACAGGTTTGTTCTTTTCTTTTTTTTTGAATAATATGTTTTGAACCTGATATTATTTCAATTTGTTATACCCTTTTTTTTGTTTATTTAACAATATTTCCTTTGTCCTAGGGTTGACTCTGGCATTTATGCCATGATGTGTCTCCAGTACTGGAAATCTCCTCGAACTGTTCTCTCAAAGTTCTTTGATTCAAGGGACGTGCCAAGAATCCGTATTAAAGTTGCAAATGACCTACTTCGTATGCCCGAGAACACCGGTCTGAAGGACCGTGTTTTTGATTTCCAGTCTTAGGTATTTTTGTTTTACCTTTAAGAAGTAACATTGGTTTTGTTTGTTCAGCTAATAAATCGAAAATCCAATTTTCTTTTCATCTCCAATATCTTATGTAGTTTGTTTACTTGTTCTGCTCTATAATGCAGGTTTGATTTTCAGGTCGCAAGTGTCAGGAACTTGAAGCAGCGAGATGCAATTAGATCATATCACATAGTTTGCAGTATTACTTTGATAGTAACCGACGATGTTTACATTGTCCCAAATGTCTCATGACATTGTAATAGGCCAGTAGTATCGAAAACTTTATAGTTTCAGAAAAATATAAACATGTCATGCAATACTACTTGTTACATTTTCTATTTTGAGCGAACTCCTTTTTTTGTAGCAATCTTCTTTATTCAGCGATCTCATTGTTTGCCTTCCTTTGTCTCTTCTTAGCCTTGCTTTTTGGGCCTACAGAAAAATTAATTGAATTAGTCCTTTTTTAAAACTTCTTTGCATTCTTAACATGTGTAACCCTGATATTAACTATTATTTGTTCACTTACTTGGCTGGTTTCCTTTGCTCTTTTCTGCTCTCTTCTTCTCTTCAGCCTTTTTCTTATTTTCTGCCTTTTTCCTCTCCTTGATAATTTGTTGCTTTATATCTTCTATTCTTGGCTTTAATCTATGAGGTAATGCTGGTCTTCCCTTTTGCTTCACCCTATCTGGGTCTTGTAGTTCTTGTTCTTGTGTACCATCATTTATTATTCCATTTTCATGATTTATTTCTTCTGTTTGTTCTTGACCATCAGGAGCCATTGCTGTCGATAAGATGAAGTCTACATTTTCTTCTAGTATGACAAACGCGTCATTAAGGTACTGCATTGCATCTTTTGATTTGGATCCCTTTGAACTAAGTTCTGCTGCTTTTCTTGCAAGGACATTGTATCTCAGTATCTCTTCAGTCTTTGATGTTAATCTTGGAACGGCCAAATTCATTTTCTTGTCTTTCTTCCTCCATCTGTTGATGATGTACTTCTCTGGTATTGAACTGATTTCTTCTTCTACAATTACTTTCAGAATGTGTGAGCACAGGATTCCATCTTTGTTAAATTTGCCACATATGCAACTGAATTCCTCGTTTCCTTCAGTCAGGTCAGTCAGCACTAAGTATTTCCTGATTTTTTGCTGTTTGTATATTTGGTTTTGTTTTGCCCATACTTCAAAACATTTTCTTGGCTCAGTTTCCTTGTACTTTAGCCTCTCTGTTAGTCGCAGTTGGAATTGAAATTTCTTGAAGATATTTCTGTTGTACATCTCCATTGCTTGCATCTCAATGTTGTAGCCATATAGTAGTTCTTTTGGTCGCTTCTCCCTACTTTGGTTGTCTGCAATTTTTTCTTTCAGTCTTGTGCTATCGACCATTCTTTCGAACTCGTGTAGGCAGCTTTGGATGCTGTATGTTGATGCAATGTTTTCCTTTATTCTAGCATTTGTTCCTTCGCTTCTGCCTGTACTTTGAAGGAATGGGAAGAATTTGTCCTTGAAATATACTGGTATAAATCTTTTTCTGTTTTCCCACATTTTCTCAAAGTACTTGTTCTTTTCTAGTCCCTTGCTGGCAATCATTGTTTGCCAGTCTTCCTCAAACTCCTGACTTGTTATTGAGTTGTTTATTATATCTTCAAACCATTCCATCAGGCCCTCATTTGCAGCAAATATTTTGCCATTCTTGTTGTAGCACTTGAATTTTATGTGGAAGAAGCAGTTTCTGTGTGTTGTTTCTGTGAGCACCTCTTCAATTGCAGCCTTCATTGCTTTATCCTGATCTGTGATTATTGTCTTTGGTTGTTTTCCTCCCATTGATTCCAGGAACTGCTTAAAAACCCAGGTGAACGTGGAGGTTGTTTCATCAGACAAGTAAGCGCATGCAAATATGCAGGTATGTCCATGTCCTGTTACTCCACAAAACGGTGCAAATGGTAGTCTGTATCTATTTGTCATGTATGTTGTGTCAAAGCTAACACAGTCTCCATATTCTGCATAATATTCAAGAGACACACCCTCTCTCCAGAAAATGTTCTTCACTTTCTTTTCATCATCTAGATCAAATCTGTAGTAGAATGATGGATCCTTTGCTTCTTTTTCTCTGAAGTACTGCATCACTTTTGTCATGTCATTGCCACTAACTTCTCTGTTGATTTTGGTTCTTAAGTTTGCTACATCTTTAGTTTTGTAGGGCAGTGCCAACATTCCTCCTCTTAGGTATGAAAGTATTGCAATCATTTTCCTTGTAGGTATGTTGTTTGCATTTAGTGTTCTAACCATTGCTATTTCCATTTCAGTCATGTATTTCCTTCCACTGAATATTTGGTTGCTGTTTTCAGGGTTCAGCTCATGGTTGTGATCAAGGTCAAGTTTCGTAACTGACCATATTCCTTGCTGTTCTCTCACCACCATCACAACTGGGCAATTTGTTTTCACCTGAACATTAGTGTCCCTGTTCTCTTTATCTTCAGCATCCTCTATTTGCTCAACCTGTGGTATGTACAGTGCATTTGATTCTTGTTCTTCATTTTTCCCTTTTTCTTCCGCATTCTTGCCGCACCTATGACACCTCATTTCAACTCTGATTATTTCATTGTTCCTCTTCTTGCTATGTGTTCTTGTTACATGCGTTGTTTTGATCTCAAACCCAGCCAGCAGTCCATAGAATTTGAAGAAGTGGTATGCATCCTCTCTTGTCTTGAACTGTTGTTCCATTTGCGGAGTATATTTGCTGTCCAAGTCTGCATTATTCCCTTCTTTTGCAGCATTTATCTCATTCTGTATGAATTCTTCAAGTATTTCCTCAGTAACTGCTTCATAACCCTCATATGCAGGTGCTGTTTCATCTGCAATGTCCTGTGTACCTCCATGTACCTGTTTGCATGACATTTTAGATTTAGTTTCAAAGTTGATATCTGAGTTTTTATTTCTAAATTTTAATTTTTTCTAAACAATTTTTTCAATTTAGTATTGAGTTTCTAACAAATATGTACCTCCTGTAACTGCATTTTGTCAAATATGTCCTCTCTCCAGTTCATTGTTTCAAATGCAATTGGGTCTTCATCCATGTTTGTCACCTGCATATTTCATCCATGTAAGTCTTCAATGACCTATTTCATTATTATTTAATTGATTACTATTTATTTACCTCACTATTTCTATCTTGTATATATGTTCCAGGAGCTGTTGCGTCATAAATATATTTAGAAGATCCTTCTTCTGTAGGACTTCTTACTGGTGCATAAATTTGAAGGTCATTCCTTGATTTTGCTTGTCCCTGCATATTCAATCATGGTTCATATCAGATTGCTTCTTCCCTTTTGTTTGCCATAGTATATCTGTTTGAGCTCACATTACTTGGCGTTGTTTGCCATATTATCTAGGAGATATGTTATTCGTACATAATGTTTCATAAAATTAATGTAGCATTTTATGTTTTTTTTACCTCATCCATTTCTTCATTTCCTCCATTATGTGCATACTCATCTGCATTTGGATATGTATCCTCTAAACCATATGATAGAAAATCATCCTGCAGAAGAAACGTAAAATATGAATATCTCCAGTTGGAGATATTTATAATTTAATTGAAAATACTATTTCGTCATTTCATGATCATCATTACCTGTTCATTAAACTTTGAAGTTAGCAGTTCCGTGAATGTACTTGGTCTTTGTTTCTGTTCACAATTGTTGATAGCTGTGTTAGTTTAAGATTCAACTAGTAAATTTCAGTTTTTTATCAAAATGTGACCAAATTATTAGTTCAGTACCAGAGGTGCTGTAGCAATTGGAGGTTCCATTGTATTTGTTGTTTCCTGTGATAGTCTGATTTGTTCAAATAGTAGTTCAGTGTAACTTGCCTGCACAATGACATTGAATTCATCATCTTTAGTCATATTAACCTTTTTGTTCTACTTACTTAAAGTTTATGTTTATATTTTTACCTCTGGTATGCAGGATCCTGGTGCATGAACCTGTGTTTCCTTCATTTGTGCTCTTGTAATATCCTTGGTTGATGTTACATTTGTTTGTTGTAAGCTCCTTCCCTGCAAAGATTAACCTTATGTTATGTAAACATACATGACAGCATAATTTTGTGAATCTGCCAGTGTCTATATATGTATATGACAGTTCTAAAGTCTATGGCATTACATAGGATCTTTACTGTCATTAGTTTTTTGCATGCCATTTCATAGCTCCTTTTTTTTCCCAGTTCAAGGTGGTATGGTTTCATGTACCTGCTGCATTTGGTAATAACTGTCTTCCATCTCCCACAACTGATGTATAATATCCTTGTTCTTTCCAAGTTTTAAGTTCTGCACCTGCTGAAAGTTAAATATAATGTTAGATTATTCCATTTTTTTCTTATGTAATTAAATCAAAAAATCCTCTATCTTATCAGTACCATTTCTCTGTATCCTGCAAACTGACTATCTGGTTCTAGTAGTCCATATGGTCCCTGTCCACAAATACCAAATATATTGCCTTAGTTTGATGCAGTACTAAGTTTGTTCTATACTGTTCATGATTTTTTGTTTCTTACGAGGAACTTTTTGGTAATGATTCCTTCTTTCTCCATTAGTTTGTCTCCAATAGGTGTTTGTTGCTGGCTAATCATTGTACCGTCTATATGTTGCAAACTCCTTTCCTGTGAAAGATTTTACATGTCATAAATCTTAGTATTTTATAATTCTAAGTTTTCTACTTCTGATGATATAGTACTACTATGTACCTCGTAATTTTGGTTAGCAGTTTCCATCTCCTCTGTTCCTTCATCCTCATCATAAGTTATTCCTCCCTTCCTTGCATCTTCTGTGCTCGAACCCTGCACAGATGAGCATCACTGTCAATATTTTCATTGTCTTTGACGTTTTGTTTCCTAAAAAATTCTAATGTATCTGTAGTTTGTAAACTTACCCTATACTTTTCGTAATGATCTTTTTCCATCTGCATAACCCTTGCATACTTGCTTTCTCCTTTATTTTGCTTCTGTACCTGCTTATGTAAACAAAATGAAAGGATGCTTATGTATCCTATGCTTCCGTACCTCCTTCCTTTACTCTTAATTCTTTAATTTGATTATTACTACGCTAACTCATAGTTCATATCCTGTACAATTTAACATAGCTCTGATCGTGTTAGAAAAAACTTGTTTGTTTGTCAGCAATTTTTTGCAATCTAGTAATTCCATGTATCAGTGCTATTTTTCTCCAGTTTTCTTGCTGTTTATCTAATTCTTCTATTTATGTGTGTTTCTGATTTCCTTTTTCAGATGTACTCGAATTCTTCCTGTTCATCTTCTATTTGGTTCAAAAGATTTCACGCATGATGCATTGCACATCGAAATTTGTATACAAGTAAGTGTCAGAATTACCTGGTGCCCTTGACCTGAATCCTTCCAATTCCCCATCCTGCTTGTTGGATCTCCTTTTGCTTTCTCTTCTTTCTGGATCTCCTTTTTCTCTCCCGTGTGCTGCGTTCGTCTCTCTCTCTCTCTTTCTCTCCCGTATTCTCCGGCTTTTTTGTCCTAATAAAGATCTTCTTGCCCGTCAAGTTTTCCGTTTTTTGACATATTTCTCTTTTTATCTCTTGACCCAGTCGTCGGTGCTTTTGGGCTGCTTTTATGCTGTATCTTTCAGTTTGGCCCATTTTAATTTTTATTTGGGCCTTTTTACCATTTTACATGTGCTTGTAGGCCCATGATTAACTATAGATCTAGTTGCGGCCCTTCTTCTTTTATGTGCTATTTTTTCGTTTGGTTCTTTCTTTATATTTTAGGCCTTCTCCTTTTGTAGCCCTTGATCCAGCCCAATTTAATGTTCGTTGGCGCTGTGTCTCCTTTTTTTTCCTTATCGCTTTTTGGGTCCACATGTCTGTCTCATATGTGTCCATATTTTCCTTGATATTATCGCCTCGTTCGGTAGCTGTCCTGACGAAGCACACGTTTCTTCACCTTGTTCTTCTCTCTCTCTGCTGCCGCTTCCTTTCTCGTCTTCCTCCATTCCTCCGCATCCATTTCTCTGGTATGTTTTCATTTTTTTCTTCTCCTCTAAATCTTTCTCCGGTCCTCATTACCCTCTTTAAGTTTTTCTTTAACCATTGCCTCTTCATCAGTTCTAGTTTGTATCAGTACTAGTTTGTCTCATGTGTCTATCGCATCAGATCTACGTCATCTGTACACGGCTACATGTCTACGTGATGTTTTTGTTCATTTCAGTTCGTATTTCTCATTGTTTTTCCCTATTTTTTTAACTTTATCAGTCTTCTAGGTTTACCTAGATCCGTATGTATGCTTGTTTCATGTTTTCTTCTGTTCTCTGATCGGTTCAGATTAGGTATTTCATTTCTTCATGATTCTTTTCTTTCTATAAATGTGATTTGGACAGATGGCACGCAAAAGGCAGAGAGAGGTGGGATCTAGCTCAGAAAGTGATGGAAGCATCCATTCCATTGATGATGTTCATTCTGATAATGAAGAAGCTGACGACCAAGAATATCAAGAAGATGCTGATGTATTTTCTAATAGTTCATATTGAATCATTTTATTACTCTCTATATCTTATTTAATCATCTTATTAGTCTATGCATCTTTTTTTTAGGACAATTCTTCAGCTGATGAAAGATTGTCGAACAAGGCTCTGTACAATGAAGTTATTTTACAGGTAAGTGGTATCATATTTGCCTTCTAATTGTTAGGAGACTCTGCAATTTTTTTATTACATTACTTTGTTCTGCACTTTATTTAAATGGTTCTCTTCTTTTCAGTTTAGAAAATTGTCGAAGCTCAAGAAGAAGCTCAAATCTAAATTAAGCAATGAGGTATAAATTACTCTTATTATATGATATTTGGTTCATTGAACATGTTTTCTTCCTTGTTGTTTTATTAACATGATTTTCGTTTGTTTCATTTTTTTTCTTCCTGTCTCCCTTTTTTACTATTCTCAGAACATCAAGAGTAAGGCTACCAAGAAACCTAAGGATGCCTTCACTCGTTTCTCTGTTACTTCATTTTCCAGAGTTGTTAATGCTATTCTTCCAGAAAAGAAACATGTTATTGAATCTTATGGGTTTGGTTCTTTGTTGCACTTTGATAACTGTTTCGTTCCTGCTAAGTTTGCTACTTGGATTGCACATCAAGTGGATTTTAAATCAGGAGATATTATTGTGTCTGGCAAAGTCATTTCTCTTACTCCTGAGTCTGTGCATCAAGTTCTTGGTCTTCCTCTTGGAGGTCGCCCTTTTCCTACTGATATTTCTGCCGGCAAATCAGTAATTTTTGAGAAGTTCAAGTTGAAATCTGTTCCTCCAGTGGGCTTCTTTGTTGACAAAATCACCAAGGAGTTGAACACACTGTCTGATGAAGATTTGTTCATTTGCTTTATGCTTGTTGCACTGAGTTCTTTCCTTTGCCCAAATTCTTCCCTTTATCCCAGTCAACAACATCTTTCTATGTTTGTTGATGTTGGCAATCTTAAAGATCTTGATTGGTCTGCTTATATCTTGACTTGGTTATTTGAGCATATCAAGACTTTTAATAAGGGCAAATCCTCTAAAGTTAAAGATAATGGAACTCTTGGTGGTTGCCTCTACTATCTAGCTGTAAGAATTTCTTTCTATACTTCTTTGTCATCTTGCCTATGATTATTTTGTTCCTCTTATTATTCTACAGTGCAGGTATTACTTAATTTTTAATCATAACTTGTCTTATCTTTTATATGTTTGCGTGCACTTTTTTTTTGTCAGGTTCTATATCTCGATTATGTTGACTTTGGTTCAAGAATGGTTTCGGATTCTATTCCTCGCATTTCAGTTTGGAAGGGCAGTATGATTAAGACATACGCAGAGCTTGACTCAAAATCTAATGGCAGCTATGGTTTTAGGCCAAAACTTGACTTTGCTAGCACATGTTATTCAAAGGTTACCGCTCTATTTAATCTTTGTTAATGTTTTTGTTTTTTTGATTTTCATGTTCTTCATATTCTCCTGCTTTTTAATTATAGAACTCACACCTGAGAGATTCTGGAGCATCCACCTTTGTTCTTGATGATAAGTTTTTGGAGGAATTGGACTCCGTTTCAAAATGTAGAGTTCCTCCTGCATTGAAGAATGTTTTGTGCAGTATTTTACAAAGCCATTCTGTCAGCTGTGGTCTGAGTCTTAATTTGGATTTGGGTGCCATAAATAATCTTCCATCAAACTTGCAAGTTCCTTTCAAGCAGTTGCTGCAGCATGCTTCATCTGTTGATTCAAGATCAAAAAAGCTTGTTTTGGATGTCATTAAGGCTATTACTGAGTTTCCATGTGATGATGATGAAAATCAACCTTATTCTTCTCCGACACACTGTCCTGTTGGTATGTCAAATTTTACTTGTAATTGCTTTCTGTTTCTTTTGTTATTACCTTTGAGTTCTTGAATGTGACCTTCAAATTTTTATGGTATGGATTTAGGTCACCAAAATTCGTCTGTTGCTACAAATCCTGCTATGGCTTCTTCATCCGGGGTGAATGTATGCCAAATGTTTCTTCTGTTAAATATTATATATTATTTTCATTTATACTTTTTGTTTTCATTTCTTTTTTTCATTCTTTTCACCATTTCCCTTTCATTAATCTTTTCAATATGTTATTTTCCCATCAGCCTTCTGTTCATGCTCCTGCTTCAGTTCCAAAATTGTCCAAGAAGTACCAAGATAAAGTGCGTTCTCCTGGAGTGGACATCCATTATCGATCAAAGTTACGTTCATCAAAGGTTAGATTGTATTCTTCCTTTGGTTTTTATTCATTCAGTCCAGTTATGTTCCTGCATTGTATTAGAACTGTGATTAACCCCTATTTGTTATTTATTTCAGGATTAGAAGTTCTCCTGATGATGCCACTTGAAGTCACCTTAGATAATGAATGTTGCCATGTTTTTTTTAATTTTCTGTAGGTCTTGGTGCTGTAATGTAAACATATTAAGCGTAATGTGAACTGGGTCATGTTTCTTGAACTTATTTCATCTGTGTGATGTAAATATTGTTTCATACAAGATGACCTTTTTCATTTTAATTACGTTCTTAGTGTCTGATTCATTCTTGGTCCATATCTGGTTTGTTTTCAATTTATTGGTTTTTTTTTGTTTTGTTTGCTTTTTAGAATTTTTCTCTGCCCTATATATATTGTTATAAATTTTTCAGGTACTCTGTTGTAATACAACAGTAAGTTTTCTGTTTTTCTCTTTTTGTATCAGGTGTTTGAGTTTTATGATTTGGTTTTTATGTTTCTCCTAATTGGCTCTCTTTGGTTTATTTGTAGCAGCACAGGCAATGGGAGGGATCATTATGAGAAGAACAGGCAATGGGAGGGATTATTATGACAAGAACAGCAGCACAGGCAATGGGTTGCATGGTGAGTTTTGTCCGAGTCATTTCTTTTTCCCTCATTGTTTATTTTAATGTTGTATTACAACTGCAATTTTTTTCCCAGACACCTTTGGTGCAAATGCCAGTTTGGATTCTTATGTAAAAATCTAGGAATGGGGCTGCCAAAGTTGTTCAGGTAAACTATACAAGTTTCATCAGCTTTGTTGTTCCTACTTGGTGGAAATTAAGTATATCTCCGTGACAGTTAAGTTGTATGGATTTGCCAGTTCATATCATGCTGGCATAGTAGTTGGTTTTGGTTGTCATAAGTAGTTGTTATATGTATAGTGCATTCAAATAAATTGCTATGTTTAAACTATTGCAATTGTGCTATGTTTTCAGATCTTCATGGATTCTACTGGTCTATTTTTGAAGATTCAGTCATGCCTTGTGGTACAAACTTACTTCTGGCTGTATCTTCCAGAACAGAAAAGGATCATGTTAATGCTATGTTCACTGTACAGAAGAACTAAAAGAAATTACAGTAAGTTTTCTTTCTCTTTTTTGTTTTCTTTGATTTTTTTGTTGTCTTTTTCCTTTTGCTTCGATCAGTCTTTGTTTCTGTAACTTTTTTTTGGTAAATTAGTTCTTATCTTCAATTGATTTTTTTACTTGTTTGCCTTTGTTTTCTATTATTCTCCTCCTTCAAATGGGCTGCTGCAATGTTGTTGTGTTGGCCCATTTTCTGGTACGGTTTTGGTTGGCCCATTTTCTGCTTAGAATTGTTTCTTGTTTTTCTCTTTTTTTCGTTGGCCCATTTTCTGGTACGTTTTATTTTCATCTCTGTTATAACTGGGCCTTTGTTGTTTTGGGCCCTTTGAAGTATGGTGGCCCGCTTATCAGTATTTGGCGGTTTCCCTTATTTTTGGCCCATCTATTCATCGACAGTTGTTCCACTTTTTCCAAGCGTCGCGCTTCAACTTCTCTCTGGCGGTTTTTTGCTTACCGTGCGCTATAACTTCTGAGCGCCCCCTTCTCCCACTAATAACCCGCTTCTTTGGTTGTCGTGCGGTATAACTTCTCTCTTCGTCTTACATTCTCTTGTCCTTCCCCTTTCTATTTCTTCCACTGGTCTGTTTCTCTTTTGTTTCTCCTCGGATTGCAGGTAAGTTGTCATCATTTACATCGATTGCCTGTCTTCTTGTTGTTATTTCTTTTACATTTCAACGTTGTTATTTGATTTTTCGTTCATTTTCTTGTGCTTACTTCTGTTTTATTCCATCTTTCTTAAATCTTTAGCAACACAGTGCTGGCCTATGATGTTCTTGTTTATTTTAGTTCACTGTCTCTATTGGTATTTTTTCCCTAGTCGTTAGGGCTTTTTGTCTTCACACTGACTAGGGGTTTGTTTGTTCCTTCTAATTCGTGTTTTTTTCCTTGGTACTCAGAAGGGTTTTCTCCTCTAGATTTTGATTCGTATTTGCTTTTCTTTTCAGTTTTCTTTACTTAATTCATGTGGTTATCTCAGGTTTGTTTATCTTATCCTCCATATGCTTTTAATCATACACTTCTTCTGTCTATCGTTGAACAGGTTTACAAACCCTGCAGCACCGAATCCTCCAAGGTACTGTTTTATCTTTCTTTATGTTGTTCTGTTCATTTCATTGACTTGGTGTTCTAAATTTTCTACATTGTTATGGACATGTTAAAATCTTACCGTTTCAGTTCCCAATATGGAAGGGTATTTTTTCCCCCATTTTCTTTAGGGTTTTTCTGCTTGCAACTGAATAGATGTTCCTTACTTATATCGATGTTTCAGTTCCCATACTCAGTATGTTTTTTCTCTTTTTGTTTATCATTCGAAATTGCTTTTTTATTTATGTTTTCTTTACTGAAATTTTTTTCTTGGCACCTTTGGTTGGTTCATATTATCCTCCTTGTGCTTTTTATCATAATTCATGACTTGTGTCCTTTGTCTTTGTTGTACAGGTTGCCTGCAGCACCGAACCATCCAAGGTAATTGTTTTTATCTTACTTAATCTTGTTCTGTACATTTATTTTACTTGCTTTTCTCAAGTTTCTACATTCATACGCAAATGTAAAAGAGATTGGAAAATAAAACTGTTTGCCAGTGTATTAGATTGCAAATGACAGTAAAGTTATATTGTGATTTTAGCATATTGTGATTGTCATTGAAATCGTTTCATACTATGCACAGATACAACTATGAAATCAACTATTATCAATGCACTTTGTTCTTTTGGAATTGTTCTTTATTTATTTTTTCCCTTTTTTTTTGTGACAGGTTTCACCACCATGAGTATGATGATTCCTGGCGTATGTGTTCACATTCTTTTATTATCACTTTGATCACCTTTCATTTTGTCCAATCCTATTTACTGTCACTTCTTTTTTCTAATTAATTGTCTGTCTTATTTTACATGATTGTAGAGGCCTGTTTTCCAAGGCAACGCTTTTGTTCAGCATAATGTGCTGATGAATCGCGAGAGCATTGAGTATTTGGGAATCAATGAAGGTTATTATTATTTAATTTCCTATGTTATTTCCTTTTGTTGCAGATTTCAATTATTTTTTGTTTACAGTTTTATTTATTCTATATTAGTATTGTTGTAGTATTCTCAGAATATTAATATGTATATGCATTTTATTAGTTAAATCTCAGAATATTTAGTATATGATTCATATGTTCGTGTCCAGTATGTTCCACTCTTGTCAAGTTTCTGTGCAACATGTTAGTCATGTTTGTTTTCTTTATTGTGTTTGTTTCAGTAGGTAAATCTTAAGAATTGCACAATCTTTGGTTAAATGTAGGTCCTCAAGATCGCCTTGTGGTAATCAAGTCTTGTACAGATGAAAATGGAGATCGCTACATGACTACTGTTCGTGGCTTGCAGAAGATGTTTAACTCAGCCAGAGCTCTTTGGAACATGTACCTTCATGTTGCTGACTTTAAGATTGCTGCTGATCCTCCACGACGCTATGGATTTGTTCTTTGCCCTTCAGTTGCTGTTGCAAATGGTCTGCGTGGAGCTTTAGCTGAAGTTGGCCATGAGTATTTGATGACAGATCTTGTCCGGAGTGTTAGGGCTTTGCCAGCATATCATGAGGTCCCTGCCTTTTTCAGGGAGGATCACTGGGTTCCTCGTCACATCATGCTGCACTTGGAGCTTACTGAAGGTGATTCATTATTCTTTTCTTCGTTTAATTATGTCTTTATATATTTTATTTAATTTTTCTGTTTTCAATATTTTACTTTCTCTGATTACTTTATGTTTTATATATCCGTGATGTTTAGTGCACATATTATTTATCTTTTTATTACCTGCCATACGTGCTACTTACTTAGTCATTTACTTTTTTTTCATGTAGGTCCTCAGAGTTGTCTTCTTTTAGCCTCCTCTCGGAATGATGCTAACTACAATCGCTTCAGGACTACTGTTCGTGGTTTGCGCATGCTGCTTGCATCTGGCCTAGTGCACCACAGGCAGCTAAATGTTTCTCAGTTCAAGATTGCTATTGATCAGCAGCGCCGCTTAGGGTACATTGTTTGCCCTGATCCTCTGACTGCCAGAGTGCTCAGCGCTCGGATGATCAAAGTGGGTGATGAGCATGTTTCTTTTGAGGGTGTTGTGAGCATCAGGGTTATGCCCTTTGATCATGATGTTCACCAGCACTACACTATTCGCAGGGGCATTGGATTTAACTATGTGTAAGTTGGTACCATTGATGTTTCTTTAAGTTGCTTATTTTCTGATCTGCTTTTATCTATTCACTTAAAAAAATTTGTTTTTGGCAGTTGATTCGACTATCAAGGTTGCTGTCTGAAGGATGGTGCTGCCTGGAAGGACTGTTTTATCATCAGTGTTGTGTCTAGTGTTATGAATATGTTATGAACCAAAGACTACTGTAGTTTATTTATCTGTTTCTGAACTCAAACTATGATGTCGTCACTTTATGTTCTGTGTAATAACTCGGTTTAGACTTTCCTGTGTTTGTGTATGACATGTTTGATCTGTAATGTGATGTAATTCCGTTTTTATTCTTTTCATGTTTCTTATTTTTTGTCATTCTTATCTGCTCACAGTTAGAAAGTTATTATATGACAGTACAAATTAGTTGATATGATAGTTTCAGGTTTTGTTTGCTTTTTATAATTTTTCTCTAAAAAGCACAGGCCATGGGAGGCATTCCAGTGTCTGCGCCAGGTGGTTATCATGGTGAGTTGTGTCTGACTCATATTCCAATTGTCTCATATTTGTTCAACTGTTTTGTATTACATAACTAATTGTTGTGTTTCCCAGCTACTCTAGGTGGAAATGCTAGTTCCAATTCTGCTGGAAAATTATAGGCATGGTGCTGGCAATAATGTTCAGGTAAACTGTCATCTACATTTTTTTGGTTTTTCCTGTTTTCTTATCTTTGTTCAGTTTCTGCCTTTATTAGTGCAATCTGTTATCTTCTTCTAGCTTTTACATCTTACAGGGTTTTCGAGCACCCAAATGAAATCTGTAATTTTACTAACTGTACAAAAATTTGTCAATCTTTCCTTTTAACTTTGTATATTATTTTTTCTTCTGTTTCATTTGCTGTTTATAAGTTCAATCAATTGTATTTTGGTTGTCCTGTTGTTTGTTCAGTTGCTTTATTTATAACTTTTACATCTTTTGCTGTATAAAAATATTGTTTATTTGCCAGTTCTCATCTCTTTGTTATCTTTGCAGCACTCCACGCCATAGGAGGGATGTTATTGTTTTGCTACAACATTTACTAAATTTTGGATAGCCCTTAGCATGGTCAACAGTATACAGGTAACTCATCTATTATTTCTGGCTTGTCTAAAATCTCTTCTTTCTGTCTTGTCTTATTTCTCTTCTTTTGATCTAACTCCAATGCTTGTGGTGCATTTGCCAGCTCCGGTTCTTTTTATTTTCCAGCCATTTTGTGGTGCATTTGCCAGCTCCAACACTTATGTATATGCGAAGGTATGTGGCTCTCATAATTGCTCTGTTAAAGTGTCACCTAATATATTTTGGTACATTTGCGCAGATTATTTCCTTTCCTAGTGCTCTTGTTATTTTCTTACATTTTACTGTGATTTGTTGTCTTTGTTATCTTCACAACAGCCAAGGTCATTTTTAGGGATCTCAGTGTCTGCCTCTACTGGATACTTAACTTTGCAAGTTCAGTAGCATCGTAAGGCCCTTGTTTCACTTTCTATTCCTCTGTTATTTTTATATTTGGTTCAATGACAGTTGTAGATGATAATTTTCACAGGTATTCTTAGTTCAAATGCCAGTTCCAATTGATGTGTAAAATTGAGGGTGTGCGGCTGTCAAAACCATTCAGGTACGCTGTCATGTCTGATGTATCTCAGTAATTTGCTGTCAATTTTTGTTTATGTGTTTTGCATTTTTTTGTTCTCATTCTAATGTAGTTCTCATGCCATGGTGCTGTATTTGTTACGTTTCCAGCGGTCAAGACCATGGAGACGGCTTTTACTGTTTCAATTAGGTGGTTCATCCATTTTTGTAATTCCTTAGCATGGTTAGTTCCTTCTGGATAATCTATTTTCTCTCCATTGATCTTACTGTTGCATTACAGCTACTGTTGTTGTTTTGTTTCCCAGCCATCTATGTTGCTTCCGCCAGCTCCAAATCTTCTGCAAAAATAAATGAATGGGGCTGTCATAATTGCTCTGGTAAACTGTCACCTAATATAATTTTGTATATTTGTGCAGTTTATTTCTTACTAGTGCTCTTGTTTCATGCTTTATAAATTTTATGATGATTTGTTGTCCTTGTCATCTTCACAGCAGCCCAGGCCACTTAGACTGATTTTGGGGATCTTAGTATCTGCGTCTAGACACTCTGCTGGATACTGAACTTTGCGAGTTCAGTAGCATTGTAAGGCCCTTGTATCACTTGTATTCCTTTGATATTTCTCTATTTGGTTCTATGACAGTTGTAGTTGATAATGTTCACAGGTAATCTTAGTTCAAATGCCAGTTCCAATGGAATTGTAAAATTGAAGGTCTGCTGGTGTCAAAACTGTTCAGGTACGCTATCATTACTGCAATCTGTCATCTTCTTTTAGCTTTTACATCTTACAGGGTTTTCGAGCACCCAAATGAAATCTGTAATTTTACTAACTGTATAAAAATTTGTCAATCTTTCCTTCTAACTTTTGTTTTCCTTTTGTTTCATTTGCTGTTTATAAGTTCAATCAATTCTATTTTGATTTTCCTGTTCTTCAGTTCTGACATTTGCTTTCTATTTGCTTCTGATTGGCACTTTTTTGGTTTATTTTGCAGCAGCACACAGGGTTCATGGCAGGGATCATGTGGGTTGCATGGTGAGTTCCTTCTGACTCGTATCTTTTCCATCATTCTTAAGTTTACTGTTGCATTACAGCTGCTTTTCTTATGTTTCCCAGCCAGATTTGGTGGAAATGCCAGCTACAATTCTTATGTAAAAAGCTTGGTATGTTGCTGGCAAAATTGTTCAGGTAAACTGTCATCTATATTCTTTTGGTTTTCCCTGTTGTCTTAGCTTTGTGCAGTTTCTGCCTTTATTAGTGCAATCTGTCATCTTCTTCTAGCTTTTACATCTTACAGGGTTTTCGAGCACCCAAATGAAATCTGTAATTTTACTAACTGTATAAAAATTTGTCAATCTTTCCTTTTGACTTTGTATATTATTTTTTCTTCTGTTTCATTCGCTTTTTTCTTTTGTTTGTCAATTTTAGCTTTTTGTTTATTAGTTCAATCAATTCTATTTTGATTTTCCTGTTCTTCAGTTTTGACATTTGCTTTCTATTTGCTTCTGATTGGCACTTTTTTGGTTTATTTTGCAGCAGCACACAGGGTTCATGGCAGGGATCATGTGGGTTGCATGGTGAGTTCCTTCTGACTCGTATCTTTTCCATCATTCTTAAGTTTACTGTTGCATTACAGCTGCTTTTCTTATGTTTCCCAGCCAGATTTGGTGGAAATGCCAGCTACAATTCTTATGTAAAAAGCTTGGTATGTTGCTGGCAAAATTGTTCAGGTAAACTGTCATCTATATTCTTTTGGTTTTCCCTGTTGTCTTAGCTTTGTGCAGTTTCTGCCTTTATTAGTGCAATCTGTCATCTTCTTCTAGCTTTTACATCTTACAGGGTTTTCGAGCACCCAAATGAAATCTGTAATTTTACTAACTGTATAAAAATTTGTCAATCTTTCCTTTTGACTTTGTATATTATTTTTTCTTCTGTTTCATTCGCTTTTTTCTTTTGTTTGTCAATTTTAGCTTTTTGTTTATTAGTTCAATCAATTCTATTTTGATTTTCCTGTTCTTCAGTTTTGACATTTGCTTTCTATTTGCTTCTGATTGGCACTTTTTTGGTTTATTTTGCAGCAGCACACAGGGTTCATGGCAGGGATCATGTGGGTTGCACAGGTGAGTTCCTTCTGACTCGTATCTTTTCCATCATTCTTAAGTTTACTGTTGCATTACAGCTGCTTTTCTTATGTTTCCCAGCCAGATTTGGTGGAAATGCCAGCTACAATTCTTATGTAAAAAGCTTGGTATGTTGCTGGCAAAATTGTTCAGGTAAACTGTCATCACTTCTGACTCATATCTTTTCCCTCATTCTTAAGTTTACTTTTCCATCTTACAGCTGCAATTGTATTTTGGTTTTCCTCTTCTTCAGTTCTGACATTTGCTTTCCATTTGCTTCTGATTGGCTCTTACACGGTTCATTTTGCAGCAGCACACACGGTTCTTGGGAGGGATCATGTGGGTTGCACGGTGGGTTCCTTCTGACTTTTATCTTTTCCATCATTCTTAAGTTTACTTTTTCCATCTTACAGCTGCAATTGTTGTGTTTCCCAGCCAGATTTGGTGGAAATTACAGTTCCAATTCTGCTGGAAAATTATAGGCATGGTGCTGGCAATAATGTTCAGGTAAACTGTCATCTACATTTTTTTTTTCGTTTTTCCTCTTTTCTTAGCTATGTGCAGTTTCTGCCTTTACATCTGTCATCTTCTTCTAGCTTTTACATCTTACAGGGTTTTCGAGCACCCAAATGAAATCTGTAATTTTACTAACTGTACAAAAATTTGTCAATCTTTCCTTTTAACTTTGTATATTAAAATTTGTCAATTTTAGCTTATTGTTTATTAGTTCAGTCAATTGTATTTTGGTTTAACTCTTCTTCAGTTCTGACATTTGCTTTCTATTTGCTTCTGATTGGCTCTTACAGCTGCATTTGTTGTGTTTCCCAGCCAGATTTGGTGGAAATGACAGTTCCAATTCTACTGGAAAATTATAGGCATGGTGCTGGCAATAATGTTCAGGTAAACTGTTATCATTTGGTATGTGCATTTTTTTAATTTTATTTTTTTCTCTTCAAAAGAGACGATCACTTGTTCAATTGCTTTGTCAAATATTGTTTGCCTGTTTTTTCTAGAATTATTCTTTGATATTTGCTTATCTGTTATCTTTAGTGTTTTATTGCTTTTGGGTTTGTACAAATCAGTGTGTTGCCTTCATAACATATCACACTCTTTTTGGGTTTGTAGAAATCAGTGTGTTCAGTCTTGGCAAATTGCATAGGGAAAATCAGTGTGCTGCCTTTATAACAAAACACACTCTTTTTTGTTTGCTATTATCTGTGTGTTTTTTGCTCCCTGAACACACGTGTGCTGGCTGTATTATGAAACACACTCTTACCGCATAGACACTCCCAAACAAAAAGTAAACAAGCGGTCAGGGTTAACAAATCAAAAGGAAATGGAAACATGAATATTCAAGAGGTCACGATAGGAAATAAGAAAGAATAGCAATCTGAGAGAAGAAAAGCAACGCACGTAAATACACACACCATACAGCAAGGCAGGAAGTAGATATATGGAATAAATAATCATGAAACATTATTCTACCCAGAAACGAAGACATACGCATTCCTCTCCTCCAAAGGCCATGAAACGAAAGGTAAAACCATTCCTAGCACGCCCACGGAGGGCACGGACCCCCGATCACCAATTGGATTGAGGCAAAAAAAAAAGGGGGAAAAAGGGACAGAAAGAACACTACGTGTTCATCATTTCTAAAAAAAAGAGCGGAAAAGGGGACAGAAAGAAGATTGTGTGTTCATCAATTCTAACTATGCAGGCACAGGGCACCACCTTCCCATTTTGCAAAGAAAAAATCGAGGAAAACAAGTAAAAAAAGAAAACTAAAGTTGTCTACAAACTCTAAGGAGACTGCATGTTTCTGCTCATCACGCCATGGCCATTTGGCCAAGCTGGCTTTTGAGTCCGAGAAAAAAACAACCTGCGGAGAGAATAAAAGGGGCAGATCAAAAAGCTCACTCCCCCTATCATATAGAAGAAACCGACTGGGTTACCAAAAGCCAAAGAAACAGAGATCAGCAGCCACAAAAGAATAGTAGTAGAAACTATATGTACAGTGTTTAACACAGAAAATCGCACGGTCGCCTTGCAAAGTAAAAAGGAGAAAGAGAAAAAAGCAACCTCTGGTCAGAAAGAATGAAAGAGGCAGACAGAAAAGATCCCTCCCTATCATATGGAAGAGATCGGTTGGACCGGAAAAAGGAAACAAACAGGAACTGGCAGAAGTTCCACAGAAGAATTAATAGCAGAAATCCTTTTATATAGTTTTTCGTTAACAACAACTGAACAAGTAACACAAATGAGAAAAGGGAGATAGAAAAGAAGTTCAATATCTTGTTCGTCATTTTCATCTTGGGAACAAGGTAGTACTACTGATCTGGGTACGAAGCTTTTGTGCATGCAAGCCGACCCTCCCTTTGCAGAGGAAAAAAAACACTGCGAAAAGAACAATAAAAAGAGGAAAAGTACTAGATGTCTTTTCTTCCATCAACAAAGAACAATAGATATCAGAATCTCTGTCCTTGTTTCCGGCCACCAGCATGGACGAGGCTTGGAAGTTGGAACCGAGAGAAAAAGGCAAACAAAACTGACACTGCTGTGATCGGCTTCTTCCAACTCTATGGAGGAGGCTTGGATCACGGGCACGGGTGCAACAAAACAAAGAAATCACCGCGTGCCCATATATATGCCATGGATCAGAAGAAATCCGGAAGGAAGCGAAAAAAACCCTAGCAGAGACCAAAAAAATCATCCTCCTAGTCATGCTTGGAGAGAGAAGAAACAGAGACAACAAGCCGCAGACACCAGCGGAAAGTAAACTAGCCATCTACACAGAGAGAAAGAGAGACCCCAAATAGATTTAACGCCAGCAGTGATGCAACAAGAACAGGCAGAGCATATGGTCTTGAACTAATTAAGAAGACAAGAACAGCAATGTGATTCAAGAGGCACACCAAGAACGCAAGAACCCACACCAACCCGAGCAGACCAAACAGATATCAAGAACCAAAGAAAGCAAAAAGAAGGAAAAAAAATGGCTCATGCGCGCTCGTGTGCGAGAGCCTCTCGTCACTCTGATGCCGTAAGGCAGCATATACACAATATAAGCGCAATCTCGCCACTCTGATGCATGCAAGAGCGAGAACCACACCGGCCAGAGACAAGTCCAAATCTGGCCGCCAGAGGCCAGAGCAAAACTCACGACGCTTCTTTCTTGCGGTATATAGGGATGGGGGAAACCGACCGAGAAAACGAAACTCGAGGCGAAAAACGAAGATCTAAACGAGAGATGAAGATCAAACAAAGAACAAAAGATACCAGAACCTCTGTCCTAGTTTCCGGCCACCACCATGGACGAGGCTTGGAAGTTGGAACAGAGAGAAAAGGCAAACAAAACTGACACTCAGATCGGCTTCCCTTCCAACTCCATGGAGGAGACTTGGATCTCGGGCACGGGTGCAACAAAACAAAGAAATCACCGCAGTGCCCATATATGTGCCATGGAAAAAATTCCGGAAGGAAGCGAAAAAACCCCTGACAGAGACCAAAAAATCATCCTCCCTGTCATGCTTGGGGAGAGACGAACAGAGACAACAAGTAACAGAGTACAGACACCAGCAGAAAGTAAAGTAGCCATGTACACAGAGAGAGAAAGAGAGACCCCAAGCAGATTCAACGCGAGCAGTGATGCAACAAGAACAGGCGAGAGCATGGTCTTGAGAAACTAATTAAGAACACAAGAACAGCAGTGATTCAAGAGGGACGCCAAGAATCCACACCAACCCGAGCAGATCTAACCCCGAGCCACAGAGCATGAGAGGAACTAACCTTGAGCTTGAGCGCAACGGTGAGCACCCCGCCGCTGCCCGTCCCCGCCCTCCGGCCGGCGAGCACGACCGCACCATGGCCAGGGAGAACCGCCAGAGGCAGCCTCCCGGAGCCGAGGCGGCGAGCTCGTCCGAACGGAAGGAGGGAGGAGGAGGCGCGAAGGAGCGAGGTCTCCATTGCTAGAGCAGCAAGAGGGTTTGGGCGTGGAGAGGGAGGAAGAGAAACAGCGCAGAGAGGTGGGTGGTGGTGGCGTGGTGCCCAACAGGGGTTATATAGCGGAGGAGATGGTGTGCTTATGCCGATAACCCCCTTCTTTCCTATATTCTTTCACCATAACCCCTAACTTTATGTGTATAGCTTGTTATTTTTCTTAAAAAAACGCCCTTCTTTTCTATTATTCTAACGAACTGAGTTGTCACTGATGAGATCTTTTAATAAAGACTGCTGCCTGGTCGTTTTTCTATATCCACCCTAGATTGTTTTCATTATACTAGGAAAGCCTCCGTTTCTGTAGATGTTTCTACCACACACCCTGTTTCATGAGCAAGTAAAAGTACATGGCTATTTTCTGAAAGACACCCTCCTTTCTGTACTTGTGCTGCGCAGCGAGCAGCAGCGGAGTCTTTGACGCTTCCTTGCCAGCCGTTTGATTTTGTACTCGCTGCACTTGGAGGCTTGGAGCAACCTTATTGTGCCACCTGCCACCCTCTGGAACCTTCCCGGTTTGCTTGGAGGCCAAGTTAATTTCCTACTCTGCAGGTCCCACCTACCAGAGACATGCATCAGTGCGGTCTCCTGATGGCATTTATGTACTCTTCCGATTAATTGCAACAGAATTAGTAGTAATCCAAAATTTAATTATCTATGCTAACCGTCTTAATGGTGACTCTTCTTCAGCAAAAAATTCTTGAAGCGGGACACGCTGTGCTATGGCCGCACTGCCAAAACAGAATCTGCTCTAGCATCATCAGGCGGCTGCCACAAGGGGTGAGCAGTGGATGAGAGCAAGAGGCAGTTGCCAAAGGGGAGGAAGGGAAGGAGAAGGGGCACTACCTGATCAGGCTGAACGACCATGGCTCAATGCCGCATACGTATGCTTTTGTGTGTTGCCAATGTGAATGTCTAAATGTTTTTTATGGTTGCTCGGCAATTATTCTACTTGCGCGGCACCAAGCTGAGGCTATCTGCAGCGGTTCCCTACGAAGGACCCTGAACCGCTTCAGTAGCGGTTTTTCCTTCTGGACCGGTTGTAGCGGTGTCCTTTAAATGAACCGCTAATTTGGAGGGTGCACGCTTCTTTTCTCAAATGTAGGGGAGGGTCGTCATCTGGCAAACGTCGCGGCTCCTCGCTCGCGGGGCGTCCTCCTCGGGTCGTCGGCGCCCCGCTCCCTGCTCCGCCGTCACCCCGCGCGCCACCTCCTCGGGTCCTCCGCTCGCGCAGGCTCCGTGAACCCTGATCCGCCGCCTACTTGCTGGGCGTGGCGGCTCTGGCCGGCAGCAGCAGCTCCTCCACCTCTAGCAGCCGTGGCGGGGAGCTGGAGCGCAAGGAAGTGCTGGCCGCGGGCAGAGATGGTCAGGACACGGCGGTGGGCTGCTCTCTCTCTCCGTCTCTGCTTCTCTGCCGGCCTCCTCTCCCCCACCGCCTCGCCCAGCTCCACCGTGGGCGGCTCCGCCGCCCCGCGGGCGCCGCCGCTCCGGCGCAGACTGAGCTCGATCGGGCCCGCGGCTCGCCTTCCTCTCCACGCAGATCGAGGTTGCCACGTTGCCATTTCCCAGATCAAGGTTGTCACGCCTGTCGAAGCTCGCGGCCTCGAGCGAGCAGCGCGGGGTGGAGGTCGGTACGGCGAAGAGGTTGTGCAACGCCGCGGAGGCCGCGACGCAGGCGAAGGAGTCGACGACGGAGGCATAGAGGTGGGTGGAGGAGCTGCTATGCGCGCTCGGGGAGAAGAAGATAAGGTTAGGGTGGCTAACATATGGGACCAGTAAATAAAGGATGAAATAGAGAAGAGAAATAGAAGGTATCATTAAAGCATTGTGCTATTTAGATGGTGTAAGTGGGTGATATTTAAAGAGTACCGTTGCACATAGTCTAACTTCCTAGCATGCACGCGTAACTTTGTTTAACTTCTTTAAACAAACAGAATACGCCCACTACGAATATATTTATTTTTCATTTATAACCATATGGTTCTATTAATACTCTACGAGACGGAGAGTAATAGTCTCTATTTACTGCTAAGAGGCAACTTTTCATATCACCTGCATTGCCTCGATAAGACACATTTTTCTTCCCCTCGACTCCGGTGACAATGCCGCCGTCCACAACCCACTGCCGGCCTGCCGCCTCTATTCGCTACTTGTTGCCCCCGTTACCATCCTTAGCCAACCGCTGTCCTACACCACTAGGCCGGTGGCGCCATTGTCGCCGACAATCCGCAACTGCCACCGAACCCTCCGCAAATTTAGCAACCCTAAACCCCTGATCCAAATCCCTCGGAGACGATGTGGGAGATCGCCGGAGAAGAAGGAGCACACGATGGTGTTACTTTCTTCTGTGCCTTTGTTAGAGCATCTCCAGCAGATTGAGAATCCCCTTTCCCTATATTTTTGCTATAGGGGAATCCCCTTTCACAAGTTGATGTTATTGGGGAGAGGTGTCGCAGCAGATTGACTATCCCCTTTCCTTTTCCATCTCCCCTTCCATGTGGAACCTGTTGGCGCTGTTAAATGGCACACTTTTACCCCTGTTTAACATCGATAATTGCATGAATTTAATGTCTAAACTATTGATCATATCTCATAACCGGTACGTTTTCGTACATGCATGTGTTTTTGGAGGATTTTGGTTTATGCAGGATAAATGATAAATTAGAGACGAATATAGGCTAAATTCGAGAGAAACAAAAGACGAAGGTCGGAAGCCCGGATGAAGCAAGCCTGCTAGGCCCAGGCGCCATGAACATGGACTTGAGGCCCACTCATGCCCGGATGCAGCCCACCAACCTCCAAGATTGCTTAAGGACTAAGCAAATGAAGATAAGATCAAGTTACTTCGGGATGAAGGCAATTCAAATGGAAAGTCATCAAAAGGCAATTTTATCCCGAAGCAAACGACGTTCAGGGCCCACATGCATTGGAAGAAAGACCCTAGATGCACCAAGGAAGCTTGGGGAGAAAGCTGAGCACGAGGCGGGCCAAGAAAGGACCTGGCCGGCCGGCCCAAGGCACCCTTGGCCGGCCGGCCCAGGCCATTCCTGCGCCGCCTCACCTCCCCCTTTGACCTAGGGTTTCCCAAGACTATAAATAGTGCACCTTCCGGCCGACACATCATAATTCGAAGCAGAAGCCAAGGAACTTGAGGGACATACATCTACGAAAACCTGAGGGTCGTGCAGTTGTCTAGAGGCTAGCTTAGGCTAGGCTCTAGCCGGCGGGATCACCCTGCGAGGAAGATCACGCCAGAGTTCTGGAGATAGGAGTCACAAGAAGGTATGGCCACGGTTGTGATCTTGTGATGTACAATCATTCATGGTGAAGTAATAGATGAGTTCCGATTCTCTTGCGATCCATTTGCCTCCTTCTATGATTTCGTTCTCTCTCGAGTTTGCTTATTCCAATCTATGGTCGACGTAGATTGCATAGGGTGTTCTTGTAATCATGGTGACTAGAGGTGCATACCGGATCTACACGAGTAGTATGACACGGACTTGTGTTCGTGCTCGTGTGTTTGCTACGCTGATAGGGAGCATCGTGACAGGGTGTGGCCCGTGTAAGGTGGTGATCCTCGGGAGTCAGACCGGAGGGTAGAGATTTAAAGATGCATTGAATGAGAACCATGTTTTGCTTACCGATCTAGTTAGAACTACAACATATGCATAGGCTAGGCTTTATCCTAGATGAGTTACCTCTTGTTCATAGGTGTTTATGCTTGATCATCTATTCACAATCATCTTCCAATTAGATCAATGTTTCTTGATGCATAATTAATCTAGGATTTGTGACCTTGTTTCCACGGATTGATAAACCTTGGGGGAATACTCTCTTGAAGGAAGAGCTACAATGATCCGTACGCTTGCGGTGGATCTTGGTGTGCGTTTGCGCCGCCAACAGAGCCCACTTGTCATTGAGCTAATCTATCCTCTTCCTTTCCCATATGTTGCGTCGACGCCTGCTCGCACATGTGCCAATGGCGGGCAGAACAGCGACACGAGACCCACAAGAGGTGGCCTGGAGGGGCAAGCGGTCGGCGGCAAGGCTGGGGCGGCAGAGCTCGCGCCACCAGCGCTCTGTCGTGGGCGGCGGCGGGCACCAGCTCTGCTGGGCTCGCGACGGGTCAGCAACGGGGCCAACCCGGGGCGGAGCCAGTGGAGAGGCCAGAACGGCGGACGCGGTTGGATCTGAGATGAGCAGATCCCGTTGGCGCTTGGCTCGAGCAGCTCTAGCGGCGGCCATGGCGGACGACGAAGCAGCAGGGGCGCAGGCGGGGAAAAAGGGCTGTCCGGGCGCGGCACGCGGGCAGGCAGGGGATGGCCAGCGAGCGGTGGTGCTCGGGCAGGCGAGCATGGCATGGCCGGCGAGCGGCGTTGGGGCACGAGGGGGCCGATGACCGGCGGGGGATGAGGTGGGCGGTGGCCGGTGGAGCAGTACGTGCGTGCGGGAGAGGAGCAGAGGAGAGAAGAGAGGGGAAAGGGGATTGAGAAAACAGGAGGGTTGGTTGAGAAAAGAAAGGGGAGAGGAGGGGGATCAAGGGGATTGTGAAAAAATATAGGGAAACGAGATTGTGAAAGGGGATCTGCTGGAGCTACGTTTTCTTCTCTGAATCCCCTTTAGCTAGAAATATAGGGAAGGAAGATTGGTTTTCTCAATTCGCTGGAGATGCTCTTACTTCTTTCTCTCTCTTTCCCTTTATGATCTTCTTCCTTTCATCGCGTCCCTTCCTCGTCACCCCCAAATCGGAAGGGCTCTCGGGCCAAGTCTAAATCGTGAGCCTTTTGGATTTTAATTTTGCGTTCTTTTATTAGCAAGCTGCAACAGCAAACGTTGCCGCCGCTTTGTTCGTTCATGGCGCAGGGCGAAAACCCCATAGAAAACGCAGTGTTGGCAAGGAGGGTAGCCGTCGTCTTTTTTTCTGTTCTGTGTTCTCCGGTTATCCATCCGTTTGGGGTTGTGTTCGTGCACAAGCACAGGGCACAGCCAGCTGGGCACGGGCGTTGCAGCTGATTCGTGAGCCTGCATGCAGGAGGCATCCAGCAACCCCTATGCGAGCTGCTTTTTGACCGGCCAGCAGGGAAAAAGCACAGCACGCTGAGCCGTTTGCGCTCGGCGTTGTACGTGCCAAAACTCTTTTGGCCGTTTCCGTCGCTAATTAAGCGTGACACAAAAGTATCACATGGACAAACCTTTCGCCTGATGCATACAGTAGTTGTGTAAATTACCGCAAGGTACTAGCAGTAAAATCTCGGAGTATTTTTCTGGTTGCATAGTTTATACATGGTCCATCAATAATATGAATACACTCTAGTTTGATTTCAATAAAAAAAACTTGATTAGGCAAGATTCAGAGCAAGGTGGCCAGACTCCTTTACTCTACAGACTTGATCTACCGTTCGAAAAAAATCATAAATTCCAGGAGTTTGATGCTAGCAATGAAGAAGGGGAGTTGGTTAATTTTTCAGCTCATCCTTTTTTATTGCCAAAGTATCTTTGCTGTATTTGTTACCGCATTTAATTTTGCACTGTGCCATGCATATAGACGGTTGTCCTTGTCCGACCAATATGTTGTGAATTGTGACAAGGTTACAAGTACCATACTGTATATTTGAATTTTGAGCTCTGACGACCAAAGTAGGTAGCATGAACGAAGCTCCTGGAAATAAAGTTTCCACAACTAGGTGGAGACGATTCGGTCAAAAATACTACTGTAGGTGGAGACGG
Source organism: Urochloa ruziziensis (assembly GCA_015476505.1). Taxonomy (NCBI): domain Eukaryota; kingdom Viridiplantae; phylum Streptophyta; class Magnoliopsida; order Poales; family Poaceae; genus Urochloa; species Urochloa ruziziensis. Next base: position 48,378,206 of record CM027122.1, on the reverse strand, counting down.
TGACGAGACGATATGCAAAAGGCGTGCTCTGCCCATGGCAACGCTAGGAGACGGACCATTTCGTCTGGGCTCGACTCGATCGCCAACAGTGACCCGGCAGCGCAAGGGCCCCCGTCCGCCTGCCCGGCCAAAATCCTCCTCGGACGGAGTTGGGCTGCCTCTGCCTCTGCCTGGTGTGCCTGCCTCTTCGGCTTGACGGTGTATCATGGCTCATGGGGATTGCCGCGGAGAGTGGCCCGTCGAAACGAATAAACCTTGGGCACTGGTGGATGGAGGAGAAGAGTCCCGAACCGAGGGGCAGCCATGATTGCGGCCATCAGATGTGAGCAGTAGTCCTCTCCTCGTGCATGGGGGAATGGGGGAGCAGTAGTTCAGACTTCAAGGGCCGGGCCCTCTGAAGTCTGAACTACTACGTACTACTATCCTGACGCGCTCTCCCTTTGGGCCGACACATCGTTCAGTCTGAACGTTACTTTTTTCAGAAAAGAAGGCCGGCTTTGCTGGCTCGCCTGGCAGCAGATTTGAACGGCAGAATCTTCTGTGCCCCCCAGCGACCACGTGAGTTCAGCTCGGCGCCGGAGATGGCGGCCTCGGCGGAGACGACCACCGCGCACGATGCGTCGATCGATGTCCAGCCGTTGGCGTTCGGCGCGCAACTCGCTGCGTCGTGCCGGTTGCATTGGCGCGCGCCCAAGCGAACGGCGGGCAGCAAAGCAACTGAGACGCCAGTGGCTACCAGCAGCAACGTGAGAACAGCTTTTCTACAATACACGCATATATACAATATTTATTTTTACAACTTTGGCGACTAACCTACACGAAAATTGTTTGAAAATCTATGTGCATGTATAGTACGAATTAAATCTGCCATGAGAAGGTACTTTCATATATTTCCCTTAGGCTTTTATTTTCGTTAATACAAATATAAATAAGAAGAAAAATCTACGTTTATTAACAGAGAGCATGAATATCCATGTTCTCACCGGTAATCGTAAAAAATATAAAGGTAAATATAATGCTAAATATGCTGGAAAGATCTATTCTCCCACACTAACTCTCTCCTGACGCTCTATACCAGTAGCATTTGCAAATTTGCCATTCATTATTCTTTTTTGCAAGAATGCCATTCAAATATCTCTGTTCTGCACTTCTGCTAGCATGTCAGGTTGGAGCACGTACGTGACGGGGCAACGACGATGTGTGCAGGTGCATCGCAAATAAAAATATACTGTTCTTTTTCGAAATTCATTTCCAAAAAGAATGGACTCGGTCGCTAGCTGTACATATTGGCCACGGGAACAACAGAAGACGACGGTGTTGCACGGGTGATCACCGGCGAGACCAGCGCTGTGTTTTAATTTCGACGACGCGATGACGGCAAGGCGCCTGCATGGTGCATCAGGGCAGGCCCAACGCGCCACGGCCTCCACGTCTGAATATGCTGTCCATGTCACGCTCGATGGGAGCCTGGCAGTGTGTCAGTGCTACTTGCAGAGGTAGCGAGTGCCTGGTCTGACAAAAGGTGGAATGCACGGGTGTAGCCTGGGTTGGGACAAATGGGAAGGCTCTACTCCCTCATCCCAAAATAAATGCAATTGTAGGTTTAAGCACGCAAACAAATGCTATGTGTAAAATTACCAAATTGCCCATTGTCTTTTGTAAGAAATATCTAGACATTGGTTTGTCTTTTATACGAGAAGTTTCCGGAGACAATTGTCTTTTGTGGTTAGAATGTCAAAGTTGCATTTTTTATGGGACAAATTTCAAATGCTAGAATTGCATTTATTTTGGGACGGAGGGAGTAGACCTCTGTCCTACTCTCTCCGTCCCAAAATAAATGCAATTCTAATGTTTGAAATTTGTCCCACAAAGAATGCAACTTTGATCTATTAATCACAAAAGACAATAGTCTCCGGAAGGTTCTCGTAGAAAAGACAAAACAATATTAAGATATTTATCACAAAAGACAAGAGGTAATTTGGTAATTTTACATCTAGCAATGGTTTATGTGTCCAAACCTAGAATTGCATTTATTTTGAGACGGATAGAGTACGTTTTATCCTCCGGTAAAAAGTGAAAGCAAAAGTGATATTTCTGTCAGCAGATAAGATGCTTGCGTTGTGAGCTCGTTAGCCCTGCTTCTCCTTCACGTATGTGGCAAGTCACTTTTGGTTGAGGCATACATGTTTTTGGGTAGGACCATGTTAACGCGCGACCGGTCGCGCATAAAAAGATCGCGCGACCCCACACAGAGTAAATACGAGTTGTACTTTCGTGTTGAGTATGCATGCGAGAAGTTGTCTGTCTCACTTGGAGTGATTCGTTGAGGTGGAAAGAAGTCAAAACAAGGATAGCACATGGACAATATGTCATCCCATTTACTTTGTTCTGTTTCTTTGATTGGTGATAATTTTCTCAATATTCGTCCGTTTTTAAATCCGATTGCACCATAATGTTACTTATGATTTTATCTACAAAACAAGATCCACCTTTCATAGGTTTTGATGTAATTTCATATTTACTATCAACTTATGTATCGTACTATTAGCAACTTATGTAGACATTCTATACCAGTTTGTGTATACATGTCAACTATGTATATCAACTTGTGTTAGAGACTATGTAGCAGCTTATGTACTATCAAATTATTTTGTGAAACTCATTTTATATGTTCAAACACAATTTACGTTAAATTTGTTAAGCTCATACATAAGTTGCTATTAAGGAACAAAATAGTACAAATGGAATTGAAAACGGACATCACATAACAAAATTATCAAAGTTTTCACGAAGTGAAATAAGCTAGTACAAATCATATGACCGGTCCAAACGCCATGCACGTGGGACGGGCCAGCAAACCACGCGCATGCATATAAATAGGCCACCAATAATATGAGACAAACCTCTAGTCAGACCGTACGTACATCTCGAGTGTTAGCGGCCCATAAAGCAGACAGGCCAAAAAGGGTCGTGCGTTTCAGCCCGGGAGCGACCCAACGCGCGACAGATTTTTCCTTTTGGGTACCTGCGTTGGGCTTGCTCTCATGGGAATTGGGGATTGCTGCGTGGCCCACCGAATCAAGCAGCCTCGGGTACCCCGGCGGAGAAGTGTCCCGATCCCGAGCGGCTTGCAAAGGACACTCAACTTTGGAGCGACACCGTGCAGTCTGAACTTTACATTTTCAGAAAAGAAGGCCGGCTTTTGCTGGCTCGCCTGGCAGCAGTTTTTTGAACGGCCGAATCTTCTGGCCCCCCCAGCCACCACGTGAGCTCGGCTCCGCGCCGGAGATGGAGGCCTCGGCGGATCGAGACGACCACCGCGGCGCGCCCGCGGGGGGGGCGGTGGTGGGGTGGTGGAGAACGCAACTTTGCAGTCCCCTGTGACTTTATGTTGGGTGTCCCGTGTCCGGTTGGAACTTGGAGCACGCGACAGATCAAGGGTGTGCAAGTGCAAATGCAAGCGCCATTTCTCATGCATGTTGTTGTACATTGGTCACAGGCATCGAACAGAAGATGACGGCGTGGCACGGGACTAGAGCAGCAGCGGCAGCCGGCTAGTCGGGTGCTTGAGCTTCTACATGTTGCGTGCTACTCGCTGGATGGCGACTGCATGCTGCGTGGTTAGCGTGTCTTGATCTTCAGGTTGAAATAAAACAGGGATGAGTAGACAGCCGCACAACGGATGAACAGATGCAGCCTTGCAGGATGCATTTGGGTTCCAGGTGCAGCACGTGTACGTCTCGTTTGTTGACTTGCTGCTGTTGCTGGGGCACCATGCATGGGGATGGGATTGCTGCGTGTCCCACCGAATCAGCCTCAGGCGCCTGTGGAGAATTGTCCCGATCCCCAGGGGTTGGGTTTGCATGATTGCCGTGGTCCGTGGTCCTCGTGCATTGGGCCTTCGCGTTCTCGGTTTGTCTCGATCGGCAGGCAGGCGGCGAGAGAACTGGAAGGGACGGCCAATGGGCCCTCTGAGGCTCTGACTATCCTGGACGCGCTACCGCTTTGGGCAGACACCGTGCAATCTGCGGTCTACTTTCTCATCAGAAAAGACGGCCGGCTTTGCAGGCTTACATGGCAACAGATTTGAACGGCCATGTGAGGTAAGCAACACAATCTTTTTCCGGAACGCACCGGCTCGGCGCCGGAGATGGCATGGCGATCCCAGCTAGACCACCAACGCGGGTGCGTCCACGAGGCCACGCCACCGAACGCCATCCCAGCCATGGACGATAACGCGGATGTTGTAAATTATCCGGGAGTACCTGCACCAATGAACAGAACGGTACTCGGTTTTCTGATGGTCTTTCTTTCGACGGTAGGATTGGGCTGCCCCGTCGCCGCCCGACGTGCCCCCACCCCACCGCGGCCGCCGCCTTCCTGCACCCTCTACCCCTGCCTCCGCCATCACCGTCATCACCCCCGTCCCGACCGGCCTTCCTCTAGAGCAGAGTACCGGCGAATCCAACCCGAAAGCCTGAATCTCTAACCCCCAAAGCGTAATTTCTCGCTCTGGAGATGCTCGTCAGAGCTTGCCGCGCCGCCGCCGGAGTCGACTCACACCAAATGTCCGAATCCCAAAGCAATCATCGTCGTCCATATCCGGGTGTCCGCACACCCCGGCTCCCCCAACATTTTCTGTAACCAATACTACGGTTACGTCGTCGTCTCATAGCCATATTTATACCTCAGGATTTGTCTTTTTACAGCATTGTTTGAGGATCGATTAAAGTTACTCCCTTCGTCCTCAAACATGCAATTCTAACGTTTGAAATTTGTCCCATAAAACATGCAACTCTAGCACACAAACGGAAACCCACCAGCTGATAAACGGGACCCACCAACTGACAAGCGGGACCCACCAACTCACAAAGCGGGACCCACCAACTGACAAGTGGGACCCACCAACTCACAAAGCAAGACCCATCAACTGACAAGCGGGACCCATCAACTCTAACGGGACCCACCAACTAACAAGCCGGATCCACCAAATCTAACATCATTGAAAGAAGACAAGAAGGGCATATGCGTCATTTCATCTATATATTGGTTTGCGTGAAAAAACCTAGAATTGCATGTTTTTAGGGATCTATCTATACCTAAGATTTGGAGCAATTTTAGGCTAGGTGCTACTATTTATGGGTCCTGCAGGACCCACCGAGCGTGGGACCCACAAGGACACGTCGTATGTGGGCCCCACATGGCTCACTGTATGTGGGACCCGCCTACCCTAATTAAATTGTTTGATGGACAGTTGAAGAAATTCTTGGTTGAGCGGGGCCGAATTGTGGATACACTGCACTAAGTTGTCATTTTCGTCTCAGCTACCTCAGCACCTGTAACCTGTTTTGTACTAGTCATGTTTGAACGTTGAACAATATTTTATCTTTCAAAGATGCTCACAAACATACTGACTGCATTGAGATGAATATCTCTTACAATAGTCGTTTAGATAAATAGGAATCGAAACATCTAGATAATTCTCTTTGTAACATATTTTGTAATGTACCACCCTGCGTGCTGAAATATTTTTTAGCAAAGATAGGCTATCTGATGTGTTTATGATCTCTAAATGTGCAACCAATGATTCATGTCCTTGTCCTCATCGCAGAGGTGAAATGGCTGTGATCTGCGAGGACACGTACGTCTCGCTACTCAAGCGAGTTGTGGATGAGCGCCTATCATTTAGCAAGTTGCAGCGTTCGACGATGTCGAGCCTCTCTTCTTCATTGCATTTCTCTCTTCGCAAGAGCTGGAGTCCTACGGACAGGAGTACAGGACTACTGAAGCAGTTGGGTCTCCAGATAAGCACGCAGTCGGTGAAGCTTCAAGCACAGTGGTCAAAGATCTGGATGACGACACAAGCACTGTTGGAGTTTCAGATGCAATGAAGCTAAGGAAAGCAAGTAGATTCCAACGAGGACACCGAGGGCTGGGACACCTGTTGAACATCTTCAAGTAGGCAGTGTTGCCAGAGTATCTTGAAGGATAGAAAACATGAATAATGATGTATAACGTTATATTCACTATAGTACTAATTTAGTAGTGGCTTCCATATGAAATGAACTGTCGTCGTGGAATAGCATTTGGATTCAGGCGAGCCCAGCGAGGCCAATGGCTTATCCAACTGCTGCTGGGCCTGATTTCGGCGAGCCCAGCGAGGCCAATGGCTTACCGCAGCAGTATGAAGATTTCAGTTTAAACATAGTACTACGTGCTCTCTTATGGAATTTATTTAGTAGGAGAACAAGGGAGACGCCATTCTCTGTGATCTGAAAAATGATACGATTTAAAAGAAGAAGAAAATGTTTTGTACTAGTACTGTGATGTGATCCTAGAAGAATTGATTTTTCTTTTAACTTCCAACTTTTCTCTCTCTCTCTCTCTCTCTCTTTTGAAAAACCTACTTCCAACTTTTCTTAAACGGCCAATAAGTGGATGATGGTCATGTTGCCTTTTTTTAATACTCGACGATAGTTTAAGTACATGTAGTTTGTTATTTCTCGATAATCATGTTTTATCGAGACGTAGAGCGAAATATAGCAATGTAGTGACAGGGAGGCCATGCAACTACTGATGTGACAAGCACAATAGTTCAAAAATGAACTAAAGTGGTTGTTCTAAACATCATATATTCGAGAACGGAGTATACAGTACTTTTGCCAAGCGCCAAAGCATTGAACCGCACTGATTGATAATGCAGCAACAGAGAGCAAACAATGAATAAAGGAAACCCAGGATATATCACCGCCAAAAAATATTTACAAAACAGAGTCCGGCACAAGGTGTCAGAATCCAATTTTGATCTACCGCCCAGCTCTCAACTATACCGTTTATTATTTGCCAACACTAGCTCGTTTGGAACTCTGAGAGGTCCCCCGTCCGCAGACTTGTATGGCCTGACAATCACCTCGTCAACGACAAAAATGCAGCAAATATTTGCACCGCCCAGTAAAAAATCCTAGTCCACGTAGCTCTGATGTGTGTCATCTAGGGTGTGATGTCCAGTACTCCATTCCACCCATGCCGCCCATTGCCGGTGCAGGCACCTCTTCCTTGGGGGTCTCTACAAATGCTTTCAAACATGAAAAGCAAATGCATCTCCAGCATTGGAGGCAATGGTGCGCACAGGTGTCTGCATAACACTCAGTTGTCAGCTTGGCACAACTAAAGTTCAGGAAACAGATAAATTTCGATTTGTTCTTTCCCTAACCTTCAGGGCATTCTGAATGATCTGTACACCGATCTTCTGATCAAAGTTTGCAGTCTGCAATTTGTCGAGCTCCTTTGACGCATAGAGACGAGCAACACCACTATCTGCGTCACAAGTGAAGATGGGAGTATATCAGGCACAATAATGCAATAGGAAATCAAATAAATAAGACTGAAGGAAATTAACATAAACATTCCATGAACTTGGCTACATTACCTGGTACAATGCCCTCTTCCACAGCAGCTTTAGTAGCATTCAGCGCATCAGTCACTCTATCCTTCTTCGCACCAACTTCTGCTTCGCTGGCCCAATCTGTAGTGGCAGTAAACAATAGGAGCAAATTCAGACAGCCATATGTATCACAAAAGAATAACCAAACAGGAATGTATTGAAACACACAATCTACAATTGTCCCTTAGAACTACCCTAGCAACACCTCCAGAGAGCTTTGCCAACCGCTGCTGTAGCTGTTCCTTGTCATAATCAGAAGTGCTATTCTGAATTTCAGATCTAGGCTTCGTTCGTTTGGCTTATCAGCCTTACTCAGCAGATTATTTCCCTTATAGAATACTATTGAATCAGTCCAGAGTCAGCCAAATCAAGTAGACTTTTTAGCACAATTCTGTCAGCGAGTTTTTTTAAGTGGATCCACAGAAAAAAAAAGTTCACAGTAATTTGTACAAGTCAGCAGAATAAGGTACTATTGCACGAAACTGCTCTGACCCTCTTCAATGGACTTCTTGTCTCCAGCTCCAATCCGAGATAATCGCATTCATTTCAAACGGCGGAGGAAGTTGCCGCTAAAATTGGTGCTCTTGGTACGCCACTCCAATGTCTACCCTTTCTTACCAGATTTTATCGTTGTCACTCTCTTATACGCTTCTAAGCACTTTTCCACAGTACACACATTTCGAATTGCAGGATAAGCTTCTATCACTGAGGATAAGCAGCCAGATCCAAACTGTGAACACTCTAAAACCATTGATGCCCCAGAATACTGCTTTCCACAACACAGCATCGAAGATACAAACGTAATTCATAGGAATAAAAGAGAACGAGTGGGCACCAAGCCTATGGAACGAATTGGACAGATTGCACAACCAGAAGATCTGACAAACAAAGCAGTTCATTCATCGACTAGAAAATGTTTCAAATAACAGTCACAACCAGAAGCTGATGGATACCACAACTGATGAGTTTTACCAAACTACTTAAAATATGGGACCAGATATTCCAAAACTGATGACACACGAAAGCACAGCTTCTCAGTATTTGATCGGAGCAAGAATCTCCAGCTGAGATCCCAGTTTCTCCTCAGCAGCCTTCTCAGCCTTGACGCGGAGATTAGCCAGTTGCTTCCTTCTCTCATAGGCAACCTTAGCCTTCTCCTTCCTTTTCTCCTCAAGTTCCTGATTACAGTCAAATCACAGGGGAATGAGATAATGAATCAAGCAAGCAAAATTACAACTAGGGACTTAAAAAGCGAACCTGAAACAAACATTATCAATGTAAAACACCATGTCACAGTTTCAAATTACAGTTAACATAGACTCAGTATAAAATATAACATATGCACAGCAAAAGACATCAGATCTTGGTGATTTAGGAACATCAAATGGGGACAAACCCATCAAAGAATCAATGGGAATCCAAATAATTTTCTTCATCACCCAGAATCATGCACATGTCAACACATCATCCAATAACAAACACTAATGTAACACACAAATTAACAAACTAAACTATTCATACATATTAGGACAATGGACAGTTGAAATTTAGGGTCAATTCCTTTAGAATCATGATGCTAACAACTCAAACTAGCAATATGCACGTAACGTATCCATGTCCAAACATCCACATTAGAGAAGGAGATGCTTACCCTGATGGTGTCGTGGTAGTTCCATCCGACCTCCTTGGAGAGCTCGCCGAGGAGGCAGTACTTGTGCCCAGGCTGCAGCCTCAGAACCCTACAAATCACATCAGGAAAGTACAATCGGGCACAGGTTATAGGCAAAAATCAGTCAGTAATCGAGACGTGATCTCGATGGAAATGAAGAACACATACTTGAGCGCGTCAGGGATGACCATGCGCTTGGTCCTGTCGTACGGCGGCGGTACGCCCTCGTACGTCTTCAGCCTCGCCAGAGCAGCCTCTCCCCTCTTGGTCTTGTGGGGAATCATCCTGCAAAACCACAACAGGCAAAAAAAATCACAAACCAAATCGCAAAATGAGCAGGGGCGCCACGGGCCAGGCGTTGCACACGTACCCGCGGATGGTGCGCCACAGGATCTTGGAGGGGGCGCGGAAGTGGATGGGGCCGTGGGACGGCTTGGTGTTCATCCTCTTGCGGAGGAAGCGGAGGTACTTCATCTTCTGGCGGACGAGGCCGCCGGACATGCAGATCTCCTCGCAGCGGACCACCACGACCTTCTGGCCGTTGAGGAGCTCCTTGGCGATGATGGAGGACAGGCGGCCGAGCATGTGGTGGCGCGCGTCCACCACGATGCGCTTCGCGCACACGCCCGAGCCGGACACCATCGCTGGGTCTGGAGTGGCTGGGGGAGGGGAAAACACGAGGAAGACGTCAGTACCCGATGCGCCGGCGCGGCGGGGCGCGAGCAAGCTTGCGAATCGGAGGAGGAAACGGCGGAGGCACGTACCAGAGGGAGAGGGGCGGCGAGGAGGGTGGAGGCGCAGGAGACAGGGGGGAGTCGGCGGCGTTGATAGAAATATATATATGTGGCTGGGGTTAGGGTTTCGCGGCGCGAGTAGTTTGGGCCCGGTGGGCCGTATCGTGGGCTCTCTCGCCCCTCTTACTAGGCTTTTTTACTTTCGGTGCCTTTGTATGGGCGGTGTCCTGGTTCGTGAGTTCTGACTCTGATGGGGTTCCACGGTCGAGGCTAAAGATGGCAATGGGTACCCGAAACCCGAAACCCGACGGGTTTTTACTCTATTAGGGCATAGGCATGGGTTAATATTTGTACCCATGGGTTTGTTAATGGGCAAAAAGCTAGACCCAGCGGGTTTGCGGGCATGGGTTTGGGAACATATAACCCGAACCCGTAAACCCATGGGTTTTTTAAACCCGGTCCAACCTAGTACATTTCTATTTATTTTACAAATTATAATGTATTTTGTGTATCTCCTTTACTTTCTACTTTAGTGAATCTTGAATATATTAGTAGCGGTTGTGGGTGTTGCTAGCTCACTCTATATAGTACTCATGTATACGGTGGATTGATGACTTAATGTCGTACTAGGACCAATGGGTTTTTTTAAACCCGGTCCAACCTAGTACATTTCTATTTTATTTTACAAATTATAATGTATTTTGTGTATCTCCTTTACTTTCTACTTTAGTGAATCTTGAATATATTAGTAGCGGTTGTGGGTGTTGCTAGCTCACTCTATATAGTACTCATGTATACGGTGGATTGATGACTTAATGTCCTACTAGGACCACTTAAATATAAAACTTGTTATTTATAATTTTTATTCCCTGTAGCACTAATTTTTTAGTGAACAATAAACTTTGTGCCCATTATGTATTTACCTACACTACAAATTTATTACTTGTTACGATAAACTTATTAGTTATGACATGGAGTTGTATAATAGAGGTGCAAACCCACGGGTGACCCGTGGAAACCCGCTAACCCGACGGGCATGGGTTTGGGCAAAATTTTAAACCCGTCACGGGCATGGGTTTTTTAATGGGTTAAAATATTTTTCGTGAGCACGGGTTTAGGATGGCAAAACCCAGCGGGTTTGTGCCCGTTGCCATCCCTAGTCGAGGCAACGGGATTTCTGTTGGTTGCAAATGTATACTAGCACAAGATCTAAATACTGATGGAACACACAACTTATAAGAATTTTCCTGTAGAAAAAGCAGGGCATCGAGGTTGCTTGTTACATCTGAATCCAATTAGTCACTGCCAGCTAGAATATTAATATATGACAAATATGCTTATTGGCATGGTTTGTTCCTTTCAGTGTGTTAATTCTGTTCGAAACGAATATTAGACATGGTGTACAGGATAAATGTGTGGCTATAGTTAACTGAATGATAAAGTATTCTTTCTGTCACAGTTTTTGTTCACCTTGATGTACACCTTTTGTTTTTGTTAACTGAATGATAAAGTATTCTTTCTGTCACAGTTTTGTTCACCTTGATGTACACCTTTTGTTTTTGTTATGTGTTATTTATATATTTCCCCAAATTTCTGAGTGAAAATGGAGCGGTGCTCTTGATTTTCGTGTGTTTCAGGGTGCTGATTCCTTTTCCGAACAGCTATATCAATCATGGAAAAGGTTTATCTGAACAGGAATCCAACAGCCAAAACCATTTTGGAGCTTGTCCGTTCTTATGATGGTGACCACATTTGTTATGATCACCTTGCCTTCCGGACATTCGGGGTGAGTGCTAGTGTAAATTCAGTTACACCCTGTGTGATTTGTGCTACATATTGTGAAAGCATGCATGATTAATCATCATCTATACTTATATAGGAGCTCCCCACTAAAAGGCAATAGATGATTTCTCTCAAACATCAGACCTCCACGTCAGCAGGTTCTCCCGTATTGGAACATGTGAACAGACAATCGTTTAACTCAGGGCAGATCAACAGACTTCACGCAGGGTTACAAAACTCGCAGTCGGATGATGCTTCCGCTCCCGAATTCCTCTAGCTTCCGCTGTTCCTCGGCCAGTTTGCCCCTGCCACACTGACGCCGTTGTGCGGTCAAATCAACAACAGTACGATCTGCCCCTTCCCCTCTGAAGTCTCAACACAGGCCACCACGGTCCACGGCGGCGCGACGACCATGGCGAGGCCCAGCGGCATCGCGGTGCCGTCGATTCGCATGCTGGCCAGTCTTTCACGCGGGCACGGGCAGTCCATACATCTGCGCTTCCTCCTTCATTCCCCTGCATGGCCACATCGGTCGCTGCCTAGATGGGCCTGCCATGGCGAGGCGCAGCATCGACAACGGCGGCATCTTCACCATCGATTCACTCACTGGACAATGCTACCTGGCCTTCAGCTCACGGTAAGTTGCAATTCCTACATTCATCTCTCTTTCACTTATCCCCTATTGATTTTTATCTTTTTTTTTTGGTTGATGGAAGCCGAGTCTATAGTATAACAATCTAATCAGCAACGTCGAGTGACCGTCGATGATGCAACGGCAGATCTCTCACAGGCGTAAAGATTCTGTTTGTTTTTTGCCAATCTATTGACAGATTTATTAATTTTTGCTTAAAGCAGTGCGTCGAACCTTATGGAGCATTTGTTTCACGGGAGAACTGAAGAAAGTTTTTTCAAGAAGAGGCAACAGAATATTTGTCATGTCATGGCAGCCACTCAAGAGGATTCTTTGTGGCAAAGACTAAGGTGCTAGAGGATTGGGAGGGTAGAAGATCTTACATATTTTTCTGATTTTGGTTGTGCGAATTATTATTTTTGTGCTCAGCTGAATTGCGATAGCTCAAAGAATGCAACAGGCCTTTAGGTTTCTTTTCCCATTCTACATGGCCTTTAGGTTTCTAATTCTATATGATTAATGCTTGATCTATAACCATTAGATTTCTATTCATGTTGTGTCCCTTTTCCTCAATATGTTCAACTGAAACTTGCTTCTTTACATGAACTTGCTTCTTACATGACTATATATATATATATATATATATATATACTATATATATATATATATATATATACTCAGTTCTCAAGTAATGTATGTGTGCAGTATGCAATGTTTGAATTGAATTCTCATAGAATAAAAAGCAATACTAGGAAAGGCGGCATGAATTATTGCAATACCATTGGTATGAAATCTTAAGTTCGATTGATCCCCACTAAGGATTTCCCTCAACTCTCATGAAGCCACATGATCACCTCCTACTAAGAAGCATTAACACTCCCACTAAGATGCACCAATTACTATTTCTCTCTTATGTGGCGCACATCATCTTGAATTCTAGATTATTCTAACTTGATGCACATTTTCTACTCATTATATGTATGCCTTTTTGATTTATTTTTTATCCATTCAAAAGTACCATAAAAGATAAAAGTTTCTTATTCTCATAAAGAGATAGCTCATATGACTCTCAGGATAATCTCTACAAGTGCACTATTTTTACGAGCGACTAAACAACCACAATGATTCATAGTTTATCGAAAACTCTTTCAAATCCCGCAGCAACGCGCGGGGAATCACCTAGTTATGGTAAATATAAGTAATGCATTTATCTGTTACAATTGCAGGTTCATGGCTATGGTATAAATTTACTTGCCGAATTTTTCATTGATTTTGGTTATCTACCTCGTGAAGAACTAAGATTTCCAGCCAAAAAACATAGAGCAATATGGTTTTCGCCTCCCACCAATGATGACTACACTGGAACTGGTCTATATGGACCTTTGCCAGGGATATTCATTTCGGAATTTCTTGTGGATGAGCTGACTGCCCAATGCCAGGTAAATTCCTGACTTTCTGTTTTACTTGTTTCGCCCATTTATTTTGTATAAAAGGTATCATAATGAAGAACTGCTCATTTCATTGATCATACTTAAGCTGAAGGGAGGATTTTGAATTTCATCGCAAAGACATTGCATAAGGAGAAAAATATGGAATAAAAGTGATTTTGATGACCATAGCTCAAAACTCCCATATTGATTACAATTTCATCTGATTAAAATTAAAACAGCTATACTAATTAACTATGTGTCTCAGATAGATGGCAGTGCCACAATTAGTGCCTAATCTCTGATTAGGCATGCTAGTAGGCTGCTCTGCCTAGGCAGCTATTGCACTAGGCGGAAGGGTGGTGCTAGCGCGCAGGTGTGTTAGGTGATTGATTTTTTTAATAGAGGTATTAGATAATTTTTATACTCTATTACGAGATTAGATTGTAACAATGTACATAGCATTGAAAATCAGTTATGCTACCAGGCAGGAGATATGATGTTCTTCTCTGATAATAAGTCTCTCTTTATTTTTACCCTTTAGTCCATTGCTCATGTCGATATCTTTTGTTTACCAAACAAAATCATCAGGTATTTCTCTGTACCAGAAATTATACATAAGTACATTAAAACTTCAGGTAAAGGAAAACAAACATGCTGCTCTTGCAAGTATACCAGGGGAGCTGACATGGGAGAAGCCCATTTATTCAGATTTCCAGGTTTTGTCTAGGTACAAGTTTAACGATTCACATGATGTTAAAACATAGTAGTTTGAACACATTAGTTAGTCAATGCAAATGCTGGAAGATCTGAATTTACCTTTTGTTCATTTCTTTACTGGTGTTTTTGGTTTTGCCTTTTGCAGTAATGTTTTTATTCTATTGACACGTGTGCTTTCTTCACTCTTGTTTTTGGATACCAGGGAAAGTGAATATGCTGCATGGACTCTTGTTAATGGCTATGCACTAAATCATGCCACAATTGCCACACATCGCCTACAGTCAGATATCAGAAGTATTAATAAGTTTAACAAATTTGTGGAGGACAATGGTTTCAAGTTAAATTCAGATTATATTAAGTAGTCAGTGGCGTCTGATATATTACCTTTACTTTTGCGTGCCATATATGATTACACTGAACATTGAAAGTATATTTTGCTTGGGAGCATTACAAATTACTGCATTTTCTGGTACTTGAAGTTTAATAAATAGTGTAGTTTGACCATGTTGAAGTACACGTGTTTTTTAGGGAAATAAGTAGGCATGTATTAGGAGAAAAGCTATTTTCTGTTTTATTAGTGTTTCTCCCACCAACTTGTTTGATGTATATGCTTCTATTTGCTTCTAATTTAACCCCAATTTCTTTATTAAACAAAAGAAAAAAGTTTAAAAATCTCAGTAGGCAATTTTAGTTTTTTCTCTGAGAAGCTTTAACCTGCTCCCTTCCTGTTTTGGCTGGATCTGTTTGCTTGAATCTTAATGTATGTCATGTCATAGAAATTTGTTCCACATTTTGTAGAGAAGGTAATTTGCATGCTTACTTTATATATATATATATGATCATAATGAGCCCTGATGGTCTCCTTCAGCAAAGCTCGACAGTAGCTAATTCATAATTGTTTACATTTGCTGATGGAATCACTGAATCTATTCCTCGATCCTATATTGAATTTGCTGAACGCCTGCTGCTACCGCAGTTCAAAGATTTGCAAGATGAAGAGGTTTGCATAATCTTCTATATTCATACCTTCTGTACAAGACTCAAACATCAAAGACCATGACCTAGAATTTTGCCATAATTGAAAGTTAAAAATATGACTTTTCCCTAATTTGAATGCCACTTTATCTCGCACTGATGTGATCCCACGTTAGCAGCTGAAGTTAAGCCTAGTTGTATTGAAATCGGTGCAACGTAGTATTGGAATAACTTTAGAGATCTAGTAATGTATGCCATCATCAATGTGGTGATGTTTTTTTTTTTTTTTGAAAAGAAAGCAGGAGCACTGCAGTGATGATGTTTATCTGCAAGCATATAACCAAAACATCGTGCTCACTGTTTAATGATTTAGACTTTTTTAGGAACAATCATCATCATCTAGACATTATAAAAAAAAACTCAGTCAGATTTTATGTTGTAGGTCAAACTGTATAGCTAAATGTTAGCTATACAAGGCAGTTTCGGACTGAAATTTCATCATCTGAATTTTAGGAATATTCAGACTTTTCCTAACAAATAAGCATGCATGGCATGACTATGTCCAGTCGTACAGAGTGGACACGCAGCGTATCCAGAAACTATTTGGACAGTTTATATAAGCCAATGAGACAATGAGTAATAACCATAACACAGTGAGTTAGGAACAAAGATTGTGCTGCCGTTGTAAGAAATGCTTTGGCGAACAAATGGCAGCAAAAGAATATTAGAGAAGCAACAATCTACGGCAGTTAGTCATGGAATCGTACTTGTAGTGAAGGACTGAAGGCACATGAAGACACAGTACTTGGCCATCTGCATAAACTGAAAGTCTGCACATATGTGTCTCTCTTACAGTTTCGTTTCTTTAAAACTTTAGCACATTTTTGAGTAACCTTTTTGGTGAGTGAAACAAAAAAGAAAACACATATCTTACACAGTGCAATGTGCAAACTTTTGCTCATGAAAATATCCCTCACTGGGATCATTACTACTATGCTTTACATATTCTCACAATCTTAATCTAAAAACAAATATCTTCACAGTATCCAGTTGTCATCACAAGAAGAGCCAAAACAACATACCCTAGCATTTTGCAGGGATCTTGCAATTTACCCATCACAAAAAGACAGGCCAGCATTCCGATCCCCAATACAGTTGTAAAACACTGCACGAGCGTAATAAAGGTGTGAGCACAGCAAAAGTTGTGTTCAGAAAGAAAATGAAATTGTTGAGGAAAGGAGCCACAGTAGCTATTTCGTACTCTGATGGCGATGCTGACGAAGTTCCAGGTGGCTTTGCTCGTCTCCATGTCGGCCGGCTGTTTCTGCAGTGGAGGGGAGGGACGTATGCTCCTTCCTCCATCTCGCGGCAGGCGAGGTCCCCCCGGCCGACGCTAGCTGGGGCTGCTGCCGCTGCCGCAATCGTCTGGCGTTTTAGAGGATCATCATGGCGAGTGCTGTTTAACATCTTATTATAAACATGTTCTGCCTTGCTCAGTAGTTTGTGAGCTGCTTGATACATCTTGGACGGTATCCACGAAATCGCCGAACCGGTATCCTCACGCCGACTTCTCTGCTCCTCCTGGTCTGACGAAACTGAATCGACCAGCCAATGCAACACATTTCAGGTTCACTAAAGCCTGACACCTCCGCCCAACTTCGACCCTCGGCCGTCGGCCGCCGCCGCCTCGACCGAGCCACATAGTTGTGCTCTTGCTCAACTGCATCCGAGGGTCGCCCCGGCTCCTTTGCCCCGACTGCCCTTCCGCCCCCCGCTGCTGACCAATGTATGTCTGATGAGGTGTTAAAAAATCGGACACCATGTTGTTTCGCCTGGTGCTGCTCGTCTCATTGGGCACCTGTGAGGATTGAACCTTTTCTTTTTGCGTGATCCTGTCTCTGCGATGTCCGTCTCTGATGCTTGAAAGATTTTAAGGGTCAACAGTATGTACTTTTGCGCATTGGAATTTTCCTGCTGTCACCAATGGACTGGCCTGGCCACATGCCTTGTGCTATTTTACAACTGATTGAGTAGGGAATTTTGGGCAATGCAAATGCTATGCTGTCTCGATTTCTTCTGAAACTTAGACTTGCAATTGCCCCTGTACGCTGAAGTTTTACATATTGCTACATCCTGTTGTTTCGGTTTCCTGATGCCACTGGTCACATTGGACAGCTGTGAAGATTGATCCTTTTTACATGCTCCAATCTCGCAGTGATGATCTTTCAGCTATTGCAGTTTCTTCTAATTACATCTAACTTCCTTTTCTTTTTGAACCAATAGATATTTTGTTGTTAGGATGGAAATCATATTCTTTAACTTGTTCGTCCCAAAATTGTTTTTGTTATGAGTTCAGGTGCCTGAATAATGTAAGGCACCACTAACATGTAGTCAAAATTTTCCGAACTTTGTGTTTAGTCAACGCATGACTTAACATGACAGAAAATGTAGTAGATTCTACTACTCATGAACTTTGTGTGCTAAGATTACAATGCTGGCCAGCCTCCTGCAAATTTTCAGAACTTTGGATCCTGTGAATTTTATGCTGCTGAATCGTTTTGTCACAAGTTCAAACTGCATGCTTCTGATGCCTTATTATCTCGTCCTGCAGATCAGACAATATTGAACTGTTTCGATTTTTGAAGGAGAACGAGATGTCCCATCAGCTAACAATAGAAAAGTAGCTTTAGCAAATATTAATGGAGTGGCAGTTTGATTAATTGAAGCTGTTTGGGAAATTCGATCCAGGTACTATAGACCAAATTGTATAATTTCCAGGCCTCCTTTTGTTAAATGAGGAAATAGATATTTTGCAAAGAAGAAGAAGAAATAAATAATTATCACCTCTTGATAACTGAGGACAGCTGCAGTGTATTAAGGCAAATAAAATACTGATCGCTTACACCTACCAATGTTCATATGGAATTTCAGCATTCAAACGTATTGGAAAGACTCTGATAACAGGTGTGGTATATTCAGTAATCTTTGAAATTCTAGCTCATGTCAACATTGGGACATTATCAAATATATTCATCATTGGCTACTTAAATTACTTGATTACCGTAGCATTTTGTTTCTGAATTATAGTGATATCTCCCATCACAGAGGGCTGCAAGTGTGCAACTACTGGACCATTGAGTTCGCAAAGAAATTCAGATTTGAATTGAGTAGAGTTAAGCAACGCATGGGCATCGAAGAATAGAGAAGGCCAACTTGTCAGACCACAAACACAAGAGCCACACGGTACGGCACAACTGCAACTACACGTACTGCAATGTACAAGCACACCACCGAGTGCATTGGCATTTTCTCTCTTTGCGTGCGGAGTGGAGGAAGGGAGGAAGGGATGAGGCGGCCGGGGGATTTCAGTTGACGAGGTGGAGCGCTGGCGCGCCTGTTTGTTTGTTTTCCGTTGGGGATCGCTGATTCGCCGGATTGGGGATTCAGGTGCCTCGTGCTGCTGCCGCCGTTCGAGAAGCTTCTGTTTTTAGGGGCAGCGCTTGCGTTGCACGGGGAGGCGGCGGCGGCGGCAGCTTCCGCCATGGCAACTGCATTTCTCTGGATACCTGAAACTCTTCAATGGCCAACTGCCCCGACAGTAAGCTTCTGTCTATGAAGTCTGAACATTATGTATGCGACTGATTAGACAATACGCTCTTCTGCGTATAACTCAGTTGCAGAGCTTCTCAGTTCACCTGATCCTTCAAACGCCGCAATCTTCTGGAAAAAAAAGCAGGCTGTGAAAGCAACATGGAAACTGAATTTCTGGAAGAGACAAGCCACGGGGGGAAATGTTCAGATTACCCGTGCGCAGCTGGTGAGTTCTTGCTGGTGCTGGGCTGCAAATCTCGACGTGAGTATTGATTGAATCGATTGCCTGCTGGTACAATACGTAGAGACTGCCTAGGCGCCTAGCAGCATAGCTCATCATGAAGATGTCTAAGAAATTGGAGACATAAAGATGCCATCCAAATTTTCTATCTGTAACTGTGAGACTGACTGCGGGGAAGTCTAGTTCGTGTGTTCTTGGTCTTGCCTTGTCGCCATTTCTTCTTGGAATGGGCTGTAGACCTTAGCTGTCTTGTTGGGCCAGACTGTAAGGGCCCATTCGCCTCCTCCACTTCCAGAAAATAGATTTTCTTACAACGGATTTTTTTTTATTTCCTTAGACTACCTTCTATAATTTGAATTCCTACAGCGATACTTGGACGATTGAAATTAGGAATAAGTGTATTTTTCATCCCTTAACTATCACAAAAGTGTGACTTTCATCCCTCATGTTTTAATTGGTGCATATTAACCCCTTAACTAACCAAACCGGTGCAATAATCATCCGTGTGTCGGTTTAACAATAATTTAGTGCCATTTAGCACCGTTTTAGGCCATGCAGTCAACTAATCATAGTTTATAAAAAAATTAACTGAAACCTCACCCACATCAGTCTCTTTAATGATTAATTCTACTAAGCATCCAAAATATTTTTTACTGAATTTATTCTATGTTGTTATTACTAAGTGCGCGAATAAACTTTATACAATGATAATTACTAATAAGTGAATGCGCAAACTATTACATGGTCTAAACCACTGTCAGATGGCGCTAATTCATTGTTAAGCTTAGGTACGGATGATTACTGCATCAATTTAGTTAGTTAAGGGGTTGATTTGCACTAACTGAAACATAAAGGATGAAAGTCACACTTTCGTAATACTTGAGTGATGAAAAATACACTTTTTCCTTGAAATTATATCCGAACAACAATGCAAGCAAGCAGCAACACCATGTGGAAGGACATGCACATGCTAATTCTGTAGTGCGCTTGGTGTATCGGTTGCGTGTCGTTTCAGCTAGTTGTGCTAAAATGCTAATGCTTGCACCAGTACTGTGTATATACCATGCATACTCCTGTATCATTGCAGTTATGCTTGCACATGTAGTTCATATACGAATTTCTGGACATTTCTTTTTCTTACTTTCGGTCGTTGTTTTTCTTTGGCCGTGAGATTGATCTATGCTGTATCGGCATCCAGTTGCAAACCACAAGACCTCAACTTGTTTCGATTTGATTCTTTATCGTCCAAACTAATCTCTTCCCCAGCAGGTGTAATCTGTCCCAAGGACTCCATATCCCAGAATGGATTTGGTTTCAGGTTTCTCGACCTAGAATCGAGCATAACTGCACTTGATGTATGGTTTACTTCCTGGCACATGATGTATGGTTTACTTCCCTGGCACATGATGGAATCGCTCATCTACCCTAAACCGATGCTGCATAAAGCTTTCCAAGATTTAACCTGCTGATTTCCACGAGTGTCCAGTGGTGCTGCTATTTTTTTCTCCCATGATAAGGTTAAGATGGTTTTGTATCATCTCGAAAGCATCTCGGGAGTGTATGCTTTGCAGTTTTGGTTAGGCAGTGAAGATATGTCGCGTACAGGGCCAACCCCTGGGTGTTAAACTGTTAATGCAGGTGTGATAGATATGCCATTGTCCACAATTTGTAGATAATCCAGCAGTAGATGATCTTTTCTAAAACATTCTGCCTTTACTTCTCTTTGACTTCTGAAATCCTCCTGTAGTTCAATTAGCTTATCATCAGTGAGTGCATTTTTTTAGTGTTGATGGATGGGATATGGAATTATGACAGTATACATTTTCACATGCTTTTCTATACATGCTAGCCACGTTTATGTTCTATTTTTCCTTTTTTCATTATGTAGCTAAATTACATTTTCTTGCAATAAATCAGAAACATTTTATTTTTTTAGGGCAACATTTTGTTTAAAATTGTGAGAATAAAAGTGTATCATGGGTAGTTGCCTAACCGAGTTTACATCTTATCGTAAAACACGATAGGAACAACAGATGAGATAATTGAGTTCTTGAAATTTCATACAAAACCAGAAGACTTACTTGTAGTGGAGGTTACCTTTCGGGCATCTTTCTCTGAATGCAGATTTTCAAGTTGCAGATCAACTGTTGCAGGCAGCAGGTGAGGGTGTGATTGTAATATTTGGACCAGAAGTTGACCACTCGGAGATGCAAATCTAAGTGGAGTAAGTCGTCTGTATCCATCATCAGATTCTATTTTTTGTTTAACCCTGAAGGTGGCAACCATCAATCTGGAATCCAGCTTTGGAACGCATGCTACAAGGAAACCCCTGCAGAACAAGAGGCCACCATCCACTTGACCTAGGATAGCTTAGCTTTGAACATGAAATGGAATATACAATGCACCTATGTAATACAGCATCATAGTGTAAACAGTAAACTAGCACAGTAAAGTAGGGCCTTAATGAACATCTGGGTTGAGCAGAACAGTTGAAACATAAGAAAGGATAAAATGCAACAATCAATTATCAGGATTCAGGAGTAAAGGAAAAGCTTCACATCACTGAGAAAATCAACTACACATTGGGCACAACCAATTTCAGTAGCAAGGCATCAGAATTTAGGGCATAAGCCCACCAAAATGTCGATGATGTAAAAGTACCTGACAGAAACAGACGTTTCTACGAATCTATGAAAAAGGTTGGCATGCTATGACAAGCATCATCCTCGCAGCCCAAATATCAAAATGCCATGGCAGTCCAGGCAATATCAGTTACGATTTTTTATGATCAAGTTTTAAAGCTGAGAGGTAACAGTTTGGATATATTACTTCGAACTGCATGCCAACTGCCAAGTTCAAATAAAGTTTAAATATCTTTTGCCCAAGTGAACAAAGTACACTGAACAACCCTAAACACTGTAGTGTATAGCCCTAACACTCAATAAAAGCATGCTTAAAATTCTTATGAGAGTTGAAGGGCCAATAGCGCACAAACCTCATACAATGATGTCTCTGATTGGCACTACACACCAGCAAAGCAAAGAGCACTGAATTTAAGTAGAGGCAACCAAGTTATGCTCGCCTTATTCTGATTGGCACTACACATCAGAAAAGAAACCAAATTACAAGTAAGGACATGCTTAGACGTGCTGGGAAACCAAGCAAGCATTTCCTAATAAAGAAAGAGTTCCAGGATCCCCTTACCCAAGTTCAGCTGATTGTGTGGTATACAGCCACAAAACGCCGTGGTATTCACAACACTTTGAAATTCTGAAAGCTATAGCACAAGACCTGATTACATCATTTTCCTCAGCTCAAGGATGTCACAAGAATCAAAACCGTCCAGTAAAAAGGTAACAATATAATAACTGATAGGGGCGGAGAAACAAAATTCATGCACACGTCCTGCAACAGCCCAAGGCATCCCAGTTCTCAAAAGACAGGAGTAAACTCCATGGGGGCGATAAGCTTGTGTGGGTTCGGACAATCAACATCGCGGACCCCGCAGCCCAGATATGTTGAGGCCTCAGTCAAATGTTGCCGATAAGCACTCTTCAACCATGTGCAATAGGTTTGGGTTTTCCAATGCAGCCGTGACACGTTCTTTGTCGTTCAGTTGCTCATTCACTGCAACAAAGAACGGAATTATACGCCAGCAAGGCAAAACAATATGGTGACTGTAATGCAGAAGCTGTAGAATATATACCAGCAGCTTCAGTTGAATGTGATCCAGGAGCTACCCTTATATCCACCTACAAAAAATTAGATTCAGAAAACCATCTAAATTATACCATCAAATTACAAATGATGGATAGCAAACAGCCATACACACAAAAAGAAGCAATTTCTCTACCATGTTGACCAAAAAAAAAAAAAACTAAGCTTCCTAATCCATACAACAGATATACATGAGCTGGTAAACAGTCTAATTGCCTAGGAGTGTACAACATGCATGTACATGAAGTATATAACCATTTATCACTGGATAAATTTATGTCCAACGAAGGTATAAGGGCATGCAGAATAGTAGATATTTCAGGAACATGCACCATATCTGAAAATGCACCAAACAACAAGACTAATCCTTTCTGACAAAATACTATGTTTATTCACAGATTACTAGGAGGATCAGTGGATGACTGGTGTCTCCTGATGCTGGATATGAAGATATGATCGTCACCAAGATGTGCTCCTGGTAGCTCCCAGCTGCTATCAGGGCACCAAGAGGAAAGTGAGCTGGGCTGGCAGAAGGGTTTTGAGTAGAGTGAGGTAGTAATAATCTCATAGGAATTGACTGGTTTGGAGGTAACTAAATCTGGTAGTGGGCAGGGAAGAGGGCTCCAGAGGTTGGTGTTTAGCTGTTTTGTTTTTCTAATGATGAAGTTAAGTCATGTAAGGATGAAAAAAGTGTGGTGGTGTGAACCCAGTTTGGAACAAATCTGCTGTAAAACATAATTGAAACCTGATGGTCCCTGTTGTAATGCATACAGGCTGGGGAATCTTTTCCCTGAAATTCTAAAAAAAATCAGAGTACTAGAACTTGATAAACAGGACAACATATCAAAATCTGATTGCTCTCTCAAACAACAGTAACATAAGCTCTTTGCCACAAGCCCTATACTGGTATCATACCTTGTAACGAGGAGGGAGACTCCGAATGAGCTTAATTCATGCGGACGCAAAGGCCAATAACAGTTGCCATGCTGCAGTGCTCCACTGTTGGGGTGAAAGTAACCCTGATGCAAAGCATATACAAGTCCTCAAGAGTGAGTTTCTTTAACAATCCTGAACTGTAGCATCATCAACAAACCTAAATATGGTTTCACCAAAAAACAAACCTAAACATGATAACCTACCTAACATAATTACTCTCATCATTGAGTTTAACTGAGTCTTCAGTTACAGCATTCAGCTATTCCAATGAGTACGTGTGCTCTGGATCCTTTATATCTGTAATGTGATGATGTAAGAACTTTAACTCACCCATTTGTTGTAATCCTGCAAAATAATGGTTTGTTGCTAATTGCTAATGCAAACTAGCCCCTTGGAAGATAGTTAGAAACAAAATATCCCCATTGCTGAACAGTAGGTAGGTTGATGAAACTTAAATAAAACAATGACTAATACTAGTAAGTTCTGTCTAGAAATTACCATAGCCAATTAAGTTGAATCTCAAAAATGGCATACATGCGTCGACGTCAATCCTACCTATTACTGGCCAAACACCACCCAACAAAGTAGCACAAAGGGAACAAGGGGGCATGAAACCAATCACCAAATTAACCCAAATGCTGCACATAGCGTATTTCTCTACAAAGGATTGATAGAGTATTAGAACAAATCTCTGTTAAATGTTGAAAACACGGTAAATGTCGAAAACTTGTACAAATCACAGTGTTGGCAAGGAGGGTATCCGTCGTCGTCGTTTGTCTTCTCCCTCCGTTTGTGTTGGGTTCGTAAACAAGGAAGCCAGCTGGGGACGGGCATCACAACTGATGGAGAAGTGTCCCGAATCCGAGATGCTTGCATGATTGCGGGTCATCATATGTGTGCAATGGTCCTCTCCTCGGCCATGGCCCCATGGGTGTTTTCAGGGTTTGTCTCGATCGAAGAAGGCGGGCAGGAAGGGAGAGGGCCGGTCGCGATGCTGCAAAGTGCAAAGGAAAGGACCTCTCAACTAGGAGTAGTACTCCTGAACGCGGCTTCCCTTTGGGCTGACGTACACCTTGCAGTCAGAACTTTACTTCTTCAGAAAAGATGGCCAGCGACCACGTGACCCCTTCGCGAGAGCGGGCTCGTCGCCGGAGATGGCGCTCTCGGCGGAGACGATCAATCACCGCGGTTCGTCCGTCGAGATGTCCAAACCCGTTGGCGTTCGGCGCGCAACTCGCTGGGCCGTGCCGGTCGGCGCGCGCCCAAGCGAACGAGAGGCAGCAAAGCAACAGAGACGCCACACGCCAATGGCTACCAGCAAGGTGCCAACGACACCATGGTCAGGATGGCTGTCAGGCTGGCTGACGCCTGGCGGTGCTGACTGGAGACTGCTTCTGCTCGTATTGATCGGTTAGCCACGATGGCACGGCTCCATGCGTGCACCGAACGCCAACGGCGTGGTGATCGTCTCCACCGAGACTCGCCATCTCCGGCGCCGAGCTCACGTGGTCGCCGGGGGAGGCCAGAAGATTCGCCCGTTCAAATCTGTTGCCAGGCAAGCCTGCAAATTAAAGCCGGCCGTCTTTTCCTGAAAAAGTAAGTGCAGAGGGCACCTGCTGTCGGCCCAAGGGAGGCGCATCCGTCAGAGGGGTCCAGTCCTTTGCACGTTGCAGAATCGCCTGCCGCCTTCTTCGGTCGATCGAGACAAACCGGGAAGACGAAAACCCCATGCACATGCACACACGAACAGAGGACCACACATGATGGCCGCAATCACGCAGGCCACTCGAGATCAGGACACTTCTCGGGGTATATATGATGCATGAAAGGATGGAGTGGAGGCGCGGCCTCTGGAGCGCTGAGAGGACGTGGCTCGCGTTTGCGCCGTTGGATCACAGTCTAGGGCATGTGGACGACCTCGTATGCTGCTGCGCATCACTGTCTGGCGCAGTCCTGACCTCCCTCGCATGCTGCCTGCCTGCAGGATCCGGCACGCGTGCGCGCGCCCCCAGCCCCTAGTATATGATGCACCAGCGCAGCGACCCGCCAAGCCCGAGAGGCAGCAGGAGTGCACCTGGCTGGAACCCAAACATGCTGTGCCCACTGCCTTGTCTATCTGCCACGCGGATGCTAACCAACGCAGTCGTCATTCAGCAGCATGGACGCAACACGAGCACCCTGCTTCCTGACGTGCCGCGAGCGATTTGCAAAGGTGCGTTTGCCATCATCGTTTGAACATAAACACAACACTGGTCCTGCCAGCATCAGATAAACTCTAGGAATTTATGGTTTTTCCAATGATTAAACTCTAAAGTCTAAAGTGACTGCTTCAATCTTGTCTAATTATCTTCTTTCCCAAAACAATCTATATTCAAGTTATTGAGCCATGCATGAACTCTAGAACCAAAAAAAACTCTTAGAGTATCTCCAGCATATTGATTTTCCATTTCCCTCTTTTGTTTACCTACAGGGGAATCCCCTTTCACATTTTTAATATTAGGAAGAGGCGTCAGAGAATCGGTTCCTTTTCCCCCTTTTCTCTCCCCTGCCATATGTGCACCACCTGTAAGTGACACTTCGTTTCTTCTTCCCTCATCTCTCTTCTCCCTCAAGAACCACACGTACAAGCATGGGGGCCAAGGTCCTCCGACCGTGGGCGGCACGACACAACGCGCGCAGGTAGCGGTGTAGGGACGGGTGACCGGCGGCAGCTCGGGCGGGTCGCGGGCGCGTGGAGACCGGACAGTCGGCTAGCAGCGCATGGAGGACAGCATGGGGAGCTCCCACTTGCGACGAGAAGACAACGGCAGGGCAGTCTGCGACCGCACCGGTCGCGCTCGCCATGACCACTGAAGCCTCCCCCTCGCCGCCTCCAACATCGAGCGCGGGCGGCCAAGCGTCGCACAGCCCCCAGCCTCGGTCCTGGCCCCATCCATGGCAGTGGCGGCCTAGGCGGCGAAGCTCAATGGCCTGCGCCTGCCGCAGCCGGGACGGACACGAGGGCGGGCACGCAGGGGGCGGTGCTGCAGGTGTGCGGCATCTGGCGGCTAGGGAACATGTAGATCAAGCGGATCCTACGGCTCGAGAAGAAGGGAAGGAATGAGAGAGAAATGGGAGGAGGAGGAGAAGATTGAGAAAAAAAAGTGAGAGAAGGAGTAAATAGAGGAAAGAGGAAAATCAATCTGTTGGAGCTAGTTTTTTTATTTCATTCCCCTGTATAGTTTAAAGTGGAAAGGGGATCTGCTGGAGTTGCTTTTAGAGCATCTCCAACAGATTGAGAAAAACTATTCCCCTATAACTTGGAAAAGGGAATTGAGAAAACTATTTTTTAGCAAAAGCAGATGAGTGCTTTAACAGATTGAGAAAAATATGTCCCCTATATTGAGAAAAACATGTAGGGCTACAATCACAAAAGATCAAGCCACTACCACACCAAATCCAACCAATAGAAAACTGACACATGCCTCACCACACTCATACGCATGCCCATGGCTGCTAGATGGCGGCGTGCACGACATGGTGCTGGAGGCGCTCGGCCGAGGCAGGGCCGCAGGCACCTGCGCAGGCGAGGCGACACCGGCGGTGGCAATGGGCGCCGACGGGGCGGGGTTGGACGGCGGGCTGACGTAGCGAGCACAACGAGAGGAAGAGAAAAGAGGGAGAGAGGGGATTGAGAAAACGGAGGGTTGGTTGAGAAAAGAAAGAGGAGAGGAAGAGAAATAAAGGGTATTAAGAAAAAATTATAAGAAAAGAGGAATTTTTTCCAATCTGTTAGAACATATTTTTTCCACCTTAAATCTTTTTTATGGTTAGATATAAGGAAAGACGATTGGTTTTTTCAATATGCTAGACATTAGAGTTTTGCATTGGCACACACAACGCCAGCCTCGCGCAACGGCTCAGCGTGCTCTGCTTTTCCCTGCCTGGCGCCGGTCAAAAAGCAGTTCGTGGAGGGCGCAGCTGGCCTGATCACTGCAACCTGCTGCATGCAGGCTCACGAATCGGTCGTGGCTGTGCGCCCGGCTGGCTTTGGGCACGTAACCAACCGACCCTTTGTTCCGATTCCATCTGGCTCAATCCTTGGATCCGTTTGATGGAGCCATTGCGTGACCGTGTGATGACTGATGAGGTGCACGGTGCACCCGGCCTACCGCATGGAATATTCGGCCCTTGCGGGTTTAGCATTATGCTAATAGTTCTTGTGTAATTGAAAGAGCAAATACGATCAGGAGAGACCAAAAACAAATAGTTATTGACATATAGTTGATGCATCGTGTGACTTTTCATGTCCTGGGTGGACCTAGCCAAAACCGGATGTAGGAAGTTCGCTTGGTGTCCAAGCACAAGAATCACCATGCAATTGTGCACGAATCATGGGGTGCGACACGACACACTGAGATTGACAAAGAGGCAATGGATGAAATATAAGGTGATGCCCATTTGTAAGGCAGAGAGGAGAGTTTTTTTTTTCTTTTTGAGAAAAGGCTGAGAGGAGAGTTGGGCGAAGAATATTTACCTGGCACATGGAAGAACCATAGCATTTATATATGCTAAAAAAGACCTATGTTTTCTGCTACTATATACTAATTACTACTTTGACCAACCAAGCATGTGACTTTAATCAATCGTGAGCCGTGCATGCATAAAAAAGAGCAATTTCTGAGCTATTAATAAATCATTTTGATTAAAACAAAAGAATGACCATGAGCATATTAATTGTATCTAATGCTCCTGTATCCCTTCTTCCACACCTTGGATCAACATGGCGCGTGGAACGCACTTAAACAAAATGTTGGGAGCATGCCGATGAATACCACTTCGCCGTGTCAGGAGAAAATAAATTTCAGAATTAACAAAATATTTCTCTTAAATGAAACATCACATACACAGAAACACTAAGTTTGCAACTGATATTTGGTTCTCTCTTTTTACAAATTTCCAGGGGCCCCCTTTTACAAAACGACCAGGCAGTAGTCTTTATTAATAGATCCAATCAGTGACAACTCAGTACGTGGAATAATAGAAAAGAAGGGCGTTTTTGAAAGGGAAAAACCAGGTATACACATAAAGTTAGGGGCGATGGTAAAAGAATATAGGAAAGAAGGGGGTTAACGGCATAAGCACACCATCTCATCCGGCTATATAACTCCTATTGGGCACCACGCCACCACCACGCACCTCTCTGCACTGTTTCTCTTCCTCCCTCCACGCCCAAACCCTCTTGCTGCTCTAGCAATGGAGACCTCGCTCCTTCGCGCCTCCTCCTCCCTCCTTCCGTTCGGACGAGCTCGCCGCCTCGGCTCCGGGAGGCTGCCTCTGGCGGCTCTCCCTGGCCATGGTGCGTTCGTGCTCGCCGGCCGGAGGGTGGGGACGGGCAGCGGCGGGGTGCTCACCGTTGCGCTCAAGCTCAAGGTTAGTTCCTCTCATGCTCTGTGGCTCGGGGTTAGATCTGCTCGGGTTGGTGAGGATTCTTGGTGTCCCTCTTGAATCACTGCTGTTCTTGTGTTCTTAATTAGTTTTTCAAGACCATCTCTCGCCTGTTCTTGTTGCATCACTGCTGGCGTTGAATCTGCTTGGGGTCTCTCTTTCTCTCTGTGTACATGGCTACTTTACTTTCTGCTGGTGTCTGTACTCTGTGGCTTGTTGTCTCTGTTCGTCTCTCCCCAAGCATGACAGGGAGGATGATTTTTTGGTCTCTGCCAGGGCCCAGGGGTTTTTTTCGCTTCCTTCCGGTATTCATCTTCCATGGCATATATATGGGCACTGCGGTGATTTCTTTGTTTTGTTGCACCCGTGCCCGAGATCCAAGTCTCCTCCATGGAGTTGGAAGGGAAGCCGATCTGAGTGTCAGTTTTGTTTGCCTTTTCTCTCTGTTCCAACTTCCAAGCCTCGTCCATGGTGGTGGCCGGAAACTAGGACAGAGGTTCTGGTATCTTTTGTTCTTTGTTGATGGAAAGAAAAGACATGTAGTACTCTTCCCCTTTTTATTCTTCTTTTCGCAGTGTTTTTTTCTCTGCAAAGGGAGGGTGAGAGGCTCGCATGCTGAAAAGCTTCATACACCCAGATCGATCAGTATTCAGTAGTACACCTTGTTGCCAAGATGAAAATGACGAACAGATCTTGGCCTTCTTTTCTATCTCCCTTTTCTCATCTGTGTTTACTTGTTCAGTTGTTGTTAACGGAAAACAATACAAAAGAATTTCTACTATTAATTCTTCTCTGGAACTTCTGCCAGTTTCTGTTTGTTTTCTTTTTCCAGTCCAGCCGATCTCTTCCATATGATACGGAGGGATCTTTTCTGTCTGCCTCTTTCATTCTTTCTGACCAGAGGTTGCTTTTTTCTCTTTCTGCTTTTTACTTTGCAAGGCCCCGGCCAGAGATGTCAAGGTTGCGTGCGATCCGCCTGGCAACTACCCGAAAACTGTGATCAATGATGATGAGGACGATGTGAGTTTAATCCCCACGTATTTTCGTTTCGTTTCGGTTCAGTCGGATCTTTTTTCCCCTCTCCCCTGTAAAAATCGGATTGAGCAAGTTCTCTGATGGTGCCTCTTGCAGGAGTTTGAGAGGATCTACATTGAGTTCATTCAGAAGGTTGAGAAGCTGCATGCCAGTGGCGAGCTACTGAGCGGTCTGCCTCTTCCAGCGGCTGCGGTTTCCGACGAGGAGAAGGCGGTGCAGGAGAAGCTCAAGGAGATCGCAGAGGGATGCATCCACCTCCACGCTGACGCGATGGCCCGTCTCCCCCTCAAGCAAAGGCTCCGGATGTACCCGGTGGGTGAAGCTTGCTTAATCCTGTGACCTTTTGTTCGTTCTGATCCGTTCTTGACACCACGCACCTTGTGGTGTCCATCCTCTAACCGCTTGTTTGTGTTGCCTGCTGCAGATCTTCTGGGCCGTCCTGTTGACGTTCGCGACAGTGGTGGCGGCGGCGTCGGAGGGGCGCTGCGGCTGGGGCCTGGCTTCGGCGATCCCCGACAACCTGGATACCGTTCGCAGGATGGTGTCCCGCGCCTGCGACGCCCCTCTCCGTCTCCCCTGGGTGATGCCCGTCCCTGTCGTCGCCGCGGAGAGCCACCTCCCGCCAACTCACTTCTGGGGGACGCTGATCAGGATCGAAGACGCCGCCAGCCCCCAGTGCAAGTTCGCCGCCATCGACAGCTGCGAGGCAAGTGCATGCCGAGCCGTGCCTTCTTAATTTTTCTTGTGTCATTGTGTGTAACTGTGTGCTGATGCAAGGATGGATGTATTTGGGGGAAGGTACTGATGATTGTTCATGTTTTGGATGCTGCAACAGGAGGCGATGCTCACACTGCTCCGGCACCACTACGTGACCGCCAAGTACGACGTCGACGCCATGATCGCTCTTGCTCCTGTTGCTTAGATGTGCCATGTCATCGGGCTTGTGTTGATCGGCCTGCTTCTATCTCGCTTGGTGTTGATCCTGCTTCTATCTCGGTTTCTAGTCTACTTTGGTGTCGATCTGGTAGCTCTTAGCTTGGTAGTAGTAGTACTTTGCAATGTGTCTCGTCGGCTGTCGCTAAGAGTCATTTAGTTTCAGGCTATCTGTTGCGTCATTACCTGCTGTTGATCCATCGGTTCATCTATCTCGTACTGTACTACTGGCGAATTTGGCCCCTGGTTAAGCAGAATGGTTATGGTTTGTTTCATGCAGTACCTGTGTTGTTCACTGCTGGATTATCAGTCATATCATTTCTGAAATCGATGTTATCATATATTTCAGTTTTCCAGGAATGTATGTCTGTTTATCTGAGACGATTTTTTCTGGCCAATTTGGCACATGGTTAAGTAGTACTCTGCACTGTGTTGTTCACCGCTGGATTTTCAGGCATATCATTTCTGAAATCAATGTTATGATATCCTTCAGTTTTCCAGGAATGTCTGTCTGTTTATCTGAGATGATTTTTCTGGCCAATTTGGCACATGTTTAAGCAGTCTTCTTATGTTTGTTTCATGCACATGCTGCACTACCCGTGTTGTTCACTGCTGAATTATCAGTCATATCATTTTCGAAATTAGTGTTATCATATCCTGCAGTTTATCTGTAATGCCTGTCTGTTATATGAGATGGTTCTTTTTACAATTCAGATGGTTTTTCATGTGAATTATGAGTTATAGTTCCCGTTGTGCTCTTCGCTGCCGGAGTGCAGTCCCCGGTGGCGCTGGCCTTGTGCTTGGCCTCATTGGCCTTCGTTTCGCCTCGTTGTCAATTTAGTCCTTGGTCCTTTGGTTTACTGACCCCAAAATTTGTGGGATGTTCTGCGTTCTGTCTGTGAATTGTAGTTCCTGGTGGTTTGATCCACGCCGCTACGACGTACCCTTGGCCTCATCGGCCTCTTCTCTGAAGTTATATTACACCACTAGTACTAGCTTTCAGTTTTTTGAACCAAAGTACTGCATATGCAAAAAATGTGATGTTCCATTTATTAACCTGAGAATTATTCGATATGCTGATATAAGAATGCATTCCTCTCGTGCGTCTTACGCTCAGGAACTTCAGTTTGTTTTTTTTTAACACAGATAGTGGTTCCCATGAGATTCCGCCTTCCCCGTGCACCCAATTTTTCTACGTTTGTTGCTCAGTTGCCATGCCCTCGTTGAAATTTATATGTGGCAAACCGATTCGAATTAACGTGGAGTGTTAGTTGTCAAAATTGGTGCATATATACAGCATCTGTTGCCTGGTTGCTCCACGAGATGTTTGCAACCTGAGGTGGTGGATCGGAGAACGCAAAGGACACAGGCGGACAGCAGGCCGCCTGCCAAAGACGAGCCGAGAACGAGATTTCTGCTCAGGATACTGGTCAAGCCTTCCAAACGGCCGCAGCTGGGCTCGCGGGCGTAGTATCAAATAGGACAACATTCCTCTATGCGATTAGAAATATAATATGTGCCATCCTTCTAAACGTTTTAATTTTTTATCCCTTCTGTGCCATTGCCGTCACATTCAGCTGTCGGCTCTGTTAGATGTCGTTGTGGGCCCTGCGTGTCACATTCTATGTTAGATCCACTATTATTTTCTTCTTTTGCAATTTTACAATTGCATCTTTCAATATTCGCTAAGAAAACTAAAATGGGTTCAACGCCGTTGATGTACGTACCCGGGCGAGATCGCCTGACCGTTTGTGGTAGTGTACGTACGTGCCCTCTGGTAGCGTGTACGGTGTACGCAGGCCGCCGGGCCGGGCGAGATCGCAAGACACTGAACTCATGAAGGACCCTATGGACGCACATGATCGGACACGCTGGCCGACCGAGGACTAGCTAATGCGTTGGGCAATCCCCTACGTGTCCGGTTGCATTGGAGCATGCGGCTGCGACTGCTCAGGCAAGCATTATGTTGGTTGTACATTAATCGCAAACGCACAACAGAAGCTGATGGCGTACGTGGCATGCCGCGGCTAGGCAAGATCAGCGTTGTGTTCAACGATGATGGCAACACACCTGGCAAAGCACGTCAGGAACGGTTGCTCGTGTTGCGTCCTCCATGCTGCTAAACGCGGCGACTGCGTTGGTTAGCATCCGAGGCGCAGCATGTTTGGGTTCCAGCCAGGTGCACGCCTGCCTCTTGGGCTTGGCGTGCTGATGGTGCATCATGGGGTATGATGGGGGTTGCCGCGCGCGTGGACCACGAAATCAGCCTCGGCAACGGTGGAGGAGAAGTGTCCCGATCCCGAGCGGGCGCCTTGCATGCTGATTGCGGCCATCATGTCTCGTGTGTGCATGGGGGTGGGTCTTCGTCTTTCTGTTTTTTCTTGATCCAAGCAAGAGGCAAGCAGAAGATGCTGCAAAGTGCAAACTGCAAAGGACTGGACCCTCTGGCCCCTGGGATGCGCCTCCCCTTTGGGCCGACAGGTGCACTCTGCACTTTATTTTTTCACAAGAGAAAAGACGCCCGGCTTTGCAGGCTTGCTGGCAAGTGGCAACAGATTTGAACGGCCGAATCTTCTGGTCAAGCACTTGATTTCAAGTCTTTGAACTAGCTCATTGATAAGTACTTGATTCAATTTTGTTTTGAACTCATTGGTCCAATCCAAGTACTTGATTTTAGCACTACCAACTATCGAGAACTGGCTACCTACGGATATTTTTCAGCCTGGTTTCCGGATAGTAAGCATTAATTACCTGTAAAATCTACCTGAAGTTGGGGACACAATCTTATGACCACTGTAATGGCAGGGGTGCCGCAACAACATCTACATGACCACGTCACGATAACTTACCTGAAGTCGGGGGGTACAATCTTATGACCACTGTAATGGCAGGGGTACCGCAAGGACATCTGTATGACCACGTCATGATAACTTACCATATAACCAATATGAGCATGGAACATTATCCATGCATGTGTGCAAAAATAATGGTACATTGTATCCTCGCCAATTTGCCATAGTTTCTGCTCAGTCATTGACAACTTCACGCGAACGGAAAGCGAGACTCCTCACATTGATATGTTATACTGTACTGCTAGCAGTAGATACCTTATTATTGACGATTATCTATATCTTGATCATTACAAGAACGTTCAAATGCAATGCGCCACAAAGAGAAACGAATTCTACAGAACAAACTTTTTGTCAACCTTTGATATGAGGTAGTACAGCCTTCCGACATTCAACTAGCTGGAATATATATAATCGAGCATGCATTGTCCCATCCAAGAGTATATCTGTCAGTATCTGTCAAACATAAGTATATTACTATATAAGTTAGAACACGCGCAAGGGATGTATTAAGAAGGAAAATTTGCAGTGTAAGTGATCGCAAGAAATATATTATGTGGACCAAAAAGATGTACCTTGTACGCGCTAATTCTCGTAGCCGCCATAAATTTATCTTTCAGGTTAGACACTTTCTTGTCAAAGTCTTGGGTATAGTCCTGCATACTGATGGTGATACTATCTTTGAAAGGACCATCTTCGAGCTTTTCAAATACCATACCTCCTACTAAGAGGCGGCAAACTACCCCCAAGCCTCTAAGAGCGCGAAGAAACGTGATGATCGTATCCATCTCAACCCTCTTATGGTATGCATCCTCCGCAATATCAAGAAAGGCAGTCGTGTATGTCCTAAGCATCTAATAAAAAAGAATCAACATTTCACCAATGTCACTTAAGTGCCTAGAACCTGATAGTAATAAATTTACCTGGTTTATGTGATCTTCAGAAATAAAATGTATTTTACCAAGGCCTCCCCTTGCAATATCCTGAAAAATATAATTGTTTTAACACAGAAGACGTGGTGAGTTAAAATAATGTTATATATAGACTATAAATATATATAAATAAAGGAGCAAAACAATATAACTGCATCCGCTTACCATGACCTGTGAAGTTAAATCCAAAGCTGTTTGCACTTCCGAACAGACATTTTGTGCCAATACTACGGCATTTACATTCTATAATCCCCATAAGAGAAAAAACAAAGTGAGATTGTTGTCAATGATTTGAACCAGAGATGGCAGGAGCACATACTACAATACAAAAGAAAGGGATGTAATGCATGGAGCACATCTCGAGAAGAGATGTTCTAAATCTAAAATTGATAGTATATATCTATACATCTTTTGTGTTTACTTTTCAAGCATTACCCTGTTATGCGCATCGAAGGGGCAGCCCGTTCGGCCAGGCGGATAGAGTTTAGAAAGAGTCTAGAGTCCAGCGAAACTAGGCTTGCAAGTCAAGTTAGGTCTAGGTGGAGTAGGAGTCAAGTCGAGTCGGCTTATATAATCAAGATGCCTTGTACTAGATTAATCAAACAATAAATCAAATGGTTAATTCTCTTTTGTAGCTCTCTAGCTCTCGGTTCCCTCGCTCCACACGCCGCCGCCCACGCCACCGCCGTCCGCAGCCCGGGTGCCCACGACAACCGAGACGGCAGCCCTGCTGTCGCCCCTCTAATCCCTCTGTGTAACTAACTTGGCACAGTTGGTTTTTGCATTGAATTATTTTGTGTAGTACAACAAAGGAAGCAGCTGTCCAAATGGGTTGCCGATCCCTTCAGCAAAGAAAACGAAATACAAATGAGGCTCACCAGAATGTCAACAGCCGAAGAAGACATATTCAGCTTATAGTTAGTGATTTGGTCCTTCTCCTTAACAAACATATCAGGTGCCTCATGCTTTGAAAAGAAACAATAAATTGGTAAGACATAAAAATAAAAATAAATATTATAGTATTTGAGCCTTCTTCAACTTTTGACAGCGGATATTTTGATAAAAAGAACATTAGTACTCACGCAGAGCGTTATAGAGGAGTTCCACAGGCCCAGTTCACATGATTATCATACGCAAAAAAAAAGTGGGTGACCAGAATTTATTAGAAACAGACCAAAAGTTGTGTTTACCAAAAAGGATATCAAGCAAGATTATTAAGGCATGACATTCTAGCATAATCAACAAACTCTCAGGTTAGAAGTACTAAGTAGTTTGAATCATAGTCATGGATTCCTTGCTTGTTGAAGAAATTCAGTATCATGTACGTACCTTTGAAACATGCAGATATAATGCATTATATAGTATATTAATTTGGGAGCACACCACAAGGATTCGGAGCTCAAACTTTCAACCGTTCAATCAAGATCAAATGTTCTTGCATTTAAGACCCATGTCCCATATAAAAAACCTTATTGTGCAGATTTTTGTTTTTGCCATATTAGTACTATTTTAACAAATACTAGCATATCTAAATCGACTGTCCAGACAAACACTGAAAGAAAAGACGTGTATACTCTTCCTTTTGTTAATATAAACACAGCCAAAACGGGTATTCATGTTAATAAAAGAGAGTGAACACGTGTCAGTGCGACAAGAACTTATATTACCACGCCCATCGCTGCTCTAAACGCATCCTGATTCTTGCGTAGATGCTCGCACAAGGCGATTCCCGAGTTCTCTGAGCTCTCAGCCTGAAGTAATAAACAACGAATATATTGGTAAGTATATGATGGACAGATGAGAATGTTAACTTGCACCGCATACAGAGTCCGGTTCGTCGACGCCCTCTCGCTCCGGTTCCGGCTCAGGGTACTGATCTGCTCCCTTCTTGTTGCAATGGGAACGGAACGTGCGGGCGGCCTGGACCTTTACCGGCGGCGCCAGGTACATGTCTCGCCGGCCCGGATTGGCGTGCACGACCCGGCGAACCGGGCGTGCCTTGTTGGTGTTGGGTACGGCGGCGAGCATGGCAGGGGGCGACCAGGACGAGGCTCGGAGGAGCGGTGCCCCCGCCGCGGGAGGAGACCAGGAGCCGCGGAGCAGGAGCGCGTCCATGTCTGCGTGCCTTGCGGTGAGGTAGGGCGAGTTCGCGAGTTTCGGATGGCAAGGCAGAGGATCTTATTCGTTTAAATAGCGAAGATAGCATTTACTTTTAAAGAGATATTTGACGTGGGAGAAGAGTCAACAACTCAAGACGTTTATACGTGCGTGGGCTCGTCCAACTGCAGTACTGTACATTACATTGACGCAGCTTACAGCGTATGAACATGCGACACGTAGCAAGTCTTTTAGAGATTCAATTTGATACAATGATGACATGACACGTAATTAACGAGGAAGGTAATCTACCGAACCAATCGGATCCAAACAGAGTATATACCATACCAATTATAGGCTTATTAACTTTTTCTCTGATAATAAGGCAAAGGCGGCTCCCTCCAAAAGACGAACTCGACGTACTCCTACGGGAAACATGGCCAAGCTTCCGGTCAGCGCATCTTGGTTTCCTCCTGCCGCCGTCGCCGCTGCTCCGTGGCATAGCGCGCGGCCGATCGGCAGGGCCTCGCCGCACGTCCAACCGCTAGGCCGGCGAGGCTCCTCGCTGGCGCCGATCTGGATTCAGGCCCACCGCGAGCGTGACACGTTCCGATTTCGCAGCCAACAGCCAAAAAGAGTTTTACCGCGCTAGTACCTATGGTAATTTCAGTTTACATAGTTACGCACATCAAGCGCGCATGCCAAGCTTCAGCGACGGAAGTGGGTTTTTGTCACGTACAACGCCGAGCACAACGCCAACCGCACGCAACGTCTCAGCATGCTTTTCCAGCCTTGTCAAAAAGCAGCTCGCGGAGGTGGGGGCAGCTGGTCTGATCTGATCCCCGCAACTAGCGAGGCAGCACCCCTGCCTGCCTGTAGCGTGGCGACTGACGAGGCATTGCTCTCCCCGGCTCCACTTTCCCCTCTCCTCTGTCTCATGCACTATCACACACACATCTGTTCGTTTTGAAAGTCTATAAAAAGAAAATTTAATAGTACTACTGCACTCCATACAAGACAAAATAAGGGAAAGTGCTTCCACCTGTGGAGTCTGTAACCCCGCCCATGTCCAGTCAGCTCAGCCACCCCTATCACACAAGAAAAATGGATAAAAAGTATTAAAAAAATATTGCTTTCTATAAAAGCATGCGTAGAGATAGAGATGGATTGACATGTTTGATTGTTTAGGTGGATCACTTAAGATAACTTTTTTTTAAATAACATTTGAATAACAGGGCCCAAATGGTGCAGAGCTGCTGCAAAAGTTGTAGAGCTTTTCGTGCAGGCAAAGGAAAAAGAAGAAAGAAAGTGAACAGTTTTCTTTCTCGTCTGTTTTTGTGCTGCTGCGATTGCAGGGCACGGCAAGGCTGGGCTCCCACGACCCACTTCCACGCAAACTGCAGACGAGATGCTCCCTGTGCAAACGTGCCTCTTCTTGTTGGCACGGCGCACGCAAACTGCCCACTCTATCTGCAGTGACGAGACGTCGATCGACCCGGAAGGAGACTGCAACAAGTTTTATCTTTTGCCGCTGCACCGCTGCAGCGTGGCCAGTGCGAAGCGCGAGGTCGATGCATGACAAGGGAGGCACTATCTTCGCTGCTGCAGCAGGATCCAGTACCGTCTACCATTGGCTTTGGCGAGGCCGGAGTGGGCTTTCGCTGCCTGCGTGCGCCAAAGCCGGGCTGGCAGTGGCACATGCACGGCAGCACGGGCAAGCATCCACCATGGCCGCTGCTCTCCCGTGCCGTGCGCGGTCCGTGGTGGGGGGGGGGGGGGGGGGGGCGGTGGCCGTGGTTGCAGCGCCCGGCTGCAGGATCGCTCGAAAGCGGTCAGAACTCAACGGGAAGGAAAAGCAGCGCCAGCGCCGTCCTGCATCGGAAGTCGGAACTGCCCGAACGGCACGGCACCGGGCGATGGCGGGGGCCACCCACCACGTCGCTTCGGGTCTTTTCCCTCCTTGCATAGAACTTGAACCGAGCCCGCCCGGCCTCCACACCGCACGGCGAGCGCGCATGCGTTCCAGCCTTCTCGCTGGGATCACGCGTTAGTAAATTCCAAACGGGCCGCCCGGTCCTAACCCGGCCCTAGCCCGATCTGGCCCGGCCCGACGCGGCACGACACTATTAGGCCCGATGGCCCCTTCGTGCCGGGCCGGGCCGTTCTGCCGTGCCGCGTTGGCGGCCCAGGCCCGGCCCTATGGCCTGTTTTTCGGGCCGGGCCGGCACGAAGCCAAGAACGGCCCGACGGGCTATGGCCGGCCCAACGGGCCTGGCCAGCCCGAAGCAGAGGGCGCCGCCGTCGACGGAGCAGGGGGCGCCGCCGTCGCCGCAGGAGGTGACAGCCAGATCCCGGCGGAGAGCTGGCCGGCGCGCAGATCCCGGCGAGGCGGCGGCCTGGGGCTCGTCGAGGTGCTCCAGGGCGGCGGAGGGAGCAGAGGCCGGCGCGGCTCGCGTCCCCGGCGACCGCGGCGCGTGCCCCAGGCGGCAGAGGGGCCGGCGCGGCTCGCGTCCCCGGCGGCCGCGACGCGCGCCCCAGGCGGCGGAGGGGTCGGCGAGGCTCGCGTCCCTGGCGGCCGCGGCGCACGCCCCAGGCGGCGGAGGTGGGGGGCAGGACGGCTTCGTCCCCGGCGGAGGGGCCGGCGTGGCACTCGCGTCCCTGGCGGGGTGAGGGAGCAGGGTGAGGGAAGGGAAGGGGCGGGCGGCGGTGGGAGGGAAGGGAAGGGGCGGGGCGGCGGTGAGGATCTGAGGGCGGGGAAGGGGGAGGGGGCGAGGTGATCGGGCCTCGTGCCGTGCTAGTGCCGTGCTTTTTGGGGCCGTGCCTCGTGCCGTGCTAGTGCCGTGCAACATATGAAAACCTCCAAGCAACATAAGCAATTTACCTTTTGCCAACACAAATGTGTGCATCTTTCCTCTCCTACCACCTCGCTGAGGACTACTGCAGCAAGGCCAACATCAGCTACACGAGCATCTCCTTTCCTCTGGCCATAGCTAGCATGAGTTAGCGTGCTCGCTGGAGCACCACCACATGACGTACACCCAGCGCCGCCCCTACTCGCTGGAGCGCCGCCACCGTCGCGTCGCCCCCTGCTCGCTGGAGCAACCCGCGCGCTGCAGGCGACATCGCCCCCCGCTAGCTGGAGCACCGCCGCGTCGCCTCCGCGCTGCTGCGCGCCGTCGTCGTCTCCGCTCTCACCGAAGCACCGCCGCACGCGAGAGCTCCGCGGCCTTGCGTTGACCTGCACTGCTTCTCAGAATAGGAGAAAATGGAAACACGGAACTGAGCTTGTGTGGCTGGCGAAAGAGATAAAGCTTTAGGGCCCACATGTGTAGAAGAATAGGCGATGACGTCCGATATTTTTTTGGCATCCGATATTTTTTTGACGCCGGACGTCTGGTAGGGAACATTACTGTTTATTTTATTCCTTCCACAAACTTTTAAGGATGTAGTATTACTACGGAACAATTAAACAACGATTCATTGTATGAGTTGTCTATTAACTCATTTCAAAGTTATATGTCAATACATAAGCCCGTCTATGTAATGTAACTGGCAACAATGTACTTGCCCTACTCTGTTTGGATCGGATTGGGTCGGTAGATTATTACCTTCCTTTATTAATTACGTATCATTGTATCAAACTGAATCTCTAAGATTGCTACGTGTCGCATGTTCATACGCTGAAAGCTGCGCCAATGTACTGCAGTTGGACGAGCCCACGTACGTCTTGACTCTTCTCCCACGTCAAATATCTCCGGTTGAAGATTTAAAAGTAATGCAATCTTCGCGATATAAACGAATTCAATTCGATTCTCTGCTTTGCCATCCGAAACTCGCGAACTCGACCTATCTCACCGCTAGGTACGCAAGACATGGACGCGCTCCTGCTCCGCGGCTCCTGGTCTCCTCCCGCGGCGGCGGCACCGCTCCTCCGAGCCTCGTCCTGCTCGCCCCCTGCCGCGGTCGCCGCCGTATCCAACAGGGCGCGGCCGGTTCGCCGGGTCGTGCACGCAAATCCGGGCCGGCGAGACATGTA
Organism: Urochloa ruziziensis; assembly: GCA_015476505.1. Lineage (NCBI taxonomy): Eukaryota > Viridiplantae > Streptophyta > Magnoliopsida > Poales > Poaceae > Urochloa > Urochloa ruziziensis. Next base: position 48,337,030 of record CM027122.1, on the reverse strand, counting down.
CCTGGCGCCGCCGGTAAAGGTCCAGGCCCGCACGTTCCGCTCCCATTGCAAGAAGGGAACAGATCAGTACCCTCGTCAGCCGGAACCGGAGCGACAGCACGTCGACGAACCGGACTCTGTACGCGGTGCAAGTGTTAATTCTCATGTGTCGATCAGGAGGTACTTCGTATACTTACCAAAATATTCGTTCTTTTTACTTCAGGCTGAGAGCTCAGAGAAGTCGGGAATCGCCTTGTGCGAGCATCTACGCAAGAACCAGGATGCGTTTAGAGCAGCCATGGGCGTGGTAAGTTTTTTACCAGCACCTACGCAATATTCGTTCTTATTGTTTTCTGATACGTTGATTTCAACCTAATCGACGATCCTTATTTATTTATTGGTGGGGGTTCTTTCTTTTAAAGGGAAAAGGTTTTAAAAATTTTACTATACTTACAAATAAGGATCGTCCATCAGGCTGAAATTAACTACTGAGACATAAGAGGTACTAGAAAAAGATACCAAGAGTTATCTTTTCTATTTTGGTATGAATCCCACTTATTTTGGTACTTCTTTTTAGCGCTCGGTATCTCCTGATACCATTACCAAAATAGAAATGTACCTCGTGGTACAATTCAAGCATTATAAAGTAGCTCAACTTTAAGATTATGTTAATAAATTAAGTTGCAGAAAAGACTTGGATTAGAAAAGGCAGTGCAATCAGATTGTTTCTTTTGTTTCGCATGAAGTGTCAACCATATATCGTCCTTATGGGTAGGTCTGTTAAGATATGTGCATCCTCAAACATAGCGTACTTTTTTTTCTTTTATTCCATAATAGCTTTTAAATCCTCATATAGCCACTATACTACGGTAATACTAACCTAGAGCATGTTGCGGTAATTATCTACTCCCACATCATGTACAAACCAAAATAATTCCTAGGGTAATCCTATGCAAGACAAAAAGGAAGGATAAAAGATTGAAATAGAAGCCGGCCAATGTGAGTATAGAGTATACACGTAATTTCTTTCAGTGTTAATCTAGTCAGGATTGGTGACTACTGTAATCAAGTCGAATTGATGACTACTTGCAATTAAGTCGACTTATATATGCTAGAATTTGTAAGTCACAGTATGGTAAAAACAAACTTCAAGAAGATTGTGAAAAGGCCTCTAGCCTAGTGGTTAGATCATTTGAGTAGCAGACCCAAGTTCGACTCCCCGTGGGAGCGAATTAATAGGGTCTGAGATAAAAAAAAATTGCAAAAAAATAGGTTGGGGCTTCCCTTGCCGACTTCGGTCAAAAAAAAAAACTTCAAGAAGATTTTTGGTCTGGCAATGTATATGATCTTGTCTACGTCAAAAGTTGAAGAAGGAAATAACTATTTGTATTTTTTTTATCTCTTACCAATTTCTTGTTTATTTTTGAAGCATGTGGCACCTGATATGTTTCTTAAGGAGAAGGACCAAATCACTAACTACAAGTTGAATATGTCTTGTTCGGGTTTTGACATCCTGGTGAGCCCCATTTGTATTATGTTTTCTTTTCACGGCAGGGAACATTATTGGCAAACCATTTGGACAGTTTCCTTTGTTGACTACATAAAACTGTTCAATGGTGCCAAGTTAATTACAATGATGTATTGATAATTTGCTTTTTAATGATTATGTTATTAATTTTTTTACGTAATTTAGTCAAGTGCAGTCTGCACAACCACTAAACAGTCATATTTCTAAGACAAGGTATTGAAGGGGATCCTACATGTTAGTAGCAATAATGTGCATAGTATCACCCTACGAACCTCCCAACGAACAAATATGCTACAAATGTGTGCACTCCTTCAATATTATTCTCTTTCCTACTTTTCATCTCATTTTCTGTTTTTTTTAATTTATTTTCTTTCTTGAAACATCTTTAATTAGCATCTTTTTATTTTTCCCCTTTCATCATCTGACAAGTTTGTGCAAATAAAGAAATAAATAATGGAGCGTATCTCCAATTAATGATGAATAAGTTGCAGAGTTAGTCAAGCACCAGTGACCTATCAGTTAAACAAGGCTCTTAAGCAAGTGGAATATCATATACTGGAAGCACTAGGCTTGTACATTGATTTTCCCTATAGATACTTCGATTATTTCCATACTATAATATTGAGCATTTGATAATACATCTAAGATGTTTGTGAATTTCTATAGTATACTTTTGTTGTCCCCGTAGAATATTATTTTCATTTAACTACATGCCATATCGTAAGGTCAAAGTTAGTGAAGTCGTGGTTGAGTTACTTTAAAGATACATTCAATTTGAGGTTTAGAACATCTCATCTCCAGATGTGTGCAATGCATTCCAGATTTCCATCCTTTTCTTTTGTATTGTGTGTGGTCCTAGAATCCGGTTCAAATCATTGATAACAATCTCATTTTGTTTTCTCCTCTTCTGGGGATTATAGAATGTGAATGCCATAGTATTGGCACAAAATATCTGTTCAGAAGTGCAAACAGCTCTGGATTTGGTTTCACAGGTCATGGTAAGTGGATGTAGTTACATTGTTTTGCTACTTGATTTATATGTTTATTGTTTACAAATAATATTATCTTAACTTACCACATCAGTTGTGTTAAAACAATTTCCAGGATATTGCAAGGGTAAGCCTTGGTACAGCAGTATTTTCTGAAAATATGATAAACCAGGTAATTTTACTATCAGGTTCTAGACATTTAAATGACATTAGTGAAGATGCTGATTTTTTTCTTTATTAGATGGTTACGATGCGCACAGCTACCTTTCTTAAAGTTGCCGAGGACGCGTACCATAAGAGGGTTGAGATGGAAACGATCATTTCGTTTCTTGGCGCTCTTAGAGCCTTGGGGGCAATTTGTCATTTGTTAGTACGAGGTGTAGTGCTTAAGCTCGAAGATGGTCCTTTCAAAGATAGTATCAGCTGCAGTATGGATGACCAAACCCAAGAGTTTGACAAGAAAGTGACTAACTTGAAAGAAAAGATTATGGCGGCTTCACGAATGAGCGCATATAAGGTACACTTTTTGGTCCAAATGCATTCACTTACTAAAATTTTCCCCTCTTAAATACAGATATATGAACACATCCCTTGCGCGTGTTCTAACTTCTAGCTAATACAGTATACATATATGTTCAACAGATAGTGACAGATATACTCTTCGATGGGACAATGCATGCACGGTTATATATATTCCAGCTTGCTGAATGCCGGAAGGTTGCACTGCCTCATATCAAAGGTTGACAAAAGTATATTCTGTGCAATTTATTTCTCTTTGTGCTCGCATTGCAATAGTTCTTGTAATGATAAAAAAATTTAGTCACTAATAAAGTATCTACTGCTAGCTCCAGTATAACATATCAATGAGGAGTCTCTTTCCGTTCGCGTGGAGTTGTCAATGACTGGAGCAGAAATTAAACTATGGCAAGGAGGAGAATACAATGTAGGAGTAGCACATTATTTAGCACTCATGGATAATGTTCCATGCTCATGTAGCTGCTCGTTGGTTGAAGGAACATCATAAGTTAGCATGACGTGGTCATGGACATTGGGGGCATTCCGATTAGAGCATTTTTAAAATCTAGTACTCTCTAAATCATCATTTGAAGAGTTATTTGAGTAAAAATATTTTTTATATCTTTATACTGTCCAACGCCTTTTCTATATCTTGTGCGCAGTCTAGAGAGTCATTCTCGCTCTCCATCTTTTACTAGTGAAAAATCAGAACAGAGGATATCTATATTTGGATACCCAATTGAAAATGTTGTTGGAGAGTGTTTTTACACCGAAATCTTTATTCGTAAGTTAGAAAAGTTGGAAAAGATATATAAAGTCTCTTGGAGATGTTTTTTTGTGGGGGGGGGAGGGGGGGGGGGGGGGGGGCATTCCGGTAAATGGTAAAGCTAATCTAAAATCATATTATTCGCCTTCACGGCCTGTTTAGTCTGTTTATCTCCGTAATAAACGCTACACAAGTTACTATCCTGGCTCGCATCAATGAACCAGGCCCCTCTTGGCCAGGTTGACAGCATGCAACTGCAGCATGTTTGGTTGCCCAACTCCCTGCACGCTGCACGTGCCCAAGTGTTTCAACTGTGCGTGTGCACCTCATGAGCGCCAGTAGAACCTTAGCAGCCTGGAACATGGCCACATTCCACGTTCCAGGAACTTCATCCCGAAACGAGGAAGGAGAACCAGGGGTTTTTTTTCCCGACCGCTACCGATCCGGATACCGCGGTAACCGGTCAAACCGGTCCGGACCGGTAGCGGTACCGGCCGGTTTGAAACTGGCCAAATTTAAAAATTTTAAGTTTGAATTAAAATTCGAAAATTTGTCAAACCGTTCAAACCGGCCGGCTAACCGATCAAATTTAAAATTTTTAATTTTTAATTAAAATTTGAAAATTTGTCAAACCGTTCAAACCGGTCGGCTAACCGTTCGAAACCGGTTGAACTGCGGATTTAATTTGGTTTTTAAATTTGTCCGGTTTCTACCGGTTTCCGGTCAAACCGGTCCGGCTAACCGCTACCGTCGGCCGGCGGTTTGGCCGGACCGGTCGGAAAAAAAAAACCCTGAGGAGAACGATTGGAAACATCGTTTCAAAAGCTAGTGGAACATGATCTGTTACAGCGGGAACATTAACGGCAAAAGACGGAAAAAATACTACGACAACACCTTACAATCTAAAGAATCAACTCCATGTTCAAGCTTTCAAAAACTTCTTATTCTAGTAATTTAGTAACCATATCAAGAGTTCTAGACTGCCATCTACATGGGACTTTGATAACGAACATGTGCTACTTCTTTTTCTCTAGTTATATTGACTTCAATAATATGAAACACGTTTCGTGTTCTGGAAACATTGTTCCAATCATATGTGGAACGTGTTCCATATCGGATAGGAACATACTAAAGATGTATACCCCTTCATTTCATAGTATCTCAAAGTGGTGTTCCACATCCCACATTGACGTTCCTCCTTCCCAATGTTTCGGAAACATGGCTGCTAAGGGCGGGGCGCAAGAGATATTTTGACGACGGCGGCAGCGGATTTTTGTCGACCGGCCTGTATGGGCCACGGGGCCGTGGGTGGGATGGCACGGGGTATTCGAGCATGGCAGTATGGGCGGCGCTGCCACATGAGACGGGACGGCTTCGATGACGTGCTTCATGTGCGCAGGGAGGAAGACGACGCGAGGTTGGGGATGAACCTGAAGGGCGGGCCCTACTAGCCAGTGGCTTGGCGCACGTCCGCGGACGCGGAGACCACGCGGGGAGAAGCCGAACCGCTCATGGGCCTCGTAGGCCGTGTGAGGAAATGGTGGAGGAGACCGTCGGAAAATACTATGTATCTCTTCCGTAAGATTTTTCAAAACCCATCTTCCACTTTGCTGAGATTCGTGAGGATAACATGGGTCAATAGATCTTCGCTCAAACCCTAGCCTTACAACCATCATCCCCTACCTGCCTGCCACCGCCGGACCGGCCTCCAAGGTGTTGCCGCCACGGCGCCACCGCCCTACCCCCACGATGGACCGCCGGCGCGCTGAACCCAACCAGCCCCACGCCACCGCGGTGCTTCCCTGCCGACTCCGAACGGCCTCCGCGTGGGTGACCTGCCGCCATGCGTGTCGCCGCTCCAACCGCCCCCGACCCACGACGTCAGACGTCGTGCCCTGTCGCCATGCTCGTCGTCGCTTCTACGCCGCCCCGGCCACCACCGACCCGCGCCGCCGGAAGCCGCGGCAGCCCGCCATGCGCACCACTGTTGCAGCGCTGACCCGCGCTGCTGGACCGCAGTGGCCTGCCCATGAGCGCCGCCGTGGCAGCACTGCTTTCCCGTCCCGTGCGAGCCGTGAAGCCCCGGCAAGCCGTGCTTCGGCGGCCGCCCTGCCCCCACGGCGTTGTTCTGCCGACAACGGCCGTCGGAGCCGGAGCGGAGATGAAGGGCTGCGTAATAAAATGTTGAGATTTCATAGAAAAATGTTGAACCAATATTTTCTTCTGAATATATCGACAACATTTTGGTGAGCTTCAACATTTTTGAAAAATGTTGGTAAAAACTGTTAAGGTTCAAAAATTTTGAAAAAAAATGTTGGTGGAAAAAATGTTGTTCAAAATTTTAGAAAAAGTTGTAGGTGTAACTTTTTCAAAAAAAAGTTGATCAATATTTTTGGAAGATGGCTCAACATTTTCTAAAGTGTTGGTGAAAAATTTTAAGACTCAACATTTTTCTAAAATTTTGCTCAACATTTTTCTAAAAAATGTTGGGGATCCAACATTTCTGATAAGACTGTACGTTTAACTTTTCTCGAAAAAAATGTTGGTCAACATTTGTATCTAACATTTTTTCGTGAAATATTAAACAGTCCATAACTAACTAGGCCTTTCGTTTTATAGATTTGTGACTTATCCACGTTCAACAAGGTGCTTGGAAAAAGAAGGAGAGATGGGCCGAGCTGGGCTAAAAGCGTGAAGGAAGGGGTTTGATCCCCGAGAAGGTTTTAAAAACAGAAAAATGTTTGAATATTTTTACAGGGGATTTGGATAGGGTTTTGGAACGGATTTGAAGGGGGATTTGAACTAGGTTTGCAGGAATTTGAATCAAGGATCTGGATGACGCTAGAACAGAGGGTTTAGCTTTTTTTTTTTGGTCAAGGATTGGATTCAGAGATCAAGGAATTGGTTGCCACCAAAAAAATAAAAAAATCAACAAACAAGCGCACTCAAACAAACAAAAGAAACTTCACACGAAACACTCCAAAATGCCATATGGTGAGGTTTTAATGCTAGGTTTTCAAAAAAAATAATGTTTTAAAGGTAAAAAATAAGCAAAGGATATTTTAGTTTATGGGAAATTTTAAAAAGCTCAAATTTTTTTTAGTGACTTTCACATGCGCAAAACACAGGGTGTTACTTTTAGCTGGGTCCACCAATGACGGGAAATGTCACACAATGCATCAACTACATGCCAATAAATTATAACTATTTGTTCCTAGTCTCTCCTGAGTCCTGATTGTATTTGCTCTTTCCCAGTGCTCACAAAGACCGAATAGCCGAGACAACGAACTCGCACTCACTAGTACACTCCACCAACCAATAAAGGTCCACATGCCATACGTGCACGGTGCAGTAAGGGTGCACGGTGCACAAAGCACAGCCAACCGGGCACGACGTCATAACTGATTTGTTAGCCTGCATGCAGGTTGATCAGGCCAGCTGCCCCCAACGCGCGGAAATGCCTTGGTGCTGCCGGTGCGCCACTTTGCTCCAGTGTACCGCGCGCACCCACCGGGCCAACCCCGGTGGGACGTTTACGTGGAAGTGGGACGTTTCTGATGTTTACGTGGAAGTGGGACGTGGGAGACAGCCTTGCCGTCCGGCCTGCAATCGCAGCAGCAAAAGCAGACGAGGGGACAGGGAGGTTTGAAATGGAAGGGGGTGAAAAAGAGACGATAACCTCGCCTGTGCTGACATGTGCTGCTGGGCTCTGCTGGCAGCCCACAGCGATCGCCGCCGTATCGGATGCTGGACGTCTTGACATCTTGGGGCAATAAAGTGTTCTTGCCTCTGCAGTGAAACGAGAAAAGAAACTGTTCACTCTTAATTGGTTCTTTCGTCCTGTTGCTTTGCTTGTGGTATGGTGGGTGTGGCAGAGCTGGACTGGACATGGGCCGGGGTTGCAGTGTGCAGAGCCGAAAGCATTTTTGGCTACTAGTGTGCGCGCGAGAGAGACGAGAGGCACAGACACGAGAGGGGAAGTTGAGAGCCGAGGAGAGCAATGCCTCGCTGTCGCCGCTCTCCATGCACACAGAGCTGGAGTGCTGCACTGCTGCTTCTCTTGATCTCATTATTGACCCTAAAATGCATCCATCCATGGAAACGAAACTTGGCCACTTTGGGAGTTGGGACCGCGGGCCGGCCGGCCGGGCATGCAGTTCACTACACATTTGAATGGCAACCGATTCACATATGCAGAATTTTAATCATCTTAATTTTGTTAGTATCAGGTGCTACCTCCGTTCCAAATTATAGTTCGTTTTGCCTTTTTAGATTCATCATCTTTGTGATGCTTCTAGATAAACGCTATGTCTAGATTCATAGCAAAATCTGTACACCTAGAAAAGTCAAAACGACCTATAATTTGAAACGGAGGAAGCACTCATTTATGTTACGTATGTTGACTTGCTTCAAACAGTGTGGCACGTGTGCGAGGAAAACTGAACAGCGAGGCACAACAAACTTAGCCCTTGATCGACTGTGACCATCACATCTATCATTGAGTCCACTAGCTATTTGTACATACACAATTTTGGACGGATTAATCCTTAGTTTTTTTTTTTTTGTGAGACAGAGAGAGAGCTGAGAGAGTCGCATATGGACAACACAAATAGAATGGAGTAGGAAGCCAAGAAGAGCTAAATATTACGGACCTAATAAGAATAGTTAGCAGATGAAAACAATCAGAAATGCTTCTAGATCAACATATGCTGTTCAGCATTGCCAAATCCTTTTCCTTCAAAAAAGCATGATCATGCACGACGGATGCGCTTGCGCCACCTGGGGCCGGCTTGTGCTTCTCCTTTTGTTTTCATTCGGGGACACGGCTGCGGCAGTGCAGCCGTGCAGGACAGTGCACCTTTTGGTCAGAACAGGATGGCCCAGTAGCCCCCCAGCTGGCCAGCTACATGACAGTTAACGCTGGACATGCACACACTCTGATCGGGTGCGGGCAGGCAGATTATGCACGCAAGGCTCCACTTAAAATTTGTGCACGTCACGTCTAATAAAAAAAATGCACCCCTGTGCATAATGTGGCGCGACTTGCTGATCGAACCACTGGAAGGGCTTTGTGTGCCCCCAACGCAAAATTGACGGCAGGGCCAAAACCCAAAAGGATACGTAGTAGCCGTGTAGTTTATCCCTCCCGTTGGGAACACACAGCCTGGGTAAACGGAACCTGTTGCTGCCTGCAGCTTGCCCCTTCCTTCTGCGAGCTGTTTTTTTTTACCGTCCCCGCGGCGACCGGCGGCCAATGCACCGTGGCAATTGCCCTTGCGCTAGCTGGCCGCTGGGGCGTCCAGCACTCCGGCGTCGTGCGTGTGTAGCCCCGTTTGGTCGTCCCTCCAGCGGGAAAAATACGGGACGTCGAAACAAAACAACCGCAGCTTACTGGAGTATTTAACTGCACCCTGGCATTTGATTTTTCAGGCTTCCTCAACTCTTAATCCACCGCTGATCGTGAGGTGCTACGCAAAATGCGTGTTCTTCCCAGGAAAGTGCTACCACGCAGGTGCACGCTTCTCATCCTCCCCGTGGGGTGTTCCAGTAATCCAGTTCCAAGTGCACGCCTCACGCCTGCCAGTTGGACTTGCCGGGTTGCTGGTCCATCATCATGGGGATTGCCGCATGGACCACGGAATCAGTCTCGGGCACCAGTGAAGAAGTGTTCCGATCCCCAGCGACTCTCTCTCGTGTGTGGTCCTCTCCTCGTGCAATGGGGTATTCGTCTTCCCATTTTGTCTCGATGGAAGCAGGCAGGCAGGCGATGCTGCAAAGTTCAATGGACCGCCGGGCCCTCTGACTATCCTGTACGCGCCTCTCCTTTGAGCCGACAGGTGCACTCTGCACTTTACTTTTTCACAAGAAAAGATGGCCGGCGTTGCAGGGTCGCCTGGCAACAGAGATTTGAACGGCCGAATCTTCTGGCCTCAACCCCGGCAACCACGTGATTGTCCAAGAGTTGCGCAAACATATCTGCAAGACCTAACCTTCCCATCCTTGACACCCATGCTTCCTGCTTGACGGGTTGCGCGCGTTGCGCCGTTGCGGGTGCTTGCTCATCATGGGGAATGCACCACGATCTACCGGTGGAGAAGTGTCCCGATCCCCAGCGGATTGCGGCCATCATTTGTGGCCTTCCTGGTTTGTCTCGACCGAAGAAGGTAGCACCGCAGCAGGCACAGTTGCGTGCGATGCTGCAAAGTGCAAAGGTCTATTAGGATCATTGTTACACTAATTCGTTCAAATCTTAGTGTTTTTTTTACGGAGACAGAGATTATTGGTAGCAAATCTATTAGGATCATTGTTACACTAATTCGTTCAGCTTAATGAATAGAGTACGAAGTATTTATTGTTGCACACTTGAGCAAACTTGATGTTCTTGCACGAAGTATATTTATCCTCTGTTTTTGCCCACGTTTGGAACTGCCTTTGTCATGTTCTGTGTTTTGACAAACAGCATATCGGACTAGAGAACTGCATAAAATAAATAGAATCGGAAAAGACTTCATGTGATGAGGAATTGAATGGCAGGCTGTTGTTGATCAATGATCATTGATGCAACCCCATGAGAAGTAGTATTTTTCATATTCTGGTAGGCTTTATGTTGTCATTAATTAATGTATATAAACATGAAGAAAATTTAAATGCCTAGTTGGTTGATGGAGATCTTGAATGTCTGTATTATCACCAATAATCGGAAACAGTAAACTTAAATCTATATCGCGAAAGATTTGACGGTCCACCCCACGTAACCTGATCGATTGAATACACCCAACCTCAACATATTGCTCCTTACACCCAACCCCCACGTAACCTGATCCAATACTTGGATCGATCCCTTGACTCTACGCTTGAGGTCGTCGCCACCCAATCCCGTGACGCGGGCCGCCTGTCATCGGCCGCCGCCGAGCGCCCCACCAAATGCCAACCCGACCCGTCACCGGCCACCGCCAAGCGGCCCACCAAGTGCCACCCTGACCCGTCACCGGCCACAGCCGAGCGCCCTACCAAGTGCCACCCCGACCCATCACCGGCCGCCGCCAAGCGCCCCACCAAGTGCCAGCCCAACTCGTCATCGGCCGCCGCCAAGCGCCCGACCAAGCGTGCCACCCCAACTCGTCACCGGCCGCCACGAAGCGCCCCACCAAGTGCCACCCCGACATGTCACTGGCCGCCGCCGAGCGCCATCACGCCCGAGCGCCGAGGCCATCCCATCCTCACGTCGTAGCCGCCGTCCGAGCTCCATCCGTCACAGCCAAGCGCCGCTGCCACCTCTGGTCGGGTTCAGCCCGCAGCGGCGCGCTGGTTGAACGGGAGGGAAGGGAGCGGGGGGCAGAGGGGACTGAACTCATGGAAGGGCCCAATCGACGCACAAGATCGGATATGACTTGCTCGCCGACCGACGACTTTGCGTTCGGCAACCCCGCACTTGCCCCGCGCATGCTCTGAAACGGTGCGATGCAAATGCGAGCACCATTGTGTTGGTTGCACGCACACAAACAGAAGATAAACAGAAGATGATGGTGTGGCAATGTGGCATGGGCATGGCACGGGGCCAGCAGCCGGCTAGGCTGGGCTGGGTGCCTGGGTGCCTGTGTGACCGCCTGCAAGGCCAGCGTTGAGTTTGTGTTACAACGATGATGGCAAACGCACATGCAAAGCGCTCGCGGCGCGTACGTCAGGAAGGGTGCTCGTGTTGCGTCCATGCCGCTGAATGGCGACGGCGTTGGTCATCCGTGGCAGACAAGTCACAGCATGCAACCACGCACGACACACATGTGGCACCGAGCACGCCTGCTTCCCGGGTCCGTCCATCATGGGGCATGGGGATTGCCGCGTGGACAACGGAATCAGCCTCGGGGGCCGTCCTGATCTCGAGAGGCTTCATGATTGGCTGATTGCGGCATGCGGCCATCATGTGGGACTCTTCATGTTTTTGGATGTGGGGGGTCTTTGTTTTCCCGGTTTGCCTCGATCGAAGAAGGCAGGTAGGCGAAGGTGATGCTGCGAAGTGCAAAGGACTGGACCCTCTTGCACTTACTTTTTCAGGAAAAAACGGTCGGCATTGCATTTGCAGGCTTGCCTGGTAACAGATTTGAACGGAATCTTCCGGCGGCCTCCCCCAGCGACCACGTGAGCTCCGCGAGCGCACCGGCTCTCGGTGCCGGAGATGGTGCGTCGATCGGTGGATGTCCAGCCGTTGGCGTTCAGCGTGCAACTCGCCGTGCCGTGCCGATCGGCGCGCGCCCAAGCAACACGGCGCACATCCGCAGCGTGGTGTGCGCGCTACGCGCAAGCAGTACGTGCATCTGTGGTCGCGGTAGGCTACCTTGGAAAGCCCCGGCCGCGTCCATTTTAGTCTTCTTCAACTTTTGACAGCAGCAGAGGATATCGTATACTCCCTCCGTCCTGAAATTTAAGACAGTCTAAGATTTTTAGAACAATTAAAGAGGTGGACAAATATCTCATACACACTTAGCAAATGGTAATACAAGACAAGTTTTTCAGTTAACATGAGAAATATTTGGCAAGTTTTTAATTGAGTTGATTGAATACTTGCCAAAAACTTCTAGAACGTTTTATACTTGGAGGACAAATTTGAAGCTTAGGATGTCTAGTATTTCAGAACGGAAGGAGTAAAATATTTTTGATAAAAGAACATTAGTACTCCACACAGAACGTTAGGAGTTCCACACCAAGGCCCGAAATCTCAAGTTTGTGGGCGCGCGCACACAGCGCACCGCGCGCTCGCTCCCACGTGGTGGGACCCACGTTCACTCTTATCCTCTCCTCTCCCACCGCACAAGCACTGCACGCGCTCTCTCTTTTCTCTTTCTATCGTTCACTCTTATCCTCTCCTCTCCCACCGCACAAGCACACTGCACACGCTTTCTCTCTTCTCTTTCTGCCGCCGCACGCCGCGCCTGACGGAATGGAGCCCCCGCCGCCGTGTGCCGCCACTGATTCCCCGATGGATGGAATGGAGGCCCCCGACCCCCCCCCCCCCCCTTCCCCACCTCCATGGGCCGCGCCGCCGTCCTCCGGCCCCCGACCCGCTGCGCCGGCGGCGGAGCCCGCCCTTGCTGGTGTTGGCGCCCCGGCGGGAGCGGCGGCGGGATGGCACGCGCGCGGCCGCCGCGAGGGTCGGCGCGACGGCGACGGCTCCCGGCCGGCGAGGCGCCATCCTCGTCGGAGAGGAGGATGCCGGCACACACGTGTTTAGCTATTTATTTTTTTCCTTTTTTCTGAGACAGAAGAAAAACTTTGTTGCAAAAGTTTGCTCAAATATTTTTTTCTTCAATTTTGCTTCAAAATTTTGTTGTTAAAACTTTTTTTCTTGATTTTTTGCTGCTAAAGTTTTGCTCGGACAATTTTTCTCAAAACTATTTTGTTGTAAAACTTTTTATTAAAAAAACTTTTGCTGTCAAAGTTTTTTTTTTAAAGTCTTGTTGCATTTTTTTCCCGGACAGATTTTTGTGCGAGGGAGCCGTGCGTGCGGGATACCACGGGCACGCGGGGAAGCCATGCGCGTGCACGCAGGGAGGATGGGCCCGCCGGTTTTTGTCGTATGCGTGGCCGCACAACGCTCTCCGTGCGGCCGCGCGCAAATCGCACGCAAATTAGCAATTCATGCCCAGCTCACATGATTATCATACGCAAAAAAGTGGGTGACTAGAATTTATTAGAAACCGACCAAAACTTGCGTTTACCAAAAAGGATATCAACCAAGGCGTGCTCCATATACTCCCGCAGTCCCGCTGCGCGCGTCTCCCGCAGTTTGATACAGGCCCAACCGTCGTCGTTTCCATTTAGGGCTCGTTCGGTTTCTATGGATTGGTTCCACCCGGATTGAGATCAATATAGTATAAATTGTATGATGGTTACAACGAGAGACCGGGATTTGTTCTAGGTGAAAACCAATTTACTCACAACAAACGACCAGGAATCAATCCACTAGTCAAGAGGTGGGGAACCAATCCGGGCCTTTTGTTGTCCCTATCATGAGTAAATTAGTTCCTCAACCGAAATAAATCCCGATCCCTTACTGTAACTATCATAAAATTTATACTATATTGATTTCAATCCGGATGGAACCAATCCACTTGAACCGAACGAGCCCTTAGGAGTACGTTCGTGATCCAAAGTAAATAAGGTGCTCTTCCCCCCTTCTCTCTGATCTCGAAAATTCACGAGCCATGGCCGTGCTCCCGATGTGCGCGTCTGCCCCCGCGGCCGTGGCCGCCGCTTCTCTTATTTCGCCGGCGCCGGTTAAGTTGCAGGCCCGCAAGCGCGAGTCGTTTCGCTCGCCCTGAGAGAAGCGTGCCGATGGCCCCCATGAGACGGATCCGGAGCTCGAGAACCACGATCCCGATAAGGTAAGCCCGCAAACAAGAGTTGTGCAGAACAGATCGATCTTTCCCAAGTGCTAGACCCATATCTTTCCGTTTGTTTGCTCTTGTTCCTTCAGGCCGCGCCCCTGCAGAACCACCCCTTGGTGGAGGAGCTACTCAACAAACGACGGGCACTTTTTGCTGCTATGGGCGTGGTAAGTGTTTCTTGCAATGGTCATCAATTATTTGACTCTGTTAGTTCTAATGCATGTCACTGTTTTGTCACAGCGCGGGAGCCTCCCGATATGTTCCTCAAAGAGAAGGAACAAATCTCTGACTACATGTGGAAGATAACTTCTCCGGTTAGTTTTGTTTGTATCATCAATTACGTTGGAACATGTTCGAAAAATTCATTTGTTACTACACTGGTATATTATGTTCAATAATGCTGAAAACGAATGGCAAAGTTTATTAGATTGTTTGAATCTGATGTCATTAGCATTCTTCACATAATAATGGATTTAAGGCATGTTTGTAAATCAAGGTCGATCCTACTTCGCCTACACATCGTCAGGGCTTTATTATGCTGCCACTTAGATTTCTATACTACCACTTCAGTGAACCCCGCAAACAGATAGAGCTCTGAAAAGAGTGGTCTTGACTTTGTGCCATATTTCATATGTTTATGTAGAATATTGTTTGGTCTTGTAAGCCTGATCATAATGAACAGCATGTTTCAAACAGATGTTAATGTTTCTGTAGAATATTGGTTGTGTCTTGTAAGCCTGATCATAATGAACAACATGTTTCAAATAGATGTTAAATTGGATGACTCTTGCTAAAAGATATCACAATTAAACATATTAACAAACACGTGCAAAGCTACAACAGTTTTTAGCGATTTTTTTTCTTATATGTGGGCACACGATCTAGGTTCCAAATACCTCATTATCTTTTCCTCTTTGTTTGTCTGTTGTAGAATTTCGTTGAAAGAGTAATGGCAAAAATAGTTTGCTCAACTGCACGGCAAGCTTTGAATTTGGCTTTCAAGGTCATGGTAAATGGGCCTAAGCGTCTAACTATATTTTTTTCTCCTTTGTTTATAGACACAATATGCGATAATTATTTTGATTTTTCTTAACCTGACACATGTATTGTTTTAAACCCGCCTAGGATATTGCGCATGATGGCCCTGGTACAATAGAATTTTCTCAACATACAATAGATCAGGTAACCTTGACTATCAGGGGTTCATGCCACTTTATATGACACTTGTGAACTTAATGATCTTCTTATCTCTAAAAAATATAGATGGTTAGGACATATGCAACTATACTTTATAATGTTGCCGATGATGCTTACCACAAGAAGCTCGGGATAGAAACCACTCTCTCGTTTCTTGGTGGTCTTAGAGGCTTGGGGGCAATTTGTCATATTTTAGTTCAACATACCGTGGATAAGCTCAAAGATCGTCATTTGAAAAAACAAAATCACCCATCATATGGATACACTTTCCCAAGAGTTTTATAAGAAGATGAATAATTTGGAAGATGAAGTTGCAAGAATAATGAAGGAACAAAAGGTACATCTTTTTTCCATATATTTACTTGCCGTCATCTTAACCGAATTTGTTATCTCAATGATGATATTGTTACTAACCTCTTGTCTGCATCCTAACTTCCGTAGCTTCGACAGGTGATTAGGGTACTCATGTATGGCTATGAACATGCATACTCATATACTTTTCAGCTTACTGGCGCACTGGATGAGCTAACACCCAAGGTTAATAAAAAAATAATGTCTCAGTTTATTTCTCTTCTCATTAGCAACACATTTTATCTCTTTAATTTGCTGTGCCTAGCTTTGACGTTGTTGCAACTTGCAATAACGATGAATGTCGTCGTGATGTATATTGTTTCAGGAATGTAATAATGGGCAAGAGCATTGAAGACTTGTCTTTTCTTTGCGTGAAGCCGTCAAGAGTCAAGTGAACGTGAGCCAGAAAAGGGATGGGCGGGGCACCACGCTGCTTTAACTTGTGTATTCACAATACTTCGGTTGCTTGACCTCAAGTCCTTAACTCGTGTTCACTCTTGTGATTCAACGATTTTTTTTTGCGGTCTAAATTTGTTTTTTTATGTGTACGTTTGTAGCACAAAGTTAAAAGTTACACTTTGTGCTACGGAGTACTTGTCAAGCTAAGATGACGCATCATGAAGGATTTATAAGGTCGTGAAACACCTTTTCGTACTCAACCGTACGGAGTATTGTGGAACGAAAACTTGAGCTGCCATTGGTGCTTACCATATCATCGTCGAACACAAACCACGGCGGTCCGTCACAGCCAGCTCCATGCCTCCACCTGGCTTCCTAGCCGTCCATGAGGCATGCGACCGCCTGAATCGGTCGATGTCATTTGAAGCGAGACGGCTCACGGCTGCACGCGCGCCCAACTGTGGCCACGCAGGTAAAAACCGTAGCGTGGTGCATGAAGCTGTCGAGTGAGGCGTGAGCCAACCTGATCACCATCCGGAGCAAGGTTTAAAATTTTGTTTTTTGTATTTTTTTAGTCACTAACGAAATTTTCAAAATTCATGAATTTCCGTAAAAAATTCGGTCAACCCTATTTAAAAAATGTTGATTTAAATTGTTAAAAAATGTTACTATTTTATTTATCAAGTTAGTATTAACGAAGAGCAACTTAGTCTAATAATTTGTTTTAATTGTCTAGAACTAAATGTGCGGGTGCAGGATGTGGACCCACTTGTAATTAAGAGAAAAATGCACAAAATTAAAGTAGATAGCAAAAATCGAACCCAAAACCATGTGTAGCACGAGATGGAGCCTCCACCCGTTCGGTTAAAGTGTTTACTCGACCATCAATGAAAATAAATAAATGGATTCGCAAAAGTAAAACGACTCATGGTTGGTCATGGAAAGAAACAATTCTATGAAAATTATTTGTCAGAAATACATAAATATTAATTATTAGTATGAGGTGGAATGTATACTATCATCGGAAGAAACAAAGAAGGAGAATATACTACCTATACATGTAACACTACTATTCTACCAATTTGCTATGGGCCTTATCTAGTGCCCTTTGACGGCGATCCATCATGAGCCCGACGATGGACTCCGTTGCTTTCATGCCTTGATTGATCGTCTTGCTCACCAACTGCAAAGTTGAACACAACAAACACTGTAAGCAAACAAATATAGCTAGAGAGGTTGCGAGAAATTAAAAGTTGTTATGGATTTGCTTATCGTGCGACACACAAGATAGAGAGATCATGACTACCATCGTGTAATGTAACACGCACCTCGCATGCATGAACTGCTGCTGCAGCGTTCCTATTAATGTCATCTTCGAGCTCGTCCATCCGTCTATTATAATTGCGGTGCATGATCTTCATGTCGTAGTTGAAGGCAAACTCTGACAAGCTTTCTTTTGGGTGTTCATGGCTAACAGTTTCCAGAGCAGCCTCGAGTAGGATGTGGGTAATGGAAGCCAGGCCTCTAAGCGCGCCTAGGAACGACGTGATAGTCTCCATACTAACCGTTCTGTTGCAAGTGTCGTCTGCGGTTTGCATGAATATTCCCGCGTAGGCTCGAAGAGTTCTATGAATTGTGTCCGAGGACATCACATTGGACATATCGAGTTTTGCGCTATCCTGAAAGGAATTTTTATTCTCAACAAGCAAATTAACTGTATGAGGACATGAGGTTGACGCAGAAGCCATGAATTATCAACTTACCACAATATGCGAAGCTATATCTAAAGCCTTTTCTGCTAACACACACAGATACTCAGATGCGTTCCTCGATTCGTAGTACTGTCAACGAGGAAGATATTAATCAATTTCTCATTCGAGAATATAGTTAGAAGAAAACAAACAAACAAACAAAAAGATAAACTGCTTATCGCACAAGTACTGCATGCACCAGATTGAGATTACGAGCAGCACTTACCAGTAATCCCTCTTGGACGAGGATGATCTTACCAGTCCGCGAGATAATATGGCTCCTCTCCTTAACAAAATTATGGGGCGGATCCCTCGGCGGCTGGACACCATCGCCGTCGCCGCCACGGTTCTGCGCCCGGACAGAAAGTCGTGGGCCCGGCCGTAGCCTCAGCCGCTGGAAGCAGGGCGCACGCCGATCCACAGGCAGGATACGCAACGTGCTAGCAGGCTGCGCCACGGCAAGCGGCGGCGCTGGCGAGACTTGGCAGTGCATTCTTCTATCTATATATGATACGAGAAGACGTTCACCTACGGGGTACGACGCGTGTTCGTCGACCTATACTATAGAAGAACAACGCCGCGCACTGCACGCACGTAAAAATAATAAATATGCATGGACGTTTTTGACAAGGAATCAGGAATATATTTATCACAATCATATTTAACAAACATATATATACCTTTCCTTATCCTATTATACGAGGCCTACGTGCATATTACACAGTTCGTCTGGTACTTGTACTAGACACACATGAATATACGACGGACTCGGCTAATAATTATGATTCAGCGCAACCAACTGCGGTCACTCAAGGTTCTCTTAATCATGCTCCAAAACTATCAATTTACACATCTGGATACCTCAACTTACTATGTCACTCAAGGTCCAATCCTTAGTAGTCACTAGTAGAGAGGCACGTGTTTTAGAAAAAAAATATGACATGAGAAAGAGTCATAACTGCTAATGTATAGCATGAAAGAATCCTAGCTGCCAATGTACAGGACCCATGGACTCACCTGTCGGGTTAATGGGTCTACAAAATTTGACGACCATCAACCATCGACCATCAATTCTTTCATTCTTTTTAGTATAGAAATATTGTTCCTCTTAATTACCTGACATCTACATAGTATCCATGCATGTCACCCAATTTTTTGAACTTTTCAATCATAATCACTGTTCCAGTAATACCCAAACCATCTTCTTTCTAACTCCACCGCTCCAAGTCGTTCGTGGAGGACAAATCGATTGGATGGCATAGCTAAAGGCATATCTAAGTGATGCCATGTAGGCATGTATACAAAAATTACTCATACTTGGATCCTAAGAGGCCCCATGCATGCTCCGTACGGTCGATTCTCCAACAGGAGGTCGAGACCAGGCCCACGTGAGCCACCGGTAACAAAGTTATCAAAAATATTTTGAAGAAATTTATTTAGATTCAAAATTTTACGAACAAAAAATATCACAAAAAATTTGTCCAGAAAACAAAATTCAAAAGAAGAAAAGTTTGTAACAAAAATTGTCTAGAAACAGAAAATTGAAGGGAAACAAGTTTGCAACCAAAATTGTCTAGAAACAAAACATTGAAGGAGCAAAGTTTTTCGACAAAAAATTAAGCAAACTTTTATGGAAAAATGTTCAAGCAAAAATTTTGGAAGGAAAAAATTAAAAATATAGAAAAAAAACTCGCAGGAGATGTGACATTATTGTACTACGGGGCCATGCACAATGTATGGGACGGCCGTTAGGTCGAATCAACGCCGACCGCACGGTAGGAATATCACGCGTGGCGGTAAAGCTGGCTTTCCGATCAGATTGGTCCATTGCCAAAAAAAAATCATATGCCAAAGTTTTGCCAATAAGCCAAAATGTGGGCAAAAAAAAACTTGCCAACAATTTAGTAGAACAAATGTGAGACATGGACAACTTTTGGTAGCAAACCAAATGGCAAGAATCGGTTTGCCAAAATTTAGGTAATAAACCAATCAGGCAGTATGTGCCAATTAAAAGTTTGGGGACCTAGATAGCACCCTTGTACAATTTTGAGAATCATTGGTGCACTTTACTTTTAATTATATGATGTGTGAATACATTATTTACTTATCTAGCATATATAACGTACAATGTTGATTATGATAAAATAATATAGAATCTTACAGATACTGCAAGCCTAGAATTTGATAACAGAGCAATTCTCTCAAGATACATCAAATCAGGTAACTTGCAATATGAAGTTCAAAAAACTTTTTAAATGGTTAAGATAACACAATAATTTTATTACGGTCTAAATGTAGACGGTTATAAGTTACGCATCTGTCTTTCTTGATGTTGCCAAGGATTACATACCACAAGGGAAGCAAGATTGAAAATATTCCCTCATTTCTTGATGCTTTAAGAGGCTTAGGGGTAGTTTGTCGTATATTGGTTCAAGATACGGTGGCTATGCTCAAAAATGGTCTTCTAAAAAATAGTTCTACAGTGCTCATCAAAATTGGTCCCCACGAAGTGTTCTACAGTGCTTGAAGCATCGGACAAAGACCAGCATGACAGTGGTTGTTACATGCAAAAGTACATGTTTGAGGAATAGACTAACGAGCCTGTTTTGCTAATCTATTAGCTATCTTGTTTGATTGTCTTGGAATCTTGAGGCCTGATTTGTCAAATTTGAGATAATCTAATCTCAGCAATTAAAGGTCACCTGCGCCAATGAGCAGGGCTCCTAACTGGATTAGGAGCATGTATGGTTCGATCAGCACCTTGCAGTCAGAGAGATATGTGCAACATTGGATCTGGAGAGCTGTTTGTCACTTGTGTTGCAAGTTGAGTAGCAGAGTTTCTGCCTGTAGAGGGCTTATTGCATCATGCACTTGTGCCTTGATCATCAAGGATGATGTACCTCGGACCTGGAGGTTGTGTAAATAGATGCCTAGTCCAGCAGGAGTGGGTGCAGAAATCTGCTGTTCTGGAGGAACAGAAGCATCAACATAGCATGTAGTCCTCGAATGGAATTGTTCCTGTTGTCTTGTGGCGTGAATTTGGTCACCAAGTTGGTGAATTTGATGTGGAGAAAGTGATGCTGTCACCTGTTCACCATCTGCAAAAGAAAAAAAAATTGTACAACTCCTGTTGCCAAGGCAAAAGAAAAAAAAATTCTCTATCTCCTGTTGCCAAGGCATTCCTTAGGCCGTGTTTAGTTCCGTGAAAAGGGTTGAAAATGGTGAAAACTTTATGCTAAAAAATGAAATTTTTTTACGTTTTGTATGGAACTAAACAAGGCCTTTAGTAGCCTCCAGGTGAATACTTTAGCTCTTGGAGATAGAGTTTGTGTTTCCATGCCCTGTTCGGAAATTGAAGGGTGTGTGGCGTGATTCCTCTCCTACCTTGTGTTGGACTTTGCTCCCGTTCCTTTGCAGGACACATTTGGGTTCCAGGTGCACGTGTCTCATCCTCCCCGTGGGTTCCAGGTGCACGCCTGCCTCTTCGGCTTGGCGGGTTCCTGGTCCATCATGGGGATTGCCGGTTGCCGCGTGGACCACGGAATCAGTCTCGGGCGCCGCCGCACCGGTGGAGAAGTGTCCCAATCCCGAGTGGCTTGCATGGTTGCGGCCACCATGTGTGGTCCTCTCTCATCATGTGTGCATGGCCGCATGGGGGGTCATGCTCTTCCCGGTTTGTCTCGATCGAAGAAGGCAGGCGATGCTGCAAAAGTGCAAAGGGCTGGACCCTCTGAAGTCTGGACTACTATCCTGACGCGCGCGTTGTCCCTTTGGGCCGACAGGTGCACTCTGCATTTTACTTTTTCATTTCAAGAAAAAAAAAAGACGGCCGGCTTTGCAGGGTCGCCGTGCAACAGATTTGAACGGCCGAATCTTCTGGCCTTCCCCAGAGACCACGCGAGTTCCGCGAGCGCACCGGCTCGGCGCCGCAGATGCGGTCGGCGGAGAGGACCACCGCGGTTGCCTCGGTCGATGTCTAGCCTTTGGCGTTCGGTACGCGCCCCAGCGAGACGGATACGGCTGCACGCGCGCCCCACCGTAGCCGCATGTAAAACGCAGCGCGACGAGCGCGCAAGCATGTGCACGTGCTATTTGTGGTCACGGCAGGAAATCTGATAGCCCGGCAAGGCATAATACCAACTAAATCATTCATGTCATGAGAAGTAATCTGGGAGTGTCTCCGTGTCAGTCGATCGTTACTGGGGCTAGAATGCCGCGGAATTTTAACAGTTGCTCCGCACATAGCATGCATCAATGTGAAGACAAGGTAATGTGCAATTCTCAGATAGACCATAAGCATTGCAGTTAGTTGCAGCAACATCCATTCATCATTCCAACAAGTGCATTCAGATGACTCAAACATAGTACCATATTAAAGGTAGACACTACTGATAGAGGATACTAGACTAGACTAGTACTACCCAATAGGCCAAAAGGTAACTGACTGTTTCTCCACACATAGCATGCATCATGCGCAATTCTCAGATAGCTCAAGTGCTGGCAGATAACTCAAACATGTCAAATTCAAGTGCTGGCAGATAACTCAAACATACCAAATTCAAGGTAGACACTACTAAATACTGATAGAGGCAACACGATTCCACTCGATATTAGCTACTAGCTAAACTGCTAAAGTACTGTTGACACTCTTCATTTGGCACGCCGACTTCACACGGCGGGCTCAAGGAGTAGCAGTATCATCGCCGCCGCGGCCGTAGACGTAACGGGCAGTCCTGACTGCGCAGGTGGCAGCGTTGAGAGCAACCAGTACGCTCCTGATCAACGCCTGTAATAGCAGTTCAAACGGAGTCAGATAGACAGAAACTGCACCGACTGGTACAAGCCAACAACACAGCAGCATGCGCATCTATCTGTGTGGAAATCCAAGAAACCAGACACACTGCAGGCGCGTGTACTACTCACCGCGTCTCCGCCGTCGGCCCCCTCGGAGCTCAGCTCGAGCCCGAAGAGCGGAGCTGTGACCTGCTCCAGGAGCGGCGTCGCCGGGTGTTTGCCGCCGGTGCCGAGGCAGATACTCACGAAGCTCTGCTCCTCGGGCAGCGGTGGCAGGCCGCGGTTGGGGTAGGACCCGTAGGCCAGCTTCACGATGCCAAATGCAGCCCGCACCATCCCGATCGCACTTGTCAGCTTGTCCGGCTCCCCTGTCTTCGCCCTCACCACAAGTCTGGTCAGCCTCTCCTTCAGCTCCCCGAACATGTCGTCGAGGTGAGGCGGGGGCACGATCTCGGAGAGAAGGGCGAGGGCACTGCCCCCCTGCGCCTCGATGAACTTGTAGAAGCCGAACTCCTGAAAATAAACGTTCAAAGTTGGAGACGATGGAGAGATTAAATCCAAGAACACGGCATGGCCAAAGGACAAAACGAATCGTATGTACACAGAAGCAAAGTACTACTCCCAAACAGGTGTTTCGTTTCATTGCACTGCCCCCACCTTTTTTACAACGAACTGCACTGCTCGTGGTGTCATGGACATCCAACGATTGAACACAGCAAACTCACGCAGCCATGAACGAAACATGAGAGATGCCAAAGGGAAAGTATCTCTATCTGCAGATACCAAAACCGCACAAAGAATCCAAGGAGCAGGCACCCAGCAAAAACAACGAGAAAGCAGGATTTCGAGTTCGAGACGACCAAATACATATGCGGACATATCGTGTCCTGTCCGCGCATCAGAGATGAAAGAACTGGCGAGCGCAGATCTAAACGTGAAACAAAAATATAAACTATACAAGTTTCAGTAAAACAAGAAACACGTACTCCTTGTCCAAGATGTGTGATTCAATACACTTAAAACTTTACAAGAAACAAGCAGGGAGTACACGGCAGGAGTACTCACTTCCAATCCAAGAAACAAGAGGAACGAAGGAGCAGGCACCAAGCAAAAACGACGAGAAAGCTGCAGGTTCGGGACGACCGAATACGTACATATGCGCACATCGTCCCATCCCCATCAGAGATCAAACAACTACTGGCGAGCGCACAGATCTAAAACTGGGGGGAGGGGGGGAATTCTAACTCCAGCAACAAGTACGTACTACTCCATGAAACAGGCCAGTTACTAGTCCCAAGAACAAGAAGATGTTCATCAGTACATTTCTAAGAAAGAAGAACACGGCATGGCAGGTGTTTCGTTTCATTGTAGTAAGCATAGACAACCTGGGAACGAACTACACTGCGCGTGCACATCCAGAGATCAATCGCAAGGAAACAAACGCACGCAGCCATGAATAACTAAACATGGAAACATGGCAGATGCGAGCAGAGACCATGCATCACATATGCGCACCTTGTGTACGTGCCGCCCCCATATCATCACACACAGATCAAACTACTTGCGAGCGCAGATCTTAACTAGCTAGAGAGTGGGGAAAATATCGAACTCCAGCAGCGACCAGCGAGTACTACTACTCCATTGTCACACCCTGAAATTCTCCAATTTCAGGATGTGAATTTAGAGAATAATTAAACAATGATTTTCTCTCAATTTTAAAATTTTCCAACATTTATTTGTTTTACAGAGAATTTAGCGTTGAAAAAAAACAATTGTTGGCTTTCTACAATTAAATTAATTGTTCTCGGTGTGTTGCATTCATGCCGAGTTGCATCTTGGTATTTCATGAGTGCTAAAATTTCAAAATGCGTTCTTTAAACGTCTAGGTTTTTCCGAGAATTTTCCAGACTTTTCTGGAATTTATTCTCACCTTTTGGGAGCTAAGTCTATTTATTAGAAGGCTTTAAAATTCTTTTCACGAGCTCTAAATATTTTATTTAGACTCCTCGTGTCCAAATATATCTCTAGGATTTTTCATAGAATTTTCAGGATTTTCTGAGTATTTTTCGTGCTTTAAAAACAATATCTGGTTTTATCTGGAATTGTTTTCGCGCAGAAAATTAATTTCAGAAATTCTAAAAAAATAAAAAGTCAACCCTATCCGACTCTGTTCCGAACCCCAACAATATATATATGGCCAGAACCGTCTCGACGCGCTGATTTTAGCTCCGTAGATCTGAAGTCAAAGTTCGGTCTTCGGCGAACTCCGGCGAGCAATTAGTTCGCGATCGAGCATCTCCGGCGAAATCCGACACCATCATGGAGTTCTTCTCGTCGTCCTCTACGCCATGGTCTTCTTCGCCTGAAGTTTCTCCACCAAAGCCGGTATCCTCCCCAACTCCGGCGAGAAATTCCGGCGAAACCATGCGTCCTTGACCGAAGGTGAGCACACCATCACGATCATCTCGTCATTACCTTTCCGTTTTGCCGTTCATGCGCGAGTTTCATCGATGCTAACTCCGCCGCCCCTTTTTCCTGTCTCTAGGTCTTGTTCAGTACGTACGTAGTCGTACGTTGGTGCTGGTCCGAACCCGTGCCCGTGCCGCTCCTGCACCCGAACTCGCCTGCAGCAACCGCCGCCTGCGCCTGTGCGCCGCCGGCCGCCTGTGCTGCTCCTCTGAGCCCCCAGCCGCTCGGGACGCCGGCGGTGAACCGCCCAGTGCCGCCGGCTACGGTGTCCAGAGGAAGAAGATGGAGTTTTTGCGATCTAGCCCCTGGAAAGCTATGTAATTTTGGCAATTCTTTTGTGCCTTGCAACTCTTACACAAAACCCTCTGAATCTATTGTATCCTTTCAATCTAAACCCGAGCCCTGATCTTTTGCTGATCTAACCCTGTCTTCTCATCTATCCGCGGGCACTATTCACTGAGTCTACGAAATCTTCTCAGCTAGCCCCTGAAGTCTACGGTTAATTGCGATCAAGTCCCTACAGCCTTCTTTTAGGTATAACTTCCACGTTTTAAATCCGTTTCGACCCGTTCTTGTTTCGTTAGACTTGTAATCACTTAAATTACGTGTTAGTGATGTTATTCATGATAGTTGTGTTTTTTCTAATTTAATTTTAAATATTAATTTGATTAATTGTTTATAGACATGTTTTGCAATTAAAATCTATATAGCTTTATACCACGTGCTTTCATAATAAAGTTTAATTGGATTAATATTTATTGAATTATCTTTCTGAATAAAATTTAATTAGGCTTTATCTCGGCTTGTTTAAATAAAATTAATTTGATTAATGCTCACTTACAACTAGTCTTTCTAATTAAAATCAAATTAGGCATACAACGACTTTTATAAGAGAAAGTTAATATGATTAAATGCTATTATAATTTATTTATGATAATAACATGATTAGTGGAACACGTTTGATAAACTTATTCGTTTAGATGTTTCATATATCCTTCTTTTCTAAAGTTAAATGTTTAATTGAAGTAACATATACTTGGATATGTATAAATAAAATATGACTAGGTCTTATAGCGACTTTCTAACATAAATGTAATTTTGATTAATCTTAACATAGGGTATTTCTCTGAAGTATCCCTTACATCGTCTTTTTCTAATTAAAATAAATGAAGCACCTAGCTCTTGTTTTGATAGTTAAAATCTTTCGTTAGTTTGTTTATAATCGCGGTTCCGTTTCAGCGTTGCGTCTCTGCGTTTGTAGTATCGAGCTCCTTCGTTTAGTACGCTCTTTTAAAGCTTTTATTTTGATTGGTGTACTGTTCTTAGTTGTTTTTGTTTGCTTGCTCTAGAATGATTGCTTTGCTTGGATGATTGCTACGAGTAGAAGGAACGCGGTTCGACAGTTTGAAGAGCAAGAGTTGAAGGATATTCTGAGCAACTATTCTCTGGAATTAAGGCAAGTGTGTCCTTGTGCTTTTGTCCCAATAACTTTATTAATCACTACTGCATGTGCTTGCATTAATTTTGATGGGTCCTATTAAGGTTTGTCTAGTCTTTCATGATTATTCCTTGTCAACCTGGGTTTATCTTTATGTTGGGTAGCACTGCTAGTTGCTATACTTGGGTTATGGTGGTTCTAATGAACATTAATGATAAACATGCTTTACTTTATGCTATACATTGGTTAATACAAGACCATATGATTTAATCGGAACATGGAGAACCACCCGGGAAAACAGTACAACCATAAGAACTAATGGGCTCTGGTCTTGGCTAATTAATTAGAAACTCTAGCTTGGGATAGTCTTACCTGTACTGGGCAAGAGGGGAAGCGTTGACGGTGTATAGCCCGGCCCTTTTTGGGAGGAAGCCTTTGCTAAGGTGTGCCCATTAGAGAGGGTTATGCCTGCTTCGGCTTGCAACCTTAGCGGACTATCACTTGCTAGGGAATCTTTGTAAAGGCCTTGTTGCGTCCCTATGCGGTCACACCTCGGTAGTGTGATACGTGCTTGGCCAGCACAGCGTGGTTGGGTTTAAAGTTCTTTTGAACTTTTACGCGACTTATGGTGAAAGTGTACAACCTCTGCAGAGTGTAAAACTGATATATCAGCCGTGCTCACGGTCAAGAGCGGCCTGGACCCTCACATGATAATTGAACTTGAAGATGGACTTAAATCGTGGTTCTCGTTGTGCCATGTGCTTATGGCGCTCTGTTTATATTAATGTGGTTTGGTATATATTTATATCTTAGTAATCAGGTGCTAATAAAAGTTTGACCAACTAAAATAGCTTATCGCTTTAAACCTCAGCCTTTCCTTGATTTAGCCTTGCATTCATACTTTCCCCACACTTGCTGAGTACGACATGTGCTCACCCTTGCTATAAACAATGTTGCTCAGAAGAAGGAAGCTACTGTGGAGTTCACTGAAGACGTTGCTGAGTGCTAGGCGTACGCAACCCCCGGTCGTCTGCTTGTGGAGTTGGAGCCTCCGTTTCCAGGATTTGAGCTGTGTAATACTCTGATTCATTTTGTTTTACGTGATCTTGTCTCTATTATTCACTTTTCGTTCGCCGTATGTGTGAAACTTGATCCTGGCACACATACGGTGTGCACTCGGTTTTGTTTTTCAGAACCGGGTGTGACAAAGTGGTATCAGAGCTGTATCGACCGTAGGACGTAAGCCTAGATAGCAATGGTCGCATTCTAATGTCTATTTCACTATAAACATTGCTCATATCCCATCATTGACCTTTCTCCTCGTCTACTTATCTCATCCTTGACAATTTAATTCACAAACTTAACTCTTGTTATTTATTACCCTTCCTTGTCTTGCTCTTACTAAATTTTTTTATCATTGTCAATCTATTTTCATCTTCCACTTGACATTCATTCCCATGTTAATAGTTTTACCATTCTCAAATCTGTTCGCGTCACCGCTTGACCTTGCGGTACAGTTTGAATTAATTCTGGAGCTACAGGTCTCGGTTTGAGGCGAAACAAATTTTGTTGGATTCAGAATTTGAGGATTTATTTTCTGGCAATTTTTCATGATTTTTGGACTTTCGGACAGAGAGCTATGTGCCTGTCTTTCCAAATGTCTGAAACTGCCATTATTGTCATCCTGAATCCAATTCATATAATCATTCTCTATTAATCGAGAGTATTAATTTACTCTCATTCACCTATGTTTGATCCTCTTTGAAATCTCCTCTTGACTTTTGGATTTCAAAGTATGTTTTCGGCTTATTCAAAACATTTAGATCATCCGTGTCACCTGTCCTAATTCTTGCCCCTCTCATCTGATGAATGGAGATACTATCAATCACAAGAAGTAAGCTTGAGCAGTTGATGCTCGACAAGCTAAAGGACGCCTGCATCAAGAGTATTGAAGCTGAAGAGAAACCTCATGCTTAGGATGACCCTTTCTCCCTTACTAACAACGTTTAGATCGCTCTTGTTGTACTGAGTGGTGGATTCCCATGCTTGAATGATGATGTTTGTTTTATGATCATGTTTGATTTGATTCTTTGTATTGATTGTTGGTGTATTGTGGGTCTTATACTTACAATAACATCAGTTGCCTAGTTGGGTTCTTCTTTTACCTTTCAACTCCTTGTCTTTCTCCTTTCTATCTGTTGTTTTGATGGAGATCATAGAGAAGCAAGCTGAAGGCAACACCAATGTCGACAAATAGAGATCATCATCGTCACCACCGACCAGATGGAAGCAAGTTGAAGAAAACAAGAAAAAGAGGACGACTCAAGGTTTTGCCTCGCTCGACGCTAATCCTGTTTATCTGTCTCCTTTTGTTACTTCTTTCTTCGAATCTCGGGTCGAGATTCCTTTAAGGGGGGTAGTTTTGTCACACCCTGAAATTCTCCAATTTCAGGATATGAATTTAGAGAATAATTAAACAACGATTTTCTCTCAATTTTAAAATTTTCCAACATTTATTTGTTTTACAGAGAATTTAGCGTTGAAAAAAAAACAATTGTTGGCTTTCTACAACTAAATTAATTGTTCTCGGTGTGTTGCATTCATGCCGGGTTGCATCTTGGTATTTCATGAGTGCTAAAATTTCAAAAATGCGTTCTTTAAACGTCTAGGTTTTTCCGAGAATTTTCCAGACTTTTCTGGAATTTATTCTCACCTTTTGGGAGCTAAGTCTATTTATTAGAAGGCTCTAAAATTCTTTTCATGAGCTCTAAATATTTTATTTAGACTCCTCGTGTCCAAATATATCTCTAGGATTTTTCATAGAATTTTCGGGATTTTCTGAGTATTTTTCGTGCTTTAAAAACAATATCTGGTTTTATCTGGAATTGTTTTCGCGCAGAAAATTAATTTCAGAAATTCAAAAAAAATAAAAAGTCAACCCTATCCGACTCTGTTCCGAACCCCAACAATATATATATGGCCAGAACCGTCTCGACGCGCTGATTTTAGATCTAAAACCCTTTTCACGAGTTGACGCTCGTAGCTCCGTAGATCTGAAGTCAAAGTTCGGTCTTTGGCGAACTCCGGCGAGCAATTAGTTCGCGATCGAGCATCTCCGGCGAAATCCGACACCATCATGGAGTTCTTCTCGTCGTCCTCTACGCCATGGTCTTCTTCGCCTGAAGTTTCTCCACCAAAGCCGGTATCCTCCCCAACTCCGGCGAGAAATTCCGGCGAAACCATGCGTCCTTGACCGAAGGTGAGCACACCATCACGATCATCTCGTCATTACCTTTCCGTTTTGCCGTTCATGCGCGAGTTTCATCGATGCTAACTCCGCCGCCCCTTTTTCCTGTCTCTAGGTCTTGTTCAGTACGTACGTAGTCGTAAGTTGGTGCTGGTCCGAACCCGTGCCCGTGCCGCTCCTGCACCCGAACTCGCCTGCAGCAACCGCCGCCTGCGCCTGTGCGCCGCCGGCCGCCTGTGCTGCTCCTCTGAGCCCCCAGCCGCTCGGGACGCCGGCGGTGAACCGCCCAGTGCCGCCGGCTACGGTGTCCAGAGGAAGAAGATGGAGTTTTTGCGATCTAGCCCCTGGAAAGCTATGTAATTTTGGCAATTCTTTTGTGCCTTGCAACTCTTACACAAAACCCTCTGAATCTATTGTATCCTTTCAATCTAAACCCGAGCCCTGATCTTTTGCTGATCTAACCCTGTCTTCTCATCTATCCGCGGGCACTATTCACTGAGTCTACGAAATCTTCTCAGCTAGCCCCTGAAGTCTACGGTTAATTGCGATCAAGTCCCTGCAGCCTTCTTTTAGGTATAACTTCCACGTTTTAAATCCGTTTCGACCCGTTCTTGTTTCGTTAGACTTGTAATCACTTAAATTACGTGTTAGTGATGTTATTCATGATAGTTGTGTTTTTTCTAATTTAATTTTAAATATTAATTTGATTAATTGTTTATAGACATGTTTTGCAATTAAAATCTATATAGCTTTATACCACGTGCTTTCATAATAAAGTTTAATTGGATTAATATTTATTGAATTATCTTTCTGAATAAAATTTAATTAGGCTTTATCTCGGCTTGTTTAAATAAAATTAATTTGATTAATGCTCACTTACAACTAGTCTTTCTAATTAAAATCAAATTAGGCATACAACGACTTTTATAAGAGAAAGTTAATATGATTAAATGCTATTATAATTTATTTATGATAATAACATGATTAGTGGAACACGTTTGATAAACTTATTCGTTTAGATGTTTCATATATCCTTCTTTTCTAAAGTTAAATGTTTAATTGAAGTAACATATACTTGGATATGTATAAATAAAATATGACTAGGTCTTATAGCGACTTTCTAACATAAATGTAATTTTGATTAATCTTAACATAGGGTATTTCTCTGAAGTATCCCTTACATCGTCTTTTCCTAATTAAAATAAATGAAGCACCTAGCTCTTGTTTTGATAGTTAAAATCTTTCGTTAGTTTGTTTATAATCGCGGTTCCGTTTCAGCGTTGCGTCTCTGCGTTTGTAGTATCGAGCTCCTTCGTTTAGTACGCTCTTTTAAAGCTTTTATTTTGATTGGTGTACTGTTCTTAGTTGTTTTTGTTTGCTTGCTCTAGAATGATTGCTTTGCTTGGATGATTGCTACGAGTAGAAGGAACGCGGTTCGACAGTTTGAAGAGCAAGAGTTGAAGGATATTCTGAGCAACTATTCTCTGGAATTAAGGCAAGTGTGTCCTTGTGCTTTTGTCCCAATAACTTTATTAATCACTACTGCATGTGCTTGCATTAATTTTGATGGGTCCTATTAAGGTTTGTCTAGTCTTTCATGATTATTCCTTGTCAACCTGGGTTTATCTTTATGTTGGGTAGCACTGCTAGTTGCTATACTTGGGTTATGGTGGTTCTAATGAACATTAATGATAAACATGCTTTACTTTATGCTATACATTGGTTAATACA
This sequence comes from Urochloa ruziziensis, assembly GCA_015476505.1. Taxonomy (NCBI): domain Eukaryota; kingdom Viridiplantae; phylum Streptophyta; class Magnoliopsida; order Poales; family Poaceae; genus Urochloa; species Urochloa ruziziensis. The sequence goes on along the minus strand of CM027122.1, from coordinate 48,305,493 downwards.
AGACCATATGATTTAATCGGAACATGGAGAACCACCCGGGAAAACAGTACAACCATAAGAACTAATGGGCTCTGGTCTTGGCTAATTAATTAGAAACTCTAGCTTGGGATAGTCTTACCTGTACTGGGCAAGAGGGGAAGCGTTGACGTTGTATAGCCCGGCCCTTTTTGGGAGGAAGCCTTTGCTAAGGTGTGCCCATTAGAGAGGGTTATGCCTGCTTCGGCTTGGAACCTTAGCGGACTATCACTTGCTAGGGAATCTTTGTAAAGGCCTTGTTGCGTCCCTATGCGGTCACACCTCGGTAGTGTGATACGTGCTTGGCCAGCACAGCGTGGTTGGGTTTAAAGTTCTTTTGAACTTTTACGCGACTTATGGTGAAAGTGTACAACCTCTGCAGAGTGTAAAACTGATATATCAGCCGTGCTCACGGTCAAGAGCGGCCTGGACCCTCACATGATAATTGAACTTGAAGATGGACTTAAATCGTGGTTCTCGTTGTGCCATGTGCTTATGGCGCTCTGTTTATATTAATGTGGTTTGGTATATATTTATATCTTAGTAATCAGGTGCTAATAAAAGTTTGACCAACTAAAATAGCTTATCGCTTTAAACCTCAGCCTTTCCTTGATTTAGCCTTGCATTCATACTTTCCCAACACTTGCTGAGTACGACATGTGCTCACCCTTGCTATAAACAATGTTGCTCAGAAGAAGGAAGCTACTGTGGAGTTCACTGAAGACGTTGCTGAGTGCTAGGCGTACGCAACCCCCGGTCGTCTGCTTGTGGAGTTGGAGCCTCCGTTTCCAGGATTTGAGCTGTGTAATACTCTGATTCATTTTGTTTTACGTGATCTTGTCTCTATTATTCACTTTTCGTTCGCCGTATGTGTGAAACTTGATCCTGGCACACATACGGTGTGCACTCGGTTTTGTTTTTCAGAACCGGGTGTGACATCCATGACCTGGGACAGAAAGAACGGTCACCTGCTTGTCGTCCGCGGTGTTGCCCGCCTCCGAGGCCGCGGCCGCAGTGGCGCCGCGGCGGCCCGACCCCGCGAGCGCCGGCGCCGGGAAGGCGGCCGCGTACACCGCCTCTCGGGCGGCGAGCGCGCGCGTGGAGCCGCCGAGGGCAGAGCCCGCAACAGCGGCCGCCGGGAGGGCAGCCACGCCACGCAGGCCTTGGTGGGAGGCGCGTCCCCGCCGGCGCCGCCAGCAGGCGGGGCGGCATGAAGCCCCCCGAGACGGCCACGAGGACGACACGGGCGGAGATGGCTGAAGCGGGAGAGGCGGCCATCGGAGTCTTGCGGTTCTTGCTGGGGTGCTAGTGGAGTTGCGTGGTGAGAGAATGGGGAGTTTGTAGGGCTTGTGAGTGGTGGTTTCTGTTTGCGACTGGAAAGGAAGGCTGCTGGTGCTATATAGCGGAGGCGGGTAGGGTTTCGTGATGGCGGCGGGCGCCGAGTTGTCCGTACGGAGGTGGTAGCGACACAAACGAGGGGGGAGGGCGATGGCACGGGACACGTGGCTGCAGGAGAAGAAGAGGCTGCTGCCTGATGAACAACTTTGGGTTGGAAAGCTGAGTGCCTTTTTTTGAAGAAAAAAAAAAGATAAAGCCGGGTGCCTAGGTCAGAGGGTTCAGGAGACAAACTTTGGCTCTATACTGGCAGATTCTACACCTGCAACAACACTTATTTTTCTTTTTGGAGAAGGGGGCTCTCCTTTTATTCAAAAAAAAAAGGAAGGGGGCTCTCCAACCTCGCCGTTTGTCCTTTCAAAAAAACCTCGCCGTCGGCGTGTACGTGGACGCGTGGTGGGGGGAAAAGTAGGCCGGGCGGCGCACTTGACGAGCCGGAGTGGTTCGGTGCCTTCTGTGCGCCGCAGCCGTACGGCCGATCGGGCACATGCACGGCGCAGCACGAATCGAACAAGCCACCATGGCCGATGCTCTCCCCTGCGCGCGGTGCGTGAGGAATGGCCGTGGGCCGTGGCCGACAGGCTCACAGGCGCCGGCGCTGCGGGCCCGCCTCTTGTCGTTGCCTTGCTGCTGCGTGCTGGCCTGGTGCTGGGTCTACCTGCGCGTGGCCCAGATCGCCAGGGACTGCCTGCTGCACAGGCGCTAGGCGCGAGCAGGCACCAGGCAGATCCTCCGATCTCTCTTTTTTCTTCAAAAAAAAAAAAGGTGAGGAGAGTACAATTGACTTTTTCTTGTATTTTGTGCATGCACCGCAGTTACGCGAAGCATGTGCGGGAAAAAAGATGAGAGCATGCATGAATATTTCGATTTTGGTAACAAGCGCAAATTTTAAACAACACCATGGTATCCCTAGTTGATTTTGATTTGATAGAGCCTGGACCATTTGAAAGGAAACACATATAATTTTTTTTTAGGGACGCCTACAAGGATGTTTTGACAGAGACAAGGGAAAAAACAGCTGTACTTTACACAAAGATTTACAAGAGTTCCACCAAGGCACAGCCGGAAATGACTATAGCGCCGGTGAGCAGAGACATACTAAAGCTTGTTTTGTACAAAGTAATGGACAACAAACAAGATAATACATGACATTCGTTTTTTCGCAAAATGATACTCGTATTCTAACACAATCAACAAAAATCTTCTCCTTCCATTAGCTCAATTCACGATCGATGTCGCAAACTGCTAGTAATGTTTTCACACTTACAATTACGTACATTCAGGTTACACTTTTGGCATTAGTATACACTTTGACACAAACACAAATGTGTATACAAATGATTTTAAAAAAAAGAGATAATTACGTTTTAATTAAAAACAAATGAATACACGCGCTGACGTGACTGAATATGGGACAAATCAGCAGATGAACTGCTGCTGAAATGGTGATAGATATTGAATGTCAGAAGCCGGCGAACTTGGACTTCATAGCGCTGACCTCGTCCTCGCCCATGAGGAACGTCTTGGTGAGCACCTCCATGGGCATGGCCGGCTTGGTCGCGAACATGGCTAACGTGGGCGTGACGACACCTGGCGACTGGCTATCGAACATGGCGACGAACACGGCGTCGCCCTCGCCGGTGTTGAGCTGGAAGTGCTGGAGCCCGCGGGGCACGACGAAGAGCTCGTTCTCCTTGAGGACCTTTGAGAAGAGCCTGTTGCCCCCCGTGGTGAACCCGACCATGACCTCTCCCTTGAGCACCATGACGAGCTCGGACGCGCGCGGGTGGGAGTGCGGCGGGTTGAGGCCGCCGGGCGCCATGTCGACGCGCGTGACGGAGACGCCCAGCGTGTTGAGCCCCGGGAACGTGGACGCCGTGGCGCGCGTCGAGTTGACCCCGAACGGGTTGCTCGTGCTGGCCGCGGCGGCGATGGCGCGCGAGAAGAAGTCGGCGTCCGTCACGGCCGTTGCCGGCTTGCACGCGAACCCGTCGACCGACGTCGCGGCCTGCAGGTCCGCCACGCAGAAGTCCTGCAGCGCCGCCGGGTCCGCCGAGAGGGCGCCGGCGACCGCCGCCGCGAGCAGCAGGAGCGCGAGGGAAGGACGAGCAGCGGAAGCCATCAGATCGCCGATCGACGTGGACTGTGAGGCGCTAGCTGCTCTTGTTGGGGGTCCTTGTAGTCTTGGGTCGTGTCGTTGTTGAGTTGAGCGATCGCAGGTCGTGTACAATATATATATAGCAGGCGTCAGGAAGAGAAGTGCGTGCACGGGTGGAGTTGATGTGGATGCTGACGCCCGGGGAGGTGCAGGCGGCAGGCGGCATGGCTACTGGGTCGCAAAGCGCGTGCATGCATGAAGAATGATGCGCACGAGCTGGTGAGCAAAGGATTGTTTTCCCCAAAGCAAATCATTGTTGGTCGTGTTGCTTGTCGTGATTGCTTTGGCGCTGGTGGTATCTGTTGCCATCTCGTCGGATCGTTTCCACTTGGATTCGCAGGAGGGTTGAACGAGTTTTGAGTCCGGCCGGCAGGTACGGGGATTTGCAATTTCGATTTTGGAGAGCTGCTGCCAGCCTCCATACCACACGCCGGCGAAGGTATGCAGATTGCAGACGCGCAGAGGGGGAGGACATGCTTGAGCGAGTGCATGTCAGCGTGTGGGCGCGCTTTACTGTATCGAGCACACGGGTTCACGATCATGGAGGCTTTTTTTATTATTATCAAAGCTTTTTTTTTCCTTTAGTAGAAACAAAGTTCATGTGTTGGTGTCCGATTTAGGAAAACGATTGGGCCTCATTTGGACTTAAAAGAAGGCCTCATCATTTCTTTTAAAAAAAAAGGCCTAATCAAGGTCCACCGAACTACGACATTGCAATGGGCCGTACTTAGACGTTTTATTGAACGGTCCATCATCCATTTTGTGCTAGTAGTACTACAGCAAGAGCAGGAGTAGCAGCATCTCAATGCTAATTGTGAAGAGCTTAGTAGCCCTTGAAGGCTAGCTAATCTATCGAGAGCCAATGATGCAGACGTCGTTCTCTCCGTGCGTGGTTTGTCGGCGTGTTGTAGCTATGGCGATCATGGGAACAGATGGAGCATTTGAGCAAATAAACTTGGTCAGACCGTGAATCTCACTGAACGTAGTTCGAGTAGCATGCAACGATTCAACAAACGCTATATGCGAAAAGTGAAAAAAAAAACATTTAAGAGTCCAATTGTGAGTCATGCATACGTATGAGATTAGCATTGTTGTGTAAGCATGATGATTCCATTTTCACAGCTCCTAGTCTTCCCAAAGCTCGCCCCTTCTGTCATGGCATGTATCAATCAGTATCACGCTGTCACTTCACGCTCCTACTACTCTTCCCGTGGCGCGTCCGTTAATCTTTCCATGCTTCAATCATTCCATTCAACAACTTCAGTCATCAAGTAAACATTTGTTTTTTTAATAAAAAATAAAACTACAATATAACGAAAAGGCAATGCCGTACTTGCACGGTTTGAATAAACAGGAACCGTAGATCACGACCGGCTCCTGAAGATGATAAATTCAAAGTCCACCTGAGCTGAGTACTAGTCAGGACTCGGGAGATCGACGAGGCTAAGCAATCTCAAGTTCTCAACTGAACGCGTCTCCACCTATTCAGTCAGTTCATTGCAGTCGGTCAGCCGCAGGCGAGGCAGAAACTTGCAACACATTCCTTCAGCTCTATTGATCCGTCCTACTCTTATCTCCATACGACCATACCTTGTTCCCCCGGTCAAAGTCCAAATAACCATTTCTTTCGCCGATTAATTTAACGCAGTCTGATCGCAGTTCACGACCCAACACAGCCAGCCTCTCTAGCTCTCTCTCGGAGTGAGACGTCCATTAACGCTGTCCCCTGCCGTATATCAGGCCTCGTACACACACACTGACGCACATGATTGATTTGACGCCCCCCGGCCAGCTCCCGTCCGCGCCAGCGGTCGTATATAGGCGGCGCACCGGCCTCGCGGACGGCAACACCAAGCAGAAAAGTTCACGATCGAGCCGGCCCGGGACCGGGAGGGAGAGGCAGAGTACATGGCGGGGCTGCAGCGGTCGAGCGAGACGTTCCGGCGGTCGGGGTCGTCGGGGACGGTGTGGGAGGACAAGCACCAGTCGGCGTCGGGGGAGCTCGCCAAGCCGGCCAAGGAGGCGCCGGCCGCGCGGCGGAGCGGGTCCAGCGGCCACGGCGGGTACAGGTCCGGCCACGTGCAGCCGGCGCTGGACCCGCCGTCCCCGCGCGTCGCGGCCTGCGGCTTCTGCGGCATCTTCGGCAAGGACAAGCAGCCCCCGGCCCGCCGCGGCAGGGGCAGCGGCGGCGCCAACGCCAAGGGCCGGCCTCGCCGCTGACGATCGAGCTCGGGGCAGGCGGGCGTGCAAGAAAAGCTCTGGTTATACGTAATATGCTATACTACTCTTGTTAATTAGCTCCTTGCTGCTAGTAGCATCGGTCTTGTGCGTGAACTCGTGATAGCAGCAAGTTTGAGGACACAATACATGCATGATCAGAGATCGCAGAGTGCTGAAAAGCTTTGCGTTTGTGTTAAGCTCGTACAAAATGGATCGCATTGTGCACCGTTCTTCCCAATTCTCTTGTGGCACAGTGGTTTAATGTTTGGATTCCATCATAGGAAATCAATCGCCTACTAGTCGCGTGCTGTGTACTCAAAAAATTTAGGCGACCTACTGATGGCCACTTATGCTGAATGATTCTGAACATTCTACCTTGGATCTTTCGTTTGTTGCTTTAGACTCGCCTGCAGTGCTAATCACAACTTGACGACACATGTGTCCTGCAGGCCTATTAATTCCCGAGTGAAAAGGAAAATCTTGATAGTGATCTTAACTGTATGTATCATCATGTCTCTCTCACGCTGCCTCCTTTTTCTTGTTCGTACGTATGGAGCGAATCAGCTCCCTGTTTATTTTTCGATTCCACGGCATTCGCACGTAATATGATTAGCCACATTTTTTCCGGACTTAATAATTGTAGCAAACAGGTTGGACTAGACTGCCATCCCCTGACAGTTCAAACTTTGCAGTTCTTATTCAACTATGCAGGACAAAAAAATGCACCCATTCATACGGCAGCAGCATGTCCTCAACTTGCTAGGAAAATAAATGTCGCTTTATAAAGCATACAGCGTCGAGTTGATTTTTTAGACCATCACGGTCAGCAGCAATGTCTTGCACTTAGAATATTCTGATTTCAATTGCAATATATATATATTCATCAATTGTATAGTAGTTCAGTCAGTATATTAATCTTGACCATATAGCACTGAATTTTGTATTTTCTATGTTACCTGATGCAATAGCACAAGTGCACGTACAGAAACAGAATATGGGATTGTGGACAGAGCAAATCAAACTCGTTTTTCAACCTCTCCTGTATTTCTGATTTTGTGTGCTTATTTAAAAAGTGGAAAGAAGAATAGAAATGTAACGAAGCTGACCTTGTTTGCTTATCGTTCTAGTTTCCAGCAGCTCAGTTTTCAGTTTATACAATGATCGAGATGTTGCAGCACATGAGTGGTAGTAAGGGATACTTTCAGAAAAATAGAGGCTCTCCTTAACCACACATCTGAATAACATTCTCAATTCTGAAGGGTTTTTTTTTAGTACTGCAAAATCTGAAGTTAGTAAACCAATGTGACGAAGCCTTAGCCTACTGCCTACCAGTTATAGAACAGACGCCACATGAACTCAGGCCAGATTTGCAGGCTGCACCTTCAATTATCCAAGCTGAAAATAATCATACAGCTTGCGAAGTAGCAAGTCCTCTGGTGTTTGTATTATCTCCTCCTGTGCTAGACCTCTCTTCGCTTCCAGTCTCATATGTAGAACTAAAAAATTCTTTCACTGACATGACTCTGAACAAAAACACAGCACAAAAGACACATGAACTCTGTGAATATAAGCTGACAACTGGAAATACAAGCAATAAAATGTTCAATTTTAGAAGAATCCCACAATTACCTTTGAGCGATGGAGATGCATTCTCTGTCTACAAAACCTACCAAAAGTTCACTGCCCTGAAGATTAGGATGTTCAGAGACTACAGGAAGGTGATCCACACCATGAGAATCCATAATCTTCTCTGCAGTAGTAAGTGCCATCTGAGGAGTCACAGAGCACGATTTACAGTTGCCTGCTTGGTAAACATGAGATACCAGGAAGTCCTTTGCCTGCGCCAAGATTGAGCAAGCTACCAATCAGTCAACAAATATTACCACTTGGCAATAAATGTTACCTAAGCTTAGACATCCTCTAAATTACCATTTGATCTCACTGAACAAACAAGAAATCCATTTTATTTTGGAAGTATGCATAAACCAGAGAAACTTGGAGAGACCAAGATTGGCCATGCTCCCAAAAACTAACTATACTTGACTTTGATGCATTCTGAATATGAACACATGATGCCAGATATGCTTTATTCTGTAGCTATTTGTTTGGTGCATCTGGACCGTAATGAGGCTTAGAATGCTGAACTTCCCACTAGATGATAGCTACAATCCATAGTTAGATGGATGCAATTACTCTGCAAGTTGAGTGCATCTAACAAAACTGGTGAAGTTTCACAAGTAGAAGTGTAGAACAACATTGCATGGTCATTGTGTTGAGACAGCAAAAGATCTATTCAAGTTTGGTTACAGTCCAATTCCATAGAACTGAAAGAAAAAAAAAAAAGAACTACTGGACCTTTAGCTTGTGTGACCTATGTTCTATGTAAAACTCCAAATCACATCTCACCTCAGCTTGTGCCTTTGTAGTTTTTGCAGCTTTGCAGAAATCTTGGATATTTTTTAGTGCTAGCAAGCCTATTACAGATCTGTTACTGTCAGTTATCATAACAAAGGGTTGCTTCTCTGCGACCATAAGATCCAGTGCCTCAATTAATGGAGTTGTAATTGAGACAGAAAAAATACTTAGTTTTCATGGCCTCTGCAACAGTAAGATTCCCAAAGGTATTCTCATCGTTGGCATCATAGACACAAAGGGAGCTTTCAATTTTACATAATTCTTGAGATGAATCTGTTGTATCCATGGAATTGACTTGTTTATTTTGACTGTGCATGTTGTTTTCCTGTTGAGCAATACTTGATTTCTCCTGCAGAGAATCCAGTTTACTCCTATTGCTTTTAGAGAACCTTTGAGGAGAAGCAATCCAAGATGATAACCCAACTGCCCCAAGCAAAGGTAAAACTATACGATAGTCTTGTGTAAGCTCAAAAAGTAGGAGTACTGATGTCAGAGGCACCTTGCATACACCAGCAAGGGTAGCTGCCATACCTACCTGTGAAGATTAAACAAAAAAGAAGAAGAGTACATAAGAAATGTTCATATTCTTTGCTTAATGTTGTCATCCAAGATTATAATGCACAAGTTGAGACAGGGAGTGGAAAACTAGTTAACATACAGACATTCTTCAAGAAAAGGAAAGGTAACTACATAACAATTATACTTAGACACTTGCTAAGGTATAGTTGAGAGGAAGAAAAAAAATGCAGATGAAAGGCTGAATTGGTAGATATGTTACCAGGCCATATGCTTGAGGTGATGCCACATCTAGGAACGGGACATGCAAGAGTGGTTCAGGACCAGTAAACGTAAACCTCATGAACTTGCCATATGCCATCCCTGTAGCTGCACCAATAAAAAGAGATGGTGCATAGTAACCACCAACCAATCCAAAAGCCCTGCACAAAGATGTTGCTAATATTTTCACTCCAATGAGCTGAACCAATATAGTTGCAGAGAGGCTGCTTGTAAATGGTCGTGACTCCAGCAAGATATCAACATTTTCAAAGCCCCAGTATAACACTTCAGGGTACATAAGTGCTAGGAGACCAACAATAAGGCCACCTAATGCGGGAGATGCAGCCTTTGGTAGTCCTGTTGCCCTTTGTAATCCCTCAACTGTCTCCATAGCAAGTGATGTGCATCTTGATAATGTGATTGACACCAATCCACAGAAGACACCCAGCAAAAGATATAGAGGAAGTTCTGACATTTATGAAGTCATGTAAATATCCTCATACTTTCAATCTCTGGAGCACGAAAAACAAAATGTAAAAAGATGATATCATTAAATAGACACCATAACTAACCTACCATCAGAAGGATTGTAAAGGCATTATGTGCCTATAGGGGACTTTTCGGCAAACTTGGATGGATAGAGGGGGTTTGCATGCTCTCAGAAACAATAATATACGACATTCCCCATTCCCTGACTCACTTATCAAGAGGAAAAGAGCATATGCAATTTGAAACAAAGTAACCCAAAAATCAGCTAGCTTACAACAATATTACATTTTGTGTCATGTTTTGCCACAAACAGTTGGAAGTGCCTAGTTGCCTACTTTATTGGACATCTAAAGTTATTTAGAGAGTGCTATCAAACAGCAACAGGATAAAACATCACCATTGGAAGTTTTGTAAAAACTCAGTGATCAAGAATTCTGAAAATGCCAGTTATAACAAAGTACCTGTTGGGGAGCGAAAATCATATTCTGGAACAGTGAAAGCAGGATCAGAACCTAGACCAATCTCTGAAATAACAGATGCTATAACTGAACTGAGTATCACCATAGGTGTCGAGTTTGCAAGGGATGAGGAATCGGTAGAAGAAGGCCATAAAACAGATTCCACCGCAAAAAAACACCCAGCAACAGCAGCATTGAAACCTAAAATACAAGGCAATCACCTGAAATATAAGTAAAATGAAATCAGAAAGAAGACAGAAAACTGCATAGACATGTCAAGTTGTGGAACATTTAAGTATCTTTGGAAGGCGAATCTAATGCAAGATTGCAAGCTATGGGTAAATGTCCCGTATATATTCTGATAACCGATACATCATGCATAGAAATCAGCACAAAAATCCATTCACAATAATTATTAAAAAGTCATCATACACTAGAATTATAATGAGAAAATTTAAGGGTAGTCTACAATACGTCAAGGACACGGAATATTGATGTTGAGATGTTTGGTTGGTGACAATCATTTGGTATTGACATGAACAAATCCAAAAAACTTTTCACAACATGCTAAACTTATATATCTATGGCACAAAACTTGACAAGAAGCATCAAAACTCTAGGAAGTAAAAGTTACCTGATGAAATTCCAGCTGCTGATCCAGCTGCCACCAGAGACAGCCTTTTCCCACTGTCCCATTCAAACACATTTCCAAATCCTTTAGCTACTGCAGAACCTATTTCCACACTGGGACCCTCAGGACCCAACGAATTACCAGTTCCAAGAGTAAAAGACGCTGCCACAGCTTTCAAGAATGGCCTAAATGCACTCTTTATCTTTGACACGGGGCCATTTGAGTTGGTTTCAATAGAACTTCTTAGTGCGTTCAATCCTCCTACTATAACACCTCCACTGACTGGAACAAATATCACTCTCTGCCAGACTTCACCGATCGGCTCTTCCCTCAGCCATGAAGCGCCTCGCAAAGGAATGCCATCCCAAAATATGTCCCGTATTTCATGAACCTACAGCGAAAAGTGGGCGCAACTTAAATGACAGGATGACAGAACGTAGCATGAGGTGGTTAAATGAGCAGCACCATAATTTAACACTAACTCTTCAGTACTAAAATGCACCCAATGTATGGTTGAACTGTTGAAGGGAAACTAATTCTTTTGAAGTCTGAGGACTTGCAAGAATAAAATGTAAGTGACTGAATAGCATACTAAGCATAGAGAACTGATTCGGCAACGCTGGATGGATGAATTCAGAGGCACGATATACATGATCAGATCACTGCTCAGCTGCCTTGAACCAATTCGACTCCATACTTCAAAATGCATAACCTAGTACCGTAGCACGGATACCGTCCAACGCAGGTCTGAATACCAATTACCAAACCAAACGATCAAACCAGAGTTGAACTCGCGTCGCGAGGTGGGTGCCGTACCGAGAGGTTGAAGAGCACGACGGAGACGCCGGTGAGGAGGCCGACGAGGCAGGCGGCGAGCGTGACGAGGTCGCGGCCGGGCACCGGGTCCTCAACGGCTTCCCCCACCTCCTGCTGCCCCCGCGTGGTGGCCCCGGCCTCCTCGTCCACCGCGCCGCGTCGGACGAGCCGCAGGCGCGCGCACCCGCCGCCTCCTCGGCGGCGCGCCAGCCCCACGGCGCGGCGGCGGGGCCGGAGGAGAGTGGGTGGGGACTGAAGCGAGGCGAGGAGAAGGCGCGCGGAGGAGGAGGAGGAGCCTGCGGATGGCGCCATGGGAGCTCTGATCGTTCACTGGCTATCTCATCTCGTGTGATTTGAGCGCTGGCTTGCGAATGCAAAGGGGGCAGAGAGGAAAGAAACGGCACGGAGGCAAAGCGAGCGCCTCCGAAGTTCTGACCTTTCCGGACGGGAGGGAGCCGTTTCTTCTTCTCGCTCGTTTTCTGCGGTGGCCGTGAATCCGCGACGTGTCACAACGTTATCCACGGTGCGAAATTGATCTGGGCCTTGATAATGCTGGGCTGCAGATCTGTCAAGTCAGGCCCAATTTCGGGTTTTGGAATGGGGAATTTTCCCTGGTGTAGTGTTTCTCCGTCTTCTTTTCAGAAACGTTTGAATTGGGTAGGTGATTATTCTCGAAGACAATGCTAATTTAATTTCTACTGAAGATTATTTGGATAAAAATAACTCCGCAGCACAGTTCCCAAGAATTGGGTGTTTGGTCTAGTGGTAGGATTCTTGCTTTGGGAGTAAGAGATCGTGAGTTCGATCCTCACAATACCCCATATTTTTATTATTTTTATATATTTATTCCATGAAACTTTATTTTTCATTTTGATATAACTATATTATTTCATTTGTTCAACTCAGCACTCTCAGAGGTCGTGAGTAGTTTTCTTTTCTTTATCGTATAAACTTTGTATCGGGTGGTTGATTATTCCATAAGACTCCCATGCTAAATTTCTACTTAAAGCTAGCTAGAGCCTAGATGGCAATGACTTTGTGCACAGAGGAAGTTGAACGATCTTCATTTCAAGTTCCGAACCCCAGCAAACGATGAACAGAATTTTCCCTCATTTGTCTATGCTTCCATTTCCGTATACTTTAGTTTGACAGTCGAATCAAATTTGTCTCCAAATTTTAGATCTCTCCGTTCAGTGATTAGCAATAGCAACACTTCAATGATAAGTATTTTGCTATAGCAGTCATTCCAGTACTTTAACAAGAAGTGATCTGTACTGGGTGCTGTAACTTCTGAACAGAACATAGACAGCATATGCATAGATAGAACACCTCTCTTGCTCGCAGAAATATAATCTTATAACCCAAGACGCTCGCCATTTCTAGAAGCATTGCAGCCCAAGTTTTGTGTTTGACGTCGCCATGATACTGTCGAGGACAAGCTGCCCCCAGTCAGCATCGACGGTCCCAACAAACTGACCGTAGCAAACGTTCACTCCGATGACACGCTGCGTCGCCCGCCCTCATTTCCGTCGCCCGGCGCCGGGTAATCTACCAACCGGACAAATTAACGAAGCTGGTAGTGACACGCGGCCAAGAGGCTAAAGCTTTTATACGCGCAGTACAAGCTGCGTGCATGGCAACAAATTTTCACAGGCGGTCAGACCAGACCGGCGGTGCGTGCACAGCATGGCGCATCAGCATCAGCACCAGCACCAGCACAATGGGCGGCACGGCGGCGGCCACCGCCTGGAGACGGTGATCGACATGGCGCCGCCGCCGCCGCCGGAGAAGGCGGGTGGTGGAAGGTTCGGGTTCACGGGCGGGCTGGAGTTCACGAGCCTGACGTACACGGTGGTGAAGAAGCAGCGCGGCGCCGGCGGGGAGTGGGAGAAGAAGGACGTGGACCTGCTGCACGAGATCACCGGGTACGCGCCCAAGGGCTGCGTCACGGCCGTGATGGGCCCCAGCGGCGCCGGCAAGTCGACGTTCCTCGACGCGCTGGCGGGGCGCATCGCCAGCCTCGACGGCCGCGTGGCGCTGGACGGCGTGGAGATGAGCCCCAGCCTCATCAAGCGCTCCTCCGCCTACGTCATGCAGGACGACCGCCTGTTCCCCATGCTCACCGTCTACGAGACGCTCCTCTTCGCCGCCGACTTCCGCCTCGGCTCCTCCGTCTCCGCCTCCGACAAGAAGCTCCGCGTCGACAACCTCATCGAGCAGCTCGGTCTCACCGTAAGCCACTCACTTGCTATCGTCTCTGCTTCGAAGCAGAGCACTCTGCTGCTGTGCTTCAAACACAGATAGAGCACGCTGCAATGGATTGGGTTCCTGACGAAATTAAACCAATGGTACGGTTGCAGTCATCGAGGAACACGTACATCGGGGACGAAGGCACGAGGGGGGTGTCCGGCGGGGAGCGGCGCCGCGTGTCGATCGGCGTGGACATAATCCACGGCCCGGCGCTGCTGTTCCTGGACGAGCCGACGTCGGGGCTGGACTCGACGAGCGCGCACAGCGTGATCGAGAAGGTGCACGACATCGCGTGCGCGGGGAGCACGGTGGTGCTGACGATCCACCAGCCGTCGTCGCGGATCCTGCTGCTGCTGGACCACCTCGTCATCCTGGCGCGCGGGCAGCTCATGTACAGCGGCGGGCCCAAGGAGGTGGCGTCCCACCTCGGGCGCATGGGCCGCCGCGTGCCCAAGGGGGAGAACTCCATCGAGCACCTCCTCGACGTCATCCAGGAGTACGAGCAGTCGGAGTTCGGCGTCAAGGCGCTCGCCGAGTTCTGCCTCACGGGCCTCAAGCCGCCCAAGCTCACCGCCACCTACGGCGCCGAGGGCCTCTCCACCGTCTCCAGCATCGCCCAGACTCCTCTCGCCGGCGGCCCCGACGCTGACGCCGGCTTCGACCACAGCCTCAGGAGCCAGCACTCCAGGTCACCCTGGTTGGGCGGCGGCGCCGCGCAGCTCACCCCGTCACGGCGCCCCAAGCGGCAGCATCAGCAGCAGCTGCACGGGAGGCCGTCGTCGTACACGCCGGAGATCGTGATGGGGACGCCGACGCCGCTGAGCAGCGCGTGCACGGTGAGCGAGGGGGACTACCTGACGCCGGCGCACCGGGCGAACGCGACGGGCGCGCCAGGCGTGGGCATCAACGCGCTGGGGCACCGTGGCAAGTTCGCCAACTCGTACCCGGTGGAGGTGTGGGTGCTGATGCGGCGCAACTTCACCAACATCTGGCGCACGCCGGAGCTGTTCCTGTCGCGGCTGATGGTGCTGACGGTGATGGGGTTCCTGATGGCCACCATGTTCACCAAGCCCAAGGACAGCCCGCAGGGGATCACCAACAGGCTCAGCTTCTTCATCTTCACCGTCTGCGTCTTCTTCTTCTCCTCCAACGACGCCGTGCCGGCGTTCATCCAGGAGAGGTTCATCTTCATCAGGGAGACCTCGCACAACGCGTACCGGGCGTCGGCGTACGTCGTGGCCGGGATCATCACCTACCTCCCGTTCCTCCTGCTCCAGTCGGCCACCTACGCCGCCATCGTCTGGTTCGCGCTCAGGCTCCACGGCCAGTTCCTCTACTTCCTCGTCATGCTCTACGCGTGCCTCCTCTCCACCAACTCCTTCGTCGTCTTCATCAGCTCCGTCGTCCCAAACTTCATCCTTGGGTAAGCACACTACTTTACTACTTTGATTTTGAATTTTGATTTCAATGGCGTCCATATGCTCTTATGGGCCAGAACGGACAAACATTCACTATAGAGAGCCCAGCCCATGGCTATTTATTTCAAACAACAACGGCCCAACAACTATACTTTGTCAACGGCGGCCCCATGTGCGCGAGCCTGAGAATCTCGACTTGATAATGCAGGTACGCGGCGGTGATCGCGTTCACGGCGCTCTTCTTCCTCTTCTGCGGCTACTTCCTGAGCAGCCACAGCATCCCGATGGCGTGGAAGTGGATGAACTGGGTGTCGACGATGAAGTACCCGTACGAGGGCCTGCTGATGAACGAGTTCGACGGGGACCGGGTGTTCGCGGCGGAGAAGACCTTCACGCTCACCGGCGACGACATCCTCCGGCAGCTGGGCATCAGCACGGAGGAAGGGCGCAAGTGGCGGATGGTGCTCTACCTCCTCGCCTGGGCCGTCTTCTACCGCGTCCTCTTCTACCTCGTCCTCCGCTTCGCGTCCAAGAACAAGCGCAAGTAGCGCCGCGGTGTGGGGCCTGCCGCTATTATTAACCGTTGTTTCCTCCGCAGATTCTTACTGCTCCGAATCCGAAGTAATTATTCCATTGCTGCTAGACCTTGTTTTGACGACGAAAAAGTTGTGTTTTCTAGAAGCGACAAGGGGTCGCCGGCCGGATTTGATTGGTTATGTCATGGTTGATTTGTTCCCAAACTGTAATTCTCAGATCGATGTTACTTACTTTTTTCCACACTGATAGTAACCCTTGCACTGCCCGGGAACTACACAATGTAGCTGTACTGAGGATCGTCTAAGGACAAAAAGTACCACGTGCGTGTTCGATTCACAAATGTTTTTTTTTTTGAAAGAAAATTCACAAATGGTTGTACTGTGGCGCGGACAACCGATGGACGAAGAATACTAGGAAGCTGCAGCGATCGATCAGTAGGTGGTTTTGCATCGATCTGACTTCGTTTTCGGCCTGTCGGCCTGACCAACGCAAGTAGTAGTCGCCAGCCCAACAAATACAGAGAAAAACGTTGCCCATTGAACGTGGACGAAACTTTGGCGGCTCGGCTTCAAAGTTCTTCAACCACCCGCGCTGCTGCGGCAGCGGGCCATGGACGCAGTCTCGCCTCATCAGCTCGTGCCGAAAACACATGGTCCATGCGGCGGCTCTACTGCTATCCATTAGATAACAGCAGGCACTTATCTAATTCGTTCAGGAGGGCATGTAATTACCGTGGAAATTGTGGGGGCATGGCTAATGGTTTCGAAAAAAAAATAGAAAGGAAAGAAAATGTGCGCGCCACTCAAAATCTGGCAGCGACAGGTCCGGCCGCGCCAGGAATCCTTCTAGAAAACTGGCGGTTCTTGCCCCCCGTACTGCCTGACGCCGACGCGCACCGTGGAGATATCAGATATATGGTCTCTGATTAACTGACTAATTGTGCAGAGACAATAATGGAGCAGACTGTTGGGGGAAACGGACAAGCCGTGTGACGCTTCACCAGAACTATGAGCTCGTCAGGGGCCGTGGTTTGCTGGCCTAACGAGTGTCAGGCTCGTGTGTATTCGTCAAACGCCTATGATCATTACACCCAAAATATCTTATTGTCCTCATCATTCAGTAGCTGATTATAGCACCTACTGCCGATCATAAACCTGTTGGATCGGACGTTGGTGCTTATCTACGTTATGGATCGTATCTGCAATTATAAGTACATGTCAGACACACTCACACGGCTGCTTAGCAACATCTGATCAGATTATTCACGGGGGTACGTACGACGAGCTAATAAGCTGAACCGTATTTTTTTTTACACTATGAGCACTGCCAATCACGGTGGTGATAACTTTTTCAAAGCTGGCGACGGACGAGCGCGGAAAGCTCCCGCTCCATTTCCCAATTCTCTTGCAACAGGATAAGTCTTGACGTCGTTTTTCGGTCCTGTAGCTGTTACCGAAAGGACCAATCGCCGACGTCTGCTGATTTCGTCCCATCAGGCCAGGCCATCCATCACACAGCTTCGTCGGTTCGTCCGGGCCCCCCGACCTTGGCCATCCTATCTCCGTTTCATTGACCCCGCGGCGGGCGCCTCTCGTCCGCTCGTGGGTTTTCCAAAGACCCCGCCACTCCTCTATTTAGCCTGCCACCCCAGGGCCCAGCAGATCGGAAGCGATCATACCACACCCCCACGCACAAAGAGAAGAAGCGAAACTTGCTGCGCTCACTGCTGAGCTCTGTACTCGCGAAGCCGCCTTTCTGCGAGGGAAGAGCGAAATGGCCGCAGGCGTTCGAGCCCACGATCTGAAGCACCGGCGGCACCAGGACAACAGGCGCGACGGCGATCCCGACGCGGCCGCGTCGCTCGCGGCGGCGTACCTCTACGGCGACGTGCTCGAGTCGGTGGTGGAGCGCGTGCCGGCGCCTGACCTGGCCGCCGCGGCGCGCGTGTCGCGGGAGTGGCTCCGCGCGGTGCGCGCCGCGCTGCGCCGCCGCCCGCGCCGGCTCCCCTGGCTCGTGGCGCACGTCCAGGCGCGCGGGGGACGCCGCCGCGCCGCGGCGTACGACCCGTGCGCGGGGGCCTGGCTCGACGTCCCGTCCCCGCCTCGGCACGCCACGCCGTCGCACGTGCGCCTCCTCCGCGACGGGGCGCGCGGGGACCGCGTCTGCGCGCTCTCGCTCTCAGGGCCTCGCCGTGGCGGGCGACCCGCTCGGCGCGGCGGGGTGCGTCTCCATGGCCGCGCCACGGGTGTGGCGCGTCGACCCGGTGCTGGCCGCGGTGGGCGGACGCGTCGTCGCTCTCGGCGGCGCGTGCCGGCTCGCGCTGGCAGACGGAGAGGACGCCGCCGCGGTGGAGGTCCACGACGGCCTCGGCGGCGGGTGGTCGGCGTGCGACCCCATACCCGACGCGCTCAGCGACTCGGCCTCCGCGACGTGGCTCGCGGCGGCGGCCACGGACCGGAGGGTGTACCTGGTGGAAAGGGCCACCGGGTGGGCGAGCTGGTTCGACCCGGCTGAACGGCGGTGGGGGCCGGCCCGCCGCCTCGGACCCGACCCCGCCGTCACCGCGTGGGGCGTCGCGCCCGGCCGCGCTGCCGCCGCCGGCGAACGGCTCGTTCTGTTCGGGGCGAAGCGGGCGGACAAGGAAGCAGAGTGCACGGCCGTGATCCAGGCATGGGAGGTGGACGGCGACACCCTGGAGCCGATCCCTTCCGCGTCGAGCGACGCGATGCCGCCCGAGCTGTCGGAGAGGCTGTTCCCCCGCGACGACGACGCCGACGACGAGGATGATATCGACGACATCGACGGCGAGCGGCTGTCGATCGGGGTTTGCGGCAACGCCGCGGGAGGGTACGTGTACAATGCGGCCGAGCCGTCGCGCGGCGCGGTGATGTACGAGCTGCGGGAGGAAGAGGAAGGGAAGGCGAAGAAAGGGAGCGCCGTGGCGAGGTGGGAGTGGGTGCCGTGCGCGCCCGCTGTGCAGGCCGAGCCGCTGGGCCGTGCTATCCTCGCGTGCTCGCCGGTGGGGCTGGATGACCTGGCGGCAGCCGTTGCCTCGAGGGGCCCGCACTGACGCATGGCCGCGCACCGAATCAAATCAATCAACGACCGCAGATTTGCAACTTGCAAGCAAAAGCTGGAGAAGGAAAAGATAACCAATAATCTTAATGCCATCCTTCTGTAACCGCCAATTTGATTGTTGCGAGGTGGTGTGCCTTTACTCGAAGTTGCAGCATGTCCTTATCTTCTTTTTGACTTGGGATGTTCAGTGGCGTGGCGTCATGCCTACGTGAACATAAAATGTAAGAAGTAGCTGCCGAGAGTATATACTGTACATACGTGCAGAGCAACAGAATTCCTTGCAGAATAAAGGGAAACAGATTACTCGAGAACTCGTACTCTCCATTTGTCACAAAACGGGTGAAGTTGACACGGATTTTATAACAACTCTGACCACGAAACTGATCTTGATAAATCTACTGATAAGTCATATCATCTATGATGCCCAATCTAAATGTGCCAGCAACCTAAAACCTCACACTGTTTGTTTATGCTAAAAGGTCACCCTATTGTCACAGGGAGCACTAATTTGCTTGTTTCACATAACTTAAGAACTCGTACTCTCCATTTGTCACAAACGGGTGAATTTGACATGGTTTTGTAACAACTCTGACCACGAAACTGATCTTGATAAATCGACTCATTGCCATCTCAGATGTCCACTCTAAATGTGACAGCAACCTGAAACCTCACACTATTTGTTTATGCTAAACTCAATGTGCAGTGCAGACAACCTAAAACGTCACCCTATTGTCAACTGTATATGGAATCCATGTTGGTCCATGACCAATCTTAAGTACTCCCTCTGTCCCGCATTATTTATCGTTCCAAATCATGCACATAACTCTATAAACGTTGTTCCTGCGCACTCTCTCTCCCCTCTGTGTTCCTGCTGCAAGCGCTCTCTCTCCTCAGTGTTGCAACGGAGGTGGTGGGAGCGGGATGAGGTGACCAGGTAAAGTTGCAGGTCTCTGGACAGTAGGTGTGGAATCTAGCCTAGGCGACAGTAGGGACGGAGGGAGTAATATCTAAGAAATTTTCAAGTGGACTCGGAATTCTCCAAAATTCTTCTTTGTAATCAGTAGCGGATCTAGGATTTGAACTACCCACCTCCAATCATGATCTAAAATTGCAGCTTCAAAAGCAATGGCGAAGGAAGCGGCCACTTTTGTTGCATGGGATGTTCAGTGCCGTGCTTCCACATGTGACCACTTGTCTCACCTGACCAACCATCACCAATCCCTCATTCTCCTTTATGGAGAGGATTTGATGGGATCAGGGGTTTAAATCCCTCAACAAAGCCATTAGTAGTGTTTTATTGGTAGAGCCGTCAACCATCACCCGAGTATGATTGCATTTTCGTCTAATTTATTCTTTCACTGGCAGACATGAACGTCAACATTGAGGTAGTACAAGACATCTCAAGTAACGCTATTCCGTGATCTTAGAAAGCATTTGGTAACTTGTATGACTTCGGCCGGGGGGCAGTTGGCTAACTGCTGAGCTAGCTAGAACGGTTGAATTTTCCCAAATTCCATCATCTCCTACCGTGGAAACCTAAACATCGGTCAATGCAGGCGGTGGATATTCTAGTTCGATGGTACTACATCAAAATCAAGGCATGGACCATCCATCACCGGGCGGCACGGACCGTGACGACGGACAAAGCGTGTCGATGTTTCCGCGGGGAGACCGGGAAACAACGATGCCTCGTGACTGACTTCCTCCAACAACAACGTCCGACTGCTTTGGCGGCTCCGAGGTCTGTATGGGCCGAATTTGTTGAGGCCTGCCAGCTCATCCATTGTTGGGCTTGGGCCTTAGTACAAAGTTATATTGTAGCCTGCTGAGTCTCGAGAAAAATCTGGCAAAGCAGATAAAAAAATCTTTACACCTCTCTCTCTAAAAAAATGATAAAAATCATACAAATGAAACTAAACAAGGTAACACTTGACAAGCTTCCCCAAAGGAAAAACTCTGGCATTGGTAATTTGTAATTTTCTGCCACTAGCAGTCTAGCACCAGGCTAAGCATACACGGCCACACGGGTTTGTTGGCCTGTTGCACAGTTGTACACGTCTGCACCTGCACCCCTCTGGCAGTCTGGTTGGTGCCTTGGTGGCGGCAAATTGCTTTAATATATTAATGCCAATTGGGGCACTGCCCGCTGCCCGGGCTGCCCGCCCGAAACCCTAGCGACGACCAATGCTGACTGCTGGGAGCCGCCAGCCATTTCCCCAAAGAGGAGATGGGCAGGGCAGCCTCCCTATAAAAGGCGAGACGAGCTCAGAGTTTCAGCTACACCTTTGCGCCGTTCTTGATAGAGAGTAGTAGCTGAGAATTGGATTTTACCTATCTTTATGTTCTTTTGCGTGTCCGGGGTGAGGCTGTGCTCCTCTTGCACTGAGCTAGCGAGCTCTATTTTTTCTTCCCCTTGGTTTTCTTTTTTCGAAAGGTCCCCCATGGTTTTCTTCATGTGATGTTTTGAGGAGCATTTCTTCTCCTAGTGTTCTTGTTTTGGTGCAAAAACTTCCAATCCGGCTGCGACGAATCTCGTCTGGGCAGCCCGGCCACCTTTTGCACATAAGGATGGGCTACGTGTAGTGGCGAAGCGCTTGTTTCACTCTGCTCGAGGCTTGGAGTTCACCTGCCTCCAATCCTCTAGATGAGGCGAGCGCACATCACTTTTTCTTTTACACCCCCTGATGTTTCTTAAAACAGAAGCCTTTTCTGCTTTGGAAGGTCCTCTGAGGCTCTGATTTTTTGGTGTGCCCTTTTCTCTTGTTGAGCCAAAAGGTCCTTGGATCTGGATCTGCAAGTGCGACTTTATGATGGATGAACGAATGATTCTTGTACCAAAAGTGCTATAGGTGCAGTGTGAACAAGAGTTGAAATGAAACATGATTACTAACTTCCACCTCTAAAGATGGAAAATGTTGCTTCAGTGAAAGTAAAACAAAACCTGCGAACAGTTACTAACATGGCGTGCAGCCCTGGACAATGCAGTGAAAACGATTTTGTTGCATTCTTTAAGAAAAAAAAACCTTGCTGTTTGTGTTTTCTCAGGAAGCGATTGTATAAAAGCACAAATCTTCAACAACACTAACAGAGTGGTAGGATGAAAATTTGACGCCGAGACGCTGACGTCTTCGTACATATGGTTCAAGCTTTACAAGGGAAATCTCGTGCACAAGCGAAGGCAAGGATAGTAAAAATCTGAAACAAAGCATATTCGCAGAAGATGCTGTTTAAACTGGAAGATTTTAGTGGCCAACAGCAGCAAAAATCGTCAGAAAAAAAAGTGATTTCATTTTCATGCTGCACCTAATTCAGGGAAAACTGAATTCAGTAGCATAGATGAAGTGTGTTTTCCGAAGGGAAAGGAAGGATACAAAATGGCTCAGAGAAGTTTAAATGATCTGGGTTCAGCTCCACTGTATCATAGCACATCAACAGGATGGAAATGTCATACTGTTGCCATATGTTTGTGAATTCTATTTTTACATGTATTTTGCAAGGGTCTGATGTAGCATTAAATCAAACTAAATCTACACATACATTCGAACAAAACTGATCCGCAAGAAGAGCATGGAAAGTTGGAAACACGTCATGCTATGCTGATACGTTCTACAGTGGCACAGCTCAGACATCGTATTTGCTGATTATTCGATACCAGCATCATTCCTATCAATTGAACAACTTATCTGCAGTTACTCAGCCGTTAAGTGCATCAAGAAGACCTAACGCAACGCTAAACCTTACAAACATGTCAACTGGCTCCGTGTCAACCAATTTACAATAGGAAAGCTACCCCATGTTCCAAAGTTCTACCAAAGCTGCATGAAGTCAGGGATCTGGAATGTCTGAAGAGGGAAGAAACCTCATCAGAAAGCTTGAGAGAGACCAAACACAAATAACGCCAAGAATTTGAAGAACAGTCAGTAATGCTCCTAATGAGTTCATGATAGCCAGAGTTTGATTTGTTGTCTCTGTTCCTCTGACAGAAAATGTGAGTGCCGTCACCAGCTGAGCTGCCCGGTTCAGTTGGTGAAGCCTGTACACCTGGAAGGAGGGGGAAAGCACATGCTGAGAACTTATTGACGCGTTTCACTAGAGATGACAGCATTATATAACATTCAAATGGTTATCCACCCATATAAAAACATAAACATGCAATTGCTTAATTGGTTGATATGAACAAGAGCAGAGTACGGAAACCAGCTATGGCTCACAAGAACAAGATATAACGACTGCAAGCAACCTGACACTAGCTTCTACATAAATATGCACAAACGTCTCAAGACTCAAGGTTATTCATGCAGCAAACAGCAGCTAATCATGGTGAGCAACTAAACAGCATTGTAGACAGTCGATGCTCATTATTAAACTATGTTTGAAGACATTGCATGCACCTACACTTTAGATAGGGTAGGAAGATGTTAACAGCACAGATCTACAGAGTAAGAAGTAATCCAGATATTTCAATCTCAAGTTCTCCTTTGTGTCTTTAAACCCTCTATCAAGACTTAAATTTTTACAATGAATACATATATTTCATTCTCAAGTTCTCCTTTATGTCTTTAAAACCTCTATCAAGATACAAACTTTTACATCAACAAAATGAATTATTCGCTTCCCATCAAATTATTTCCCAAAAGCATCAATTGTTTTTGTCTTTGTCACTCCAAATATCCAAAGGTATGATTGATCCGAGCACCGTTTGTCCTTACTTTTTATAAATAAAAATGTCATAAATATCAGACTACCTCACTGGTTTATATTTCTTATCTTCCACATTTTCCTCACACGATTGTGGCCATTTGGTTCTTGAAAATGCTTCCCCAGAATTACTTTATATACTGATAATCACTCCCAAGTTCCAAATCCCAAACATCAGGTATGATTGATCCGATCACAAACTAAAGAGATGAAATAAAAAGTATAAAAAAAAGAGATGAAATAAAAGGATTTGTCCTTTCCAACTATTCGAACTGACTATAACTAGAAAGCACAATTAATAACACACTCAATTCACAATTAAATCATACTAAACAAATATAAGAACCAAATTACCTTGAAGATAATAGGAATAACTGGCCAAGAAGGTGATTTCCGATACCGTGCATACTGTTCGAATGCAAACTGTACAACAAGTCCAACCAAATAAGGGGCAAGAGTCGCTGATGCTGCTGGTCCGGTCCAGGGCCACACCATGCCCATTGTTAAAAGTGGTATTATCAAGCTCAGAACCATTGTTGTTACTGAGGAAATGCGAAAAAATCTGGATTTTGACCAAATGTAGCTCTTCAGTGCTACTTGCTGCACGGGTCTCCAGACTTTATCAATCAAGAAGACAAAAATTGCAACTCCTCCATAAAACAAAGCCTCGGTAAAGAATAGTATAAGAAAGTCTGCAAACAAGAATAAGTAATCTATCAAGTAATGTTTTTTGTCTGACTGTGGAAGATGATATTGCTGATCTTCTTAAGACATCAAATCCAATCTTAACAAAATGACACGCAGCTTGCCTGCGTTGTTCGAGAAAAAAAAAGACATCAATCCTAACAAAATGTTAAAGATGGCAAGATGGATCATTTAGGCCACATATGGTGACACCATGAGTGCTATTTGGGAGAAGGGGAAGCAATGACTGGCAATGCAGGACCAACCTACTTATATTGTTCCTCTGGTCACAGACAAATGCTACAAAAGAGAGAATATGATAGGGTAAACAGCATAATGTTTTCCATCCATTATTATTATCGCTACTACAAGGAACTAGAGATGCACAGATTTAAGTTTACTACTTGAAGTAAGAACTTAATGAAAACCTTAGAGAGACTATATTCATTATCGAAGCATCCATAATCTATAAAAGAACCACCAAAGTCCTGAAACTATCAAAGAAAACATACCTGTCAACAAGGAATCCTCAAATACAGCTGAGAGTACTTTGCGCAAGTAAAGTGATGGAAGAACCAAGAATGACACAAGGATAGTAGGGCCAATAAACCAAACTAATCTTGATGCCTCCTTGCCAGGATGTGGCACACTCTCCACAGTTGTTTTTTGGAAGCTGCTTCCTTGAAACGAAATGAATCCTGGTTTTCCAGCGCCTCTGCCAGTGAAGTAGGATGTGCTTTCAGATGCAGGGGCCACTTCAGTACCACCTTCTGAATGTTGTAAAACCGGCGTGTCTGAGGCAAGTGAAACGACTGGCTCCTGCTTATCGGCAGCAGCGAAGCATATAAGACTCTTGATATGCAAGCTTCGATCATGGTTCCCGACGCTGCTCAAAACTTGGCCTGTTAGCATGTAGTAAAAAATCAGCACAAAGTGCTACTCTTCAACAAAGTGCTTGTGGAAAAGCAGATGAAGAATACAAAGGAAAATTGCCTTTCAGAGTACCTGAATTCTGCGTCGTGCTTCCGTTGACTCTCTGAACTGGAAAAGGCCTGGCAAACTGAGATACATAAGCCATGCCAGTACACTTGTCAGTACAGCATGAATAAAACAATCTTAAGCATCTCTTCAAGTTAATATGATGCGGGATTACACAAGTATATGGAGTGCATACTACACACTTGTGACTGTGAGCATGCAAATCAAATTCTGGATGTTAGTTATCTCTCTAAATTTTCATGACGAACTCATTTCACTGCAGCGAAAGAGATTTGAGTCTTCCTTTCAGCTGGACAAAAATATGTATATGTACGGGGGGATTCTACGAGCGTGTGCCCAAATCAAGTAACCTAAAAAAAAACTACCGGATTCCTGGCGAAACAAGCTATTATACCAAACACGCAACAATCGGAGGTCAATTTTCTAGGTGTTTAAGGTTGACGAGGGGAGAAGTGAGGAATTACCTTGGAACAGGAGTAAGCAACGGAGCCGAATCGCCAGCGAGTAGAGGCGGAGGAGGCGGGCGCCGACGGGTGGGCGGCCCTCGGGCGGAGCCGGAGGGCGGGGCTTGCCACGGCGGCCATCGGCGTCCGCCTTCCGTTGTGTTATCTGCAGTGACTGGGGCGGCAGGTGGGGCGGACGGTGGTGGACGGGGCACCGGGAGGCGCACCCGCTGGGGTCGCGCAGAGAGCTGGCGGGGAGAAATGCGGCCGCTGGGCTGGGCTTAGCCCGGTCCGTTTGGTGTGGCGTCCTTGTAGTAGTATTTAAACCAGGCTGCTGGGCTGGGCTTGGCCCGGCCCGTACAAACCTTTTTTTTTTAGATGGCAAGCACGCCCATGCACCAGCAAACATTTTGTTTAGTCTATTTTATAATCTTGTGTAGCGAACACAATCTATAGCCTAATTTATAATCTTGCAAAGTTCTTGTTTGCTGGTTAGAACATTCAATCGAGAGAATATCTTCGGAAGCCATGACATATACTGAAGGTTTTTGTGCATGGCAAGCACGCATAGTATCAGATTGGTAATATTCATAAACCACTCAATTCTTTTCTTAGAATTTAATCGCCTTTGAGATCATCAGAGTCGCATTGTGATAAGTGTTTTTTTTCCTTACCTGAGCAAATATTTCGTTAAGAAAAAGTAAGATAAATTTACAATAAAGATTATAACGGAAGGAAACAGAAAAATATGGCCTGCTACTAATGACAAGAGAAAATTAGCCATTTGGGGACCAAAATCTAACAACATCTATCCTTCCTCAACAACCTGTTTCAAGTTTGATCACATTGGCCACCAAACTAGCGGCTCCTCCTCTCCAAAATAGGTGTCACTGTCTCCGGTTTTGGGGAGCACAAGGCTCAATTCCCATTGTTGGATAGCCCATGACGTATCAGACGATCGGAGATCCTACAACGTTTATAGACGGCCGCCAGCCAAAAGAGACCGTCTTTTTCTTTCAAGATTGGATACGGACCTAGGAATACAAGAAAGTTGATTTTATATATAAGAAAACAAAAAAAACTCATAAATACACAATCCCTTGTAATGTCTCACTCTCAGCTCTCTCTGCCGAAATTCGTCATCAGCTTTTTCCTTGAAACAGAAATTACCACACGGTAACAACAGCACACAACCAAATTTTCAAGGGTAGAACGGCAGAGTGCCACATTCACCAACGGTAAACACCATACGCACTGTTCACGCGTATAACCTTGACTGTTGTACGAGGCAGTATACCAAGAGCAATAAAGCATGCCTTTCACTTTCACACATTGGACTCGACGACATGGACAGTGTGCTTGGACTGGCTGCCCGACCTTCCCCCTTCCCGCACGCTGTTCTCCGCGAACCGCACGCTCCCGGTGTTGTATCCCTTCTCCCTCTCCTCCTCCGTCCACTCCCGGCTGTAGTACTCCTCCGCCGTGGCCCCCGGCCGCGGCCCCAAGAACATGCCTCCCCACTGCGGGAAGTAGATGAGCGTGATGGGCAGCGTGCAGGCGATGATCATGAGCCCCATGTACTTGATCCCCGTCTCCGTCTTGTACTTGCTCCCATGGAAGAAGATGAGCTGCGTGAGCACGGCCCCCACGTTCCCGCCGCCGCCGGTCATCCCGGAGATGAGCCCCAGCGACCTCCTCGACACGAACGGCACGATCCCGAACGTGAGCCCGCACGCCGCCTGCACGAAGAACGAGAAGAGGATCATGACTGCCACGGACGCGCCGAAGGAGTAGTCCACCGTGCCGAGCACCACGCACAGGACACCCCCTACGGTCTGCACCACCCAAAGCCCCCACAGCCTGCCACGCATCCCGAACCGGCTGGACAGCCAGTCCGACATGAGCCCGCCTCCTGGCCTGGAGATGACGTTGGCCATCCCGAAGCTTGCCGCGATGAACCCGGCCGTGCTGAGCTTCACGCCGAACCGGTCGTAGAAGTACTGCGCCACGATGTTGTCCACGGCGAGCTCCACGCCGAAGCAGTAGCCGTAGGTGAGCGCGAGGACCCACCCGCGGTAGTTGGTCACGGCGTGGCGGAGCACGTTCCCGAAGCTGTCCCTGTGCATGTCCCCGGACCTGTGTAGCTTCCGGTAGTTCCCCTCGGGCATGTCCTGCCCGAACGCGAGCACCGCGATGGCGGAGCACGTCTGCAAGATGCCGGGGATGAAGAAGGCCACGCGCCACGCCGTGAAGGGCGTGCTCCCGATCTTGCGGATCGCCTCGTACACCAGCGGCATGAGCAGCTGCACGGCTCCCCCGCCGAGGTTGCCCCACCCTCCCGCGACGCCGTTGGCGAGCCCGACCTTTGGAGGGGAGAACATGGAGCTCATCCAGAACTGCGTGGAGACGAAGGACGCGAGGGAGAAGCCCGTGAAGAAGCGGACGAGGAGGTAGGAGGACGCCGAGTCGATGACGGAGGAGCAGTAGACGGCGGGGGTCGTCAGGAGGATGATGGAGGCCGAGGCCAGGCGTGGGCCCACCAGGTCGCAAGCCGTGCCCATGGCGACACGGGCGAAGACGGCGCCGGAGACGGACGCGATCCCGGCGTTGCCGATGTCCGTGGCGGTCAGGCCGAGCGTGTCGCGGATGAGGGGGAGGAGAGGAGGCGCCGCGAAGGTGGAGAGGAAGCAGCAGAAGAAGGAGAACCACGAGAGGTGGAAGGCGCTCATGTGAGGGCGCGCGAAGGAGAAGAGCCAGAACTCGGTTGCCTTGTTGTCAGAGTCCACGGGGATCCGGAACCGCGGCGGCTTGGAGGACGCCGCCACGCCCTCCACCTCCATCGCCGCCGGCTTCAACTCCCCCTCCGACATGTCGCCGGCTTGTAATTAAGTGTCTTGCACTCTTGCTAGCTCCCTAGCTAACTCACCGACGGTAGTAGTACGACGTGGCTGCACTGATGCTGCGGCGCGGGGAGTTTATATAGAGCGGCACGGAGCTTGGAGCTGGCAGCTCTCCGGTCGCCGCGCGCGATGGTTGGGGACGGCGAGGGGGCAACGGGCGGGGAAACGGTTAAAGATTTGAGGCATGAGGTGGGGGACGATCTTATGGGGCCAGTGGAAGGCCGGCGCGCACGTACGGCCGAGGAGTGTTGCTCCGTCACCGGTGCTCGCTCTCGCGCGTCGCGGCTCTCGGATCGGATGCGGGGCTTGTGTTTGTTGGCGAGTGGCGACGACCTACTGGTGGTCTGCTTTGTGTCGCTGTCGGGGCGGACTAGCGGGCTGGAATGGATGGAGGGGAGGGGAATTCTGACCTCTGACCTTGGAGGTCACGTCAGTGGAGTTCCTTGGCCCGTGGAACTACCACAAGCACTCCTCGGGATCCGAGGAATCCTGTTGGCGAGCGAGGAATCCCTTTGAGGACTTTTGGTGTGGAATTGTGGATTCTGCAAGTGCCGTCGTGCAGCAAGCATCGACGCTTTTGTTACAAAGAGAGCCTCTTTTTTGACAAAATTTTTGCAGGATAGTCTTCAGATTTTAACACGCTGCGACGGATAGATGCTGCCGTTGTGCTATACGTACATCAGGCGTGTCTCTTGCCTTCTTCCATGCCGGGTTAATCATTCGAGGAAAAAAAAATTGTTCAAGAAAACATCACATGACATGGTGGTGTGACTGGATCCTGTAATTCATATTACTTTATTCTGTTGTTTTGTATTGTCAGACAGTGGATTTGGAGCTAGCCGCTGTTTCGCTAGAAACAGGCGTGTGCGTCCAAATGACGTCTAAAAACGAAGAAAATGCCGCAAGTGGCTCGGAGGGGGGCATTTGGAGGTGTTAAGCTATTGGTGGTCACACCAATGATACATTTGAAAAGATCAAACTAAGTGGCTTTTCATGGACCTACAACAGCTAGATTATGACAGCATATACGGACACCAGGATATGGTTTTCAGCAAGATATGGGAACTTCATATATATTCCACTGGGATAATGCTTCACCAAATGAAAATATTCCTCATAAAGAGTTGGAGATCCTTTGCTACGGGTTGGAACATACGTGTGCATTAGTTGCAACAAGGCATGGACAGCAGATAGAAAATTCTTATAGTTCGGATTTACACAAAACAACGTCCAGGTTCATAGATACAACTAGGCAAACATGGTATAATCCTGGCATATATACGGCAAATCAACTATCGCTGCGTTTGTACATAGGCAAAAGGACATTATGTTTTATCTACTTAATTACCGTGACCACTGGGTTCTCAAAGGGCAAAGAGAATAGAGAACAAACCTGGCATGGGCGAAGAGTTGCAGTTTTGGCAAATTTAGTTACGTTGGAACAAATTTCAGTTGGATGAGTAGATGCCATTTAAGTTTTGGACAGAAAAAAAAATCTTCTCATTTCATTTTAATATTTCACTGAAGCATCTCCAAGAGACTACTTGACTAGCTATTTCTTGATTTTAGGTAGTATCTAAAATAAAATGTCCTTCAGAAAGATAATATGATCCAGCATACTCTCTAAATCTTTTCAATCAATATAATATGGCTAGCTGTGCTGTCTAGCCAAATATAGATAGCCTGGAGCCAAAAATAGCTAGAGAGATAAAATAGAAAAGATGATGAAGAGTCTGTTGGAAACCTCTTTTATTCTAAAATAGCTATATTTACATAACCAAATTGATTTAGTTGTTGGAGATGCTCTCAGCATGGATACATCATCATATCGAAACTTTTGAGCTGTTTCAGCTCTAAAAAAGTGCAAAAGGTTTAAGCTAGCCACAAAACTACTGGTTCGGAAAATGACTATGTGACCCGCCTTGCTGTTTTATTCCATTTATTATTTGAACTATTCCGACATCCAATTTGATTAGGTATTACATCATCCTGAAAAATTCTAACATTTGTGATATCAAGATAAACGAGGTTTGCTGAGATGTACATGTCCTAGGATAGTTGTCATGGAAGCATTGACTTTGAGCTTGCTTGGAATAGCAAAAGAGTTCTATGAGCCAATGGTTTTCTATATGCATGTAAACAAGTTTATTGTACTTGCCATGAACTTGATTTTTTTTATGAGATTCTATGAAACTGATCCATCCAACTTTGTATTTCTCTATCTGAAACTAACAAATCAAGATTCTTTCGTACCAGCCTAAAGTAATACCTGTGCCACCCCCGCGGACTGCGGGCTTTCGTCAGAACATGGCGGATTCTGCATCTGACTTTGGGATCTCGCATAATTAACCTCCTTGGCTTTCTGCTAAGGGGAAGCGGCCTCAGAATAAGTAGCCCACACATCATAAGCATACATGACCGATTTCATGCATTTGAAAAAAAATGCTAATGTTAGCTACATATGCCACCATCAACCATGCCTGATCATCATCCTGAATTTGGTGCGGCCTTGACGTGATATGTATAGTAGTAGTTCGTTTAGTTCTGTGAATTCGGCAAATATTTAGGTTTGCTGTTCACAGGAATACTGATATACGGAGATGCAGACGGAAATATTGGACATTCAGTAGCAGGTATGAACGTGGATTGATCTATGGCGGCAGTTGTTTGCAGCTTTAAGAAAACGCATTCGTCATGATGTAGTGAATTGCCTGGTTCGACATACAAGCGGCCAATTTGCCTTTGTCATTGTCAAAAACATCTGCCTAGAGAAAGCATGCATGTCATCAGGATTTAAGTCCTTGACTTGGCACTGATGTTTGCATTTTTTTTGATTTATTTCAGGTTTTAATCGACGCTATTCTTTCAATGGTAGGCGACGGTGCCCGTCGACAACGAGACGTCATTGGTGACTTCGTCAATCTCGAGGATTTGCCGGCTCAGTCTTCCGGAGATGCTCATAGGGATAGAGTTATGTGCATATTTTTGTAGAAACGAGTGTACAACGTGTTTGTGAGCGTCTACGTTTGTACTGTGTGATTTAAAAAAGAGAGAGCATGCATGCGGCTCTATCGACTCTTTTTGAGACTACACCAGCTCAGAGTTCAGACTGAAATTATTGGTCCAGGCCTGATGTTTCCTGGTCGCATGTCTTGTAGCACCAAAGTTTTCTCTGGAAGTTGTGATACATAACAACAGCTAAGATGGATGCCAACTTGCTCCTGCCAAAATGTCAAAGTTTGTCTCGATCGAATCCAGTTGGTTCCTAGTTTCCACTGCCCTATACCATACGGACCTGATAGGGATGGCACTGGCCTTCAACTCCATCATACCGGCGACCCCAATTGCTGAACGTGGCAATTCGGTGGCCAGCGCCGCGGAGTTCCTCACCAATCCCCGATTCCCCTTCTCCTAGACGCGTCATTGTTACGTCCTGCAGGTTTAGTTTAGTCCAGATTCCATGGTGTCCTTGCTAGCTCTGACCTATGAAGATTCAAGATTCCGTTTCAACACTATTTATGTATCTAGTTGAGAGTTTTGAGACGACTTTGATTTTGTGTGCTCTGTATTTTATCGGCGTTGATGTAGTATGTGCCGGCTCCCTAGTGCCAGAATCTTTGCAGCTGCTGAAGTAATTATACGATGATATTATAAAATAGAGGGGGTGCTTGAAGTACATAAGCTGGCTATTTGAAGAGGTCTTCTTCGGTGCTCTATACTATCCTATACTGGTGTTTGAAAAGGACCAGTATAAAAGGATCTGACGGTCTAAATTAATTGCATACTACTGCAAACTGCACATGTAGTATAGGTAGTATGGGTGGAGTAGTACAGTGGTACAAGGTATATGGAGAAAGAACTTTCTACAAAATTTTTTAGTGAATATTTGAGGCGCATCTCAATTGAAAATTAGAATCACATTCAATTTATTTGAAAATTGGAATCACACTTCTCTCCCATTCATCTCCCCCTCTCGCCGGATGCGGAGCGGCGTGCGGCTGAAACATCGGAAGAGAAAGAAAAGAAATAACGCTTCAATTAGATAATTAGATAGGCTATTTACTAAATTACCATAACTCTATACTCTATACTACCATTGAGTAGTATGGAGCACCGAAGAAGACCTCGAAAGGAAAACGCATATAGCACG
Organism: Urochloa ruziziensis; assembly: GCA_015476505.1. Lineage (NCBI taxonomy): Eukaryota > Viridiplantae > Streptophyta > Magnoliopsida > Poales > Poaceae > Urochloa > Urochloa ruziziensis. The sequence goes on along the minus strand of CM027122.1, from coordinate 48,272,962 downwards.
TCTTTCCTGACTAGAACTTAGAATGTACTATTTATTTAGAATTTCTTTAGAGCCAGAAAATGGAGAGCAACGTAATTAAATCTTACAGTATCTTGTTGCAATGCATATAGGCTGGAGAATGTTTCTAGTGGAATACAACTATAAAAAAGAAAAAGAAAATGGAGAGTGATTTTTCGTTAGTATTCATGCATATGGATTTCTCTGCTAGCTTTCCATTTGCATAATAAATAAATAAATAATCATCTGATCCATACCAAATAAAAATTGCGAAACCAATTGCAACCGGTGGAGCGACCTAATTACCTACAATGAAGGCTAGCCAGCCAGAGCAACCCAAAAAAAGTTTACGGCCAATTTTCACCTGCAGTCAAGAGCCGGTCTCTTTTACCAGCACCATTTCTTCGGGCACGTACGCACGCACGGCCTCCCTTTATAGCCTCTCACACGCCCTCGTCTCTCTTGTTTTGCTCACGCTCATTCCTCATGTCGAAGGACCAAGCAATAACAATGTTCCGATTCCGACACCTCGCTGCTCTGATCCTCGTCGCCGAGGCGGCGGCGTCCTTGAATCCTGCTGGTGCCCGCGTGGTCCACCCCATCGTCGTCAACCCCGCCGCCGCCGCCCCGCCCCCTCCTCCGACGGCCGCCGCCTGTTCGCCACCGCCGCCCGCGAGGAACTCAATGCGCTATGCCAACAGGTAGCACACATACACAAAACATAATTTAGGGAAGTACAGAGACCAAGTACGTGCAGTGCTGTACATATGGGCCACGTTTCTTGGTGCAGATTATTGCTTAATTACACATGTGCATCCATGCGTGTATGTAATTGTAGTTGCACTACAAGACGCTGTGCACGACGATGGCGACGCTGCCGGGGGTGGCGACGCCGGAGCAGCTGCTGGACACGTCGATGCGGATCACGGCGGTGAAGGCGGCGATGGCGGAGATGAAGCTGGACCGTGCGATCAAGTCGGGCGGCGGCGGGGAAGGGGAGGGGATGGCGTCGTCGCTGGAGTCGTGCAAGGAGAGCTACGCGTCGCTGGTGGACTCGCTCAACACCGCGCGGGGGACGCTCAAGAGCGGCGGGAGCAGCGCCGACATCATGACGGAGCTGTCGGCGGCGGGGACCTACTCCACCGACTGCCAGGACATCTTCGACGAGCGGCCGGAGCTGCAGTCGCCCATACCGGGGGCGCAGCGCCACATCGAACGCCTCGTCAGCAACTGCCTCGACCTGGCGGCAACCATCAAGGAGCAGCCATAGGCGCTCTAGCTACTAGGCATACGTATACGTATCTGCTAGTGTTGTACATTGCTCGATCTGTTGTACATTTGCTTGCACTGGGGGAGGAGGTGCAGTGCGTTTATGATAGGTTTGTGTTTACTACTAATCCCTTTCAGCGTACGTATATAGTAGGTGTAAAGAAACACAATTGTAGCTGATGATGTCGGATTTTATCTTCTAAGCAAACCGACTGGAAGGTCCGTGTAATCCGAACTAAGAGCAACTTGCATTTTTGTTTTTTTTGTGGGAAAAGCTAATTGCTGTAAGCGCAGGTTAATTTGTTGGCTATTCAAACCCAAGTATCAGCAAGCATGTAAGATATGCAAATCGTCATAACTTTTGATAGTATCTTAACGACTATAGTTCGTCATAAGTACAGGGGGCAATAAACCACAATAATCGAACGAAACTGTCCTTTCCTTTTTCTACAAGAGGCCCAAAATCATCACCGTCGCCGCCACCATCGGCTTGGAGACAGAGAGGCTGCTCAGCTTCGGGCACCTCCAAAACCTCCAGCGCCAACGACGCGCTCCCTGCCGCGGCCAAGGCTCTTCAGCTCCGGCAAGCCCACGAGCTGCACGCTCGTCATGTTCGGGAAAGCGGCGCGCCCCGCCGTGGCGTCTGACACCGCCGGGCCTTCACGAACACCCAGGGCCTCGACGCCGGTGCAGGACCAGACGTACGCACAGTACAGACGGCGCACCGACAGGAACGGCAGGTCACCTCATGGCGACCTCCTCGCCACCGGCTGCTGCATCTCCACCAAGAGAGGTTTGTCCACGCTCGGTGTCGCTGATGGCCGCATCCTCACCGATGCACTCGTGGCTCGGCATCTCCACCAAGGCACCAACTTGTTGGAGCATACCTGACTGGCCACCGCTTCAAAGTCAGGATTTGCTGACGTGGCGCGGACAAGACATGCTGGAAGGCCCTGGAGAACAACTCCTTGGAAGTTGGAAGGATCTGATGAAAATTCCATGACCAGGAAAGGAGGGGACCAGCCAATTCGAATCATGCAGATGAGTGAAGCGAAATGCAGAGGAAATGTGCCCAGGAAAGGATCTGATGAAATGTGCCCAGGAAATTCAGAGGGTGCATAGGAAATAGGCAATAGGATGTTTCGCAGCCTCTACTCGCTATTGCAACAAAACAAAATCTCCCAGTCTTCCTCCAGGGCCTCCCACGGGAAGCCTCTACCTCTCTTCCTACAGAAAACTTAACCCTCGGAACACGCCGAACACATTCACCACCGTCCACACGGTTTTAAACTGAAAACAGTGAGGCTTTAAAAAAAAAACTGAACACAGATGATCAGGAGTACTTCAACACCCAAAATATTTTAAATTACAAAACAAATAATAACCGCAGCATGGAAATTTCTTTGAATCTAGGAAGGGGACGGCAAGAGATTGACATCTACAAGATGGGATTACAATATGAAATGCATGTTCAACTTCCTCTCAACTCTGATCTCATGGCATACCGACTTTTTCAATACATGCAGCAAATGGTCCAATAAGGATTTGGCACAGCCCCTTCGTAACAACAAAGCCAACATCGTAAACATCTCAAAGTAAAATAAAAAAAAATCAAAAGATATGAATGAAGTCTTAAAACGTTTTGGTAGGTTTACTTTCTTTTCCCTGGCCACAAGAGCAGAAGAGAAACATAGTTTAAACCTGCAGAATTACCAGCCATTTATGACAAGAGGTGTTCCGTCGAACTCAAATCAGCTTGTTTTCCGTGTAATACAAAAGGAAACAAATTCAAGTTTGGTACCCACAAAAATAAATCAATAATAATACAAGTGAACTGAAAAGTGAAAGTTTCCTTTTTCCAAAACTATACTTGATGGGTAACTTACAGTAACCATGGTAAGGTGAGCCTAACAAGATGAACAACAAGCCACAGGGGAAAAACCTTGTATGGCAGAGCTTTTCAGGAGAAAACTTCCATGCTACATCGGAATGCCAACTGTCTGCACATTGGGCAAATATGTCTTCAAAGTCTTGCAGTTTCATCAATGTCTTCCAGCAACCAGAAAAGGAGAACTCATATAAGTCTCAGTTCATATTCGCCAGCCATTGTGATATATCTAACCCAGGGAAGTGCCTGGTAACCGCTCTTTTCAATTATCTTCAGATACCGAACCTGCACAGTATACAGGATAGCAAACCATTCAGTTATTGGCCTAGATGGAATGTTAGAATCACAGACTGCAAAGGGCCAACATATTACCTGAATGCCTGATACGGTGAAGTATGGTATCTCAAATTTCACTCGTATTGGCGCCTTCTTTTCTGGGACCCCTTCCTCCGCTGTTATGCTAGGAAGACTAAATTCTGCTCTGCACATGTATTCCTAGAAGAATAGCTTCATTACATTAGCACACCTCAAAGTAGCAAAGAGCGAAATCAAAGAATTAATTTCGAGTAGTAGTTACCTTGCCACCGGGAAATGATTTTACTTTCCAGACCATTGCATCTCTCTCAGGGGCATATGCAGCAGAACCCATTGAAGTTCTTATATTTGGGTTTGTGGCATCTGAAGGAACAGGCACTTCAATTTCAACATTTGTTGCCGTGCTGCAAATGCAAAAAAGAAACCCATTCTTTGAAACAGCCACTCATGTATGACATGCAAATCTTGCTTTTGAAAAAAACACTCACCTCCTTTCCTTGAACTGACTCCTTGCCTTCACCATGAGTTCTATACGGCTTCTAGAATGCTTCTCAATTTGTGCTTCCACCCAGATAAGAGGTTTTACCTAAAGGATATCAAAGGAAGACAGGCATGTGAAAAACAACCAAACAAATAAATTTCATATGTAGAGTCTAGACCATCCACAGTTGATCAGGAAGAGAACCTGAGTGCTAAGCCTGTACGTCATTAGATCAAAAGATCCATCAGGAGGTATGAAGGATATAGTTCTATCATTCTCAAATCTAGCCAGACGTACACACCTAAACAAGAAAAAGGGAGAATGGTCATGCTCAAGTAGTAACACAACAGGTTTGGTAAACAAAAGAGCAAAGCCAGTTTGCTTACTGATGAAATTTGATATCATCAAGGTCTATTGCTTTCCCTTTAGTTGCTCGGCCTTGAGCCTCCAAAAGAACCCTATCATTCAAGCCGAGTTTGCACTCTGGCATTCCACTGTTTCAAAATATCTTGCTGTTAGGGATACAGATGTGTATATCTAAATGCAAGGAGAATATCGATGGTAAAGATATCAAGTATGACATCATAAAATGATTGGTTCAAAGCCCTAGTCCGGTTGGTTTTCAATATTAATATATTATGAAACAAAACACATCAAATTCTGCAAATCACCAAAAACCATTCCCGCACCATATCTTTAAAGTAGCTCATGAGTCTCCAGCTATTCTCAATATATTACAAGGGAAACACAACCAACATCTATTAACTGAAAACCACGCTATAAGAATCTGGTGGAGTACGAATACTACAAGCGTATGCGCACCTTAAAATCTATCACTTTGATATTCGACAAGAAAACCTCTGTCTGAATACTTATGATATACAAAGTAAATAAGTAAATTATGGACCTCACAGCTAGCTAACTTCCTTTGTACGACTCACACGTTGGCAAACCATATCTAACCCTTCCTTTGTAGAATACTCACACCCTGGCAAACCACATCTAACCCTTCCTTTTGAAGTTCTATTGTTAGGTAATGCTGATTGAGATTTCAACTTTAGCTAAGTTACTTCATGGTAATTTATAGCGCTTTGAGTTCACATACAAGTATGTACATGAGGAATAAATTCATAGCTCCTAACCAGAATGGAACAGTTAAAATGGTTACTAAATTCCATTGAAACAGTTAAAACGTCATAACAAAAGCAAAGACACCAAATTCGAATCAATTATTGTGCAATACAAGTTACAGGCAGGTTTCCATTCAAAACAAAATTAAACTGAAATCAGATCTAGACATCTAGACAAGGAGCATCCTCTAACTACAATTTAAAATTTTCATATCTGTCACTCACTAATCTCCAGATCATAACAAACAGGAACCTTATCCCTGTGCACCATAAGATCTGTCAATCTCATGACCAAATTTGCCAATAACAACCCAGGAAAGAAGGTTTCTATAATTACTTTATGATTGTCAAATAAACTGATCACTGTCATAACAGTTACTCTACGCACACTTATTTAAATGTAAGATCACATGATCATAGGCATTTAGTCTTTCATGTTTAGCAGTATATGATCTCATAAAGCTAGTTTTGGAAATGACAATGCAAACTCACCTCAAATATGTTCTCATCTTCAGTGCCCCAACGACATCTGATCTCACAATCTGCCCATTGCTGTTAACTAGAATGTTAACACTCTCCACTACATCCAAGAAGACCTGCAAAAACAAAGTGCGGTGGTTTGTCAAGGACCATCACAGAACTGCCTGCCTGCACCAAAAGAGACAGTAAATAGCAAATCAACATACTTCATTCTTCTTGTACCGGATCCCCTCACTTCTCCATGACACAGCATTTGTCACAGCCATGGGTGGCCTCTGTGAGACCTCCATCCTGTATGCATCCGTCTTGATGAACTCGCTCAAGATCTTCGCCTCCGTGTATTGCGGGTACCCAAAATCCATCATCTCATCAAGCAACTCGTACTGTACACACGAAATGAGCACCCTATTGTGTCAACTCCCAGCAATCTAACATCAAACAGAAGTAGCACTTGGACGTTTGCTTACCACGACGACAAAGTTATCTCTGAGCGACTCCTCCTCCAACTCCTCGAAGTAGTGCTTGAACACCTGCACTCACGCACAAGTCACATGAACAAACCGGGAGCTACAATGTCATCAACATATCTCAGCAAATAGGGAGCCCAGGACACGTACATCTACGACGCGGTGAAGGAAGAGGAGGATGCTGGCCGCGTTGCAGTTCTGGCGAGCTGCGGTGAGGAGGAAGACGTTGTTGTGCTGGATGAACATGTACGTGACGCCGGCGTCGTCGTAGACCACCGGCGAGTGCACTTCCGCGTCGCCCTGCCCATTCCGCAGGAATTCAGCACCAGGGCCGCACAGATCTCAGGATAAGGCAGCAGGTGAGGCCCGGGTGGTCTGATCGGCCACTTACCTCCTTGTCGAGGAGCTTGGTGAAGAAGCGCTCGGCCTGGAGCGCGGAGACGTCGCCGCGGTAGTCGCGCCAGACGAGGACGCGGCCCTTGATGTCCAGCAGGAAGAGCGCGGACACCGCGCCCGCCATGGCGGTCGGGGGGCGATCTCGTCCACGCCCGCCCGCCGGATCTGGATCTGCACGCCCCGCCTGCGCCTCTCTCTATCTGCGGCCGGCGGCGGCCATTCGGGAGGGGCGCGGGGAGGGGTGCCCTCGGATCTCGCTGGCCGCACCGGCACCCGGATGTGCTCGCGGCGGTGCGGTGCTGCGGTGGATCGGAGCCCTGGACGCAAAGATCGGGAAAACGGAAGTGGAGAGGGTGAGGAAGGGGCACGATCCGAATGGTTTTCTTGTGTCACACTGGAAGGTGGGGCCTGGATGCTGTCCGATGTGGATCTGCTCTGGTTGAGCATGTTGGAGCTCCTAGCTTTTCCTACTCGATCGAGGCCAGGCATTTCAGGCACATGTAGGCACCATGAATCCCCATTTGACACTGTCTTTTTATGCGAGAAATGAAATGTTTCATATAAATTCTGTCTTCGTTGTATCGACGACGAAATTTTCGTACCAGGGTTACTCTTACCCCTCCAATACCGTCGGATCTTAGGATGGCGATCAGACACTCTGCATTAATCTAAAGAGTCCATGTTGACTACATCACTCCTACACCGTCGGATTTATGATGATCGAATGCTCTAAATTAATCTAAAGAGTCAATGTTAACTACATCACTAATTTTGTAATTTTTTTTAAAACACGTGCATGTGGCACGTGTCCTTTTGCTAGTATACTAAAATGGGCGAAAGAATTTTGTTTCGTCAAATCCGACAAGTAGACCCATGGTTGTCCAATGCTATGGACCTATTGGTCCGACAAGTGGGCCGCGGGTCCTGTACGTTAGCGGTCAGGACTCTTTCTCACGCTATACGTCGGCAGTCAGGACGTCGATAGTCAGGACTCTTTCTCACGCTATATTTTTCAAAACACGTGTCTGCGACACGTGCCTCTCTGTTGATGAAATAAGTCTAAATCTATATGCGAGCAAGAAGTCTAAATCTCGACACGAGGAAGGCTGAACCGTGTACAGCTTCTTTTTTAATGATCAACTTTTAAAAAATATACTAAGAAACCATACTAAATATGCGATGGAAACCCCTGCCCAAGCAGTATACAATTACAATATAGGGTCTAATTGGTTGGAAGCCAAAATTTAGGCATGTCAAAACTTGGGCTTGCCAATTCTTGGGCCATCAATTGGTTTGGTGTTAAAAGTTGTCCATCTCTCACATTTTCTCGCCACAATGTTGACAAGTTTTTTGCCTAGCTTTTAGCTTACCAAAATTGTAGCATGCCAAAATTTTGACCTCCAACCAACCAGGCCCATAATAGCAAACTAAGTTTAGATCAGTTGATTAGGTTTTCTCGTGTGAAAATCTACCCACCTAAGTTCACAATTACAAATATAATAGCAAACGAATAATCATGAAGCAAGTTAGCTAAAGTTGAAATCTCAATCGGAAATTACTACTACCTCTGTTCCAAAATGTAGGTTGTTTTGACTTTTATAGGTTCATCAATTTTGCTATGCACCTAGATATAACGTATTTAAGGTGAGTTTGCATTGTCATTTCCGAAACTAGGTTTAGATGTGAGGTTGATAATTTACCTATATATTTTGTATATCCAGTATTCAGTAGAGATGTTCTCGAATAGCAAGGAAGAATAGAGCGCTATGTTGAGCCAAAATGTGAGATAAATTTCAGGTGTACATACATTGTTTATGCTTGTAACGTTCGTAGGACACTAGATCCTAATTAGTTTGGTACTAGTCAGACTTGAAATAGAAGTCGTTCGGACAAGATTGTCAAACATTGAAAATATAAATCACGCATAACTTTTAATTCGTTGAGTTTGGAAATGTAAAAACTATATGAATATATTTGTATTCAAAAGTATTTCTATAAAAGTTTAAATATATTATTTTTGAATATATATTTTTAGAATTCAAAGTTACATTTTTGGAGACTGTGTCATTGCCTAAAACGACTTCTATTTCAAAACGGAGGGAGTATTCAGTTAGGTGTTGGTTGTGTTTCTATTTTAAAATTTTGGGAATAGCTGGAGACTCATGGTCTACTTTAAAGATAAGATGTGGGAAGGGTTATTGTTGATTTCTCAGAAGTTGACGTATCCTGTTTCATTGCATCGAAGGCAAACGTGTCAACTAGGGCTTTGACCTAATCATTTTATGCTGTCATGCTTGATATGTTTACCATCGATATTCTCCTTGCATTTGGATATACACATCTCTAACCCAAACAACGAGATATTTTGGAACAGTGGAATGCCAGAGTGCAAATTCGGCTTGAATGATAGGGTTCTTTTGGAGGCTCAAGGCCGAGCAACTAAAGGGAAAGCGATAGACCTCGATGATATCAAATTTCATCAGTAAGCAAACTGGCATCGCTCTTTTGTTTGTTGCATTACTACTTGAGCATGGCCATTCTCCCTTTCTTGTTCAGGTGTGTACGTTTGGCTAGACTTGAGAATGATAGAACAATATCCTTCATACCTCCTGATGGATCTTTTGATCTAATGACGTACAGGTTAGCACTCAGGTTTTTTTCCTGATCAACTGTCAAGATGCTTTAGACATGAAATTTATTTGTTTGGCCTTTTTTACACATCTGTCTTCATTTGATATCCTTCAGGTAAAGCCTCTTATCTGGGTGGAAGCACAAATAGAGAAGCATTCCAGAAGCCGTATAGAACTCATGGTGAAGGCCAAGGAGTCAGTTCAAGGAAAGGAGGTGAGTGGTTTTTCATTTTTTTTTCACAAAAGCAAGATTTGCATGTCTTGCAGGAGTGGGGCTGTTTCAAAGAATGGGTTTCCTTTTTTTTAGAGTTACACATTACAACGCAGACACGCACAACACGCACGCACACTCATCCCTATGAACACAGGTACGCTAACCCTACCCCTATGAGCACCTTCGAAGGATTGAGCACTCGACAGATCTGGAGATTCTCGAATTAGCCATTGGCGCCTCGTTGTCGACAGGAACGCCTGCTTAGCACTTAACGCATAACGCCTGGTAAATCCTGAAAAATCCGAGGACAAGGTGTGAACACCAGGATTTGAACTCTGATGAGTAGCGTCCCACTGGACCGTCCTACCATTGAACTACAAGCCAATTCGTGGGTTTCCTCTTTGCATTTGCAGCACAGCAATAAATGTTGAAATTGAGGTGCCTGTTCCTTCGGATGCCACAAACCCAAATATAAGAACTTCAATGGGCTCTTGCTGAATATGCCCCTGAGAGAGATGCAATGGTCTGGAAAGTAAAATCATTTCCTGGTGGCATGGTACTACTATCCAAAATTAATTCTTTGATTTCTGTTTTTGCTACTTGAGATGTGCTAATGTAATGAAGCTATTCCTCTAGGAATAGGAATACATGTAGCAGAGCGGAATTCAGTCTTCCTAGCATAACAACGGAAGAAGGGGCCCAGAAAAGAAGGCACCGATACGAGTGAAATTTGAGATACCATATTTCACTGTATCAGGCATTCAGGTAATACATTTACCTTTTGCAGTCTGCGATTCTAATATTCTACCTATGGTATTTTCTCTAGTGTCTTCCATCTGTGAATGATTTGCTATCCTATATATTGTGTGCAGGTTCGGTATCTGAAGATAATTGAAAAGAGTGGTTACCAGGCACTTCCCTGGGTTAGATACATGAGAAAATTCCTTATTTGACACTAGAAAATGACTCAATTCCTTATTTGACACTAGAAAGTTTTTCATTCCTTACATGACACCACATCTAACTTTCATTCCTTATTTGACATTTCCATTGCTTTTGTCGGTTAAGTTAGGGTGAAATGACCACCAAATCATCTCGAAAAATCATGAATCTTTTTATGGGCTTAGATTAAATAGAGACAAACTCATTCTGCTTAAAACCACACATTTACCTCAGTAGCTTTAAATCTAAAATTCAGCAAATTATGTTGCTTTTCATACTTATCTAAATTTTATGGCATCAAAATACTTTCAAAAAATACTCAAAAAATAATTAGTATTTATTAAAATAATTATATTGACTAATAATATTATTTTCCATCAGAAGTTACATAGATACGTGTGATGTTTGTTATTTTTATTTTAAATTTTCTGTTTCTCATAATTCTGTATGTAAGTTATGGTACAAAATAATTTAGTTAATTATTGCATCTGATGAGAGGAATTCTTATATTTTTCCATAATTTTTTATAACCATTTTGGTGTCATGAAAATTCATGTAAGTTTCATAAGTAGTCTAGTTTGCTAAATTTTAGTTTCAAAACTGTAAAGGTATATGTGGGGTTTTAGTAGAAATGGGCTCATACTCATTTGTCCTATCACTAGAAAAGGTTTCATTATTTTTATGGTGTTTTGGAGGTTGTTTTGCACGACTTAAGTGAAAAACATAACGAAAATGTCAAATAAGGCATGAAAAATTAGAACTCGGTGTCATATTGGGAAGAGAAAATTTTTTAGTGTCAAGAAAGGAATTGAGTTATTTTTAAGTGTCAAATAAGGAATTGCCCCTAATACATCACAATAGCCGGCGAATATGAGCTGACTTATATGAGTTCTCTCTTTTCTTGCTGCTGGAAGACATTGATGAAACCGCAAGACTCTGAAAGCACATATTTGCCCAATATGCAGCAAACAGTTGGAAGTTTGCTCCTGAAGCTCTGCCATACAGACGTTTTCCCCTATGGCTTGGTGTTCTTCTTGTTAGGCTCACCTTACCATGGTTATCACTGTAAGTTACCCATCAAGTATAGTTTTGGAAAAAAGGAAACTTTCGCTTTTCAGTTCACTTGTATTACTATTGATTTATTTTTGTGGGCACTAAGCTTGAATTTGCTTCCTTTTGTATTACACGGAAAACTTGAGCTTATTTGAGTTCGTTGAAACACCTCGCCATAAATGGGTGGTAATTATGCCGGTTGAAACTATGTTGCTCTTCTACTCTTGTAGCCAGGGAAAAGAAAGGAAAACCTACAAACACGTTTTAAGATTTGCTTAATTTCATCCTTTTGTTTTTATTTGTAATGTTTATGATGCTGGCTTTTGTTGGTACAAAGGAGCTCAAATCCTTTTTTTATTATTAAAGCGAGGGCCCAAATCCTTATTATACCAGTTTTTGCATGTACCGACAAAGGTCAGTACTCCATGTGATTAGTTGAGAGTGCTTCATCTAGGGAAGTTGAATATCGCAATCCCAACTTTCCACGCGAGCGCACGGCGCACTCCTCACGCTCGTCTTCTGCGCCGCTCCACGTGCATGGGTCCCGCACATCCCAACGCGCTCCTCACGCTCGTCTTCTGCACCGCTCCACGTGCGTGGGCCCCGCACATCCCAGCCCCAAAATCTCTCACTCGCTAATCCTCCAGCAAGTTCCAACGGCGCGGGGGCGGCGGTGCTGGGGGCGGCCTCCCCGGTGACCAAGCAGCAGCGCAGGGTGGCGGTGCCGGGCGGGCGTGGGGGCGGCGGCGCTGGCTGGTCGAGGCGTTGGAGCGGCAACCTCCCCGCTGAGCCGAGCAGCGGCGCCGACCGGGGTGCGGAGGGACGGTGGCGCTGCCTGGTTGGGTGTCAGAGAAGTGACGCTGCAGCGGCGGCCTCCCGGCGAGCCGAGCAGCGGCGCGACGGCGGCGGCGGCCGGGATAGCCGCAAGACGCGGCGGACGGAGGTAGGTGATTTTTTTTCAAAAATGATTTTTTGTTCTTTGTCTTTTTTGCAAAACTTCTCGGCAAAACTTTTTTGCATAACTTTTCTGAAAAACTTTTCTCTTGTTTTCCGAAAATCCTTGTCTTTTTTTGCAAAATTTTGTTTGCAAAACTTTTCTGAAAATCTTTTCTCTTTTTTTTCAAACGTTTTTGCTAAATTTTTTTGAAACTCTTTTACAATTTTTTTCCGAAAATCTTTTGTAAAAAACTTTTTTGAATTTTTTTCTAATTTTTTTTGAAAAACTTTTTCTGAAAATGTTTTTGGGGTCCGGGTGTGGGCCCTGTCACCCGGCGGGCCCACCTAGCATGAAATAATGTTATTTCCTGGTAAAGGAAAACATTAATTGCCTAAGAGTTGGCAACGGCTAACCAGATTTGAAAAGTGAAGATCGGAACTAGGACCGAATCAAGACGACTTGCAGGGCCGGTGAAGGGAGGGAAGCCTTCCGATGGAGCTGCAAGATTTCACAAGCAAGTCTGAGTACCACCGCACTCAGCAAGTACTTAACAATCGAAAGGTATGAACAATGCATTATTAGTTGACAAGTGATTAATAAATCGGTGTTGGGTCCTGGAGGGGCAAGAATCTCCCTACCAGTTCCCTGGTGATTCTGGCCCGGATCCTTCTGTCGATCCCGCAATCACCATCATCTCATTATCGTCACTCCTAGGGGTTATTCTTGGCTAATCTGTGGGAGCTTTAACCAGACGGGCTCATAACCGAGAGCCACGGCTATCGATAGATTGGGTAACTCTGCAGAGGTTTGTACTCTTGAAAGTATACGGTCAGGTGACCCTCCCGTGGCCAACGGCAGGGCCACCCTACGGGACTCGTATCCTACTGGCGTCCATCTCTGGACAGCTTCCATCTGGGTCTACCCACGGATGCTACTGGGTCTAAACAGGGATCGCATAAACGTCCACACAAGGACACTAACCCGGGTATGGATGCATCATATAAATTAGGGCATGCATCGCCCGTGGGCCCTACCAGCCCTGTCACATGCGACCCGTGCCGACCAGTCCCAGCCCTCTGTCTGGGGCAGTCTCCAGCATTTCCGTTGCCCACCGTGGCCCCTGGGGTAGCTTTGCCAGAGGTAGCTGGTGGAGTGTGAGTCGAGGCCTCACATTACAGGGCATTCCCGAAGGACTATGTCCTTTTTGGCCCGTATAGCCGTACATGGCGTTGGAAAGACTTTCCCAAGAACCGGTCCTTAAGCGACCAAGGTAGGCCTCTGGATAGGAGCTCCTCCGAGACTATCCACCCCACCTCGCATCTTCTTTCCCCTGGGTACCTCTCGCAACCAGGGTTTCTGGCACTGGGTAGTGTCTTGGTAGTTGGGGATGTCTGAGTAGCTAACTCTCAATGCAACTACAGACATTAAGTAGGAGTGGAGCATATTAATGCAGTTGATTAATATGAGCAAGGAAATCGCTAAGACTTGCCTGATACGGTGGTAGTCTCCGCCGGGGCTACAATCCTGAGGTTTCCTGGCGGAATATCTACACAAATACAAATACACGACTAATCAATCATCATAGCGAATGAATTGCTGATGAGGGGAGGGGTTGGGGAGAATGGCCATAGGAGTGGTTTCTAAGTTAATCGAGGGTTTAGGGTCGGTGTTTTGAAAAGGGTTCGGGTCTCCCGGGGTTTTAGGCGGGGCTTGGAAAATGTCGGTGGAAGACAATAATTTACTTCTAGGCTTAAGAAAGGTTTCTTGGGAATCTAATCTGATGAAAAACCTTAGAATATATTCTAATAATTTTAGGAATTTATTGGCTATTTATAGGGTTTTATTTCGGATTGGGCATAAACCGGGGTACACTAGCGGAGGCTTTCTGTAGGCTGAAAAAGAATCCTTTCAAATCCTAGTTCTAGAAATGTGTATAAATAATTTGGATGATAATAAATAGCTTATTATTTTCCCTAGTATTTTTAGGTATTTTCTGGAAATTTTTGGGAATTTCTAAGGTGGAGAAATAACTCTTTGGGTGCACTAAGCCGGGTGTACCTAGCATTTTCCCTGTGTCTGTGCGGCTGACAAGTGGGGCCGGCTGACGCCAGCACTGGCGCCAGCCCGCACTTTACTGTGCTGTGGGCCAGCAGCGTGGGCGCGTGGACCACGCGACCCATGAGTCTGCGGTCCACTGGACCAGGCGCACGCAAGGCGGGGAGGGGGAGGTGGCGGCTGGCGTGGCCGTGTGGGTGGCTGGCAGGCGGGGCCCGCGCTGGCGTGGCTGCCACGTGAGCGCCAACGCGGTTGCCGCACTTCACGGCGGCGCGGAGGGGCAGCAGGGGAGGCTCGCCAGAGGGCTCGCCGCCGGCGACGCCAGGGCGTCTCTCGCGGCGGGGAAGGCATCCACGGGTTCAGGGGAGCACGACGGACACAGTGGGGATGATCTCGTCGAGGGTTAGGGGCTGGTGCGGCGGCGCGGGCTCACCGGAGTTCTAGCGGCGGTGGTGGAAAGGGGGAAACCACGACAGGGGGTTTCTGGGGCTTTGGCTAAGGGTCTCACGTACTCAGTGGATCACATGGAGTGAGCTGGGGTACGAAAGTGCGGAGAAGGGGTGCTAAGGCGGGCCAACGGCTCGCCGGAGTACGGCGGCGCGCACGGCCACCAACCGTGGCCCGGCCGAACATCGTGGAGGGGGACGGAGAGACTGGGGAGGATGTGGGGGTCGCGGGGTGCTTACCACAGAGTGGCTGAGGCGAGAGATGGCCGGAGTAGCGCTTCGGCGTGCGGCGGCGCTTGCGGTTCACGGCGGCGCTCGGGCGGCGCTTGCTCAGGGCGCGTGCGTCCTCCGGAGCACGTTGCTACGCCTCTTGGGCGCCACGGGGTGTTCTAGGCAGCGTCGCGGCGGCCGGAGGGGGATCCAGGGCTTAGCGGCGGTGGGACTGCCGGAGCAGTGAGGCGGCGCTCTTGCGCTCGCGGTGGTGGTCGTGGTGGCGGTGCGGTGTGGAGTGGTGAGGGTGAGCTCCATCCGGGGCGTGCGCAGGGCTATTTATAGCCCGGCGGTGCTCCCTGGGGGCTCACCGGGGCAGCAGGGCGGCGACACGTGGCATGGCAAGCTCGCCGGCGTGCGACGCGTGCTGCCGCGGGCATTCGTGCGGATGGCCGGGGAGGGGTGTCGGCGCCGCACTTCATGTGCGGTGGCCTCGCGTGGTACTGACACGCGTCCCCGCGCGCCTTTGTCGGCCTTATCTCGGCCGGAGGAGGGGGATCGAGCGGCGGCGGCGAGGCACGGCCGCTGCGAGATGGGGGAGGAGGGGGTTCCCGTGCCGGGATAGCCTCCCTGACGCGCGCAGGGTGTGGCAGGGGTGGCGTGGCGTTGCTCTTGGGGTGCCACGCGGCCTGAGAGCGTCGCGGTGGCGGGATGGGCAACGGCGGCGCCGGCGCCGGAGAAATGAGAGAGGGGGGAGGAACCGGAGAAGGGAGAGAGGAGGAAGAAGGAGGAGGAGGAGCGGGCTGGGCCGAGAGTTGAGGGGCGTGGGATGGACTTCGCGGGGAGGGGCTGAGAGAGAGAGGCGCTGGGCTGGGCCGCGCGGAAGTGAGCCAGGGAGGGAGTTGAGGGGCCTGATCCAGACTTTAGGAAGTCTGGGCCGCGGCTGGCCGGCCCACCAAGCTTAGAATTCTTTTCTTATTTTTCTATAGGGTTTTAAAAGGGTTTTTGAATTCAAATTTGAACTAATTTCTTTTAATTTAAACTTAGGGCTTCCGACGCTATTTCAATCCTTATAAAGCACTCAAGTTATAGAATCATATTTTATTTTTCTATTGTTTTATATTCTTATTATTCCTAGAAATTCCCTATTCTACCCTATAATAGTCTAATAAACTTAATAATTAATCTAATAATTAATTAAATAATCCTTATTAATTTTGAGGGTGTCACACCGGGTCTCACCAGTGGTAGTCGAGGGCCACCTGCGCTTGTCAGGGGTGCGTGTCGAGCATGCGAGGCCCGCCGAGCGCTGGGGGCCGCCGAGCGCACGGAGGTCTCCGTGCGCGCGCGCAGATTAGCAACCCTCGTTGAATATGCATTCGTACTGTAACCCATCTAACAGATGTCAGCTCTCCAGTCGATTTAAAGAAATTTCCATGCCGAGCTTATCACTTGTTCGGTACTTTTAAAATATTTTGGGTATTTTTTTGAGTCGAAATATTTTGGGTATTGAAGTATGCCTGTCACTCCCTGTTTTTAATTGTAGAGAATTAAAAACCTCGTGGGCGGGTGGGTCAATGCGAAGTCTACTGGAATGTCTTTGGCATGTTCTGATGATTAAGCATTTGAGCATTACTGTAGGAAGAGTGGTAGAGCCTTCCTGTAGAGGAAGACTGGTAGAGGATATTTCGTTGCAATAGCGAGGAAGACTTCCACCGAAAAATCCTCTCGCATATTTCCTTGTGCCCTTTGAATTGGCTAGCCCCCTCCTTTCCTGGGCATATTTCCTCTACTTTTTGCTTCTTTCCTCTGCATCCGTCCTTTGAATTGGCCGGACCACTCCTTTCCTGAGCATGGATTTCATCAGATCCTTGTTCGATTTTGTCTTCGGCCCTTTCACGGAGTTGTTCTCCAGGACCTTCCAGTATGTATTGTCCTGCGACAGCTTCATCCGCGCCATGTCAAGGGAGATGAAGGAGCTGGGAAGCAGGAGGGATGACGTGGAGCGCTGCGTCAGCGTCGCGGTTGAGCAGGGGATGAAGCCGACGAGTCAGCTGCAGTGGTGGATGGAGTCCGTTGCGGTTTTGGAGCGAGACGCCGCGCTGATTCAGGACGACTTCAGTAGCCGGCCGAGCTCATGGAGCCTCTGGTCCGCCTACCAGATCAGCAAGAGGGCCGACGAGATGCGGTCGCTGGCACGCAGCCTCAAGAGCAGAGGTGACTTTGAGACGGTTGTGACTCAGGTATGTTCCAACTTGTTCATGGAGATGCCGAGCAACGAGTGCATCGGAAGGGAGCCCATGTTGGAGGAGCTTGTATGCTCTGATGCGGGACGATAGTGTCAGCATGGTGGGCATCCATGGCATGGCTGGAGTGGGGAAGTCAACGCTGCTGCACGCGTTCACAATGGCATGGTCTCCAGGATGGCGCATCTGGACATCATCATCATCTGTGCTGAGATGCCAGGCGACAACGGCTGTGACTACGAGGAGGAGCTCCAGATTCGGCTGCCGTTTCAGGAGAAGGCAACGAAGAAGGACCGAGCGGCCGCCCTGTTCAGCACGTTGAGCAAGAAGAAATTCCTGCTCATCGTCGACAACATGTGGGCGCCTATCAATCTTGGTGCCGTGGGGATACCCTGCTCATCCTCAGCGCTGCGCCGTTCTAACAGCAAGATTGTGCTGGCGACGCGCAACGAGGAGGTGTACGACCGGATGGATGCCAGGAAGAAGATGAGGGTGGAATGCCTGCCGTGGGAGAGCTCATGGGTGCTGTTTCAAGGGAGAGCAGCTGGAGCCGATCTTGTCCTATCAAGCCTGGAGATGCGGGCATACGCCGAGGAGCTTGCCAAAAACTGTGGGGGCTTGCCCTGCGCGCTCGTTACGGTTGCTCGTGCAATGGCGAGCAAGCGAACGGTGCAAGAGTGGAAGCACGCAACCATGGCCCTGAGCACCACGCCATGGCAGGTCGCCGGCATGGTAGACGACGTGCTCTCCCCGCTGAAGAACAGCTACGACCGGCTCTGCGATGACGACCTCAAGACCTGCCTCTTGTACTGCGCAATGTTCCCACCGGGCTTCAACATCTCCAAGACATGGGTCATCGACTACTGCATCGGCGAGGAAGCCAGTGATGGTTTCAGCAACCCTGAGGAGGCATACAACAGGGGGTACAGTCTCCTTGGCAGCCTGGAGGCTGCCTCGTTGCTGGAGAGAGCCGATGACGCCGACAAGATCAGGGTTCACCCGGTGGTGCGCCTTCTTGTCGCCTGGCTGGTGTCGGCGTGCGGGAGGGAGACGAGCCGGTGGCCTCGCCCAAGCACCGGACTCCGAGGCGTGGAAGAGAGCACGGGGCATGTCGTTGATGCACAACCAGATCTCTGCTCTCCCGTCGGCGCCGTCGTGCCCTGACCTGTTGACTTTGCTTCTCTGCGAGAACCGCAAACTGGCGAAGGTCCCTGACACCTTCTTCCAATGCATGCCACGGCTGAGAGTGCTGGATCTCTCAAACACGGCCATCGAGCGGCTTCCCATGGGCATCGGCGCTCTGTCGGACCTGCAGCACCTCGACGTGTCGCACACCAACCTCGTCGCGCTGCCGCAAGAGGTCGGGATGCTCGGGGAGCTGAGGTTCTTGCAGCTCTCGTGGACGCTGCGCCTGCGAGTCGTTCCCGGCGGAGTGATCTCCAGCCTCCTGCAGCTGCGGGCGTTGCACATGTACTCCAGCTACGCGGACTGGGAGGCGGCCAACTTCCAAGAGCTGGAGAGCCTGTGGCAGCTGCGGTCGCTGGACCTCACGCTTCAGACTGTGGAGGCGCTCAGGAGGCTCGCCGCATCTGCCCAGCTCGGCGCCTCCACTCGCCGCCTGCACCTGTCCAGATGCCCAGGCCTGGGGGGCATCAGGCTGCCGGCCGGGGCGCTCTGGGCGAACATGAACGCGTTGCAGTGGCTCCGCATCTCCAGCTGCGCCAATCTCCAAGACGTGACCATCAGCGTGGACAACGGCAGCAGCCGGCGAGCTTCCCTGCCCAGCCTGCAGGAGCTCGTCCTGCATCGGCTTCCAAAGGTAAAGATCATGTGGCGGGGTGACCAGCCGTTCCTGTCGCTGCGTCGCCTGTACGTCTGGTCCTGCACCGGCATCGAGGCCCTGGTTGGTCGTGACGGCCCGGCGGCGGCGCGCACCGTGTTCCCGAACCTGACGCACGTGCAGCTCGTGAACTTGCCGGAGCTGAAGAGCTTGGTCGCCGGAGAGGGCGCGTCGTTGGCTTTGCCGGCGCTGGAGGTTCTGGAGGTGAGGAGATGCCCGAAGCTCTGCAGCATTTCTGTCGCCAAGCCGATGGCGGCGGCGGCGGTGAGGTGCGCCGCTGAGTGGTGGGCAGGGTTGGACTGGGCAGACGATGCCGACAAAACCATCTTCAAACCCAGGTTTATATAGGAAATTTTGGTGTTGGATCTCATGGGAAATAAGCTCAGATTCCTAGGAAGTTGTCCCTCCTAGCAAGCCATCGTGGACCAATTTTGCTCGAGCTGCATGCCGCGGCGGCCGGACGGCATGGCGGGGCGAGTAGCACAGGGCAGCGATTTGCAGTGGGCAGGGGAAGGGATGGAGCTACGGAGAAGAAGCACTGTGCCTGGCAAAACAATTTATTCTCGTCTCCGCAACAAAAAAAGATCTGGGCGTTCACAGGACCATGCCTAAACTTTTTTTTTTAAATTAAAGTAGGAGCACTGCTATGTCATATAAGAAGAAGAAGCATTGGTACATAACGCGCCGAAGCGAACACCACCACACAAACAAACGCACACAACACAACACTACACCACCACCTCCTGGGAGAGGAACTAAAAGAAAGCCATCGAAAACTGCGTCGTCGCCGCCAACGTTGTGCCACGCCAAAAGCCATAGCCCGCTGCAAGCCCCAATGGCTACTTGAACTCCTCCATCATGGGACTATCCCCCTCAACCTGCACACACATGACTGTTGATCCCCCTGCTCCAGTGAAGCTTCAGTAGACACTCCCGTCGCAGCAACAATAAAAAACACTAATCATGCCTAAACTACCCACTGCAAATCACCTCCCGGCAATCACCTCCTTGTCAACAATTTATTCTCGTCTCTGCAACAAAAAATCTGAGACTCCCCCCTCCCCGCGTTGACTTCAAACGTGATGCATATCTACCTCATTCTTATCCAATTCTTTCGTAGTTCGCATAATTTGTCACAAAACGTGATATCAGGAAGAAGAAATAACTACAATGGAAGTTCACAAGATCATGCATGGCAGGAAAGATTGCGAGGATCTGGTATTTGGATGGGCTATGAGGGGGAGAGCCTAGTTTGCGCACGCCCGCAGGGAGGGCGCCGTGCGCTCGCACAAAACGACAAAACAGGCGGCCCCCCTATGTGGCTGTATTTGGCCGCGGGTCCACCCAAAACCGGCAGCCCCACCTCAAAACCTTCGGCCCCAACCCACATGCACATGGCTCCCCACGTCCCATTCCACGTTGAAAGAAGATTTGTAACAAACTTTTTTTTAAGAAAGGTGAAAAACTTTTCGTCAAATTTTGCAAAAAAAATTTAAGCGAGCAAACTTTTGCAACAAAGTTTGTCTGGAAAAAACTTTTCAGCAAACTTTTGCAACAAAGTTTGTCTGGAAAAAACTTCTCAGCAAACTTTTGCAACAAAAATTTTAAGCCAGCACATTTTTTTCAATAAAATTTTGAGCTAGCAAACTTTTGCAACAAAGTTTGTCCGAAAAAACTTTTAAGCAAAATTTTGCAACAAAAATTTTGAGCCAGTGAACTTTTTGCAACACAATTTTCAGAATTTTATTTTATCAAAAAAAGAAAAAAAAGTACCTGGATGCCGACGGGCGGCCGGCGTCGGGCCGGCTCCGGCGAGGGTCGCGCCTCGCCGGCGGCGACCCAACCCTATCAGGGGCCGCGTGCCACGTCCGCCGCCGCTCGCTGGGCTCGCCGTCTCCGCTCCACTCGCCGGAGCCTCGGGAACTCTGCCGCATGCACTAGCTCGCCGAAGCCTCCACGCAGCTTGTGCCTCTCCGCCCCATGGAGATCCTCGAGGCCACGGGGCTGCAGCCTAGTGAGGAGGCGCGCGGGACAAGGCTGGGGGACGGCCACGCAGTTGTCGGCGGGCAGCAGTGTAGTGCGGTGGGGTGAGGAACAGAGGATAAAGTTGAGTGCGGGTGGATCTCATCGTGTGGGAAGCGAGCACACAGGCGCCTCCACGCGCGCGGGCTGAGATTTGGGATCTCGGCTATGAGGCTCGGTTTGTTGGGCCGATGAGGTAGTGGCCATTATCTTTGTTTCTGTTTCTTTCTTATACCACCGTATGTAATTAATCATTAATGTACTTTTAATTCTTATAAATAGCACTCTCCGTTTCAAATTATTTGAAAATTTTAAATTTATAGTTTTCCTATGTATTTAGACATAAATATTTCTAGTCAAGGCTGCCAGCCTGCCACGTCCAACTACAACATGTTTAGCTTCTGGCTTTTCAGTTTTCACTGCCTCAAATTTTGGAAATGAAAGGGGCAGGATGAACACAACAGGGACGGGGAATATGCTAGCGACACAAGCTGGTCAACTCACTACACAGTACACCCTAAATAGCACTGTGTTTTATTACATATAAACCACGCGTTCGGGTACAACACGAAAACGAAACACAAACAACATAGTACAGGTTACTCGACCGCATCAATTCTAGTAAGTAGAACCTGGCGCGAACATAGGCGTGGAGCAGCTTCTCCACAAGCGTAGCTGGGCTCTACTTGTCCCTCTTGTAGATCTTGTGCAGGAAGGACTTCAGAACAGTCTGGACCGCCTTGCTTGGCTGGGCCTCTATGTCAGCGATCAGCTTATTGTAGCTCTCCTTCTCGTACTCATGGAACAGCTCCTGGATTTATGACAATGAGGAAAGGGCATCACCAAATGTTTTTACATGATTCGCATCCTGAATATAGTCTCTCTATTTCATGTCTTATGCTGCTATCCGTGATTTTTACATGGTTGACTCCAATGCAAATGATAAGAACATGATGGTCAGGACATACCTCCAGTTTAAGTTCTTTGTACAAGTCCTTCACCTTTGCGACACATGCTGGATCGGACTTCCCATAATTTTCCTGTCCAGGCATGAGGAGTTCAGACACTGTCTTCTTTGTTCTGAAAATGGATCGAATTAAAAGTACTTACAGATAGGATTCGCTTTTGGTCCTCATCAGCACGCTCGAGAGCTTGCACAACTAACCAAGAACACTTGTAATCTTCGATATCAGTTCCAATCTGTGACAGAGTACATGTTGATGAGATCATAATAAATTAAATAAAATATAGGGCATTGACTGCAATCTGCCCCACAGTTACACCAAGATCAAATTAGTAACAAAGAAGGTGCAAATGCTAACCTTGCCAATGAATTCAGGATCACCAAAACAATCTAGATAATCATCCTGTAGATGAATACCAATCAGATGTGGTTCAATATAAACAGTTCATATAATTCTACCTAGAAAAAACAAGAGCATTACCTGGACTTGAAAATATGTTCCCATTTCAACAAGGATGTTCTTTACATCACCAAAGTTATCCAAGTTCTCACCAGCCAGCAGCAGTGCACATGCAACCTTGAATGGAGTAGAATATTGTTAGAAGATACATCTTATTAAATGATATGATTGACATCCAGACAATTGAATGGAACATATGGAATTATAACTCTTACAGGGAGATAAAATGAATAGTAGGCTGTTTTGTACTGAACAATGCGGCGGTGACTGCAAAATGCAAGACATGAAAGAAATTAGCAATAAAAAAATGATATCCCAAGTTACATGTACCAAACAAATGACAAAGATTTTCTTAGATCATCAAAGATTTTCTGCAAACTACACAAGCAGCAGTAAAGATTTTCTTTTATTACAGTTGGTTACCAAGATATATGCAATAAATCATGCAAGGAAACAAAGCGTCTAAATTCCATTACTGCTACTGTATTAAATGCTTACACTGTCAAGTTATATTTGCTTAGATCCTTTTCACCCTCATGAGTAGTGATAAGATCTAACATCTGCCCTGAAGCAGTCTTGAACTCAACCTAATTAAAAAAATGCAAAATGAAAATCAGTCATTTTTTAGAAGAATTCAGTAAATTTAGCAGGAACCTGTGCTTATGCCAGAAGATATAATTACCTCATTGAACAAATCGATGAGATCAACATAATATGGCTTTCCTTTGAAGTGGCGTTGAAGGATCCGTGAAATATGGTTGCGAAGGATAATCCCATCATTTACAGCAATGAGGCCAACCTATTGCAAACAAAAAGTCAGCAATTGGTGTCATAATTTTCAGGCTGAAGATCCTAAAACAATATGTTGAAATTCAATAACGCATTAATTTCCCAATGAGGAGATCAAACAGATAAATGCGCATGAAAAGAAGTTGCTTAAGAGGAGATCAAATAGAAACATGCGGCGTGAAAGTCAATTTTAAACAGATGAAGTTGCTAAGAGGAGATCAAATAGAATCCTTCTAAAGTAAAGATTTCGGTATCATGAAAACAGCATGCCCAAATATTTCAGTACACGAAAAAAGACAATCGATTCCCATCTGACCTGAGGCACCCTAAACCAGCAAGGCTGGCCACGTCGTGTCTGAGAGTTGTCCATGATATCATCAAGCACCAGAAAATAAGCTTGAAGCTGAAAAAATGAGAAATAGCAATTAAGGTTCCCACCTTAGCAAAGAGTTCATGCTATCAACTTCAACAAGCATGTCCAAAAACAAAAATGGTGGTAAGTATTACCCATTCAATACACCAACCAAGGGTGCAGGCAAGAAAAGTTTCCTCCTTGCTCAGAACATCGACACCCTTCAATATCTTGTAGCTATCAATGACAGAGAGCCCACGGTTGCACTTTCCTCCAAGCACATTGTAATCCAACATCTGCTCCAAATGAAATAAACAAATCAAAAAAGTTATCTAAGCTAGTGATAATATCAGAAAGTTAGCAGAGGAAACTAAAAGAAGAATTTAATCAGAAACAATAGAACCCATCATGTGGATTTCCTACTCCCTCAGTCCCTCTGTTCATTTATATATTGATGTTGATTAGTAATTTTGAGCTAACCAACATCATGTGCACAAGAACGGAGGGACTATTTCTGTAGCTATTTCTGCAGACCACAAACTGCAAATGAACATGAAAACACTGGAGGATCCTTATAAGACCTGCCTGGTGAACTCCCTCAATATGTATCCACTGTGAAGACAATGGAAACAGTTGCTCTTTACAAAAGGGACAGGCAACAGCCAACAGAAGCAATCCATCAGATCACTACGAAGTACCAAGCAAGGTATGCGGTATGACGTTCTTTAAGATATGGTGTGATGCTCCACATTTTCTTCAACTGTAGTTATTCTACTGCTTAACCAATGACAAGTGACTTGCTTAATATAATGATAGGTAGATTTCTTGTGTTTTTGACAACTTAGTCAGGATTTCTGGCACTTGAGATATCTAGGTCCCTGAGATGTATTTTAGCAATTAGTTTATACAAGTACATATGTTTTAAGTAACGAAACTGTTGCATAGTATTTCCTCAAATAAAAAGATTTTTCTTCATACGAGCAATCTGAATATTTTCTAAAGCTAATCTAAGATAGTAAGATATAAGGTAAAAGTTTGACAGGAATTTGTGACCATGGTTAGTTCCTCCTGATTCAGGGCTTAGTCACACACAACTCTTAATAATAAAAATGCAACATGCTCAATTTTGTTCTGTTCAGGCAACAACACAGTTTTTACAAAGAGATCCAGTCAATCCAAAGTCCTCGATGAGTAGATGGTAGGCTACACTGGGCACATTTCCAAAACCCCTTGACCTTAGAAACATGTCAAGGATCAGGAATACAGTTCATTTTTTTAAAAAAAAGAAGTTACTTTGAGCAACTACAGAATTCACAACACAGTTAAGCCTTTTGCAACAAATTGATCAATCATTATTTCTGTTCAGACAAGAACACACTTCTTTTATTAAAAAAACACCTCAAGTCAATTACTGAAGTCCTAGATGAGTAGATGGTATGCTCTACCAGCACCATATTCAGAATCACTCATTGGCCTCACCGCCTCAGAAACGTAAGGATCAGGTCTAACAATAAATCAAACGCTAACAGTCAGAGAGATCAACTAAAGTGAGCTAAGAAAATCATTACTCCTGAAAAGGGAAGTTACTCTGAGCAACTGCAGATTTCACAGCACAGTTAGGCCTTTCACAACAAATTGATCGGTCTTTTAGATGTGGCTTACAGGAAACCCAAAGTCCTAAACACATCCCTTGTTTCATGTTTGCTCAGACTCCTTTTTATGTGTTTTATGTGTGCGTGAGAGAGATTAAGAGATAACTGGCTTTGTTGTTCTGACTTCCCCAACAACCCAACTCTAACAGGTCTAACTAATTAAACCATCCTAAACATCAGCCCTTCAGGTTTATGCACACCACTATTCCTATCATCAATAGCATTCGAAAATCATTTCAACACATAATAATCGCGCAAACCAGGAGAATTTCAACGGCCATGCATCAGATCCTGGGAATCACCGAGGGCCCACAAAACCCGGTAAAAACCCAAAGCTCTGACGCGAGCATATATGGAGCCTCCTCCGCCAGAACAGATCAAGCCAACGCCCACGGTAAAATTAAGGGGATGAGGAGGGGAGCATTACGCGGTCGATCCACTGGAGCGACTCGTCGGTGAACTCGAAGGCGGGGTCCTCGAGCATCTCCTCCTTGAGCTTGCTGTATACCTCCTTGAACGCGGCCGTGGTGTCGGCGCCGCCGGAGCCGTTGGCCACCGCCACCCCCGCCGGAGCCATTGCGCGCCCTCGGAGAGAATTGAAGGGGAGCTGAGGAGGAGAAGCGAGGAGGCGGAATTCTGTGCGTGCGCGGTGCGCCGCTGCAGAACGGGATTGTGCTGTGCTGTGCTGTACTGGTGCGGGAGAATAGATTTGTGGGCAGTTGGGCACACGTTTATTTATGGACGGGAGGTGCCACGGAGACCGTGACGTCGGCTACCGTGGGTGCTGAGCTGGTGGTGGCCGTGGCACGCTGTGTGTGTTCCAAAAGTCAGTTCTTGGGATGCACACAAATAAACGAATACGGAGTACAGGTGTGTTTGTCGGCTTCAAATAAAAATGGAGAGATAGAGAAACTACTTAAAGGGAAAAAAAATTGGAAATCTTTCGTGCTGCGCTCGCCGCTCGGCGTACTCTAAGCTACGCCCATTCTTCTTCCGCCATTTAGAATGATTTGCCCAAACACGAAAGAAAAAGGGAAATCAAATATTGCACATAGTAGGAACATAAGAAGACGGAAAACTACGAATGGATCTTTAAGCAATTCTAGCACATTCAAACTCCAAACAGAAAAGCTTAAGTCAAATCCTCATAAGAAAACAGAAATGCGTACAGCATCCGGGTTAGTCACGTATTCCTAGAAAACGATGGATCACTAGCTATAATACAATACTGTACAGGACTAACTAAATCGACATAAGATTTTCTAGAGGCCGTGAATATTCTGCCAGTATGGTGAATATGTCATGGCAAATCGTACCATTGAATAGCGGGTGATATGAGTGGTGATGCTAAACGAACTTCTATGTGGGCAGCCCTTCGTCTTCAATGAGCTCCATTCCATCGACCCATCTTCATTGCAAGCTACATGAATATCATTATTTGTATCCAATTTTCTATTCATTTATCCACTTCTGTATGCATGCAAAGCTTGTGAAATGAGTAACACATAAAAGTCACCATCTCCTTTTTAATGAAGTAATTGGCTTGCCCTAAAATGACATATATTCAAAAAAGAGGGAGCCATAGTATTGGGTGTGGTTGTTTTGAAATTAATGAACGTAATTCCTTCACGTTCAAGATTCCCTCTTTTTTTAATACAGTAATTTGTCTTGGTATCAAAGATGTTAATGAATAGCGTTGTTCCGCTGCAGAGTTCGCTTGGATATGGGGTGTGGCAGACAGTTGAGGAGATAGCGGGCGGGCGGGCGGGCGCGATGCTTGATCCGTGGCAAGCGGAGCGATGCATCGCCATAAAAAAATGGAAGAGCACTAGCGACACGTACACATCGCCGTGTCGGTTTTCAGTCAAGTTGGTCAGCGCGTGCATTGGTGGCGAGAACAGTTGCCCGTTACACTCGATCGCGCACCGGCGCAGGTCCAAGACGAATTTCTGACGAGCTAATTAATTTTTTTTTTGACGAACGTCCAAGACGAATTCAATGACCCGTCTCCTCCCACGTGACGCCCGCGTGCGGGCACCGCATTCATGGCCCCGAAAGATGACCTGCCGAACAGCAGCAGCAGTTTTTCTGAGGCGGAGATCGGAGGATTTTTCCAACTTTTTTTTTCCCATGGCGGATAACTGACGGTCAGGCAGGCACACCGCATGCATGCGGTGCTTGCTTGTCGCATACTATGGGTCGCTGTATTGCACGGGCCTTGCAAGCTGTAGCGCCCAGTCTGTGTGTGTGACTGTGTGTCGATCGCCGGTTAGTCCTGTCGTGCTCGTCACGCGGAATCCATTTTTTTTCTTCAATACGCAGGAGAGCTGCGTATCATTGTATTAAGAAGGAGACGAACAAGGTTCTATTTTACAACAGCGCGGAGCCGAACTCACGCACGCTCGGTGGTGCACACCTGCAGCACAATACGAGAGACACACCCGTACAGACATACCCATTTTTTGTGCTACGGATTCCGCCGTGCGTGCGTTTACTGCCTTTTGACCTGTGTCTGGGTGGGGCTGTGTGGGCACATGCTTTCGCGGGCGCAAAACATGCGGTTGGCTGCGCCGACCACGTGTGAAGGACCTGGACTGGAGTAACTCCCGTCTCCCAGTAGTTGAAGTTAAACACATCATGACGGGGAAATAGACTGCTAAACCGGATTCTTCAGGAGACAGAGACAGTGACGAAGCCCTTTTTGTCAATGTGTGTGTGCTTTGACATGGAAACGGACTAGTACGTGACAACCTCGCCCAAAAAAAAAAAAAGACTAGTACTTTGACAAGCTGAGCTGAGAATCTGAGATCCCCTCTACCTGTATCCATCTTCAGAAGGCAGGAGGAAGCGTCTCCAATTACTCATATAGTCATATTTGCAGTTTGGGTTAGTTTTCCCCGGTGGGAGACGAGGCAGTTGAGAACGAACACTCTCTGTGTTATGATGCGGAGATGGCGGGCGGGCGCGTAGGCGCCGATGCTGAATTGCTGATCCGGCCATCCGGGGCAAGCAAACTAGCAGCACGTAGACATCTCCATATCACTTTCAAGTCAAGTTGGTCAGGGTTGCAAGTCCAAAAGTAATTCAATGGGCCGTGTTTAGTTGATGGAAACTTTTTGATGAAAAGATTTCGGGTATTGATTTTACCGATTTATGAGTAGTAAAGGTAGACGAAAAAGGTGGAAAGTTATATGGATAGGTTGGAAATCTCGAGACGGAATCTAACGATGGTAATTAGAGGGTAATTAATCCATAATTAGTGATGATTACTGTAGCATTACTATTGCAAATCATGGATTAAGTAGGCTCATTAGATTCGTCTCGCGATTTACAGCCTATCCATATAAGTTTTACCTTTTTCGTCTACATTTAATACTCCATACATCTAACATTCTCCTTTGATACGATGGATGAAAAGATTTCGTTTTGAAACTAAACAGGGGCACGATCTCCTCCTCTCCTCCAAACAATTTTTGAGGCGGAGATCGATGGATTTTCCTAGCGCGCGGATAGCGGACAATCAGGGTAACACGCTCTCCATGTGCTTGCTTGCTTGCTCGTCGCCTAGGTCGCTGTAGCTTACACAGGCCTGCCGCAGCACCGTGCTTTTTGGACGTTTCGAAGCTTACAATATGAGCCCATCGCAAGCCAATCAACATGCGCAGGGGTATGCTCAGCCGTGAGCCGCCGGCCAACCCGCGCATGGGAAACGCTATGATTTCTCCGGCGACATCAACCGCCTGCTCCGCGCGCGCCGAGCCTAGCTGCAAGAATCGTCACTCGTCACCGGCTAGTCGTGACTCGTGTACCCGAAGGCCAGAAACTTTAATTTCTTGCCGCGACTTCACCGTGCGTGCGTCGACTTATTGTGTGGGCACATGCTTCTGCTTCCGCGGGCGCTAGAGCATGCGCTTGACTTCGCTGACCGCATGTTAATGATCTGGACTCCGGTAGCGGTAGTGGCGTGGCGCCTTCAGTCCCTTTACTGACCATCTCCGGTAGGAAAAAAACATGACAAAGACATGGAAGAGAATTACTAGAATGTTGCTAGGTTTTTTTCTCGAACAAGCAGGAGAACTGCTTATCAATATATTAATAAGAAAGAAGGGTATAGTACCCAAGTCACCAGTACAGAGGTTTTTCACGGGAGCCAAAACCAGTAAAAACTCCCCAACACTTACACTCTATATTACACTTTTCGTAAAAAAACACAACCCATGACTAAGGGGATGAACCAAACTATCCATTGGGCTACAGGGCGAGGAGATGGGTAATTCCTCAAGCCCCTGCCAATTCCCACATAAACAACTCATCTCTAATGGAAGAGAGCAGCCCATTCGGACTAGGCTGCAGCCCATCAAATACACAGCGGTTTCTATGATTCCAGAGAGACCAGGTCACTAAGATTACGGCTGAATTCAGACCCTTTTTTTGCATGGTCAGCCACTCTGCTATTCACTTGAGCCCACCAGTCATCAAAGCAATGATCATCAGGTTGCGGAGCTAGAAGTTGCAGACCCAGTATTTGCAAAATATCGTACCAAATTTGGCGTGAGAAGACACAGGATAGTAAATGTTGCTAGGTCTGTTGCTCTACGAGCATTTGAACCATGCTTTCAAATCCAAATGCATACAAATTCAGTTCCTTTAACTCTAATCAGGTATTCATGATTTTTTAGTACCATGTTTTTTAGATTAATTTCTTTAGTACCATATTATATATAACCATAAAAGCACAGTTCACTTGAGCCATCAGCCATGTCAGTTTTGCCAGGCAACAGAACAACGTTTGGTCAGTCAACATATATACTGAAACAAAGGTTAGGCGATGCTTCCATCACCAATCAACTTCTTCCGGTCCAAAGATGATGCACATATGACTACATCTGCCTGTCAACACCAATGGTAGATGAAAACTTCTCGACATTTCACATATGCTTGTTGAGAAGTTTTCACATGGTTGTAGTATGTTAGTTTTTTATAAGGGTTGTAGTATGTTAGTTGAGAAGGTGTTTTGCTAGCAAAAGTGAAAGGATCTTGGATACTTCAGTATATAAAAGCATGTAGGTTGTGTAGTCTATATAAGCACTTGTACCCTGCTATGTCAAAAGAGTGCTGCTGTGAAAATAGAAAGAAATATTATAAGTGAAGGAGAGATAGTTAGCAACTGAGAGAGAAGGGAAGCAGATCAGCTTCTCTGTGTTGAATGCTGAATGTGAGAAATATTATAAATGAAGGAGAGATAGATAGCAACTGAGAAAGAAGGAATCAGATCAGCTTCTCTATGTTGAATGCTGAATGTGAGTTTCCTGTACCTTCTCTGTGTTGAAAGAAGATTGTGAGCACTTGTGATGAGTTCTAGGAAGTCTCGAGAACTTAAAGACACTAAGAAGAGAGAATAATCAATTCCTTACTAGTCCTTAACAATAAAAACAAATCAATTTTGAGTCACTCTCACCAACATTGCAGGGAAGTGATATTTATTTTGTACAAGCAACCAGGATGCCTCGTTAGGCACAAGAAGACTGTCACGTTCAGGCACAATGATCAGAGCTTTTATATGCTAGCAATACAGTCTGATTAAAGCGCCACCAGAAAGCTTGTGCTTTATTGTATATAAGTTGTGCGTATGTTACAATAGAAAACTGAAACATCAAAGATTAAACAATATGGTGCAGCTATAGCATCAAGTGCAGTAACTTTATGCAAGATCAATGGAGCATTATATCTTGTCTACATGTTTCTCTTATAGATCTTGTGCAGGACGGACTTCAAAACATTCTGAACGTGCTTGTTTGGTTGGGCCTCGATGTCGGTGATCAGCTTGTTGTAGCTCTTCCTCTCGTATTCATGGAACATCTTCTGGATTCATAGCAATGACAAAAGGACTTCAATAAAACAAAGCATGTTTATGGAAACAGGGTGTCAAGTTCCGCCACATATAAATGTATATTTTGGATATTATTTCAGCATCTTCAACCAAGTTAACACCATCATCTGTTTTTTTATGACCTTGTGGTTAGTAAGAAAATATTGTTTCTCTTAGGGCATCAAGGATAGGGATAGTGTGTGACATAGTCTATTTCATGCATATACTGATGTCCATGATATTCACATGGTCGACTCTAGATAATGATCCATAAATCATACTGACATAATATGGAATGGTCATGACAAACCTCTAGATTAAGCTCTTTGTACAAGTCCTTCACCTTAGCAACACATGCTGGATAAGGCTTTCCATAATTTTCCTGCGTAGCATACATGAAGGATTTAGAGACTATATTTATACTGTGAAAAATGACCAAATTAATAGCACTTACAAACAGAATGCTCTTTTGGTTTTCATCAGCATGTTCAAGAGCTTGCACAACTAACCAGGAACACTTGTACTTTTCAATGTCAGTTCCGATCTGTGATAACAATTCATACTGTCAAGATCAGAAACTAAAGAAGCATGACCTGATACAGTCAATCCAACCAACAGTTGAACCCATTTAAATTATTAAAGAAGAAAGTTCCAAGCACTACCTTGCCAGTGGATTTAGGATCACCAAAACAGTCTAGATAATCATCCTGCAGAAAAATATCATCAAAATCATAGGTATTCCAATTTCCAATATAGACAGTTCACATCATTCTACATAAAAATTACGAGCATTACCTGGACTTGATAGTGTGTTCCCATTTCAATAAGAATGTTCTTTACATTACGAAAGTTATCTAGGTTCTCCCCAGCTAGCAGTAATGCGCATGCAACCTTGAGTGGAATACAATATTGCCACCATAAGAACTGTATACTAGCAATACGGTCCACATAGTCGAACAAATATAAAGGCCGATAACACTTACAGGAAGATATAATGAACAGTAAGCTGTCTTGTACTGAGCGATGTGGTGATGACTGTGCAAAATGCGAATCATTTAGAGGAAGTAGAAATAAAAAAAGATTTCTCAAATTGGATGCTAAATAAATAATATATCTACTCACTCAACATATTATGAATGCAGCGATGAAGATTTTTAACTACAGTTCTACTTTTACTGAGCTACATGAACTTACATTGTCACATTATATTTGGTTAGGTCCTTTTCACCCTCATGAGTGGTGATCAAATCCAACATCTTCCCTGAAGCTGTCTTAAACTCAATCTAAAAACACAAACAGTAATATCAATCATTTGTAAGAAATAATCAGATAAATTTGTCATGAACATATACTTTTATATGAAGATATGATATAATTACCTCAGTGAACAAATCAATGAGATCGACATAATATGGCTTTCCCTTGAAGTGGCGTCGAATGAAACGTGAAACATGGCCGCGAAGGATAAACCCATCGTTTACAGCAATGAGGCCAACCTAGCAAAGATAGCGCCAACAACTAAGTTTCATGGTTAGCAAGCACAAACCCTAAAATAATACTCCCTCTACCGTTTCAAATTATATTTCTTTTGATTTTTTTACTGCCAAGTTTAACCGCTCGTCTTATTCAAAATTTGTAGAAACATAGTAAGTCATTTGGAACATCTTTTATTAATAAAGCAAGCCACAACAAAAATTATGATATCTTGCATAACTTTTTTTGAATAAGACGAATAGTCAATTTTGAGGTAAAAAAGTCAAACAAACTATAATTTAAAATGGAGGTAGTATGTGAAAATTCTAGGATGCACTGCTAGTTTAAATTAGTGCCATACGAGGAAACCAAACAGAAACGTAGGCATTAAAATCAGTTGCTTCGGTGGGAAGCAAACATAATGGAATGCCAAAGTCAGTTGATTAGAGCAGATGAAGCAGATTCTCCAATAGTTTACTGTTGCCCACACTGTATCTTTTTAAGTAAAGCTTAGGTGCAACCATCAAAATAAATAAATAAATATATAAACAAATAAGTTGGTTCTCCCTCCGTTCCTAAATATAAGTCATTCTAATTTTCTTAGAGAGTCAAACTTTCTCAATTTTGACCAAATTTATACAATAAAGTACTAACATTTATGATATCAAATAAATACTATTAGATTCTTTATTAGATATATTTTCATAGTATAGTTATTCAGTATCATAAATTTTTGAAATCAACTCTATAATTTTGATCAAAGATAAAATAGTTTAACTCTCCAAGAAAGTTGGAATGACTTATACTTTAGAACGGAGGGAGTAGACAAAAAGGATAATCTATTCACATCTAACCTTGGGCACCCTAAACCAACATGGACGGCCACGTCGTGTCTGAGAGTTGTTCATAATATCATCGTGCACATTAAAATATGCTTGAAACTGCAGAAATAAAACATAAGTTCAAAGCTGCGCTCCTTATAGCAGAGCTTTTTTCAGCGATTATCATTGTTCAAACATGCTTGAAAATAAAGATCAGCCAGAGGTTACCCATTCAAGACACCAACCAAGGGTGCAGGCAAGAAATGTGTCCTCCTTACTTAGAACATCAACACCCTTAAATATCTTGTAGCTATCAATGACAAAGAACCCACGGTTGCACTTCCCTCCGAGCACATTATAATCCACAATCTGCTCCAAGACAGCACAAACAAGTCAAAAAAGTTATCTAAGCAAGTACCACATTATTCTCAAATTAAACCAAAGAAACTAAAAACGGGGACATCATAAGAAGGGAATTAGTGATAGCGCCCGGACGTCCGACGGGTGAGAAAATATCGGACGCTTGTACGTGATATTGCAACATGTTGTTTTTAATGTTTCACTCGCTGATTTTTCATGTTGCGGCGTTCTGTTATGAAAATGTTTCATGAAACATCGATCAATGTTGCAACGGAAATTTTTTACTCCATCACATCCAGACGTTTCTCTATGTTTCACTAGAATCTTTTTTAATATTGCAGTTGTATGATGGTGACGTTGCAATAGCTTTGTTTCGATGTTGCACAAATTGAACGATGTTGCATGGAATCGGGCTCCGATGTTGCGACGGGAACTTCTGTCCCCCGCGTCCGGATGTTTCGTTGTGTTTCAGTACAGTTGCAAATATGTATTTTTGATGTTGCAGCCATGTGTGTTTGATGTTGCAACGGACAATCCGATGAAAACTTTCCATCGTACGTTCTACATGGAGCATTACCGTCATAAGAAACAAGAGAAACCAAATCTCTGACTCGGGCATGCATGTAGTTGTCCTCCGCCACAACATCAAATAATCAAGCCAACACCGCACTGTGAAATTAATTGAGGGGAGAGGAAGAGAGGCATAATTACGCGGTCGATCCAATGGAGCGACTCGTCAGTGAACTCGAAAATGGGGTCCTGGAGTATCTCCTCCTTGAGCTTGCTGTATATCTCCTTGAACGTGGCCATCATAACAGCGCCGGCGAAGTCTTTGGCTACCACCACCCCTTCCGTCGCCATTGGCCTCGGAGCCGGAGCTCTTCCGATCGTCACCTCAAGGCGCTGCGTTATTAGGTGGCAGCAGGCAGCGGGGTTGATCGGAGTAGTCGTGTAGGAGAACTGGAGCAAGGGGTTGGAACTTGGAAGCAGAGAACCGAGACTAGCACAGCTTACGCTACGCTACGCGTGCATCTTATAAGTTATAACCATGTAGTATGTCTATCGTCTACATGCATGCATGGTTAAGCCAGCTGATTCACGCGTGCAAAGCATTAGCTTGCAGATCATCAGCTCACCACGTTGGATGGGGATGGGGGGATGGCAGACAGTTGCGGAGATCAGTGCATTAGTGGCGACAACAGTTGTACTACGTTCATTACCCCCGGCGTCTGTCCTCTGTCCAAGGCCTGCAAGTGATCCAAACCAAAACGGATCCAATTGTCTTCCATCCGTGACGCCCGCAGCAACGCATCCATGGACCATGGGCCATGGCCCCAGAACGACGAGGCATCCACCTGACAAAACACCATCCAGTGCCGGCCGGAAAATGTGAGCGGACATGCACAACAGCCTAATCATAAGCTATCCATGCTTTTCGCGGGAACTAGCGTGACGAGTGCAGTTGCCTCGTGGGGCGGCCGGCGGAAACGAGCAGGGAGACGAAATGGTGGGCGGCAGTCAGGGAACGAGAGGGAACCTGCGTTGCTGTGGTAGCGATCGAGCACGGGGCAGGAGATGAGCAACTTGCTGGATCAAAGCTCGTAACTGAATCCCTTGCTTGCATAAGTCTCGAATTAAAGGACCGTGAGCCTCCTTTTGGGGCAGAGGCAGCACAACTTCGGTATCTAGAAGCCTAGTCCGGGTAGTGTCCTGTTGTTGCGATGCCCCTGCATATTACTGTGTTCTGCTTGTCTATTTCTAATTTGTTTTGACTTATTCTCTCGCAAAACATTATTGAGTTAATCAAAATCGACCGGTTTTAGCAGAACAGAGTTTTTTTTTTTTTTTTTTTTTTTTTTTTTTTTTTTTTGGAATGAAGTAAACTAGGATGTCGTTGGTTCCTTCTGTCACTATACTACCTTACAGAGCCGGACTGGCAGGTAGGCCTGCAGCACCTGCACGGCTGCACGCCGTTCCCAATTTTCGTATGTTTTCCGTTACGTTATGGGCTGACATGGGGGCAGGCCGTCGATCTGCTCTGGCAACAAAAATGGGCTAATATAAATCCGGCCACCACCAGCAGGCCTCCGCCCGTCTCAACGAACGTTGTTGGGCTGGAAAACGTTTGTTGGACCCTTCTTTCTCAATCCACTGGGTTCTTTTAAAACAATTTGGTTTTTGAAAGCTTACAATAAATTCAATAGTTTTAAAAAAACAAAAACATGCTTTTGTTAAACTTGATTGTTTTGATTTAGGCAAGCAGGTCTGATGTGAAGGGTGGTCAGTTTTGTGTGGAGCAATGGGAGGCATAACAAATTGCACAAAGAAAAAAAAATGAGTTTCTTCTTCACACATTTTCCACCTTTGCCTAGACTAAAGTATACGGAGTATGAGCCGCCGACGCCGGGGAGGGGAGGTTCGCGGGGGCTTGCGCGGCGTTGGGTTAGTGTTCTGGCGGCTCCGCCGCCGGATCTGGGGAGGGGGAGGGGAGGAGCGACGGCGGCGCGCGCTGGAGGAGGAAGAGGAGGCGCGCGGGCGGAAGGAGGAAGAAGAGACGCGTCGGGGAGGGGGGGCTCGCGTTAAGAAAAGGGAGGCCGGCCTCCGTTTAGCAAGGTCCTAATATAAATCCGGCCATCAGCAGGCCTCCGCCCGTCTCAACAAACGTTGTTGGGCCGGAAAACGTTTGTTGGACCCTTCTTTCTCAATCCACTGGAGGAGTGGGGAAAATAACGGCTAATATAAATAGCAGGGTCTTGTTTCGATATCGCGTTAGCAGAATACTTTGATTTTGTAAAACAATTTGGTTTTTGAAAGCTTACAATAAATTCAATAGTTTTAATTAAAAAACAAAAAAACATGCTTTTGTTAAACTTGATTGTTTTGATTTAGGCAAGCAGGTCAGTTGGGAAGGGTGGTCAGTTGTGTGTGGAGCAATGCATTGGAGGCATAACAAATTGCACAAAGAAAAAAACGAGTTTCTTTCTTCTTCACACATTTTCCACCTTTGCCTAGACTAAAGTATACGGAGTATGTGTACATCATCACACCCTTTCAGCTAATACCTGCTGCAAGTGCAAGTGTCCCAATCGCTTGCACGTCAGCATCTAGGTCAGTACAGACTACAGGTCTGCCGTCGAAATGCCTTGTGAGAGGTACGACGCACGCATCGCCGCGTCGGCCGGAGGTCGCAGTAGATGCGGGTGGCGCGGCGCGTCCGGCCAATCTGCCTGTCTTAGGGTGCAAGCCCCGCTGATCGGCGGGCGCAGTCAGAGAAGAATATGTATATGTAGGAGTGGTGTCGGCATCGACCGAGATCACTTGAGCTCTTGCTTGCAGAGAGGGCAAGAGGAGATGATCCTGAGCCACCTGTCCACGCACTTGAGGTGGAACATGTGCGTGCACGGCAGCTGCCGCACCTCCTCCTTCTCCCTGTACTGCGCCAGGCAGATGCAGCACTCCTGCAGTTGCGGTTCAGAACACAAGTTCAGACTAGCAGTAAAAGGATGCAGTTTGAACTTTGAACATGGCAATGAGCAAGATAACAAGCTAACTGTTGGTCCATGCTACTATGCTAGCATGCTCGTTCGGTTGATCATAGCAGGAAAAAGGGGAGTTATAATTGGCAGGATCCAAAAAGGCAATGTTAGGACTCCTTATCTTTAGTACCATCCAAAAAGGGGAGTATGTTCTAGCTTCGCACGTTTTGTCACTTTTGTGATATCCTATTCCGGCCAATAGCTGAGTTTACCAATCATTTGTTTGGTGTTTCTCCGGATGGCCTTCCTTGCTCTACTCGGCGTCCTAGTTCCTACCTCACCACGCTAGAAAGAAATGCTGCAATGTGTTGCTTGCCTGCAAATACTATATGCAACAGAAAAGAGTTTGATTTACTGCACTACTCACTTGGTCGTCGTGGTCTCGGTCCCGGGGCACATCCGGCTGCTCCTTGAACCGCCACCGCGGCAGCGCGGCGAGCTGCTCGTCGGAGGCGCCACGCCCGACGGAGGCCGAGTTCATGTTGTAGCCGAGCGCGTACCCGACCATGGGCACGAAGCAGCAGAGCAGGAGGAAGAGGAGGAACGGGAGCGAGTAGACGACGGCGTTCCATGCGAGCAGCGCGATGCAGAGCGCGTACAGCCTCGGCGCGCGGTGGAACGACCCCAGCCGCGCGTCGAACACCCACACGTTCCCCATCACGAACCACATCGCGAAGAAGAGCTCCAGGAACGCCCGCGCCTTGTTCATCAGGAACGACCTGTTCCTGCATTCACATTCACCCCCCATTTTTCCCCCATCAAGAAATCGATCGTGCCATTCATTTTTTTTTTCATGAGAAATTTCACGTCGGCACAAAAACAAACGAATAATAAAAGCTGCTCTAAGTTTGCCTTACCTTAGAGCATCGTTGGCGCCGCGCATCTCGAGGTCGTCGGAGCCGCCGCCGCCGGAGGAGGAATGGCGGTGGCGCCAGTAGAGGAGAGGGAGGCTGAGGACGTTGCCGACGTTGTAGGCGGCGACCCAGAGGCGGAGCGGCCAGGCGGGGCGCTCCTGGGGAGAGGTGGCGACGACAGCGGTGGTGAGGACCATCTGGGCCACGATGACGCCGAGCTCGAGCGCGAGCCAGCCCGGCGAGTTGAATGGATTGGAGCCCAGGTCGGACCGGGGCCCGTTCTGGTACTGGTACACGCGCCGCAGGAAGATGAACCACCGCGCCCGAGACATGCGCGCCACCGCGCGCATCGTGAACGCCGACACCCGCCCGCCGCCGGGAGCCGCCATGGCCGCCGCCGCCGACAGCGAAGAGGAAGATGGGGACGGCCGCATTGCTGCTGCTGCGGTGCGACGACGCCGGGGGAGAGGGGCAGGGAGGGCATTGGCATGGCGCGCTTGTTTTCTCCGGGAAGGATAAATGGTGGGAGGGGAGGAAGGCGGGTTGGGTTCGGGATGGCGACCAATAATCTAACGGCTTTGCTTTGGCGCCAAGAGTGGAGGAAGGAGGAGGTGCGCGTGGAGACTGGAGGGATACGAACGGTTGGCCTAACCGTCTCCTTCCTCGCGGCTCGCGCCATGCTTGCTTCTTCCTGGCTCTCGCTCCTTGCCTAACCGGCCTTGGCTTGTGTTTGGTTTTGTTTAGGTGGGAAGCAACATGGGCGGTCCGGGGTCATGCCGTCATGGCAAGCAGATAGATGGCCTGAATTAGCAGTTTTCTTGCACATTCAGCTTACTTGCCTTGGCTTTACATACGATATTTAGTTGTTACTTGTTAGTATTTGTTCTCTTATTAAACATTCAGATTGCCAATCTCAATTACTGATCTGTTCGTTACTGGATTGACAATCATTCGTCCAGCAACTGATGAATGCAGTGCAATACTGGTGTTTGAAATGAAGAGATTACTTTTTCCCACTGATTTGGACGGGTTTAAATTTAGTGAAAGGGTGAAAAGTCTATGCATTAGGCCGTGTGCAAATAAACTGACACGGTTATCTAGATAAAAACTTTTTACACTTTTTGTGAATTTATTAATGATAATTGTGATAGCCTGTCGGGCGATCAGTGTGTGACTGACTGAAGGATGGTGGCAGGGGTCATCAGATGGTAAAGTTTTGCCGCCCAAGTTCTAAAATGGAACTGACTGAAGGATGGTGGCAGGGGGCATTGGTACCCATCACAAGAATGGATCCATGGAGCTGCCAGTTAGGGAACTAGAGCTCTTGTGTATAGGTTGCACGTCTCTGTAGATGTGGTACTCAACTACCACGCGCTCATTCTGGTCTGTTCCTTTTTGTTGAGAAATTCTGCCTCCGACACGACACTAGTTACCTTAGCCTTTCTGGAA
This sequence comes from Urochloa ruziziensis, assembly GCA_015476505.1. Classification (NCBI taxonomy): domain Eukaryota; kingdom Viridiplantae; phylum Streptophyta; class Magnoliopsida; order Poales; family Poaceae; genus Urochloa; species Urochloa ruziziensis. The sequence continues at coordinate 48,233,365 of CM027122.1, read as the reverse complement.
TTTTCAACGGAAGAATCGTCAGGTTTCAGGACAACAGTCAGGACGTCAAATGTTTCTGCAGCATCTACAGGTGTAAATTTCTTCCATGTTAAAGATTTCGGGTTTTGATTTTGTCAATGTAGGGGTAGTAAATGTAGACGAAAAAGGTGAAAAGTTATATGAATAGGTTGGAAATCTCGAGACGAATCTAACGATGGTAATTAGCGGGTAATTAAATCATAATTAGCGGGATGGTCACCGTAGCATTACTATTGCAAATCATGGATTAAGTAGGCTCGTTAGATTCGTCTCGCAATTTACAGCCTATCCATATAACCTTTCACCTTTTTCGTCTACATTTAATACTTCATGTATTTAAGATTCTCTTTTGACGTCGAAAAGATTTCGTTTCGTAATAAAAACTTTATCTGCGCACCTGTCCTACTTTGGGCTGGCATTCCGTTTGGTGCTCTGCTAATCTGCTCCGGTCTCTTTTACGCTAAGGCAAGGCCTTGTTCTTCTTGGTAACAGCAGCTGCGTTGGGTCAGAGCCCAACCGAACCGATCGATCAAATCTTATCATGTATTCCGGGCTCAATCTTAGGCCCAACCTGTTTTCTGGAGCACGAAGTGGCCAAGCTATTGGGCCGGTGCTTCTCCTTCTCCCCCCCCTCTCTCTCTCTCCTCCATATAAAGTCGGTCCACGATATGTAAAGTCGGTTGGGCCCCAAGTCGGTTCCTCGGTCTATAGAAAAAGACCACAAAATTAGGGGCTTGCCGATCAACATCAATCAATCCAACGCTGAAAACCAACCCAAAAAAGTCCAAAACCCCGGGCGCCGCGACGGGAAGCCGACGAGACGCGGATCCTCCCGCGCCGGGAGACGGCGAGGAGGACTCCGCCTCCACCTGCCGCCCCAAAGGTAACTGAACACGCGTCCGCCTCTCGCCGCCGCTCTCTTCTGCTTCCATTACTCTTTCCGAATTCCGATCCCCCACCCCCGATTGATTAGGTTTCCAGGCTCGGTAACCTTCCCGTGCTGATTCTGTTCTGCAGCACCCATGGCGGGCCTCGGCGGAGGCGGAGGCGCCGAGGCGCACGCGCGCTCCAAGCAGTACGATTACGGCGCCAACTCCAGCCTCGTCCTCACCGCCGACTCCCGCCCCCGCGACGCCCGCGAGCCCGCCGGCGAGCCCGAGACGCTCTGGGGCCGCGTCGACCCTAAGTTCTTCGGCGACCGCGTCGTCCAGAGCAGGCCGCCCCAGCTCGAGGCGAAGCCCTCCAATTCGCGCACCAGGAAGGCCAAGCGCGGCGCCGCCGCTGCGGCCGGCGGCCCCGACCTCCCCCGCCGCAACGCCAAGCGCAGGCGCCGCGCCGCCCAGGACGGCGGCGTCCTCTCACTCACCGACGGCGACGCCGCCGCCTACAAGCCCCGGACCAAGGAGACGCGCGCTGCCTACGAGGCCCTGCTCAGCGTCGTCCAGCAGCAGCTCGGCGGCCAGCAGCCTGACGTCCTCGCCGGGGCCGCCGACGAGGTGCTCGCCACTCTGAAGAATGACAAGATCAAGTACCCTGACAAGAGGAAGGACATCGAGCGGCTCCTCGACCCCATCTCCAACCAGCTCTTTGACCAGCTCGTCTCCATTGGCAAGCTCATCACCGACTTCCATGATGGGCTTTCTGGTGATGCCGTGGACACGACCCTGGATGACGATGTCGGTGTTGCTGTTGAGTTTGAAGAGTCATACGAAGACGAGGAGAGTGATTTTGATCAGGTACATACTACGCACACATTCATAGTTTAGTGACTGATTTTTTAGTCTGTCTTGCCATCCTGCTTTACTTAATTGAGATGCATGCTTACTTACAATTACCACTGCGTGTTTGTGCTCACCAGGTGCAAGATGTCTTGGATGAGGATGACGAGGATGAAGCAATGGATTTTAATGGTAGTCCTGGAGGCATGCGGATAGGTGGCGATTTAGATGACGATGACATGCAGAACGCCAACCAGGGGCTGGCCGTTAATGTTCAGGACATTGATGCTTACTGGCTGCAGAGGAAGATATCCCAAGCCTACGGGGATGGGGGCATTTGATGCCCAGCAGAGCCAGAAGGTTGCGGATGAGATCTTGAAGATTATCGCTGAGGGTGATGACAGAGATGTCGAGAATCGCCTTCTCATGCTCTTGGACTGCATCGATTTTCTTCGCGAGACATGGACGTGCCAGTCGGAGTCGAGACAAACGTTTTTCACCTCAGGGTTGAAGTCAAAGGAACTATGGCCACGCTGCATTATTTTCACCTATGAAAACGTCAAGAAGGCAGTAACGATACACTGTAGACTAAGGGCGTGTTTAGATCGAGAAAAATGGGTGGAAAATATGAAAGTATTGTTTTTATGAAAGCGTGCATATAGATAGAAATGAACTAACATAGGTCTCTAGATAGATAACTTTTCGTGTAAAGGGAACGCTTTTCACGGATCTAAACACAGCCTAAGAGTAGAGCGCTCAGAGATTTCTTGGTAGTAGAGCGCCCAGCGCTGCACCCGTATGAGACGGCGGGCAAGGTTTCGTGGCACGTGGCCACTGAATGTACTCCCTTCGGTTTGGTAAGAGCAAGATTTATAGTCTCGCTCGCTTGCCGGCGACTCCCTCGCCATGTCATGCGAGAGCTGCAGCGAGGTGATGGTGGGGGCAGGTTATTGAATGCACTGGTCAGGCTCCTGCGTATGACGCTAGCAAATGAGAGTCCATCGTTTGGGTTTAATAAATGCATGCACCTGCTTTTGTTAGCGAGCCGCGACTCGCTCGCTCTCTATTTCTCTTTCCGCCGGCTGCGTTTTTTTTTTCTTGCGTGGTCAGCGAGTCGCCAGTCCACATAGGATTACAATACTTGCTTTAAAGAAGTCGTTTTGTACAAGATTTGAGTTAAACATTGAGAATATAAATCGTGAATAACTTTTAGGTCGTTGAGCTTGGAAATGTGAAAACTATATGAATATATTTGTTAGTTTTTAATAAATATTTTTATAAAAATAAGAAGTCAAATTTCTATTTTGGAGACCGTGTCGCTGTCCTAAATGACTTTTTTTTTTGCCAAACAGGAGGGAGTACCTCCATCTAAATTGTTTTTAATGGTGAGGAGCGTAGCAGTGGACATCTTGGGTGGATGTGCATTAGTGTCATCTGTCTGCACTCGCCAGTGCCGCGTTCGACGGACATGGCGAGGAGGGAACGAGATCCTCTGCATTTGGTCCCTCTGCTGTTGTGTCGCTGACATGTGGGCCCAAGCTCTGTGGGCCCCACATGTCAGTGACTCAATGGTAGAGGCCCAACTGCAGAGAAACTGCTTCCGCGAGGAGAAGGGGCGATGAAGACACGAGTGGAAGGGAGAAGATAGAAACGATGATGGGAGATACAAGATCAGAGACACACTGAGCATGACGTGGCAGTCCTGCCAGAGCCAACGTGGAGGCAGCACAGCGCAAGCAGGGTCGGTCAGCCTTCACAATTTTTTCAAACGTGAGGTAGATATGGATTACACGTCCATTCGTCAACAGTGTTCTAATGCCCGGGAGGTCGTTTTTCTTCTCGCCTAACCGCGTGTTTGGTTGGAGAGCCACGGGAGCGGAGCGGAGCCAACCCGCTCTCACAGTTGTTTGGATGAGGAGCGGCGGGAGCGGAGCGACTCCAGATGAAATATACCCGTGAGATGCGGGTTGGCTCTGTCCGTCAAAATTCAAGGAACGGAGCCGCTCCAGTCCGATACGCGTCTCCCGTAACCCCTTTTCTCTCCACCGCACCATCCCATGGAAAAAAACGACCCCAACCCTATCCTCCCCGATGCCTCCCCCATCGCGCCTCCACCCGACACCTCCCCAGCCCGCTCGCCGAGCGCCGCCGCCGGCCGCTGCTGCTCCGTCCCGCCGCGACCGTCGCCTGCTGGAGGACGTCGAGGCCGCCGCGAGGACCGCGACGCCGAGCCGCACGCACGCCGCCGGTTCCCGTCGCCTTCCTGTCGCCGGAGCGCCGCCGCCTTGAGGAGGACCAAGCCGCCGTCGTCCGCCCCAGCGCCTGTCGAATCCCCGCCGCCCCGTCATCCCCGGGTGGCTCCTCCTCCAGGGCGTCTGCAGGGGCGCGGCCTGCAGGGGCGCGGCCGACGGCCGTCTAGCTCCGGCAAGCCTCCCTCCGCGAGCTCGAGTACTCACCGCAAGCTGCTGCTTCCACCAATGTGGCTGTTAAATTGTTCATGAAATTGAGGGGGGTAACCTCACCAATGGAGTGCAAAGGTGGTGATAAGATTCAGGTTACATTCCAATCCATCCATCCAAACAAGTGGCGGAGCGGATCCATTCTCAACCCAAAAATACAAAACAAACATAGAATGGGTTGGAGCCGTCCTCAAAACGAGGATCGGTTCCGCTCCGCTCCCGTGGCTGTCCAACCAAACACGGTAAGAGTAGACATATTCCCAAAGATAGACGCGCAAGCGAACAAGAGAGAGGGCGCGCACATCTGGGACAGCTTGTTGGGGTCACCGTCGGTGACCTTAGCGCCGGGGAGAGACAGCTCCTCCTTGAGTTTCTTCAGCTGCGCCTTCAGCTGCGCCATCCGTTTCGCCGCCTTCCTCTTCTTCCGGATCTCGTCCAACTTGACCGGGTCTGCCGCACAACAACGGAGCCGTCAGATCCACGAGAAACTAGTAAGGACGGACGCAATGATGCATTGGCGATGCCGCGGGTTACCCATGGCGACAGTAGCGGTTGCAGCGTCAGGGGCAAAGCGGCGGCGGGGTGGAGGCGGTGCGCGAAGGCAATTGACTGCCGGGAGAAATTTCAATACTTGACACTGAATCCGCACGCCTCACGCGATATAACCCTCAATTCACAAGTCCTAATATAACCCTCCGGCTACGAATTTCGACTCATTTTCTTCAGTTTGGGATTTTTTTCCTTTTCCTTCTCCAGAACACCTAAACAGACGAGTTTGCCATTATCTTTTGCATTGAGGATCGATCGAATGGAAATCCGATAGTAACAACAAACCAGAGGCAGCTAACGCTGGAGTCCTGTACGCCCTTCCCTTTCCACCCCTAAATTGCCAGACTGCCTCCTCCCTTCCGCTTCCCTCCGTCCACCGCCTCCCTTCGTCTTCCCAGCAGCCGCATCGGCCTCCATGTCACAGGGTTCGTCGTCATCCGTGCGGGGACCGAGGGGGCGAGCTGCGCTGTTTGTTTTGTGAAGAGCATGACGAGCTGCGAGTTCAACGAGTTGCGCGCATAGCAGCACAAGCAGATCAACGAGCTCCAAATTGAAGCTCGATCCCATCAAAGCTAGCCTCAAATGCTTGAAATCAACAGGCAAGCTTCAAATCAACAACAGATCAACAACCTGCGAGAGATAAAGGTGAATGGCCCCGTCAGCGCCCGTCCTCTCGCGCCGCCGGCCGCCACTGAGCTCCACCCCGCCGGCCTACCCGAGCTCTAGCCCCGCTGGCTCCCACCCCTGAGCTCCATTCGATCGATTGCAAGGATACAAGTCAGGGGTAGAGTCGTCTATTTAGGTGGTCTAGAGAAGGAAAAATAAAAAGAAAATCACGAAACCAGATAGGCCGGGCCAAGCGGGCGGGCATCAAACACGAATTCTTTGGGCCGGCCCAAGCACGACACAGTCCGATTAATTTCGTATAGCCTGTGCGTGCCGTGCCATGAGCCGAGAGTTGAGCACCACGGGGGCATGGCACGGCACAAAGGAAAATATAATTTATGTTTCATGCTAAATGCTAAAGGCGAAGTGAATTGGTGGTACGGCATTTTCCTTCTAACCCAAAAAGGTCAAGGGTTCAAATACCTCATTTTGCTCTATTTTTTGTCTTTTTTTAAGATCCTCAATGTTATTGGGCTAAAAAGTTCATAACGGGCTCTACCGCCGGCGGGCTTAACGTGGGCTTGCAGTGTGGCTAGCCGTAGTTATGGTAAAGAACCAAACACCCACCAGAAAAAATGTGGCACAACTAAAGTTCAGCGTGTTAAGGTTTGGCAATAAACCAAACAGGCCCTTTTGTCTTGATGTGGGGGATTAGCTGTGGAGGAATAGAGGAAAGTGACTCTTGAAAAAGAGCCATGAACAGGTTGACATGCACTGCAATGGCATGGAGAGGGAGAAAAAAAAGGGAGATTTCATTGGATCTTGGCATCTTGCAAAGGAGAAGATGGGCTTGTCAGCAGCGAGGACGCTTGGCGCTAGCCTTTCCAGCTTGCATGTTGAGCTGACGGGGGCACGATCGTGCAGCTTGAGAATATTGTTTAGTACTTTGCTTCGAAAGTTATCCACGTAGACTATTGGGCATAGCATCTAAACAACAAGTGTGTGGTTTGCACACCCAAATCACAGCAGAAATCAATGATTCAGGCTGGTCAGATTTCGTCTCAGAAACGTGCTCTCTGTATCACGACCAAATCACAGCAGAAATCAATGATTCAGGCTGGTCAGATTTCGTCTAAGAGACGTGCTCTCTGTATCACGACATTAGTAGTTTTTATTCTAGGAACAATAATATTAGTGTCATATTCTGTTAATTTTACCGGGTCTCCACCATTGTTTAGTCATTTAGTGCAAAGAAAAGGTGACTAGTGGTAGTGCATAGCTAAAAGTTGAGACATCAGCAGCTATCACCGCGCTCGCTGTAACTAAGCTGTGCCGCAAAAAAATTAAAATATTCTAGACAAAAGGGCACGTCTCATCTTTCGGCGGGCGATTTGGCTGACGGAGACCACGACGAGACGGACACAAACGCACGAGGGGGCCACGTGCCGGGGCCAAAGAAATCCAAGGCCCTGATTATCCTTCAGCATAAAGTTTCTCTCTCGATTTCTGTACACCCTTTTACAATGCATCCTTCCTAATGCATAAACTGTCTCTATTTTTCACTCCCTCGTGAACAAAACATGCCCCAAGTAGTCGGCCACCATGTACGGCACACTGCATGATGTACATATCAATATATGTGCATGCGGCTACTTTCCAAATATGATTCGTGTTAATTTGTGCGCAGTCCTGACACGGAGACACCAACGTGTCCGAAACGAAACGGACGTACACCGTGGATGTCATCTGTCGCGAGATGCTGGACGGTGCACCAGTGTGCCCTGATTATGTTTCGTCGATGGGCTTAGCTGTTGAGCAAAGCTGCAAAGGCCAGCGCGTCGACGAAACCCACCCGTGTGGTACACGGCTTTGGAGCCTCGTGCCGACACTCCCGTCATTCCCGGAGATCAACGTCAACCTCGCGAGCGCGGCCATGCAGCGTATGGAGGGCGGCGGCCCGACACGTCAGAAAGGGAGCGACGACGCTAGCTAGCTACGTTTCGGCTGGCTATCATCAGCCAGCTGCCTGCAGCATACAACGTCGTCGTCGTCGCGTCAGTCTTGGGCCGACACCTCGCCACCTCGGTGATCGGCGTCAACGTGGCCAGATTCCCCGTAGCCATAGCTAGCTAGGTAGGGACAACGGAATATATTGCACAACGCGCGGATGGCGCGCGACGGCCGGCGCCCGGCGGGGTGGGACATATAGGAGGGACGATCATATTGATAGATTTGGCTGCTGCTGCTAGCGCGATCGCGGGCTGGAATCGAAGGATCGGCACTCGTTTCCGGTGGTGTTTCAGGAAATAGCACGCTAAACCTAAAAAATCCTAAACCTAAACTCTAAAACTCAAATCCTAAACACTAAAACCTTAAAAAATTTAAACTCTAAATCCTAACTCTAAACCACAAACACGTCATAGCTTTTTAAACGTTGTGAACGGTGGGCATTGATGTTGTAAAGTTTATGGTTTAGAGATAGCAAGAATGCTAGCCTATATAATTATGTAAGGTGCAAGCTTAATGCGCCAACCGACTTACTACATTGAGGACTATCGACAAACATGATGGGTAAGTTGGTCTTTTGTATTTGGTGTAATCACGTGGAAAAAAAATAAAATTCGGAAAAAATAAGAGTAAGTGTTGTTTGATTTCTCGAATTGTATGGGTGATGGGGTGCTAGCTATTTCATAAATATGGGAGTTATCGGTGTTGTTTTATGAGCACCTCACGAAACAAGTGTCGTTTTGTGAATTCTGCTGATTGAGGGAGCGGATGCGTGCAGTGGGCTAAGGCCTGCCTGCGCGTGAGGCTAGAGAGGAGAGAGCAACAGCAGGGGCGATGCGGGCTACAGTCCCATCGCATCCCCGTGCGCGTGATTTCAGCTACAGCGAGCTTGTTTCAGCTTATTCTGTCTTCTTCTGCCTCACAGAATACTATTGAAATAGTGAAAATCAGCTACAACCAGCCAACTTATCTATCAGCGAAACAAGCTGATATTAATTCGGTTCAGGGCTTGTTCGGATCATAATGTTTACTCATGATAATTATAATAAAAGATTTAGATTGGTTTCATACTTCTCGGCTAATGGATTGAATCGTAATGTTTTGTTGAATCTCAGCCCGTTGTTGTACCGAACGAGCCCTGAGGCGTCGCGCTCCGCGAGCAAAGCCAAAGTCGTTGGATCCCGACCGCAGGGCAACGTCGCGCGAGCGACGGCTGTCGCGTGGAGTGCTCGAGAGCAGAGCAACACGGCACAGGAAGCGAATTGCTCAGCTCATTTGCTCGCGACGCGACATTTCGTGACAAAGCCGTCCTTCTCCATGCTTCGAATCCCGGCCGGATTCCATCGCCGGCAGCTTGTGCTTTCGGCCCGCCGGCTCTGGTGTTAGTTTTAAGCAAACCAAGCTAGAATACCGCGTGCTGGTGCGCTGTTGTTTTTCGCTCCTCTGTTCTTTTTTTTTTCTGTGCGTCGGTCATTCTCGCTTCCACCTGCTATCTCTCATTTGGAACTAAACTGTAGTAGTAGCAGCTGACGCATCGTGTTGTGCTGTACGCGCGGCCGTAATCAACCGATGCTCCGTGACGCGTTGACGTTTTCTCTCCCGTACGGCTCGGCTGTACCACCACTCCCCGAGTGTCATGCAGAGCAGTAGCAGCAGAGTTGTTGCACGTAGGTGTCACCTGGACTGTTGGCCTTGAATCCAAATAGGAACGGCCCATTTTTCTGTTCTTGACAAGGAAAAACAGACGACACACTTCAACGTGAAAGAAATTAAAAACAACGGGATTTTTTAGCTTCAGTTAAATATATATATATATATTTTTTAGCTATTTTTTATTATTATTATAAAAGGGGAATTTACCCTGGCCAAATTCGGTGCGGCAAAGTGCGCTACGGAACAAAAGGAGGGCTCTAGCTCTACGTTGTACCAATCCTGCCTTGAAGCAGGTGGCATGCAAAGATTCTACTACCACCATGCGGTGCTGTTGGTTCCCTAGTCATTGTACTCTCAAGATTTCTGCGACGTAATTATGCCTCAGTTGACATGACTGGAGCTCGGAACTGGGGGTGGCAACTTTTGATCATACACAAAAAGAAAGTCGCATCAGTTATAAGATCAGGAGGATGAGCCAAAGGAAGCAAAAGGGGGACCCAGGCACTTGGGTATTTGGGTTGCTGACCCTGCATGCCAAGAAAGAAAGGTTAGCTAGCAACTTAGCAAGGATTGAGCAAAACATCAAACATGACAGAGGAGCTCAGCAATGTGTATAGTAGCGTAGTAGTGATCAGCTAGTGGCTCTAGCATGTCGGTCTGCTGCAAAGCACTAGGCCGCAAGGCGGATGAGGAATGTGCAGCAGACAACGGAACTCATCATGTCACCTTTTCTCATGTGCTGCATACTTGCATTGGTATGGTACCTGCCTGCTCCTGTTGCCAACGCTGGGCTCAATGATACAACAGTACTATTATTGGCTCCGTGGCAATGAGCTAGAGGGGCACCTCTGCTTCACTTATTATTCTGCAATGATCTCACAAATGATAAGATACATCAGATATTCCTCCCTCTCCCCTCATGCTTCACAAACAAAGAGAAGCTTCTCCCAGGTACGTTCTTTTTTTTTCTCCTTATTCCCACAAGCGAAACGCTGCGGATTGACCAAATCATGGCCGTTTGTTAAGCATAGTGTGCCACGCATGCCAATGTACGGCCGTCCAACTTGCTTTCGCCGCAAGTTTTACTAAGGTGCATGCGTCTGTCGTGCAGTACTGGCTAGCTAGTAGTACGTACTATAGTTATTGGTACTTGGTAGTACGATGATTGTGCCTGCGAATTCTTAGACTAGTAAAAAGTAGTCACGCATGCACACAAGCACAACTCCACCGATCGCATGATCAATCACTAGCAGAACTATAAGTCAGCAAGACCAGAAAGCAATGCATCAGCACACAGTTGAGCACCGTACCCGGCGGTGTTCATATCGACCCCGTTGCTTGGCCGAATGGTTGCTAACAAACTTGCTCTGAGGAAAACGAAAACGCAACGAACTGCACGTACGCGTCCCTTATCATGCATCATAATCATCCCAAGCATGACGGAAAATAGCCGCAGCACCAGGCAGTTGATTTTATGTACCCCAAAGTCCAAACCAAACACCACAGTACCACACACACTCGGCTTGCATTGGGCATTTTCGTAATGTTTGCTTGGTCCCTGTACCGTAACCTCCATGGCTGTAGCTTGCCGCTGCTAGAACGCTAGACGAATAGCACAACCACTAGGATTATCTACCGTATTACCTAGCCCATATCTCTCATCAACATCGTGCCGTGCATGCATGAGAGCAAGAAAGAAACGAAGGAAGATGAACAGTACTACTATACTACATAGGTCAATTCTTTCTTAAAAAATAAAGAAAAAAGGGGCCCCTAATGAGAAAAGGCAGGCTGAATTAGGTGGGGGTGGGGTGGGGTGGGGGAATTAATTAGTGCACGGTTTGGTTGGCAACTTTAATTTGCATGGCTTGAGGAGGAGGCGCTTTTCCGTTGTGGCGTGGGCGAGCAAACGGACTCAATCATGCAGGTTACTCATGCAAGGCAAGTGCACGTCACGCCATCTTTTTGTGACGGCGACGGCCTCTAACACACACACACCTCGTCGCCGTAGTGGTAGCGGCAGCTGCTGGCTGCTGCTGCTAGCGCCTCGCGCACTACCAACCCCTCTCTACCTCTGGGCTCCTCGCTCTCCTGCCGCACGGGAGATCGACGAGAGATCGTTCGAGGCCGGCCGGCAGCGATCACGTCGCGAGGAATAAACAAACTAGGGTAGCAAACGTAACGTGTGGCTGCGCCGGCCCGTGCCTGCGTGCGTAATCTGATGTGTAATGCGGCCACTGAGCTGCGTCGCTTCGGGCTTGCATAACTTCAAAGAGGAGCCACCATCATATGCTGCTCTCCCTAGCTTCTTCACACAGGCATATGTATGTCCCCTTTTTTTCTTTAGCTATATATAGCTCTCCTCTTGTCTTTTTTAGAAAATTGAAATAATCCTGCCAGTCTATATGACCGCATACAGCCACCACAAACTCTCCTCTTGTGCATGCATTGCTTTTAATTTCTAGAGGCGGCATGTCAGGATCAAGAATCAGGTAATGGGAGAATCAGGATCCTTTAGTCTTTTCCCCCACAACAGAGACACGCACTCGATCAGCGGTAAATTATTGCTGGTTATTATTAGTGGGGGCGATGTGTCTCTCCTACATGTAATGCATGCACTCATGCACGATATGATTCACCCCTACCACGTACGTACTCATCGTAGTGCTGCAACGACCGTGCAAGTTGCAGACGCGTGACAGCGGCTTTGAAATTCCTCACTGATCGTCCACGGTGTTCCTTTCGTTCTTTCCTTTCTCTGTCGACTACGTACGTGTCTGAAGCCCGAAGTCAGATACCAGACGTACCATTACGGCATGCTGGACGTAGCAGTTGTGCCCGGCCGGCTAGCTAGCTACCAGCTCGGTACTAAAACTGGAGTTCCCTTGAAGAAATAAACTGATACGAAAAAGGGAGACTGGGACACGAGCCGAGATACACACAGGTTGTGTCAACACATTATTATATACATGTTGTTGTCGACCTTTTTCCCCTGCGCTTTTTTTCCTTGTGGATGAAAGAAGCCGGCCGGCTTGTCTTTTAACCATTGCTGCGGCTACATACCTCGAGTGAAAGGGAAAACCTAGCTGCTCGCCATGTCTGGTGTGTGATCGAGAGGTAACTTCTTGGGCAGAAGAATTGGAGAGAAAGCATTCTCCTAAACGGTACACATGCGGACAGAACCCGATTCGGCAACATGTTCACTGATATGCCTTGCGTTTCACTCATGCAGGTTTACCTGGGAAAATATCAATTATTGGTGAAAATGCTTTCGCACTTTTAGTGCGCATCGATCTCTACTAAAGTCAAAACTCTCAACGTAACCCATAGAAATCAATGGTCACTAATAATCTTCTCGATCTGACAGTACCATTAGTCTCATTCATCCAAACCACACCCCCTCTGAATCGATCAATGCAAGGGGGGACAAGCATAAGATCCATGGTTGTATCCTTTGCCAGCTCCAGCATGTGTTTTGCCATAATCTCCGAAGAAACATGTCACCCTGTCCATATAAGTGAGTGAATAATAATGCATGATCGAGTACTTCATTGTCCATGCATGCATGCAGTTGCATGCTAGCTTGCAGCTGAGGCAGAGCACAATGCAAGCGCAGGACCGTTAGAGCTTCTAGCTAGGGCCTAGGGGACTGGCCAGAGTACCAGTACCTAGCTGGGTCCCCAACTGAAATCTAACAATGTGGAGAAGTACAGCAGCAGCAGGCTGGAGACGCTAAGCCCGACCCTGATAGGCCACCAAACGCCCACACACGGCCGTTCTTGCTAGCTCGGGTGGTCTCCGTGCTACGCTAACCTGCATGCTTTCTCCAATGCACGCTAGCCTTACCCAAGGCTACATCATTGTCGACGATCCCTTGCGGTTGCAGTTGCAGACCTCCTCGGCAACTCGTTCTCTGTCTTCTCTCTCATGGCACAGTATTACTATACTGGTGGTTGTCATCATTTGGCACTAGTCTTCAAGTTACACTAACGAAGGGTACTAGTACTAATCCAGGTACTCAATTGCTTAAACAATTAGCTACAGTTCGGCCGGTCGTGTACATGTCATTTCGCCTCGTGACAATAAATACACTAATAATCTTGTCAAGAACAAGTGTAGCAATAATAGTGCCTCATCTGCTCATCGGAAAAAGAACTCTACACCCTGCACGACACGAGTTGAGTTTCTTGCACTCACTGATTAAAGAACAGGAAAAACAACCCCAGAAAAGTTGGCACACACAACACGATCGAGCTCCATCATGCATGCCCGCTACCTTTAATTTTTGGGGGCTTGTTTTTCTGGCGTGCGAGCCAAGTGCGGATTCTCTCCTGCATGATCATCATGCGGATGATGCTTTGTTGTATGATCCGGCCAGGGGCCCTCGCTTTTAGTGTGCTGAACGCCGAATGATTGCGCAATTCATCGCGTCGCCGGCGTCCTCAAGGCAACGATGTCGATTCATAGAACTGAACACCTGTATCGCACTTTTACTTTATAGTCGCCCGTACGATTATTGTCAGGTGCGTGCGTATGAACTGGAGCTACTGCTTGTTCTGCAGTGATATGGAGTATCTAGCTGGGACCCTCCGGTTAATTTCTTTGATTTTGGGCCGGTATCGATCGATGCCTTTAAGCTTTTCTTGCAGCTGATGAGACTGAAGAGCGGTTATTCTGTGATTTTCACCTAGCTTTCAGAGGTAACTTTCAGGCCACGTACTTTTAGTTATTACTCCCTCCATATTAAAATAGAATTCGTTTTAGACAATATTGTAGTCAAACATTGGGAATAAAATCACGAATAACTTTTAATTCATTAAGTTTGGAAATGTGAAAATCATATGAAGTCAAAGCTACATTTTGGAGACCGTGTCATTGTCCAAAACGACTTCTATTTTAATACGGAGAGAGTATGTTTCTCGCTAAGTGATATACGTATTGTGTACACAATTTTAGATCATTCAAAATTCACCTACCACGCTTCCATTATCTTTTCCTTGTGATCTTTAAAATGTCTGATGAATCTTTTTTACACATTACTTTAAAAAAATAGCTAGTTAGTTTCTTGTGTGACAAAATTGGTTGTTCTGTTAAACGGATAGATTTAGTAGATTTGTTTTACATCAGGAATATTTTGAAGCATGTTCCTAATTTTATAGTTTTTTTATGAACATGGGTTTGGCACCCTTACTGGTTATATATTGCTAATAAAATAAAAGAGTCCATAGAAAAAAAATCAAAGGAAAATTACTATACCTGGAGGATTTTTTTTAGAGAGAGAAATAGCCCAGCCTACTACATCCACACGGTGGATATATACAGCCAAAAGTTACAAGAGTGCTTAGATGCTATTCTTCAAAATGAGTTACATAGTATAATACAAGAAAGAAAGTTGTAAGACTAAGAAAAAAAAAAGCTAGAAGACTAAGCTTCAATTCTTCTTTTTTGTCCATGTTTCAAACTTGCGTTTTCTAGAAGCAACAACAATCTATCGCATTTTTCGGTTGCTTAGAAACTTTGAAGTTGGAATTGTCTTTCGTTCCTCAACATACCTTATCGCTCCGTCGGACTCTTCCTCGATACAAGGATACTATACTACTCAACCCCTAAGCCTAAGGTGACGTCTCCAAGGAGAACACGACATTGAAGATATCGTCGCCGCCCCTCTGGCGAGACAGAGTTTGGTTTTCATCCGGAGGATGCAGGAAGCACAACAACAACGCCTCAAAAGAAGGAAACGACGCCCAAGCAGCGCCGCCATTGTTGACACGACACACCCATCGGTAGAGCTTTCGCCCGAGACTCGTGCAAGATAACACCAGCGCCTCCACAAGCAAGAGAACCATCAGAGTGCCAACCATGAGCTGCCTCCAACCACCAGTACTACCCTAGTCGGCCAATGTGAAGTGGTGGACTAATTACCGGAGCTCAGTGGTGGAGGCAGGTTGGGAGGATGAGGGGCTCGTTCCCCTTCCCTTTCCTCCACCCCCCCCCCCCCCCCCCACCCCCTTTTCTTCTTCCTTACTCCCTCGTTCTCCCTCCTCCTCTATACTTTAATGGAGTTCCTGGGATAGGGGGGCTTGAGCCCCCCCCAGTCCCCACGCGGGCTCAACCGCTACCGGAGCTCATAGGTCCGGGGCTACCGCGCCCCTAGGCTTCTGCAAAAGGGCAGCGCGTCACCCATGAGGGAGAGCGAAGAGCGCAGGCGCTGCAGGCCGAGAGCATCTATCTTGCTTAATGATAATACTGTTTCATGAAGTCCGAATGCTCCAAAACATTAAGATGATGATTTTCATGAAGACAGGTTGGATAAGTGGATATTTGATTATTGAGTTGTTCCAGACCTTCAAAAGGGACTAGTATGATGAATGTGGAGGCCAATGGCTTCCTAGCACTGATGTGCAAATGGGCAGCTTAGGAAGAAATGTTCTATTGACTCATCTGAAGTGGATTGGTAGAATACACAATTATTGTAGCCATCCAGGGGCATGTTTCTTTGTGTCAACCTATTTTATAGTTAGAAGTAAATATGATGATGTAAATCAGGAATATTAAATTTTTATGCATTTTTATATTCTATATAGACGCGCGCTAAGGTTTTTCTAGGTGTTTCCACTCTTTAACCTATCGGTTTTTTTATCTTAGATTTCATCATTATTTTTATGCAGTTCCGTAATGCCAGGTTAAATTATTAGTATATGATTGTCTGGACATTTGAAAATGCTGATGAAAAAACCTTGTTTGTTTATGTAACCATCACATTGCCGAATTAGAGCCTAATAAAAATCAAATTGCTCGATGAGAATAAAAAAGGAGAAATTTAACCAAGAGCTAGATTGGACCATTTAAACAGTTTGATAAAGATAAATGAGCCGGGATTTTGTTGCTAGCGCCGAGCAGCCAAAATAGATTGCACGTTGTAGACAGTAGTAGAATGGAGCTTTTGGATACTTGTAAAGATGTCATCGTTCAAAGTGTCAGAAGGTTTGACCTCAGCGCAAGATCCTGAAACGTGTCTAAAGCCTGCACTGCGTTGTAACTGGCCTGTGGACGAGACAGAAGTCGGGCACATGACATTGACTTCGTGACATTTTTCTTTCTTGGTATATACTGAGCTTCCAGACGTATTTGGACCAAATACTACGTACGGTGGCAAGTCATAAACAAGTCGCTAAGAGATCAAACACCACCAGACACTGTACAGACCGACACCATTTCCTGCACCTTGGTATCCCGTTTCCCACGCCCAGCCGTCCGGGGACCGACGCTGTGCGCGGCGGCGGGGCCGACGCGGCGCGACGCCTGCTGCCTGCAGGGCTGGACTGGAACTGTCGGCGGCTGCACCGCACAGTATCGGCATCCGGATCGGAGAGACAGTGATATCGGTTAACCCCTTTCTCCGTGTGCAAAAAAACAAGAGGAGAAACAGAGGTGGTTTTACACGGCCGAGGACGACCCCGACCGGCCAGTCGGACCAAAAATCGACCAGGATGGGACGCGACAGTCGGCAGCACCCAACCCAAACCAAGCTGGGGTGGTGGCGGCCCTGTTGGCACGCTCATCATCACTGACTAAACTATCATTTAGGCTCGGCAGCAGCATCCTAAACCGACGTGGCAGCCAGATTAGTTAGTACTCGCATGCAGCTGGTGGTGAGTTCGTGTCGTGGCGAGAACGATGGAACGGGCACGTACAGGTACACAGGGTGCTGCGTTTTTCCTTGGCGCCCTGACGACGTGACGAGGGAGGTTTTAATGGCGGTGCTAGTACGCGGGCGTGTCACATAACACCGTGTGCCGTGGCGGCAAAAATCTTTGGTCATATCTCCAACTAACCCCGGCTCTGTCTTTTCCGTCGCCCTGTCGGTGTGGCCCGCAACGCGCGACACCAGCGATCTCGCTTCCTCCTCCTCTCCCCTCCGCTCTGCCTCTCCTCGCTCTGCTGCTGTTACACTTGCTTGCTTGCTCTGACTCTCCCGAGCGCGCACCGCGCCATTTTTAGTCCCCACCTTCTCCCACAGACCGGAGGTATCTTGAGCTCCAATCCACTGCTGTGCAAGTGCAAGCACCTGGGCTTGCTTAGAACCCACTTGATCGCTGCCTTCGCCTCCGATCCAGCTCCTCCCCACCCCGTACGTGCGCAGTTCTCGGCACGCTTCCCCATATATACCCCCCGGCCATCCATTCCCGGCCGGCGGATGACACGCACGCACGCATCCCGACGGACTAGGTAGCTGCTCATCCCCTGTCGTGATCGTTGCCCCCCTTCCTTTCCCTTCTCCCGTGTCGGGCGGAGGGCGATCAAGGGAGCCGGCCGGGAATGGGACGCCACGCGGGCTCGGCCGGCGGCGGCGGCGGCGCGCAGCAGAAGCTGCGCAAGGGGCTGTGGTCGCCCGAGGAGGACGAGAAGCTCTACAACCACATCATCCGCTACGGCGTCGGCTGCTGGAGCTCCGTGCCCAAGCTCGCGGGGCTCCACCGCTGCGGCAAGAGCTGCCGCCTCCGCTGGATCAACTACCTCCGGCCCGACCTCAAGCGCGGCAGCTTCTCGCAGCAGGAGGAGGACGCCATCGTCGGCCTGCACGAGATCCTCGGCAACAGGTACGTAGGTGCTGCTGCTCCCTCGATTCGCAATGCGGCTGCCAATTCTGCCAGCATCGACACGCGTATATATAGAATGGCATCAGTGATGAAATGAAATTCGGTGGATGCGTGCAGGTGGTCGCAGATCGCGTCGCACCTGCCGGGCCGGACGGACAACGAGATCAAGAACTTCTGGAACAGCTGCCTCAAGAAGAAGCTCCGGCAGCGGGGCATCGACCCGGCCACCCACAAGCCCATCTCCGCCACCGCCGCGGCGGCGGCATTGGTGGACCAGCAGCCAGCGTCGCAAGAACACAAGCCGCCGCCGGCACCACCAGCCGACGCCGCCCTGAAGCAGCACCACCAGGTGTTCGACCCGTTCCCGCTCACCGACAGCTTCGGCGGCGGCTTCGACGCCGCCGCATTGTACGGCCACCACATCGCCGGCGCCGGCGGCAAGCAGGACGCGGCGTCGGGCGGGTTCGTGGACTACAGCAGCGTGCTGGACGTGTCGGAGAACCTGGGATACGGCGAGAGCTCCAGCAACAGCAGCAACAACAACTGGAACTGCGCGCCGGAGCCCACCAGCAACAACGGCGGCTGCTGGGCCTCCGAGAGCAAGGGCGGCGTCGAGCACTTCGCCGGCAGCTACGGCGGCGCCGGCGAGGAGCAGTCGCTGGAGCACAAGTTCTTGCTGCCCTGCCACGGCCAGCAGGAGCACGGCCTCCCGCATTTCGACTTCGACATCAGCCGGGGCGCCGTCGTCGGCGACTTCAACCTCGAGTTCTTCTGAGGTTTTTTATTTGTGAATTCCAGCCCACCAATATAAATTACTACCGTATATACTGTTCCTATCAAAGGAATTTCGCACAGACCAACCAAATGGGAGCTTAGAGACAGTACTCTGTTAATTTCCTCTAGCCGTCCTTACTCCTTATTAACAATGTTTTTTTTCTTTCTTGTCTTATATGTTTTCAGTACGGGTAAAATAAAGGCGTATATATACATATATAGTACAAATGTAAACACAGTGTAGTTGCTACCATATTAAGGTTTTTGTAAGAATAAGATTTTTTTTCACTTTCAGCTTGCTCAGTTCAGTGACTCCTGTCTACCACTAAAAAGGACACATTATATTTTTGGCGTTTATATATATTGTATACATTTGCTCTTCTGAAGAAGAAATCAGAAGGTTCTCACTAATTGCTCGGCCGGGGATGTCGCCATCATGTGCTTCAGCTTTCCTTGATTTGTGTCTTACGAAAGCAAATGGGGGGAAGGAAAGCTACATCGCTGGAATCAGCCATGCTAGTCAATTTCAATTATTTATTTACGTGTACTAATGCCTCCTTTTTCCCTGACCAACAATTTCGTGGCGTCGTTAATGCTGCTGTTAGCTTGTAATCTAATCTTCTCCCCTCCAAGTGTCACTTTTGCTAAAAGGTCGTACTAGGACATGCAGCACTGCCATGGCACTGAACAATACACCCAATTCAGCTAGCACACCTTCTAGACTTTAGTAGTAGTAGTAGCTAACAAAACATAGGACATTTTTAGTCGATGGTGTGAATGTGACGGCTCACGGCTGTCGTAGTTTATCGGTCGGGGTCCTCCGTGACCACGGCTGTCATATTCAAAACAAAACGAGTTATTTTAGCTTCAAAAAATGTTCTATGATAAATGAAAAACATCAATAGCAGGCGCCATCTTGATTGTTTTTTTTCCCGGGTATTGAAACCAGATTGAGTGCAAGCCACTGGAGTACGTCCTACAGTTGCAATTACCTAACAGTTTTTTTTATTTTCTTAATGCTAAACAATGCTTTCCTAGACAAGGGTTTCTTGCGGTGTTAATGCTGGCGTTAGCGTCTAATCTAATCCTCCGCTCCACAAAGGGCACTTTTGCTGAAAGGTCTTGTGGTAGTACACATGCACCACTGCCATTGACAGTTTGATACTGAATGAAACAATCATGTGTGTGATCCAGCCGTGTTGGGAGAGGAACGGAGGACGAGTGCAATTTAAAGAAGGACGCGAACCACCACTGCTGACCCAACGACCCAGCCCGTGTCCTCGACCCCACCCGCGTTACCGAACGAGAAGCCGGACGGCGAGCCGCTAGCTGGAGTCGCGTCTGCGTCCTACTCCGTACTATTTAAACCGGTAGCGATCGACGACGGCCGGGGCAGAAGGAAGGAGCCCGTGACAGCGCGCACGACGGACGGACGCGATGCGAGCCCGTCAAGCCTGTCGGGCGGGTGGATGGATGGAAACATGTTGATGGCGCCGCTCGCTTGCTTGCATCGTCGTGAACTCGAGTCCGAACGGGACGGGACGGGCATCAAAGCCCAGCCCGTCGAAACGGAGGGGAACC
This sequence comes from Urochloa ruziziensis, assembly GCA_015476505.1. NCBI lineage: Eukaryota > Viridiplantae > Streptophyta > Magnoliopsida > Poales > Poaceae > Urochloa > Urochloa ruziziensis. Next base: position 48,213,400 of record CM027122.1, on the reverse strand, counting down.
GGCTGGTGGATAGGATCTTCATGAATAGCAAGTACAGTAGTACGGCAGTAAGTTATGGCGCGCGTCAGAGTGCGCAGCCATCGTCGGCTCCACGCCGACGCCCCCCTGTCGGGGACACAACAGAACAGAGCTGCTCTGGATAGTGGATACCATGAGAAATTGGAAACATATGGCATGTTTCGCGAAAATTTTTTCGTGTATGTTCCCTCACATGCATGACATATTAAATGTAGTCGAAAAAAATAATCCATTATATGGATGGAGTGTACTTCGCGAGACGAATCTAATGAGCCTAGTTAGGTCGTGATTAGACAATAAATTGCTACAGTAAACATGTGCTAATGACGGATTAATTAGACTCATTAGGTTCGTCTTGCGATGAACTGACATAATCTGTAATTAGTTTTATAATTAGTCTATATTTAATACTTCAAATGTGCGCCCGACATACTGTAAATTTTTTTCGCGAAACATCTAAACGCGGCATGGCGTATGGCACTAAACATGGAAGGACAGTCAACTTTCGCAGCTTAGATAAGAGATAAGCCGACAAAGCATCCCGGCTGATCTGTCTTGCACTGTGTCACTTTGTCCGCCGGGTCATTAACAATGATCAATCGAGGGGGCCGGCCAGCCAGGCAGGGCCGGGCTCCGAGCTGCATGATGGAGCGCGAGAGAACACGCGGAACCAACCAATGAATAATGATTGGGGCGGCGGCAACAGTTCGGCCGCCGCGCCGTGCAGTGCCGAGGCGGGCCACGAAACAGTGGCGCGGCGGCAAGCACGCTGCGCGCGAGCCCTTCAACTTGCGCCCTTGTTTAGTTTCAAAATGAAATCTTTTCACTCATCACATCAAAGGAGAATCTTACATGCATGAAATATTAAACGTATACGAAAAAGGTGAAAAGTTATATGGATAGGCTGTAAATCGCGAGACAAATCTAATGAGCCTACTTAATCCATGATTTGCAACAGTGATGCTACAGTAACCATCTGCTAATTATGGATTAATTACCCTCTAATTACCATCGTTAGATTCGTCTCGAGATTTCCAACCTATTCATATAACTTTCCACCCATTTCGTCTACATTTACTACTCCTAAATTGGTAAAATCTAAACCCGAAATCTTTTCAACGAAATCTTTTCGGAAACTAAACATGGGCTTGATCTCGCAGACTACTCGTAGAGGACAGAGGAGAAGCAGAGCAGGGTCGGCGGCTCTGCTCGCGGCCTCGATGGTTGATCCATCGGGACGCATGTTTCGCGAAATAACATGAAAGTTTTTTCGAGTACGTTTCCTCATATGCATGACATATTAAATGTAGTCGAAAAAATAACCCATTATATGGATGGAGTGTACTTCGTGAGACGAATCTAATGAGCCTAGTTAGGTCATGATTAGACAATAAATTGCTACAGTAAACATATGCTAATGACGAATTAATTAGATTCATTAGGTTCGTCTTACGATTTACTGACAGGATCTGTAATTAGTTTTATAATTAGTCTATCACGAAACATCTAAACGGGCCGGGGGGGACGAAGGCCGCGCGCGGGGCAGGCAGGCCCTGTCAGGGTCAAGCATCGAAGCCTCGGCAGGCGGCAGCAGGGGCTACGCGCTGCTCTGCCGCCGTACGGCGTCTTGGCGCGACACGGAGGCCAAATCCCCCGGGCCCCGGCATGTGCAACGACTACGGGCCCCTTTGGCACGGCTCCAGCTCTGGCTGAAACGACTTTGGCTCCAGCTGTGTCGATGGAGCAGCTTTTTTCAGCTTTGGCTGGTATGGTTGGAAAATCGTTTGGCAAAATAGCTTCTCAAATGGGTAGGACCAGTGAAATGTCTATAATACCCTTAACTTTTTTATTTTATTTTTCTTTCTTTTCATTTTATTTTTCTTTTTCCCTTTTATTTCTCCATCTCTCATCCTCTCTTTCTCCTTTATCCCGTCGGCCACCTCCATCCACCGCTCCCCTCTCTCTCCTCGCTCCCCTCCACCGCCGTCGCCGGCCCCGTTCCCGCTCCTCTCCCTACCCTCCTCCGCCGCCGTCACAGCCCGCTCCGGCTGCCGGCCCGTCCGCGCCTCCCTCACTCCGCCTCGCCGTGCCTCCATGGCGCCCCGCCGTCGATCTTCACCCCCGCCGCCGGCCTACCCCACCTCCGCCTCGGATTGCTGGCCGCAGCTCGCCTTCCGCCGGCCCGTCTCGCAGCGCCCGCCGCCGGACGCCTCCCATGCCCTTCCCCTCCACCTCCGGCCGCCTGGAACTGCCAGCCCGTCCTCCCGCCGCCCCTGCGCCGGCGGCGCCGCCGACCTCCAGTCTCCCGCGTCTGCGCCGCCCTCCGGCCTCCCAACGCCCAGGCCGTCCACCGCGTCTGCCAGGGGCAAGTCGGGAAGGTGGATGGGGCGTGTCAGACGGAGCCATGAGAAGCTCGATTTTTCGGCTCCGTCTGCCATAAAACGCTCCAGAGAGCGCATTTCGTGGAGAGCAGTTGGTGGAGCTGTTCTGTTTTTTGCGTTTGGCGCACGGAGCGGTGGAGCTGCGGGCGAAGCGGTTGGCGGAGCTGTGCCAAAGGGGGCCTACGAGCTGCGCAACAGCGACGACGACGCACCGCTCTCTGCCCAAATGGGCTGCCGCGAAGTGCTGTTGGGCCGAAGCCTTGCAACTTGCAAGTCCATCCTCGGGCTCTCGTCATGCAGAAGCAGCGCCCGCCGCCGTCACAAGGAAACCAGCGGCGGCGCCGCGCGTTCGGCCAACAATTTGGTCCACTCAGCGTCCTGGCCGCGACGAGCGGCGTCCGCCCGTCCCCCCCCCCCCCCCCCCCGCCCGCCCGGAGCTCGTGCGATTTTTGCGACCGCGCGGCCGCGCTACTCGATCTGGTGGCTTTGGTGCACGCGCGCGAAGCTGCAACGAATTCGTAGGCTAAACTGAAGTATTATACTCAAAGCCAACAACATAACCAAACCACAGATACACGCCACAGCCCCGACATAAAGTTGAGACAGAACCTAAACGAAAAGGAAATCCAACGACTACGCACTACGTACACAGAGCTTCGATCCAACCCGGACGACAGAAGACATCAACACACGGTAAAATAACCGCCCGATCGAGGCAACCGACCGAACCCGCACGTACACGACATACACACGCCGCGACGACGCGCGCATCAAGAGACACACGTGTCTCCCAAACCCAGCCGAGGTTGCACGCGCGCGCGCGCTCAGTGGTGTCCCGGGAGCTTCTCCTTGATCTTGTCCATCAAGCCCTTCTTCTCGTGCGCCCCCGCTGCATGCGTCCCCGCCGCCCCCGCCGGCGCCTCCTTCCCGGCCTGCTGCTTGCGCTCCTCGTGCTTGTGGGTGCCCGGGAGCTTCTCCTTGATCTTCTCCTTGATGCTCTTCTTCTTCCGCCGCCGCCCGCCCTGCCCGTCGTCCTCCGAGGAGCTGGAGGACGAGCTCGACGAGCTCCCGGAGCGCGTCAGCTTCTCGCCGAGAGTCGTCGTCGTGTGCTGCTCCTTGCCGCCGGCCGGCGGCTCCAGCTGGGAGCTCCCGAACACGTGCTCCTCCTCCTCCCTGGCCGGCTGCAGCTGCCCTCCCACCATTCCCATGGTCGCCGCGCCGCCGACCATGCCCTCGTACGCGAGCGCCGGTTCGCCGGGCGCGACGCCACCGCCGTAGTCGCCCAGCGGCGGCGGCGCCGCCACGTACCCGGCGCCCGCGGCGGTCTCGCCGCCGGGAGCACCGTAGAGGGGAGCGGTGGTGGGGCCGCCGAGACCGGCGGACACCGGCTCCCTCGGGACGGGGTTGCCGTACTGGTCCACCGGCGGCACGGGGTTGCCGTACTGGTCCACGCGCGGGTACGGGTGCCCGTACTCCCCCTGGTACTCCGCCATTGCTGCCGCCTCCCCTCTTGCGACTTCTCTTCCTCTCCTCTCGAGACAGAAGGCTAGCGTCGCCGGTGACTCTTGTCTGTAGTTGTAACTTGTAAGCGGATGGGAATGGAGGCGACATGAACGTGCCCGTGTATATATGTACGAGGAACACGGGGCGACAGGTCGGCATGTGCGGGAGGACACGCGCGCGCGCATGCAGCCACGCAGGGACGCGGCGTTCGACGAGAGGAGGACGCGTGTCCACTGCCGTGCCACGTTGGCTTGCTCCCGAACGTTCGAGGCCATCGGATTGTACAACAACGGCAACGGCATTCGCGCCGTACGAGGTGGTAGGCACTACAAAGCCGAGCCGTTCACGCTACTGTATGCCGTTGCTCTGCACGGCTCTGGCTCGAATCAGACCGGGAACATCCAAGGCCGGTGGTCATGCAAATCATCAGTGCGGGACAAAAAAACATTGATTTCGACAATTATTCACATCGACATCTACCGACTCTTTGTTTGCAGGATAATGAAGAATGTTGTGTATAGCGACATGATCGAAGAAGGTATAGGAATACCTTGCGTTTATACAGTATACCAATCTTCAGACAGAGGATAATGTCTGGCTCTTCTGTGAAGTGATCTCGGCGTTGGGGGATCTTTTGTCTCGGCCTCTCGGGGAGCGGTGACAGAGTTATCCAGAGCTGGGCCCTCACCCCTCACTGCGACGGTGTCGCCTCTTCCGTGCCATCCTCCACACGCAGGCTGTTTTCGCGCCTGTAGTTTGATTTCGCGCCCTGGTTTTGACAACGGATTCCAAATTACTCATTACAATTTTGCTACCTGCTGCTTAAGCGGGAGTGACATGAAATTACTCGTAATGACAGTGTATACAGTAGCACCTATAGCTAAGAGAGGAATGAATAGCTGAGAACTGAATAAAGCAAGCGCGTAGTGAAACAAGGGGCTAGCTGAACCTTAGAAGCATGCTAGTTAAGTTCCATAACTGGGGTTTATGCAAGGTTAAGCTAAACAAAACACTGAAACATGTGCGTTTAAAGCTAATCCCAAAAGGAAAATAACAAAATGGCTGATGCCCAGCAGGAGAAAACCAAAAGACATTTCAAGAGTTCTGTCTTATGGCAGTAATGGTATATTGAACATGTGAAAAGTGCTGCTATATTATCAATTGAAAAAATATTTTTGTGCAGGCAAACAATGAACATGGTACAAATTTATTGATATCAGAGCATGCTTTCGATCAACATCTATTTGCAGGATGACTCAGGTTATGTTGTAATAAATCATGCATAGTTTCAACAAATTTTCAAAATAATCCAGAAAGTAAGGGCCATAGAACAACTTCAGTGAAAAGAATGCTAAATTAACATCAGATTTTAATACTTGGCCTTTCCATTGTGATTTGCTCAAACAAAATGATGCAGCCAACTTCAGTACTTATGAGCCAATCTTGTAATAAAATGATACGCACATAAGAGATGAAATATGGATGCAATTCTAAGCTTGTATTCATTAGGCTTTCATGAATTCTTCTCCGTCCTGCTAAACTAGCAGGAAAACTAACACCAAAATAAAACTTACTTGAAAGATTGTACCGAGCTTTTTCAACCCTCTTGCTCGCAACTTCAGTACATCTCTGGGAATATTATTTTCTTTCAAAACCTGGAGAAAGGGGGGGAATCACCAAAGGTAGGATGCCAAAAATTGATTTTTTTTTTCTACTCGAATTCATATTAAAGGAGTTAGAGAGATATAAATATACATGCATGATAAAGTAAACAAAAGAATGTCTGAACACAGTGCTTACTGCTTGGCAGACACGGGAAAGTGTTAACTCAATATCAACCACATTAATTTTCCACAAAGAATTCAGCATTGCATCTTTTTTCTCTTCAATGCTCTTAATAAGCTGTTCTTCCTTGTTGTCGCCCTCCTCAATCTTTTTTATCCCTTCTTGTAGCTGTATTAGAGTAATTGCACCTATAGTAGGAGTATAGGAGTCACTGAAGTATCAGCTCATCTTTAATGGAAAAAAGGTAGCTCAATATCCTCGGATTTACCTGCAGCAGCATTAACCTGTGATTTTACATGGTGGCCCTTATCCCTTACCCACTCGGCTATGAATGGTACACCCATATACAGTTTGCTTTTTCCAAGTTCTCTTGCTGCTTGTCGAACATAAATGTAGCCAATAGTGTGAAGCATAGCCTCACCAAAAGCTGAAAAGACATTTTATATATAAGTAAACCCCATAAAAGATATTAACAAAATCTTTGTAACGTACAAACCAAAATTAATGCCCAAACCAAAAGCTGAACCCTCTGGATCCCACACTTGCACAATTAGAGTCCTAGAAGCATTTTTTATGCAACAGAGAAATGAAGGAATGAAAATAAACACATCATGGAAATAATATTAGCACGTGCATGCGTGTGGTGTCAGAAAAAAAAAGCATGTGCATGGTAGCAGAGTTGAAGAAAGTGCCTATCCTTATACTGAGTAAAAGACTGAGGATGGACTGATGGAGATGAACTGATCTTTGACGTTACCAGCTTGAGACAAACGCCGAGCTTCTGCATTTGCCCAATCACCAAACTCTTCTTGCTTCCCATCAACGTATGGCTGCAGCCTATCCTTTAGACTCTGGGTAAGTATTTGCTCTCTTTCGGTTTGCAAGTCCTGCAAATCAATGAGGGTTATGAATGTATAGGCTTAAAGCATCAATTCCTGACCCTGAGGAAAAGGTGTGATTTGTGAGCCAAATACCCATCATTACTGGAGCAGCATACCTTTATCTTCTCTTGAATCCTTGTCCTTGCCTCAAGTGTAGCTGATTCTTCCTCAATTTCTACTGAAGCAACAGATGCTAGCGCAAGTTGACCAACATAATCTTCAAAATAGTCGCTCCCAAAAAGCATCCCAAAGACAGCAGTTGGATCGATCATATTATCACTGAAATACAATTACAATAAGTATTGTGGCACCATCATTACGAGTCATATGGTAACTGCCATTGTTTAAGTGTGACATCGAAATAAAGTCCACAGCATCTGTGGCATGGCAACCTTATTTGCTGAAATGAAAACATTTACAAATCTTGTGTAGATAAGAGAGAATTAGATGAATTTAGGACTTACTGGGGAAGATCTTCCTTTCCATACTTATCGTAGGCCTCCTTTTTCACCGGATCACTTAGGACTTGATAGGCTTCACCTAATTCCTAGTAAAGGCAACCAACCAATACAAATCAGTGTTCGTAGCAAGCAAACCATATACTGAATCATGTTTAGCAATGCAGAGATAGGAGACAAACACAATTTTACTAAAATGTGGTTTAGCTTTCGCACTACTGCAATGTCCATGCGAATTCTGCAGTTTAACGGTCAGAAACAACACACAATTACACAGTGATCATCCCCCTATCATCATGTCCTACAGGTAAGACACTCTTATCCATCCGCTGCATTCAGAATGCAACTAATAAAATCGACAGGACATACCAAAATAGAAGAGCTATATGAACATTGTACCTGATACCAAAATAGAAGAGCTATATGAACATGTACCTGAAACTTCTGGGCGGCGTCAGGGTTGCCGGGATTCTTGTCCGGGTGCACCAGCTTGGCCTTCAAAAACCCCAACAGGACTAACAGATTCAAATCACCAAACAGGAACAGACCGCATGAAAAGGAAAAAATGACACCATCGTCGATCGTCGGGAGGTTTATGCTCACGCACCTTGAGGTAATAGGCCTTCTTGATCTGGGCCACGGAGGCGTCAGTGCTGACCTCCAGGACGTCGTAGTACGCTCTGTCCTTCACCATTTCGGGGCTCCCCGTCCGGCCGTCCCCTTCTTCTTCCTGGATCAAACTGCAACTAAACGCCAACAAAACAACGCCGCCGCAACGGGGAGGGCTCCTAGATCGGATCCTAACTGGACTCTGAAGAGCCGAGGAGCACCTGGCCGGGAGCCCGGGGATGGTGGGAGTCAGTTGATGCGAGCGATGGTGCGGTCAACGTGGGAGAAAAGGCTCCTGCATCGGACATTCGGACCCACCCGCGCCTGGCACCCTTGTCCCGTCCTCGCGCCAGGACAAAACTGCAGTGGCGACTGGCGTGCGCCGCCGCTCCGCAGCCTGCAACTGCAAAGAAAGTTTCGGTGGGCGCCACCCTTTCCAGACTCCAGCGCAAAGCCAGGCTAGCCGCTGGGTCGGTGGCTGTGTACATGATTAGGCGTTAAGGAATCACAATTATTTCTACTAGTTGTATTATTGGCTTATTATGCCCATGCATGGCAGAGTTACACCACCTGTCAAAAGAATGCTACCAAAAGTTACATGATGGACCAAAACCAAGCACGAACGGGCATTCGTGCCAGGTGCCACGAGTGGCGTGCTCATTTCGGCAAACGTTACATTTTTTCATCGCTAGCACAAGCAGCAAAAACTAGGAACAAAACTGGCACTACGCTCTAATGTTCTAAGGTTACAGAGGCTCCTGCCCACTGATCACCAAAGGCTACACAGGCGAGTTGGACATCAGGAACGCCGGCATCGACCTCTGCAGCAGAATGCCGCAGAAGGGGCAGAGCGGGACGGCGGGTCCTGACAAATCGAGCGACCCTTCGTCTTGGTTGGCGTCTAGAGGGGATGCCTGCATTGTGAAGAACGACTTCGGCAACAGCTTGTCGACCATGCCTCCACAGCACACGCAGTGCCACACCGGCTCCAGAACGGAGCACAGGAGCATGGATGCCCTGCACCGTGACACCGTGTGCCTTTCTTGGCAGATGGCTAGATCAGTCGACTCGAACTGGACCGGTGCAGAGCAGTAGGGGCAGGTTTCTTGGACGGAGTATTCGCATGCCGAGTCGATCCTGAAGGAGGAAATCAATTGAGCGGAGTAGTCAAACTAACATGTCTTATTTGTTTCGACTGTTACATTTCTATAAAACTATTTGGTGATGGTGTTTCAGTGGAGTGGTCAAATTTACAAGTCTTATTCATTTCATAAATGAAATTGGCTGACAGATGATCAATTGAGTCAGTAAAACATACCCGTTTCCTAGATCTTTGATCCTAGACCTGAGATGCCTGAGCTGGTTATGCACTTCCCCATCATTCATAGATACCCAAGAATCCATCTGGGCAACTCCGACAGGAAACCAGCTGTTTTCAGTAGATGCACCCTTCAACAAGTATGCTGTTCTTTTCAGGACTGCAGCAAAGGTGAAACCCACCAGTCTCTTGCACAGCTCTCTTTCACTCCTTATCAAAAGAGTGTTCCAGAAATCAGTTGTGTCAGTACCATTTTCAGCACCAGGACCATGATGTGCATGATCACTGAGCATTACTTTTCTACAAATTATGTTCAGTAAGTGTAGCTTCCGTGAACTGACACTGGGCAGCATGTCGAGCCTTGAACATGATGGGCCATTGATAGAAACACAATGTGGGTCACCTGACAATAAAGCTGAGACCCAAATATCCATTAAAGTTTCCAGAAAGGCAGGAGCATATTTCTTGAACCCTTGTAGTGCAGTTACAACATCCCATAAAACGATGCTCTTTTCAGCATTTTCGTATTTCCTCAGGGACCACAAAATGTTGGATCCCCACCACAAAAAGTTACTCAAGATTGCAGACTGTGGATTGCAAACGTCAATGCTCCTGTCTAGTGGAATACCAACAAATTGACCACCAACCCAAATGAACTCAACCGCCGCCTTTTGTGTCCTGTTGTTTTGATTAGCAAAATTATGAATGTGCGAATGCATTTTCTGAATGATGTATTAAAGCAATAAAGATTTCTACGACAGTGACCCTAATACATTTCATAATGAATTGTGAATGTTATTGGAAGGTAAAATTCAGTCTGTTCTTCCAACCCTAGAAGGGTGGGTAATATACATGAAGTACATGGGCCTCTAGATGGGCCAATACCCTACATGGGCTATATACACTAACACTCCCCCGCAGTCTGTACTATCGGCGCAGCGAAGTACCAGACTGGACAAGAAGCAAAGCAAGAAGCAAAGCACACATACAACACTCCCCCGCAGTCACAACTAGCCACTAAGGATGTTGAGACTGGAGCGGAACTCGGAGAATGTCGAAGAGGGGAGGCCTTTGGTGAAGATGTCCGCAAACTGGGAAGTCGTCGGGACATGTAGAACCCGAACCTGGCCAATGGCAACTCGATCTCGGACAAAGTGTAGGTCAATCTCCACATGCTTCGTCCGCTGATGCTGAACCGGGTTGGACGAGAGGTACACGGCACTGACATTGTCGCAGTAAACAAGGGTGCTCTTGGCAAGCGGACTGTGAAGCTCCGCCAAGAGTTGTCGCAGCCAAGACGCCTCTGCTACGCCGTTAGCAACAGCCCGATACTCCGCCTCGGCACTGGAGCGGGAGACGACCGGCTGACGCTTGGACGACCAGGAGACAAGGTTGCCGCCGAGAAAGACGGCGTACCCGGAAGTAGAGCGACGAGTGTCAGGACAGCCAGCCCAGTCAGCATCTGTGTAAACGACGAGCTCAGTGGTAGAAGAGCGGTGAAGGGCCAGGCCGTAGTCAACTGTCCCACGAAGGTAGCGAAGAAGCCGCTTCAGCGCGGCAAGGTGTGGCTCCCGAGGATCATGCATATGAAGGCAAACCTGCTGAACTGCATATGTGATATCCGGTCTGGTGAAAGTGAGGTAAAGCAACGCACCAGCAATGCGCTGGTAAGCAGTCGGGTCAGAAACAGGAGCACCCTCAGCAGCCGGAAGCTTGGCCTGTGTGTCGACCGGAGTGGAACAAGGCTTGCAATCAGTCATCCCAGCTCGCTCTAGAATCTCAAGGGCATACTGACGCTGGTGAAGGAAGAGACCAGAGGGGCGAGACTCAACAGTGACACCCAGAAAGTGATGGAGCTCACCAAGATCCTTCATCGCAAACTCCTGCTGTAATGACTGAATGATGCGCTGAAGCAGAGTCTGACTGGAAGCGACCAAGATGATGTCATCAACGTAGAGTAACAGATAAGCAGTCTCAGAGCCACGGCGGTAGACAAACAAAGAGGTGTCGGACTTGCACTCTGTGAACCCCAACAAGACAACAAACGAGGTGAAGCGAGAGTACCAAGCCCGTGGTGCCTGCTTCAGACCATACAGTGACTTGTTGAGGCGGCAGACAAGATCCGGACGACTGGAGTCCACAAAACCTGCTGGCTGGCTGCAATATACTGTCTCTGTCAAGGTGCCATGTAAGAAAGCATTCTTCACATCCAGCTGATGTACGGGCCAAGACTGGGACAGAGCAATGGAGAGAACTGTGCGAACTGTCGCAGGCTTCACCACCGGACTGAAAGTCTCATCATAGTCCACACCAGGCCGCTGTGTGAATCCCCGGAGAACCCAGCGAGCCTTGTATCGATCCAAGGAACCATCAGCCCGACGCTTATGCGTCCAGATCCACTTGCCGGTGACCACATTGCAACCAGACGGACGCGGCACGAGGTCCCACGTCTGGTTGGCAAGAAGAGCCGCGTACTCCTCCTCCATCGCCCGGCGCCAGTGAGGGTCAGCAAGAGCCTCACGGACAGAGGAGGGTACCGGAGAGATCCCCGGCTCTCCCCCGGAGGCGGAGAGAGCCGCAGACCGAAGAACACCCGCAGCCCGCCGCGTCACCATGGGATGAGAGTGACCCGGATCCCGATGGATGACAGGCGGGTGGTAGACCACCGGATCTAGACGCGCGAGGGCCCGAGGCGGGGCCGGCGGGTCCGGTGGAGACGGGGGCCGAGGCGACGGCCGCTGAGCCGGCACCGACCGTCGAGTGTAGACTCGAAGAGGCTGCGCGAAGCGCGCAGGAGGGTGCGCCGGAGCCGCGCGTGGCGCGGGAGGGGGCGCCGGGGCCGCGCATGGCGCGAGAGTGGGCGACGGGGCCGGGGCCGCGCGTGGCGCGGGAGGGGGCGACGGCGCCGCACGTGGCGCGGGAGGGGGCGCCGGTGCAGCGCGTGGCGCGGGAGGGGGCACCGGTGCCGCGCGTGGCGCGACAAAAGGCACCGGAAGTGGTGTCGGGGCACCAAGGGAACCTGCAGAAAAAGGATATACAGAAATAGGTGGCTGAACCACCGGGTCAGTCGAAAACATGGAATCCAACTGAGGATCAGGAGTCGGTGTGGAAGAGGTGGAGTAGGGGAAATCCGACTCGTCAAACACAACGTGTCGGGAGATAAGAACACGACGGGAGGTGAGGTCAAAGCAGCGATACCCCTTGTGGTCTGGGGAGTACCCAAGAAACACACAACGGGTGGAACGAGGAGCTAACTTATGAGGAGAAGTGGCAGAGGTGTTTGGATAGCACGCACACCCGAAGACACGAAGATGGTCATACCGGGGAGGGGTGCCGAAAAGAGCGTGGTGAGGGGTGGGAGCGGGACACGCAGTGGAGGGAAGACGGTCAAGGAGGTAGGTAGCAGTGTGTAGTGCCTCGGCCCAGAAGCGGGCCGGAAGAGAGGCCTGGAGGAGAAGAGTACGCACGACATCGTTCGTGGTCCGAATCATACGCTCAGCCTTGCCGTTCTGAGGAGAAGTGTACGGACAAGACATGCGCAGCTGAACGCCCCGAGATAGGAAGAAGTCCCGGGAGGCGCTGTTATCGAACTCACGACCGTTGTCGCACTGAACAGCCTTGACAGTGAGACCAAACTGCGTGGAAACCCAAGCAAAGAAGTGTAAGAGGGTGGGAAAAGTCTCAGACTTGGCACGTAAAGGAAAGGTCCAAGAGTAGTGAGAAAAATCATCCACAATCACCAGATAGTATTTTTAACCAGAAATACTGAGTACAGGTGAAGTCCACAAATCACAGTGAATGAGATCAAAGGCATGACTCGCTGACGGAGAGGTCCCCCTGCGTGAAGTTGCGGAACCTGGCGTCGATCCGGAGCGCCCGGTGCTCGGCGTTGCCGAGGAACTGCCCCTCGACAGCGAGCCAAGCCTCGCGTGCGGTGCCCCCGGTGGAGTGGGCCATGTCCTGGAGCTCTAGGGAGATCGTCCCAAAGATCCAAGACACGGCGACACTGTCCAGGCGAGCCCAAGCCTCGGTCCGAGCCTCAAGAGGGGTGTCGACGAGGACGTGGTCGTCCAAAGCGTAGCGGCGAAGAGCGAGGAGGACCTGGTCCCGCTAGCGTCCGTAGGAGGTGGACGTGGGGTCGAGGACGACGGTGACCAAGGCCCGGATGTTCTGGACCCCAGCCGCCTGGAGGTGCAGCTGAGCGACCATCGGGTCGGTCGCGTCGTAGCGGGGAGCAGAGGCGGTCGCGGGTGCAGGAGGCGCCTGGTGGGAGGAGGCGCCCACGTCGGTGGCGAGAGCGACGGGCTGAGTGCCTGTGGTGACGAGGAGGAAGTGCTCAGCCTCCGCGATCTGGCGAGCGAGGACGTCCGCCGCCGAGCGCTCACGCTCCCAAGCGAGGGCAGCAGCACGGACACGCTCCTCAGCAGCCGCGGCCTCGGTCTTAGCCGCAAGGAGGGCAGACGCAAGGGCGGCAGATCCGGCGGCGGCGTGATGGGGGCCCAGGCCCTGGCCCGAGCCCATGGGCCGGATCTGGGTCACACTAGAGCCCAGAGCGGAACCCAGGGGCCAGATCGGGCCCAGATCGGCACCCTGAGTCCGGATCGGGGCAGAGGAGGGCGCCAGAGGAGGGGGAAACGCCACCAGGGGGGGCGCCGGAGAGGGCAGAGCTGCCGGCGGCGGCTGGGGCGCGGCGGCTGGCGGCGCCGGGGCTGGCCGCGGCATCCCCAGGCCGGCCGCGACCGCGGCAGCCACGGCCGCGGCCGAGGGCGACGGCAGCGGCGGCCCGCCTGCCAGCTCGGCGTCCGCCCCCGCGGCCTGCGCGGCCTGCGCGGCGTCGGGGTCGCGGCGGAGGGCCCCCGCGCCCGCGGCCTGCTCGCCCGCGCCCGCGCCAGGGGGCGGAGCAGCGGCGACGGCGGCCGAGGCGCGGGCCTGGGAGGCGGCGGCGGCAGCAGAGGAGAGGGGGGGAAAAGCAGAGAGGGGAGGGACGCCGGCGCGGGAAGGGAATCCCGGCGGCGGCGGCGGCGGCCGGCCGGCCATGGCGGCGCCGGCGAGCTGGAGCAGAGGTGGCGGCGGCAGGCAGAGCAGAGGAGAGAAAGCCTAGCCTGATACCATATTGGAAGGTAAAATTCAGTCTGTTCTTCCAACCCTAGAAGGGTGGGTAATATACATGAAGTACATGGGCCTCTAGATGGGCCAATACCCTACATGGGCTATATACACTAACAAATGTAATTACCTGGCTTGATACATCTGGTCTAAAAGGTTCAGATCCAAACCGCGGACCTGCAAAAGACAAAGTTCATCAATTCTTACAGCTTATGCATACAGCTTCACCTGCAACTGTTCAGTTGAGCAAAAAGATGCCAGATATGAAAGCCAAAAGCATACCACAGCAATCATTTGTTCTCCAGGTGCTAGTGTAAGACCAAAGCATCGATTGGATACTTCTGATAGCTGCATGCACATTCAGAAGTCAATTAAAGTGGGGAAAAACACTTGGGCATCAAGGAAAAGAGACAGTTAAATAGTTATCTATGTTTACATCTGTTGACTCTTTTGGCTCTGGAAAATTTGTATGCACAGGAATTTCTTCAAGGTGGTTTTCATGATAGATCCAACAGCGTGCAGAATTATCCTGAAAAAGAAGCAAAATGTGAAGCATCTGCATGTAATACAAGACTCAAGAAGAAGAAACTTTGAAACACTAAAAGGTACAGCTCTCAAAAAACTGAAGGATAGAGATTCTCAAGAAAGATAACAGAGTGCAAAGTATACTATATTCAGCAGCGCTACTAATACAATCAACAATCAAGAGAGCCTTCAACTTTCAATAGTCAACTCATATTTAACACATCCCACATCCAGTAGCTTCAATTGGCCCCACATCCTTACATTAGTCCATACTGGGCCACCAGTTTTCTTGGTAAAACACAATTACAAAAGAGGTAGTGATCAAATAGTGCCATAAAAAAGTTCAACGGACCTGACTGCAGCTGTATAAACAATAGCCATCCATAGCCCATGATAAACCTGTCACCTATGGTAGTGTTAGACATTTTTTCCCTTTTATTATTAAATAGAAAGATATTCAACTAATGTGAAGTTTTACCACTTGATCATGTGCATGGTATGCATTTGTATTCTCAATTTTGCAGCTACTTGTATTCCATATCCATGTTTCCAGTAACCCAGATACTCGTCCAATTGCCAAATTAACCTCGTACTGAGACCGGGCAGGTGCAGCTAATGAAATTGATGATACTGGAGCTGACAAATCAGTGGTGACCTGATAAAGGCACATTTGGATTGAAAACTTTAGTTACAGAAGATAGTAACTTTATAGAAAAACAAGCACAACAATTTTTTTTTCTCGAACACTTTGCGACAACGAATTGATGTTGCAAACTTGCAAGGGAGGAACAAAGATGCCCGCATAAATCACTTGTGTCAAATATGAACTGATGCTTATTATGTACCTCGGCAACCAATGTAAAGGGCACTTCTTCTGCATTTGTACACTGACTTATTCCTTCAATATTCGCCAACCATATCTTCACACTGAAAAGAAATAAATATTCAACATGAGATATGAAACATTTACAGAAAGGGAAGGCAATCAGCAACCATAAGAATACCAAATTTTGTAAATTAGACAGAAATGAAATGAAAATCAGGCATGGGGAAAGGGAATCGCCACAGCCAAGATATCTGTGCACAAAATGCCCATCTTTTAACATTAATCACAGCAATTGAAAAAAAACGGAGATGGATCCCTTTTTTCTTTATCAAGGCACAAGCATGAAGCATTAGGCACATTGCATGCCTATACAGGTCCTGCTGCCTATTTAGATATACTCTGACCTTGTTCAGGAGCACATTGCAGCTCAGAGTATGTTTTTTTAAATATGATTATCGCATATATCCCTTTTGCCATGTCATGAACTATTACGGGCTCACAAAAGGCCATATAAAAAACCTCCTAATATGGCCAAAGAAAGCACATAACCATTTATAAATAATACACATTGGTCACGCTCACCTTCCATCAGAGCATCCAGTTGCTAAAAGCAGCGAAGATTTTGAAGAGTCCGCAGAGCAAACTTCCAAGGTTATAGCACTGACCCATGATTTATGAGCTTGCAAAACCCCAATGAGCACTGGATCACTGGTAACTACGCCAGCATCAATTGTGTAGTAGTCTGGCTTATATAATTTCCAGAAAGACACATTTCCAGACTTGGAGCCAACAGCAAGAATGCACCAATGCCTCGATAAACAAGAATCTTTATCACTTGATAACACAAGTGGAGACCATGCAACAACGAGGGAAGACAAATGTGCATCACGACAAGCATACTGTTTTGCCGTGATAAGAGGAAGAGATTTGTTTTCTCTATTGGAGGACAATGATGCTTTAACATTGTCCTTGCTGCCTTGTCTATTTACAGCAACAAATTCATGTACGGGTTTTGCAGTCTGGAATCACAAATACAGCACTGTTAAATAAATTCAAATTTCAGTCATGTAAAATAAACTACACAATACCTTCACTTAGAATGATAATTTATTCCTCCTTTTGTTAAGAAAAAGCATGGTTCTCTTACGAATTGAATGAATAAGCTAAAACTTCAGCCTAAATGTGAACGTGTAAAATGTATACCTTTTTCAAAGATTTCTTCTTTGGCTTAGAGCATGGTTCCAGTGAGAAGTCTTCATCCTTTGAAGCATCTGGATCATCTTCATTATGATCATAAATATAACCATCAGCTCTACATTCAATAAAAGATTATTCAAAACAAATTCTGGTACACTATATAAATATAAATGCTACAAAATTGCTAAGAATGTTGATTCTTGCAACAGAATAAACTTCGAGGGAAGATTTGTGACATCCAAGATGAATGGGCAGACAATGCTTGCATATCAGCATTTGGCAGCAGATGATGCTTCTTTAGACTATCTTGTTATTTAAAATATGGTGATTGTCTCTATTTGCTAAATTATGATGTGGAAGCAGAAAAGTATCATTCACCTTGGTGGTTTTCTTTTTCTCTGTCCAGGACCCCTGCGAGAAACAGGATATTGCAAATCACAAGAAGAACCTAAAACCTCTGCCTCTTCGGTATTTGTGTTCTTCTGCTCATGAAGGCATAATTTCAACCACATATTCAGACAGAAATGTTATGCAAAAATAAAAACAAATAGAGCTGTCAGTGCTAGAGTGAAAGGCATCATACCTGAGAAGTCAAATGAGAAGTATCCTCCCCAAAGTTTATAATTTTGTAGTAGTTGAACAGCAATTGTGATATATCTGCAATCTAAACCAAGTTAAAGGTTGATAAGCGCCAATAACTGTGACATAGAACAAGTGGTCACTCCACATGAATACATGCAACGAATCCATAACAAATTTGTGCTGACAGGCAATTAAGACGATACAAAACTAGTCCTTGAACAAAAGAGTCGAGAACAAAACCCCAAATTGCAAGTTTTATTCTGATTAGAAGGTGTAACAGTACTAAGACAGTGCTGGCACGTTTGTCGGGAAAAAAAAAGATAGTGCTGGCACTGCTGAACAGAATTTTGGCTGGAAACTTGGTTATGGAGTTAATCATGAGCTGATTCCCCTTGTCATTCAAAAAAATGTTAGATCACTCATACGCATTATGCATGAACCATTGAAAAATGGCCCTAAGCCAAACCCAGCACAAGAAAAATCAGTGCATCGCAGAAATTCGGTTGGTAATCCAGACTGGCTTCCTAGATTTCTCATATATTAAGCATTCATAAATTCAACATTGTTCGCATAGCACAGAAAATACTTACCTCGACCCATTCATCACAAAACTCCCAAATTGGCGAGCGGTAAAGCTTGACATGACCATCCACAGTGCAAACAGCCAGCAAACACCTAGATTTGTCATTCATATAATGTAAGTGCAGTAGGATGAGCAGATGAGCTTGTGCATAAAAATTACAGCTAGAGAAGATCATGTATAGAATGCAACTTAAAATTGAATGTCAAAGTATGTACCCAGAATTAGGAGCAAATCCTTGTTGAGACCATGAAATTGACCGGGCACATGGTTCAGTATCACGCGCTAAGCAAGTGGGCACCAAACATGGCTCAAAGAGATCTGCAAAATATTGGCAATTGAGAATTTCAGAACAAAGAAAATTAATACACCTATCTGGCCACATTGGACTTCCTTTTTTTTTCATTCTTATACGAAAAGACAGTAATCAAAGATTCATACTGACTTATAGAAGGAAAAATGGCATGGCATTTGTTTAGGAAGCGGTTATTTAGGTTGTGTTGAAAAATGCAGTCGTCATAGTAGTTTGAATTTTAGAGAGTAGAATATGACTAGTAAAACTGAAAGGACTAATTAGCAAGACAGTTCACTCATTACAGTTCCCAAAGTTCCATTTTGTTTTTAACAGCATCCTACATCCAGATTGCAAAATTGATGTCATGGAAACAAATTTCTGAATATAGTATGGTTGAACTGAGTCGTCAATATCCCAAATAATTAACACAAATCTGCAAGTTGTATATGTCCTACACTCCTCCCGGAGTTCACCAAAGCAAAGGTCAAAGTACCTTCTCTGTTAACCACTCCTATAGGAAAAGGATCGCTGCGACGAAGTCCAACCAGTCCACGAGGCCCATCAAGCGCAGCTGGGTTCTTGAAGGAAGAAATGAGACATGATGAGTGCAAGTTCAAGCTGATTCAGATTACATACATGAACTATCATGAAAAAATAAGTGTATGTCACATCTTAGAGTGAATGAGTGATTAGATTGCACTTACCAGAATAGTGACAATGTGACCAGATGCTACAGCAACCAAATTGTCACTTGACCAAGCAATGGCATTTGGGTAAGATGGAGAAGCAATCAGCGTAGCAGCTTGGTAGTGCGGAGCCATGGCACTCATGCACAAGCATATCTGGCTACAAAACTAAGCTAGAACTCTGCAAAAGACAACACTTGACTTATGTTTGCTGATTCATAAGCATGAAATGTTAGCATTGCAAATTTTTTAGGACTTAGCAGTGCACTTATTGACAAGCATGACAACAGCTAGAAATCAATACCATTTTTCATGCTTAATACTGTTATTAGCAGAAAATTAATGACTGCTACGGACACCATACTACAATCTAAGCTAGAACATCCATTGGAGATACCAAAACAGCAAGCAGATAAAGAAACTACAAAAGATAGCTTCATCCAAGCTGATTTTTAACTTAATATTAAAAAAAATCTCCCAAACTCACCCAAAGATCAAACCAGCAGAGAAGAACACGGTCTACCTGGTCCAGCCGTCCTGGCTCGGATCAAGCTTACGGTTGCCGGGTTGTCCGATTCGCTCGGCGGCTCGGCGCTCGCAACGCTGCACCGCCCGCCGCTAGGGTTTGGCCCCGTCGCGGCGCGAGACAGTGGTCCCACGAGCGAGCTTGGAACTGGAGAGCGCGTGCCGGTTGCCGTCGAGCTAACCAGACTGGGATGCGAAAATTGCGGCTCACGTGACTTTCGGAGAAAACTCCTACGGCCCAACTTCCCAGCCCAGCAAGTAATAGCAAAACAGAGGGAGAAGAAAAGGGCTTTCCCCCAACGAATCAGGCCCAGGAAGATCTCGGCAGCGTGGTGGAGACTGGAGAGGAGTTCGGCGGCCGGCGGCAGTGGAGGGCGAGCGCGTCCCCCTTGCCCGAGCGAGCGGGCGTGAGGCGGAGAGCGCGCAGTGCGGGGAGGCGGTAGTCCTAAAGGTTGAGGGCGATGGCGCGGTCCGTCGAGCTGGGCGCCCCTCTGAGTGCCTGCGCGGCTGCGCGGTCGGGCGGAGGACAACTGGTGGGAAGGGTAGGTCGTGGGGGCAAGCTTTAGCTCGATTCTGGAGGGACGAGTCTGCGATGGAGGCGGAGGGCGGCGGGAGGAGCCGCAAGGAGGCGCTTCGCGGCCGTCCGTGGGTGGAGGAAGCGGTGGGCGGCAGCCGGGGAGGAGGCTACGGCGCCGGTGGAGGCACCGGCAGCCGGGAGGGAGGATGGCTGCGGGGCGGGGACGGCTGGCGTAGGAAGGAAGACGATGAGATGGGCTGGATTTGATTGGGCCGGGGTACAACGCATGGGGAAAGGATGGGGGTAGCGGCCCGCGTTGGAAGAAAAAAAATGAAAAGCAGAACGGGCGATTTCATCCTCAACTTAACTAGTGAGATGGCCCGCGCTAATAGCGCGGGTAGCTAGCATTTACATTGTAACATTTGTTTTTTACATCTAAATAAATGCATACAAATATTTTTGCTTAATTATTGCTTTACTGAATATCTTTATTAATGACCAAGATCAAGGCACCGCTATTTTTACTACCATATTCTGTAATGTATTATTTTTGAAACATGGATTCATGAGAAAAGGAAAAATAGAAATATTCTTTTATATTTACTAAACATGAGTTTTTAAATTCTTAATATTTTAGTTCTTAGACCGTCATGTACATGTTTGTTTGTGTTTTTTTTGTTATGATGGCAATTTCTTCAATTTTTTAAACTTTTAGAAGAAGATATAAGTGAGTGCCCACAAAAAATAATCAAAACTGAAATTTAAGTCTGAACCTACATGTTATTGAGATTGAATTTTGAGTTTAAACCTACACGTCATTGAGTGTTGCACCATCCTGTTTTGCTATTATCATACCTAACTCTCTCGTTTTCTTTGCTAGCTGATCTCTAATTAATACAGTCGTATCCATGCATGCTCACTTTTTCTTGTGGTTTATACTTTTTTTCCCACCATGAATTTTGTGTCGATACACAAATTTACTTTTGCGCTAGCAAGATACATCCCTTTTCTAGCAAAAACTTGCTCGTTATGAAATTGAGCCCCATGCCTCATCGAGCATCTTATATGGATTTTGACAAAATGAGTTTACTGTTCACTAAAGTTGCAGCCAGTAGGAGTACTGTTATTGAAGAATTTAGACCTCGAGCTCGAGGATTAGTTATTCACTTATTCTATAAAAAACACATGTCATATAACAATAGTACTAAATATCAGCTATTTTATTAGAAAAATCATGTGTCATACAACAAATGAACTAAATATAGTAAAGAAATAAAAATAATACTTAGGTCAATCCAAGATTTCTATTCCCAATAAAAAGAAATAATTTCCTAATTTTTAATTCCAAATTAGTTATTTAATTTTTAGTTTAGATAGTTACTAATTGTATTCGACATGTCCACTTTTGTCAAGTGCAACTTTTCATATGTTTTTATTTCTAAATTTAGCTTTTTTAAAAATATATTTAACATAGATTGTTTTTTCATGTCCTAGTTTCCTTATCTTTTTCATGAAATTATGTATTTATTATTTTTTATTCTAAAATTGGTTATTGATTAATTGTATATGACATGCACTCTTTGAAAGTGGCCCATGCAAATTGCGTTGCTAGATTTAATACTACGGTCCTTTTCAATGGACTTATAAATTTATGATTCTTTAATTTCTTTCAGAACAATCAATTTAGAAATTTTATAGTTACATACAAATTTGTGCACATCAAATGTGTGCACGGTAATATTTTTCTGTTAATGCTCTTTAGTTTTTAAATTACTATACAAACTAAATTTACACATGTATTACCTATCCATAGATATGTTGTTATATTTTAGAATTTAATTAATTACTTAATTTAAAATGTAACCGCATACACTTGTTGGTTGCTCATATAAGCATTAGCTGCAGGCTGATCTATCACCATAGCTCTTGCAAATGACATTCAATTATGTAAATATGTGGTTTTGTTAATATCATTATCCTCCTAACCCTTCTCTTTGACTTGCCTCACACTCTAACTAAACATTGTATTTTGATATCAAGTAATATGCATCTTTTGCATGCTAACTACTGTTAATAATTCAGTAAATTGTGATTATGGAAACCACAACCTTGACACTTTCAAAACCACGTCTTGCTACCAAATTTAGGCGTATACCTTTTCTTTTATTTTGGTGTCTATGCACCACCTCTCTCTAATGTCTCATCTCCACCAACTGCCAATCCTAACCTGCTTTGTATGGGGCAATGCATCCTAAGCCCTCACATACGCTGGCTTCTATACTGGTCTAGGTGTTGGTCATTGTGGATGTGTGTCAATATAGTTAGTTTAAATGATGATTGTTGTTGTGGATGCAATCATATGAGGCCATGGTGTGGTACCCGCCATATCATTGGTCAGATTTGTCCATAGCGTCTTCCTCACATGCCCTTGTATATGGCCAAGTGGATAGCTAGCTATTGCCAGTGATGATTAATGTATATTTGGTCCCATTACAAAAGATACACATGCTTAGAAGCAGATGAGTTAGGTTATACATGTTCTCTTCTCTAACACTACACGGTACAATCATAAAATCTATATCATTTTCTTTTCTTATATTAATTTGGTAATTTCTAGGTCGAGAACGTGCTAGCTTTTTAACGCTATCATCTGTACCAAGCTAATAAAGGATTATATTGAATAATGGTAGGCAAAATAAAGAAACAATATGTTGATGTATTTTTATTTTATTTGTCTAAATGAAAAGGAAAAATGTGTTGATGTATTTTTACTTTATTTGTCTAAAAGAAAAAGGAAAATATGTTGATGTATTTTTACTTTATTTGTCTAAAAGAAAAAGGTGTTTGCATTTGGAAATAAAAATATATCTTCGCATGGAAACACACGTCATGCAAAGAACGCAAAAAAAAAAGAAGAAATCAACATAATATGATATCACGTAAGATATAAGAAAAAATGTGTTGATGTATTCTTATTTTATCTATACTATAAAGCATGACGAAATTTTTTGTTTCGTCCGTCGTCATCTATATCCCACACCGTCGGATTTGATGATGATCCAACGCTCTAAATTAATTTAAAGAGTCTATATTGACTACATCTCACCTTTGTCCTACACCGTCAGATTTTATGATGATCGAACGCTCTAGATTAATCTAAAGAGTCCAAGTATATTACACATATAAATTAGTTTTTTTCCTAAAACACGTGCCTGCGGCACGTGCCCTTCTGCTAGTTTTTCTAAAAGACAACAATTTTGTTATTTGAAAATAAAAATATCTTGGCATGAAAACAGACGTGATGAAAGAATGCAATAAATAAATAAATATGTTAAAAAGTGAGTTTGGTTGTTTTCATAGATCCCTTCTCTAATCTAATTGATATAGAATATTTTCCAAACATATTTTTATTTCCATACCCTGCCGTATGATGTTACGTGAGATGGTAGAGTTTGTTTATGTTTCAATCTCGTATACCACATCTCGTAGATAGTTTTCTTTTTTAGCTTCAAATATAAATATTTATTAGTTGTATCTAATATGGTCTCTTTGGATTACCCTGCACCGTTAGATCTTCATAAAATCCAACGGTGTATGTTATTCTCTTTTTTAGATTAACGTGGGATTTTCTAGGCCCTCTCGTTGAATCTGGTGGCTTCTTTTGCTTCTGTTTTAATAAGATAATAGATGTCGAGTTGTTAACAATGTAGTCCTCTAACTTTTATTTTTAAATTTAAAATCTCGTTTTTATTATCTAACTCATCATTCATGTTGACATGGCATACCATCTAATAGAGTTGTGACTAAGAGTGGTAATGAGTTCAAAATTTTATACAGTAGCAATTTTAAAAATCGGACCTAAAAAAATTGTGCCAAAATTCCATGTATACCTTGCTATACTGTTACGTATAGAATGTATGAATATCCGTGTAGATTTTGTGCGCATTATTTCAATTTTCAACCATGTCGAGTGGAGTCCTACAATACGCCCTACCTCGGTCCTCATCCAAAGATGCTTCTCAATCAAAACCTCTGGAACTTCACAAACCCCTTTTTTTCATTAGCCACTGTAACCTGTTTAACAGCTTACAGTACCTTTCAAAATCAACTGCTTGAACCTTTGTTGCTGACTACACGACTTGTTGTCTCTTGTGAAGTATGCTACCATACCATAATCAAGCGAGCAAGAAACTGGCTTCTTTCGCGTGCCCTGCTACTGCCCTACTGCTACTCTGCTATCCGCACTTCGTTTTGACCACGATGGGGCTCCGGACGCGGTGCGCGTGCGCCCCGTTCGCGCCCGGCCTGCCGTACGCGTCCACGTCGTCGGACCCGTTCGCGTCGGACCACACAATGCTGCCGAACACGTACTCGCCAGCCGCCGCGGCGTCCACGACGTCCAGCGTCACCGCGAACTCCTTCTCCTCCCCGACCCCGAACTCGAGCTCGCCGGGCACCACCGTGACCTTAACCCCTGCCGGCTCCGCCACCGTGACTCTGTACTCGCCAGGCCCGCCGCCGACGTTCTTCAGCCGGCGCCTCACCGTGGTGCTGCCGCCGGAGCCAGACAGGCAGGGCACGGCGATGGACGGGTAGTTCATGTCCTCGGGGCGGCCGTACGGGCCCTTGCTGCTCCGGCTGCACGCGCACGGCTCGCCGGCGGCGTTGAAGAGCGGGAGGAGGAGGAGGTCCGAGAGGTTGGCGGGGAGGCTGATCGGGAGGCCGACGGGCAGGTTGCCCTGGACGTCCTGGACCGGGTTCTGGGTGGGCTTCAGCGAGCAGAGGAAGTTGGCGTAGTCTGCCAGCGTGGTGTCGTAGACCAGGCCGGGGTCCATGGCGGCGACCGGGTTCACGTGCCCCGACCCGTAGCTGAACGGCGTTGCCTCCGCGCCCGTCTCGTCCTGGATCGGGTTGCCGTCGTTGGCCACCGTGGTCGCTGCGGCGCGGCGCGCAGACAGGAGGACGACGGGTTACTCGTCATGCGACAAAGTTGCAAGGCTCGAGAGCGACATGGGTTAGCTTGAACAATGCTCGCGTGGTAGGGTAGCTTACCGGTGGTCATGATTGCCGACTTGATCATGGCGGGGCTCCAGGAGGGGTACTTGGCCCTGAGCAGGGCGACGACGCCGGAGACGTGGGGGCACGCCATGGACGTGCCGGACATGATGTTGTAGGCGACGCGGCGGTCGTCGAACGGCAGCTCCGTCGGCGAGACGGCGCCGCTGTACGCCGCGATCACGCTGACGCCTGGCGCCGTGATGTCAGGCTGCATACCCACCGAACAAGTCAGCTGTAACGCCATGGAGTGAACCTTGGCTAGGGACCTGAACAGTATACGTGTGCTAACCTTGAGGATCTGAGGAGTTATGACATTTGGCCCTCGGGACGAGAAGTCCGCTATCGCCGGCGCAGGCTTGACGCCAAAGCTCGCGTCCGTTGCGTTGATGTAGCCCGACGAATTGCTAAAATGTCGAAGTGGAAATGCTGATCAGTTGGTCCAAAATTGTGATGAAAATAATGAAATCAACGAACCAGAAGGAACCTTACTGCCGGTGTGTAACGACAGTTTTGCTTACTTGGTAGAGTGGAGGTAGTCGAAGAGCTTGGCGCACTGCGAGTAGGCGCAGTGAGCCGCCGCGACGAGGTGCGGGTCGGCGAGGACGGAATCGCCGGAGGCGGCGTCGTTGCAGAGGACCATGCCGACGCCGCCGGCCTGCTTCACCACGAGCCCCTTCTCGACCCTGCCGTTTACTCCCCTGACGCAGACGACGATCTTGCCTGCCACTTTGGCAGGGTCCAGGGAGCCAGCCAAGCACAACGACCTGCAGGCATATAACATATCAGTACGCTCAGAGGTGGCGCGTCGATCATCCACATCGTGCTACTGTGGAACCCGGTAGTTACGACTCACGAGTTGCTGGTTGGCTGGTTCGCCGCATTGGCATTCTCCCCGCTGATCATTGGATACGCCTGGCCAAGGGGCAGAGTACTGGCACCGAGACTTTGCCCCTGCAAAAATGCAATTTTGCATCAGAACAGCATGAAAATCTACTGCTTTGGGGGCACTTAGCTACCCAGATGTGATGAGGTTCTGATTTTATACTATCGATCGAGCAAATAAATTACCTGAATGGTGAGGTTGTCGCCGAAGGTGACGTAAGCGGGGAAGTCCCTGTCCATGGTGCTGGCACCGACCGTGAACATCCACGGCGCGACGTTGGTCACCGTCCCCGGCCGCGGGCCGGAGTTGCCGGCGGCGCAGACGACGGCGACCCCGCGCTGGACGGCGTAGAAGGCGCCGATGGCGATGAGGTCGGAGAGGTAGTCCGCGGCCAGCTCGGGCCCGAGCGAGAGGGAGAGCACGTGGACGCCGTCGGCCACCGCGGCGAGGACGGCCGCGAGGACGTCGAGGTCGGAGCACCCCGCCGCCTCGTAGCACGCCTTGTACGCGGCCACGCGCGCCCGCGGCGCGCCGCCGGAGGCCGTGCCCTCGCCGTGGCCGAACACGCCGGCGCCGCGCGCGCGGGAGCCGCCCGCCGTGGACAGCGTGTGCGCGCCGTGGCCCTGGTAGTCGCGCGGCGAGGACAGGTCCTCCTTGCTAGGCATCTTGTTGTTGCCCTGGTCGCCGCCGCCGTCGCCGACAAGCGACGACAGCCAGAGCTCCGCCTGGATGCCCTCGCTGAAGAACCTCGCGCCGATCAGCTTGCTGCGCATACAGAGAGAGCCGTCAGCTTCTGCACGTGTCATGTGAGATGTTTATCATGTGGTTACTTGTTGCACTGGAAGGTCGGGTCGCAGCCTTTGTCGCAGATGCCGCGCCAACCTGACGGGACGCCAAAGCCGTCGTCTTGGAAGCTCGGGGATTGCGGCCATACGCCTTCGTGGTTGGTACATGGATGCAGAAGCACAGGAGGAAAAATATCACGATGAGCATCGGCATTCGGCAAGGTCGTAGTTCCTGGAATGAAGGCCCCTGACGGCCTGACGCGAGGACTAGCTAGCATTTACAACGTTGGACCTGACTTGCTGGGATTTAATTCTGCTTTAATTAGTACTACTTCTGATTCGGATCATCTTCTTCAAGGGACTTAAAGAAGTATGTCGTGCATCTCAAGGCCTAATCACGCAAGGGTTCTTCACTTGTTAGGATCCAGATAAAAGTCAACATTGTCTCCATTTTATAGTAATAGCATCTTGTATCAGGATTGTTCTTCATTTACATAGTGTCTCTTCGAAGTGCTGGAAAGTATGTATGCATGCATACCACTTCCTCAGATGATGAATATTAGTTTGTCTAGGTTTGTGGTAAGTCAAAAATTTAAACTTTATTTGTCGATATCTATTAAAGTATTCTCTTACATTAGAAAAAGTTATAATGGTCATCTTGTGCTGTCAATTTGTATAGAGTTTTAGATATTAACGGTACAGACTTATAATTTGGAGAAAGTAGACAAACTTTTGTGATGCCTAGAATTAAAGTGATGCTGTAAACTTACCCGTGTCGATGTTGCCGATGATTGTGCCCTCGCCAAAGCTGGCAGACGACCACGCGCCGGCTTCCTTGCCGTTTTCCGCGAGGCCGAGGAACTCCCACGAGTGCGTGGTCCGGAGTTGGAGCAGCCTACCTGGGATCACCTTCAATACTCCAGGGAGCTCTGAACCAAAAAAATCACATCAGCGCGCGCGACGCATCCGCGTACGTCGTCTTCAGTCATCACACAACCAATTAGTAACCGCTGAAGCAGATTGTTGATTAGTACACGTACTTTCGAGGAGCGTTAGGACGCCGTCGTCGACCTGCAGCGCGAGGCCGCGGATGACACTGAAGTCGTACAGGATCCTGAAGCTGCATTCAGTCGAGAAGAAACAGTAAGCACGCGCGCACTGTTTTTTCCAGCGAAATGCAATGGATGCCAGTGTGCTGATCGAGCATTTGATCTTACTCGTTGGTGATTGTTGCGAGCAGAGCAGAAGGGTTGGCCGGGAAGTCCTGGAAGAAGACCACACAGGGCTGCAGGCGAAAGTACCAATGCGCAAGTCAGAGACCGATTCAACGACGACAACTAATTTGATACTGCACTCGTATCCAAGAACATGAGGAGGTGAAATGGGAAGAACAGGAAGTGTCGTCGTTGCCTTCTTGTTGGCCGACGCCGGGGTCATCTGCAGGGCGAGCAACACCACCAGCGCGACGAGGAAGACGCGGCCGGCGGTGGCCCCGTTTCCCATGGCGCTCCAATCTCTGGCTGCAGTTGATACCTACCTGCTGTTGCGCGGCTCGGGCCTGCTGGCACGGCCGATTTATAAGCCCCCAAGGTCAAATGTCTCGGTGTTTTATATGTTCCAGGCATGGAGCACGACCCCACGTTATCAGATAGCCTGGCATTATCGAAGCAGCTAGCTTCACATTGCAAAGCGATGAGCTCCACATGCGCGCGCATTGTGCGTTCAGTCTCCCAGGATCCGTGCACAGGCGTGAAGAAGTTCTACTGGAAGGCGAAGAATCTCTCTGTTTCTAATGTAGGGAGTGAGAGTGCACTAAGATGATTTGAAAGAAGCTTTGGGCATGTCCAACCACTAGCCTGCTATAAAATAATATGGGTCGAGGACTCTCGGATCTATTCAAATCATCAGATGAATGTGGATGTCCCATGCTATTTTCCGGCATAAATCCAGTGACCAATAAACACATACAGGTTGCATAAACAGCTATCTAGGATATACTATAGTATAGTAGCACTACTAATTAATCCTTAAGCATGCGTGCTGGTTGATATCATATCTATCCCAGATATCTGTTGCTAGTGGTATGCTATTGGGCACTAACTGTTTGCCACGGCGGCGTTGACGGCGCCTCCAATACATGTGACTCAACAGGCTGCCTTCCAGCCAGGTGACCACTGTTTCAATTCTTGAGTTGAATTATGCATCAATTCTTCAATGTCACAAGCATCTGAGTAGTTTTGTAAGCACCAAGTTAACACAACCAACCATAGTATACATGAAGTCATTTTGAACTTGTTATCAACCAAAGTTTTACTGACTTACCATAGATCCTCTTCTTGGTTTGGTTTGATTTAACATGCGATGACCAAATTTACAGCACGCTTGGTATGGTAGCTGGGTGCGAGCAGATTTGAACCCACTAAGGCCTCGTTTGTTTTGAGAGTATTGGATTCCTGCCCAAATTACTTCCCGGCCAGGATTTAGTGAATCCACCGGTGCCACTAAATCCAGCCAGGACTTAATCCTGCCAATCCAACCAAACCGAACAGCTCAATCCAACCAAGACATGGATTCAATCCAGCAGAAGAGCAAACCGATCAATCTGTTCAAACTGCAGGTAGGCTACTACCTGCAGGTAGGCAACCGAAGAGCAAACCGAACAATAGAAGAACAATCTGTTCAAACTGAAACTGAAATAATGACTAGCAATTATTCGAGAACACATCTACTAGCTATTAGACATAAGATTTTTCATGTTTTACTCAAAGCATCCAACTGCAGGTAGGCTAATCACAACATATCTCTGCTAGCTATTAGACAGACGATAAATAGACCGTTACAACCAAATTATTACAACATAATTGTAGACGGTACACTACAGCAAGTTTTTGAGAACTGGAGCAATGCTGAAGCCATTGAACAGGTCACTTGGCACCCCTACACAAATTGAACAAGTCAATCCAAATTGAACTGAAGCTAATTGCACAAAGGAAAGTGACATATGCTAAACTGAGCTACAAAAAGAACATGAGCAGTTTCAAGCAGAATGTACCAGTTAGTCCAGTCACTTCCTTTCTTTCCATCTTACTCTACCTCTTGAACATATTTCTAGATACAGAAGACAAAAGTAGCAGAACACAGAAATACTGAAACATAGGGTATCAAACAGATCTAATGTGCTGGTATTTAACAAAACGAATACCGCTTCCTGTGGTTAGCATGACTATTTTGCACAATAATCAAGTTGAAAGGTTCACTTTAACTTTCCAAGTGCAATGTGTGCCCTTAACAGTCTTAGTGTTCAGCATCATGTGGTGACTTCCACAATAAAGACACTAGAGGTTCCTAGTTTCCACAGGCCGTGACAATACTAGTAGGTGAACTGAGTTTGCTCAAAATATGGTTTCATTTCATAATCACACATTGACAAAGTATATCCCACATCAACCTCATAAGCATGAACCTTTGCCAACCAGCATTCGACATCTCAGTAACACTGATAGTTGTGCCGTGAATGTGAATTATTATGAACTAGCTGTTACACTTGATTTGATAATTGCTACAGGAGACAAGACACTAGTAATCCACTACATCAGTAGTTCAATAAATTTGCACTAGGAACAACTAATTTCAGGAGAATGGCTAAGTTTGCACAAATGGCAAATTGGCAACCGGCAACCAGTACAACATTAAATTCCATATGCTCTTCAATTAGAATTCGCAACTCAGACAGAAGCCGAACCATAAAGGTGTTAATGCAACCCTCCACCTGTAGATCCAAATAGAAACCATCCAGAGGCAGTAACAAAATGCAGCCAACTCCCTAAACCAATTTGCTAATTTATTGGCAAAGGTACGTCTATGAAGTTAAGACAAAAGAAGCATCCACTGGTTCATTTAGATTATGGGAGAACACTGAAAACTCCGAGAAGTGGACACATTACAAGTCAAATACCATGCATATGAGAGGCCACACTCCCCATAAAACACAAGCCAAAAGGCACTTGGAGCACAATTTCTTAGTTACAAGATTACAATCTTCAGAAAATACATGCTCTAGACTAGAGGCTATCCAATGGCCCATCCAATGGCCCTGGATCAACATATTGTAACTACTACCTAAGAAGAGCAAAACATGAAAACCAAAGATGGCATGCCTTTTCCAACCTGAAAACATGCTATAACTGATAACATCACACTAGTTTATGCTTGTATACACTACAAAGACAATGGTAAATGCCGCCGAACCCCGGCCCAGTTTACCAAGTCAGTGACCACCACCGCAGCCTCATGCATGATGTTAATCTCCCTAAGCTATCAGAGCAACATTCCTACACGTGTGTATCCCAGCAATACTGCATCCAGATTATGGGGCAACCGTAAACACCAAACAGGCAAGGATATAATCTGCAAAGGGAAATGGCTTCGCATACAGGCTAATGGCATTTCCCTTGAAAAACAAAAACTATATTTTAACCATTCCCATCCGAACATCAATCGCATCGTTCCTGCACATACGCATGGAACCACCAAAAGCGTTCTAACAGCATGGATGGGCGACTAGACGAATGGGTACACCATCACAGCGCCATGGCTAACGACCCTAGCAACCTTCAAATCCACCAACCAAACTACAGACGCCCTTGCGTGTGTCAAAGGACGACTGAACCCCTGCCTTTGCGTGTGTACAAAAACAACGAAAGGATCCGGCGAACCTCTACCAAGGATCCGGCGAACCTCTACCAAGAACCATGGATCCGGCGATTCTGTGCACAAGCTCCATAGATCCGGCGAACCTTTACCAAGAACCTGAAATCGAGGAGAGGGGAAGGACGAGGAGAGAGAGGGCGCCTACCGGCGAGAAGGTCGGGAGCCGTGCCGCGCCGCCAGCCTTCTACTTCGCGTCGCCATCACGCCGTCACCTCGCGCCGCCGCGTCGTCGCCTCGCGGGCGCCGGCACGACGCTGCAGTCGCTTCTTCTCTCCCCGCGCCGCAGTCGCGCCGTCGTCCTCTGGAAACGAAAACCGGAGTCGGGAGGTAGGGTTTGGTTTCTGGCCGCATAGAATAGGACGGGAAACGATTATGGCCCGTTTTGGTCTTCAGCCCTGTCGAACCGAGCAGACTTTTCTTGCTGGGCCAGAATTGAATTCGGGCCGATTCGTTTCCAACGGAACGAGGCCGGGAATGGGCCTACCCAGCCGAAACGAACGGGCCCTAAAAGTTCTTCAAAAGCTTTAGCAGCTTGGCAGTTCCTTTGTCACTTGTCAGTTGTCACACGGTCCAGCAAGCAGGAAACAAAAAGTTCTTTATCCCGAGAAATGTCGTTTGAAGCTTCAACGCGGTGCGGTGCAGGCATCCAAAGAAAAATATCCCATCCCAGACCTGTCGTCTTTTCCATGTCACCCTTACGCTTTCTATCCATGGAAAATATCCCATGACGTGGCTTCCCCCGAGCAGTCAAACGCCAGAAAATGGCCGATCCCGTCAGCACTTTCCATTTCCAGAAATACCCTCGCGCGCTTTTCCGCGTCATGACGAAAATTTGGGTAGAATGCGGCACTCGACTCCCCCAAATATCCAAGGTCACTACCGGAACTTTGCCTCGTCCAACCGCTTCGGCCATAAAAGCCTTCGGGGTCGGGTTTAGCGATAAGGGTAATCAGCCCCAAACATTCCGCGGCCGAAAAATTCCACACGATATTCTTGCATCTGTCGACTCGGGTAATCAGCCGTCATCCTCTCGCCTGGAATCGGTGGTAAGCTGATCTCTCCGCCATTTCCCGGAGCGTTTTTCTTCGCTGTTTCTGTCTTTTCCAGTTCGGCATGCTCACTGCGCTGAGTGGACTGCTAGGCGCTAGCTCGTGTCGCTGATCACATCGATTCGTAGCTATTTGCTCGATTCCGGATTTCCGTTGTTTTTGCGATGCTTTCACGTTGTTCCTGACGTTTTCGCCATGAAAATTGCAGTCCGAGCTGGGATGGAGATCATCAACGGGGCGGTCCTCCCGCGCTACGCCGCCGCCGCGGCGGGCGCCCTGACCTCCGACGCGAGGGTCAGCGGCCATCTCCAGCTGCTCCGGCGCGTGCGCCTGAGGGGAAGGTCCTTTGGGCTGCAGGCGGATTGCGACAGCTTGCCGCGCAGGTTCTTCGGCCCTCCGCCCCCGCGGCGGCACGGGAGGAGCGACTGGGGCGGTTGGCCTGTTGGCTGCAGCTACGGCTCGTCCTCCGACGGCGATGGCGCCGCGGCCGCGGATTTCGAAGCCAGCGGAGAGGAGTTCGTCAATTCCAGCGTCATCGAGGCTGGTAAAACTGTTTACGCTTTCCCCCCAACTCATTTCCTGAGATGCGGAGCCTGATTGTTGGAACTGCTTCAGGCCAGCGTCACCCTGAACTAGATTTCAGAGTATGCGCACTCTGAAGTTTACTGCCAAAGAGAACCGACAACCGAGCTACTTTTCCCAGTCAGCGTTAGCTACATGTCACTTATACCGACCTATTGTCGTCTGGTGACTAAATGAGAGCTTAATCTGTCCTTGCAGTTGAGCTCAGGAGTGTATCAGATGGTTTTGAGATAAAAATGCGTGACGGCAAAAATCTGAGATGTGTTCAGAACAATCCTCGCGTGCTAAGACTGCGGGATTCTGCGCCTCACCATGCTATTGTGCTGAAGATGGAAGATGGGAGCGACCTTCTGCTCCCGATTATTGTCAGTATGTACCAATCCTTGCTTGGATACACATGTCACATTGCTGCAGATACTTTTCTGATTTTCTGGTATGTCCATGTTACTTCCTCCAGTGGAAACACCAAGCATTATGCTGCTGGCTGCGCTTCGGAACATTCGAATTGTAAGAGCTGGATTGACTTGCAAAAATATTTCTGTACATGCTGATAAGCATCCATATATTCTGGTTTTAAATGGTTTGCTGCATCTGAACTGCACCGGCATTATGTTTTTCCAGCCAAGACCAACCATTTACAATGTGGTAATGGAGATGACGAAAAGGATGGGATATGAGGTGTGCTTAAGATGAAGTCTTATTTCCGATTTTCACGTGAATTCAAATTTAAGTTACATGTTTATGTTCTTGAAAAATGGTGTTTTATAAATTTTGATGTGCATTACTACTTTCATATTTACTATTTTTAAATCATGCACCATAACAAAACACACCACTTCACTCAAACATGTCCCATTGGATGGACTTCATTTGGGCTCCTTGGTACTAATAATTTGTACCTCATCGATCACTTGGGGTATCATTCTCTTGTTCAGGTACGTTTGGTGCGGATTACAGAGATGGTCCATGACGCATATTATTCTCGACTTTATCTTGCTAAGGTAACTGTACTATACAAACTACAAAGTAGACTGTCAGATAAACAATAGTTATATTGGTCTGAAGTATGGCTATATGATGGCAGATTGGAGATGAGGAAGACACCATTAGCTTTGACCTCAAGCCATCAGATGCTATCAACATTGCTTTCCGGTGCAAGGTGTGCTTTTGCTTCCTCTCCTTTCTCGGTATCTGTTGACAATATTTACTTGAATGATAAATATTGCTGATATTAAAAGTGTTGCTTTTACCCCTTTTGGTCGTGTGTTAACCACTCTGTTGGAGAATCGAAACAACAGCATGATTTGTTTGATTTGTCAGCAAAGCAACCATACCTTTTGATTCTGATCTTGATGCTAAACCTTGCTCTTGCTGTATGATATGATCGCAATAATTTTTTTTTTTTGGAAACGAACCGGCAGGAGAGCCGCCCGTTATATTAATAAGCAGGGGAAAAAAGGCCGACGGCGATCGCAATAAAATTATTATACTAACTGAGAAACTCCTTTCCTTTTTTTTACGGGGGAGTAGAACATGATCATATAAATACCAGAAGTTTGTACTAGCTCATTGGGTGCTATGATACTTTCATGATTTGCTCTAACTTCAATATTAGGTTCCTATACAAGTTAATAGGAGTATTGCATATAACAATGGATTGAAAGTTGTACAACCAAAGGTGGCTGAGAGTTATGTGGGCTCAGATGACATCCAAATCACAAGGCTTGACAGGTAGGCCACAAAAACTGTTTTTACTGGTTCCTCCAAAGATAAGCATTGCAACTGAAGCCATATTGTTTTGCAGGCCTGATGACCAGCCTTGCGGTGAGGCCCAAGAGTTTGACTTGGTGCGCAATATGCTCATCGCTGCCGTAGAAGAACGTTACAAAGATGCTGGTGAGCTCCTGATGACTTGCACTAAATAAACAATCATGCATAGCATACATGTCGCGTTGGTTGATGAGTTCCACCCCATGTTGAAGGGTTGTCGATTCTGACTAATCCTTTAAATAGACTGATCTGTTCGCTGGCGTTAATTTTTTTTTCCAGCTGAGTACAGAGACCAACTTTTCATGTTGCGGTCAAAGAAAAAGAACGCAATATAGCAGCTCAGGAGCATCTGCATCAGTACAACATTTCAGCTTGGCAGGCCTTCATGGGGGTGTACGTAGGAGGCTTTTGGCTGAAGCACATGAAAGCTTCAGCAGACATCAAGAAGCACCATGTAAATAGTTACAGAACTTATGTATATATAAGTATATAACGGATACTTTAGCTCAGTTGCAGTGGCTGTACTCAAAGTGCCAATAGTTGTAGTGTCGCACAATTGATCTAAATGCACAGTGCTGTGCCCCATGGAGCAAATTGCTTTGACGACACTTTCAAAACTTCGAGCAGCTGGGGCCTCTCCTGAGGCTTGTAAAGAAAAAAAAGGAAAGCATACGGTTTTCATCAAGCTTTGATTGGCATGTTAGCTTATTTTAGCTAAAAATGGCGGAGATGCATGTAAGAGCAAGGGTGCCTTTGGTACGGCTCCAGCTCCGGCTGAAACGACTCTGGCTCCGGCTGTGTCAGTGGAGCAGCTTCTTTCAGCTCCGGCTGGTATGGTTGGAAAATCGTTTGGCAAAACAGCTTCTCAAATGGATAGGACCGGTGAAATGTCCATAATGCCCTTAACTTTTTTATTTTATTTTCTTTCCTTTTATTTTATTTTCTTTTTCTCCTTTATTTTCCTTTTAATCTCTCATCCTCTCTCTCCTTATCCCGTCCGCCACCTCCATCCGACCATCCACCGCTCCCCTCTCTCCTCGCTCCCCTCCACCGCCGCCGCTGGCCCCATTCCCGGCCGCTCCCCTCCGGTGCCGCCGGCCCCGTCCCCGTCTCCCTGCCCTCCTCCGCCGCCGTCGCAGCCCGCTGACGGCCCGTCCGCGCCTCCCTCACTCCGCCTCGCCGTGCCTCCATGGCGCCCCGCCGTCGATCTCCACCCCCGCCGCCGGCCTGCCCTACCTCCGCCGCGGATTGCTGGCCGAGCTCGCCTGCCGCCGACCCGTCTCGCAGCGCCTGCCGCCGGACGCCTCCCGCGCCCTTCCCCTCCACCTCCGGCCGTCTGGAGCTGTCGGTTCGTCCTCCCGCCGCCGCCCTCGGGCCCCTGCGCCGGCGGAGCCGCCGACCTCCGGTCTCTCGCGTCTGCGCCGCCCTCCGACGGATCCCATGCCCAGGCCGTCCACTGCGTCTACTAGGGGTAAGCCGGGAAGATGGATGGGGCGTGTCAGGAGGAGCCGCGAAAAGCTACGTTTTTTCCACTCCGTCTGCTGGGAATCGCTCCAGAGAGCGGGTTTTACGGGGAGCTGTTGGTGGAGCACTTTGGATTTGTCCCTTTGGTAACCTGACGCACGAAGCCGACGCTGGAGCGGCTAGAGAAGCTGCGCCAAAGGGGCCCCAAGTTTTATAACAGGCGGGGAGCCAGCGAAGTCCTCCGTGGCGGAGAGAGAAGAGAGGAGAGAGAGCTACGCGGGCGTCTCGTGATGCGCAGCCGCTCGGCGCTGGCGCAGCTGTGCACTCGCTCGCGCCATTGGCTAAACAGGCTGCGCTCCCTCACGCTATTGGCTGAACGAGCCACCGTGCCTTAAATGCAAGCGGAGCCCACCATCCACGTGAGCCACATCATCGCGCTTATGAGCCAGCAGCCGGCGAAATTAGTAAACTTGCTCTAAGGGATGAGATTGCATGCACGAATCTCAAGCATGTTTGAAAGTTGAATAAGAATTTTTTTTCCTGAAAGATTATAGATTTTCCGGTGGCTAACGACCGAGGCCCAACAACAAAGTCCACCCGGCGCGGCCCAAAATCCTCCTCGCGTTTATATGGCACACATTTCCATCGGAACCGTCAACCGCCCCTCCTCTCCACCCTCCCCCCCCCGGGCGCGCCTGCGTCGAATCAGGATCACAACATAACCCACCAGAAACGAATACGGAGCCGGTCCACCACGTGCGCCAGGTCCAGTGGTCCGCCGCGCGAATTCCGGCGTGCGCCAGGTCGATGGACCATCACCGGACACGTGGCACGTTCACGTGCCGATGGTGCCGCCTCGGCGCCTCCTCCGCTCCTCTTCGCACTCCGGAGCCCATGGACCTGGTCCAGCCGGGAACCGTGTAACCCCCTCCGCCCGCCTCTCACCGTCTTCCACCGATGAAGGAAAGCAGAAGCTTCTTTCCCCCACCCCCGCGAAAAAGCATATCCGATAAAAAAGAGCTTCAAAATTCCCTCTTTGGAAAAAAAAAAAGAATTGGATTCGGAGCAATCCGCCATTCGTGCACTCCTCGATCGACAGCGCCAGTCGCAAGGGGTTAGTGCCCCAGTGAGGGCTTTGGAGTTGGAATTTCCCCCGGAGGAATCGGAGGAAGGGTTGGGCGCTTCGGAGTTGGGAGGAAGGGAATGTCGGCGCCCATCGATCGGTTCGCGACGCCGAGTGAGTGCCAGATGTTTCTTGCTTAACTACATGTTATTGATGATCCCTTTATGCCGCTGTGCTTTCTTGTTTCTTCGATGTCGTGGGGAGTTGGCAAAGTGCGCGCCTGGCTACTTTGGTTCATCGGTTCAGTTGTACCTGCGTTTGTTGCGTTAGGATTGTTTCTTTCGGATTCAATATTGAAGATTTTTAAGGACATAGAAAAATAACTCGAAACAACACACGCGTTCCAAAATTGGATACTTAGATTCAAGAAAGCGATATTATTTCTGCTAAGTTGAATATTTGATGCCCAGGGGGTGAGGGTTGTGATTTTAACTCTTGTACTCTAGTGTGAATCATGACCCCACCTTCTACTTTTCTTCAATCTTCAGCATGCCAATGACTGCAGGCTTTCGTTTGTTGTGTGTCACATGGTAACCTGCTAATTTGCCTGCTGATTGTTATGGCTGGCTGCTATACTGATTTCCATTTGGTTTAGAAAAATAGAGAAGTCGTTCGAAAAAAGAAGAGAGTGAGATAGAGAAGGGACATTGATAAATTATAATTCTTGGGTGCAGGTTATGAGGGCAATGCACGCAGAGACGAAAAAAGAGAGTGCAATTCTGATGAAGAGGACTCAGAAGGAGAAAGGAAGGTCAAAAGGGGCTCTTTTAAGAAGAGAGCGATCACTGCAGGGCATAAATTTAGGCATTCATTGAGGAGGAAGAGTAGAACAAGGAGTGGCAACCATGTAGTCTCCATAGAAGACATAAGAGATGTTCAAGAGCTGGAGACTGTCGAAAGGTTCCGCCGGTGTTTACTTGACGAGGGCTTGTTGCCAGAACGTCACGATGATTATCACACAATGTTGAGGTATTACCGCATCGCATTTGCTCATCTTAGAGTTTTTGGGGTCTTCTCTTCCTGAAGCATGTTTTAGTTATTAAAAATTTATCACGAACAGAAGAATGCCCCTCCTTGTTCAGTTTAAAATTTCTCTGAATGCCTTTCGTATGTAGGTTCCTGAAAGCAAGGAAATTTAATATTGAGAAAGCAAAACATATGTGGTCAGAAATGCTTAGATGGAGGAAGGAATTTGGGGCTGACAATATAGAGGTAAATCTAATACTGAAACAGATACCCAAGGTATATGTAGTGTAATTCTTTCTTTGTGTTTACTTCTAAAATCTTGTCTGGTCCTTTAGGAATTTGACTACAGTGAATTACATGAGGTTGTGAAGTACTATCCACAATTTTATCATGGCGTGGACAAGGAGGGAAGGCCTGTTTACATAGAACTAATTGGAAAAGTCGATACCAACAAACTAGTACAAATCACAACTATTGACAGATATGTAAAATATCATGTCAAGGAGTTTGAGAGATGTCTTCATATGAGGTTTCCAGCTTGCTCTATTGCTGCAAAAAAGCACATAGACTCCTCTACTAGTATCTTGGATGTGCAAGGAGTGGTATGTGATTTCTATGGCCAACATTGCCCTCAACAGACTTCTGTTTTATGGGGTTAGGGTACCAATTAACTTGTTTTTGTAAGTCAAGGGTCTAAAGAACTTCTCAAAAGATGCAAGAGAGCTAATAATGCGATTACAGAAGATCAATAATGACAACTATCCAGAGGTATGATATTCCCAACTTCAGTGCTTGTTTTCACTATTTCCTAAATAAGCCTTCTCCCTTATGTGCTCATTGATTCACTATTTTCTGCCTGGGTTTACGAAAGAAAATAACTTTCTAATGCTCTCTGAATGCTTTTGCAGACCTTACACCAATTGTACATCATAAATGCTGGCCAAGGCTTCAAGATGTTGTGGGGTACAATAAAATCATTTCTTGATCCAGAAACTGCTTCAAAAATCCATGTACGGTTGCAGCTATTTATTGCTTTGATCTTACCATTCATGTGTAGTTTTTGGTTTATATACTGATTGTCTCGTCTATCTTTTCACATCAAGGTCCTTGGAAGCAAGTACCAAAATAAATTACTTGAAATAATTGATGCCAGGTTAGGATCTCAACTCCTGTTAATTGATCTTTTGCTTGGATTTCATCTAATATTTTCTTATTTCATATTTCCAGTGAACTCCCAGAATTTCTTGGTGGTAAGTGCAGGTGTGAAGAATACGGAGGTTGTCCGAAATCAGATAAAGGCCCTTGGAAGGACCCTGAAATTATTAAGGTATCTAAATAACCTCATCATTTTGACTGGCTGTCCTGTTTTATAATGCTAAAAGAGAGGCTTCCATGTTCTAGAGGGTCCTCAATGGTGAAGCAAATTATGGTCGGCGAGTTCTTGCTGTGTCAAGGATCAATCAGAAGGAAGTCAGTTGTACTGAGTTTCAACACTTAACTGTAAGTCTGATTTACATGAAGGTTACTTTCAATACCCTTTTGAAATTTCCATTATATACCTTAAGCCATTTTCCCCTTAGGAGCAGGGAAAAGGCAATGATGCCTCTGCCGAATCTAGTTCTGAGGTGGAAGATGTTTCTTCTCCTACGGCTTCAGTGAACCCTGTCATAAGCCCTAATTTGACCCATGTGCATGAGGCAAGTGTCTTTTTTCCTCTTTGACATTCCACAGAATCCATGATGAGTATGCTATCCTACAAATTTTATGACACTAGTGATTTTCAATTGCATGAGATGAATGCTTTTTTGGGCTACTGCTTCTTAGGTTGCGACGTCTTTTTCCCCTTATAACCCTTTTAGTTGGTCAATACGATGATTAATAGTGTTCCACTGTTTGCAGGCAAAATATCCAGGACATGCTTCCTCATCTGATGCTCCTCCCAATATAGAGGATAGCATCTCTGTTGTTGACAAGGCTGTGGATACATGCTCTGATCCAAGAGACAGCTCAATGGCTTCCACCTCAGGTCTTAATATAATCCTGTCATTCAGAGACTGTTATTGAGCAGTTACTCTGATTTATGACAACTGTCTAGAGACTGACTAGAAACACTATTACCCGTACTAAGCAATCAAACTTTGATGATATTGGGCAATTTGCACTTGTTTTTAAGATTAGTAGGGTATATGCTGATAAGCTAGCTTTCGGAATTTTGTTGACTGATTTTGATGGATGTTTCACGCAGGTTCTTTCTCCTTGGGAAATACACCTGCAACACTGGGAGGACTTAAAACTCAAATTGTTGCGTGGTTGACAGTCTTAATTGTGAGCCTTTTGGCATTCCTTCGTTCTGTCCCGAACATAATGACTAAAAGGCTCACGAACCAGGCCATTACCTGTGATCACTATAGTACCGACTTTCCTCCTCAAGGATATACGGGAAATGGTACCGTTACATCTGTGTTAAGACGGCTTGGTGAATTGGAGGAGAAGGTACAGACACTTGAAGTAAAGCCGCCCCAAGTTCCATTTGAAAAGGAGGAATTGCTAAACACAGCCGTCCACCGTGTGGATGCGTTAGAAGCTGAGCTAATTTCTATGAAGAAGGTACTCTTGCTTCCTTTAGACAAAAACTCCATTCGTTTTTAGCGTATTAGGATTTAACAAGTCAAACTTTATAATTTTGATCAACGATTCGTCAAATATTTCAAATATCCTTTAGTACATGGATTCTGTTGCAATTGATGATAGTAAGAGAAAATGGTGGTCAAAGTATACCTCTAAAGACTTTTCTGGAACCTGGTATGCCTACTGAAATCGAACGGCGTTAGTTGTTCTCAAGCAGAGATCCGAGGTTGATTCTACTTAGGCATCTTAAATTTCATAAACTTGAAACTTTTATTGTGAGTTAATATTTTTCGGTCGCGTAAGTACATCCAAGAATTTGATTTCCTTATTGCACCAGAATTGACACCCTAGATTGATCCATGGAGAGTAAGAAATGATAGAAAATGCTTCATTTTCCTACTAAACTTGTTTCTCTCATAAGCAGGCCCTGTATGAGGCTTTGATACGGCAGGATGAGCTGCTTGCCTATATTGACCGGCGACAAGAAGTCAAGTTTTGCGTAAGTTTATGGTTGTTCCTATAGTCTGCCCTTTCCTTTTGAGATAGGGCATTTTCTTTATGCTCCTCTTCCAGTCTATGTACGCAATTTAATTTTTGTCCATCCATTTGCAGAGAAAGAAGTTGTGCTTCTGAGTACTGGAGCATCGCCACCTTTTCCCCGTCTCTTGCGAGATGGCGTGCTGGTATTTGTAATTATTAGAGATAGATAGGGATGGAACATTGAGTAGCTAGTTAACAACTTCTGAGATCCTGTTTCAGCAGGAAAGGAAAGAAAAAAAAAGGTTGAGATCTTGTTTGCGTGTTCTGCCTTCTCTGTAAGACGTGGTTAGCTGTCTGTACAGATGATTCTGGCCATGGGGATGGATTCTACATGCCGTGGTAGAAGCCCCTCCTGAGGCTTGCTCCCTTGACCAGTTGTGTGCCCTGTGCATAGTCTTCTCTTCTTTTTGTCCATCCATCTTTATTGATGCACGTTGAACTGTCACGGTGAAGAAAAATAGAATATGACATCTGCTGAACCTTGAGAGCAAAGCAACTCAACTCTGTGTCCAAGTGTCCAGAAGCTTTGCATTCCACTTACGCCAGTCGTATTGCAGCCGGCCGCTGGCTCCCAATGTCGTACTCGTACAGCAGCTGGTGGTACTGGTTCTGTTCGTGCAAAAAAGTCGGCAAAGCGTCTTGCATTTCACGCAAGCACCAAGCATCGTTTTGCGTCTGTATTCAATGGACTTTGTTCGAGACGTCTCGTACGCCAAACCACAAACTCTGTACCAGTTCGTTCCCTTGGTTGAAAGTTGCAAGTTTGGTTTTCTTAGACCTTTTGGAGGTTGTTCTTCCATCTTTTTTTTGGCCGCGAGAACGGTTTGGAGTGCATCTGTGCTCTAGAGACGTCAGGGTGCACGTTTAAACCGCTTTAAAGGCGTCATTAGGCGCAGAGAGACTGATCTGAAGTTCTGAACCCAAAGACCACGAGGAAAACAGAGATCCTGTGACTCGCCATGTACTGTTTCACCATAGGCATGATGCAACAAACACTTTGACCCAGAGATCGATGGTCCACTAGCCAACTGGCGTTCCAGTTTTGACCAGCGCAAATATTTTGCATGCCAGCCGACGGCAGAAACGATCGTAGCTCCCTGTGGGGATCTGCCTCTGACCTCACGAGACAAGGACAGTATCATCGTGCGGCCGTCAGGTCGGCCAAACAAATAAAGCGGTGGCGCGCGCGGGCCACACGGCACGACACGATCCACGTCCAGCAGGCGATTGGCTGCTAATTGATCCGGCACCGGCGGCCATTAGCGCTCTCTCTCTCTCTCTCTCTGTCTGTCTCGTGGGATTTGACCGCCCGATGATGATTACTACTCGATTCTGCCCCCCTCCCTCGAGTTGTTGCGTCAGGTAGGGCAACGCTGCTCCCACATTTGACGCTTCCAAATCGAGCTCGCCCTGGCCTTTTCGCTGTTCCGGCTTCCGTTTTCCGTTTGAGACGGGGGAAAACCAGGAGCGCCGGCAGCAAGTGTGCGCAAACCATGTGCATCTATGTCAGGTTGTAAAGCGATGCTAAGCGAACGGCTGAGGCG
Organism: Urochloa ruziziensis; assembly: GCA_015476505.1. Classification (NCBI taxonomy): domain Eukaryota; kingdom Viridiplantae; phylum Streptophyta; class Magnoliopsida; order Poales; family Poaceae; genus Urochloa; species Urochloa ruziziensis. The sequence goes on along the minus strand of CM027122.1, from coordinate 48,170,506 downwards.
GCACACGACACGATGAACATGTGAGCAGAGACGGCTAATCGAGGTAAACGGATTTGGCAACATCCAACATGTTTGCCTATGCAGGGTAAATGAACGTTCTAGTCTGTACTCTACATTTCATTTAATTTCTGTCTGCAGATTTTCGATCTCCAAGCCTCACCTTTCTAACCATTGGATGAAATTGAACCAACGGTCCTAGGCTCACAAATGAGAAATCTATCATTTATTTTCATTGCCGAAAAGTGGCTGAAATGACAAAAATTTTGATTTTTTAATATCTAGAGTATTTAATCTTTCTTCTTTGAACAATGCTTAGTTTGAGCTCAAACATTACAAGTTTACAACTATCAAAGCTACAGCAAACTAATATGAAACTCCATCGTTTAACAACCTTGCATAATCGTGTGCTGTTGGTGTTGCTATTACTGACCAAAGTATCATACTGTAACACTGAATGCAAGTATGCAACTCTGGAAACTAGTGCATCTTTTTTTAAACTATCAAAACTAGTGCAATTTTCATATCTCCCTTTTTGTGCGCAAACAATCTTCTTGTCCAGAAAAGGCTTCTGACGGCTGTTGGTGCTTGTTAATGGCAACGAAAATGACACATGAAGGAAAAGCGAAGCATGCTAAAAACCATCCATTTGTAGTGCAGACTCCTGTAGCCACTGACACTGCTCGTTCTAAAACACTGAAGTGAAGTGAAGAGACTTGCCAAGGCGGCAAGACCCCAGCTTGATGGAAGACACCGGAGGTTGAATATGCTTCTGAGCTGTCAAGACTGAATCATTGATGCCGGCGTCCTAGATTCAGATTCTGACGCCGGTATTGGCATATGTAGGAGTTGATGCATGTCTTATTCACAGATCTCATAGTGTATGTCAATTTGATGGACCTTGCATTGTGACGTCCTAAATTCGGTGGTTGTAATGTCAGGATCTATTGGTGGTCCAACTGAAGCAATGCAAAGAATGGGGGTACATATATTCCGATATGCTTCTCAAGTGGCAAAGCCATAGGATGCAAAGGAACATCTATAGATTTCTTGAGGTCATAAATTAACCAAAAATGGTTTATTTCGATTTTTGAATTGTACTTCGAAATAGCCGTTAGTCGGCAAAAGAAGTGTGCTGAAAATTTTGGAAGACCAAATATAACTAAAGAGGGGAGCAATAATCTAATGACAAGACATATTTGGCAAGTTGTTATTGCAGCATAGCGATTTTAATTAGAAATGTTCATCGAATCTTTTTAATTAGAAACACAAAGATGATTGTAAAATTAAAATAGAAGGCTGATAGGGAGGAGGGATTTATAGTATGGGTTTTTAAGGTTCTTGGAATAGTTCCATATCAGTTGTGAAAACAACTGGGGTCTAGGTATGATAAATTCACAATCATGCACAACAGTTTATATCAAGCTCTAGGTACCCTGCTTTCATTATATGCATACCTCACTCTTGTGTTGGGACCAGAATTGGATGCTCGTTTAGCATTCTGAAGGTGTGCTTTATTCGGTGCTATATATGTGATATATACATACATCATAAACAATTTTCGGAGGACTAGTCCCATCATCAGAATTTGATTGCACGTGACTTCATTTGTATGAAATTATTGCATTCAGAATAGGCCCAAACAAGAAACATAAATGAAGGAAACGTCTTGTTTTTGTATGTGACTACATAAATTGCTTGTGGCATTTTAATCAGTTCAGCAGCTCATCATTTTTCCCTCAAATACACTTGATCAACACATAAGCCATGCATTATATAGCTTTCAATAGCACTCACAAATGAAATGAAACTTTATTCTCAGAATCTTCTCCACATTCACCTTATTCTCCCATAACAACATTATGCATTCCGCCATTAGACTACATCTTATACAACTACAAAAAGGAGATCCAGTGCCCCCGATATATATAACCTACAAATATATATAATATACTTTTTGGGATGACCTAGAAATATATTATACTACTGTACATAAGCATAAAGCCACAATATTCTCTGCAGCTGTGAGCCAACAAAATGTGTGGAAACTAGGGCCTCCAGTGACTAGTCGGATTCATTCAAGAACGGCTACCAAGGGTCGCTATACCGGGGTCAAAAGGGGAGTTGGAATGGAGCCTATTTGAATTTTATATGCATGATATCTGTATACACTTTTCAAATGGCAATGATCGTGTAACACAGAGTACGCGCATGTAGTGGGCATGCAACTAGCTGAAGCTTTGGACCTTGTGAACACTTTCAGCCATAAACAATCGCCAATTAATCAAGCCCTACCATGCAGCACTAGAGAGAAAAAGGCTCCAGGGAATCCTAAAAGAAACACAGCTCTAACTTGCACCAACGAAAGCATATGCTTTTTTCATGTACCTCCTACCATTTTAGTATCTGCTCCTACTCCATTGTGCCAAGTTGGTATGAATGTAACAGGAATAGAACCTGCAGCTATAATAATCTAAAGAAAAATCAGGACTAGTCGGCTATATTGTTTACAGTGACATCTGTCTCACGAGCAAAACAGCCAAGTAAGCGTTTTGAGGAATTCATGGAATAATCCATTTCATGGTCCCTCTCCACAATAGTAACAACATGGTTTTATAAGGCATCGAGATTTATTCCAACCATGAAAACTATGGTTTGCTTCACACGGGATTATTTATTTTGGACTTTGTTAGTTTTATTTTAGCAAGAGCAATTATGATTTTGTTTATTTAGTGTTGAGCTGAGCACGGGTTTGTTCCAGCGATATTCTATACTTTTTTTTTTCTAAAACAACAAATCTTCAGTGCAATGTTTTGAGATAGCTAATAAATCTGGTTATCATTGCAGAGTGATGTTTTAATTACATGAATATTATACAGGAGAAATTTTAGAATGATTGCGTCCATCCCGAGAGATCTAACGATGGAAACAAAAAAAAATACCTTGAAATACCTAAAGAGAGGTACTAGATTGGTGGGTCAAAGTACCAAAAATAATGAGATCAACAATTTATTTAAATACCTTTACTATTATTAGAATTATTTTTTATTTTTTTAAAAATAAAAGGTACGTACTTTCAAGTACTGGAGGCTACTTTTTACAAGCATAGTAAAACAGCTCATTATATAAGTAGCAAAATGCCTTCTTGACCAGCTGTTTTCAACTTTGAAAGATCATGTACAATGCCAATGGATCGACAAAGTATTGTGCATACTGCATAGATACCTTAAATATTGTATCTAGAGATAGAAAATGTGGAATATATATCAGTACCATATCTAGAATAAAAAATGTGTTGTCAAAGGGCATTAGACATTTGCTGTAACAGATGTAGCCATTGTAAGCCATTTCCTAGGCAAAAATTCGCATTTTAATTTATTCTCCTTGCCTGAAATGCAAAAAACAAAGATGCCTAGCTATATTAGTTATATTAGCTAGCCTATATGTTCGTTAGAGCATGTCTGGTCTGTATCATTACGTGTGCAAATGCCGTTGCATAAACTTCACCAAGGAAAGCTTTTTGTGCATTCTTTGTGTCTCCACTTTTCCACAAGCGCAGATAATATTCTTGTTGGGTTATAGATTTTGATTTTACTGATATGATGCTAGCCCACAGATTTTAACTGTGTGGGTGATATAAAGGTTCTAGGCTTTTCTATGTACATCTCTTTGCCTCATTGTCAACGTAAATTTACTTTCTATAGACCTAGGAATTCTGCGGAATTGCAGCCTCTTTGTTTTTAGCGGCGTAGCTAGGTTTTAGAGCATCAATGGTCCATGCAATTGGCCAAAATGCAGGGTGGTCCATTTCTAGCAATCTTCACAAATCATGATCTTAGGTATCACATTTGTTGTAGTTCTAATCTTATTGGGCCAAATCCTAGGTGTTCCTTGGCCACTGTGCCACCTAGCTCTCTCTTTTCTAAGCTCTCTGTTTCTTGTCATGTGTATGAATCGTAAACATATTTCTTTCCTCAATGAGAGTGTATAATTTATGAGCTTTTTATGATGCTTGTGAAAGTACTTTTTGTTTTGAAAACGCCAAAAATAATTCCAATACTGTAAAAATAATTCTAATGGTAAATTAGGTTGGTATCACTGCTTTTGGTACTTGGACCCACGCATCTGGTATTTCTCTTTAGATGCTTTGAGATACTTTGTTTGTTTCCACCGTTATAACGGTTCTCATTATTCCCAATCACTATAAAATTCTCATGATTTATATGTGAGTGACAACTCTAAAGAAAGACTTCAAGTATAAAATGGCGATTACAAGTTCTTAAATGTAACCCATCTTAAGGGTAAAGCAACTCCTCAGACCATTTGTATATACGGAGTATGCAACACCATGCACTGTCTATTGTAGTTTCCTGCATTGACCCGACTTAACCAGGATCACCCTTCATGCAATTTTGGTTAAAACGGCCCTCTTTTATTATATATTGAGCCAAGCAAAAAAAAAAAAAAAAAAAAAAAAAAAAAACCTCTGCAACTGAAGAGGCGAAGACGAAGCTCCAGTCGACTCCACCACAAGACCACGACTATGGACTTGGAAAAGAAGATACCAAAGAAATGGAAACGGAGTGAAGTTTCTTCTCCAGCGCTAGCACTCTTTTCCTGAGGGGTCTGCACCTACCGCCTGATCATAGGCAAGCTAAAGCCGCTCTCGCAGTCTCACTCACCAGCGCACATTCCGATCGCGCTTGGTACGCAAGTTAGGCACCCGGCCGGGGACCGGCACCCGGCACGGGAATGTACCCGCCGCGGACGTCACGTACGTACGTCTCTTCGACGCATCACCTGCTCTCTGGCAAAAATCCCCCGTCCTGTGGTTCTCTCGCCGCGCGACCAGGGCCAGCCAGTGCAAGAAAAAGGGAGGAAAAAGCACCGGCCGGCCGCGGAGACGGACCGCTAGGGGAGGGACCGGAGCACGAGCACCGGACCCTCTCGGCGCCTCCGGCCCGGCCCCCTCCTCCACCGCACAGCCAGCACCGATTCATTCATCTTGGATTTTTGGTAGTAGGAAAGAAAAGCCGAGAAGAAGAAGAAAAAGTAAAAAGCGGCTGGCGTCGTCGTCGGCCCGGGTTCCGCAGCCGCCCGCTGCGTTCCTACCGCGCCTACCTGTCCCGTCGCGATACGCCACGAACTCGCGCATGGCCCCCCACGAACCGGCGCGGCGGCTCCGAATCCTCCGATCCTTTCGCGAGTTAACTAACTAACCCGGCCAGAGGTCTCTAATTTGATTCCCCAAATCTTCCTTGTTTGTTTAGTCTAGTCCACATTCCACAAGCCAGAGCCGTGCACCGAACACTCGAGAACGAACGAATGCGCCGTGACAGCGGCTCGCCGCGCGTGTCGGCAGGCGCATCGTATCTTCGTACCACACTACCCCTCTCGTCTCTCTCTCTCTCGATCGGACGGTCGCCATCGCGCACGCAAAAACGATTTGTTAGTACCATCTCTACTACGCTTTGTGATATTTTTTTCGTGGCTCCAAGAGCCATCAGCCAACGGCAAGGGCGGGGAGTGGGAGCAGGCGAGCATGGCACGGGGTCGTGCGATGCGCACAGTCCCGGCCTCGGCGTGCAAGTGGGCCGAGGGGAAGGACGGACGCCCGGCCCCGGCGGCCACTGCGCTCGAGTCGCAGCAACTGAGACTGTTCTGATTCCATTTGCCTGCCTATAAATACCCCGGCCACCGAGCACTGCAGATGCCAAGGCAGTGTGCAGAGGCAGAGCTAGCTCCTCTGCCAGCAGCAGCAGCAGCTGAGAGTGACTCTGAGCGAGAGCAGCTTACAGCTAGGAGGAGAGACCGACCACCAGATATTCTCTACTAGTCTCAAGAATCGCTCTCAAGTCTCGAGAGGTAAGTTCCTCGCAAGTCTGGTGAATCCATCCCTCTCTGAAGATGGTTTATGTTTCACATCACATGCCATGCCATCTCGGCAATGCAAATAGCACGGTTGCAGTCAGCGTTCATTAGGAGAATTGTGACTCTTTCCCCTTTTCACAAATCACGCCTCCCTTGCATACCTGTTGGCTAGCTCTTGCACCAATGATATTCCGTTGCTAAGAACATGAACATGCATGCAAAATGGAAGGTAGCAGCTAGCAGGCGAGCACCTGAGATAGGCGAAAAGGGCGCACGCTTTCAGCATACAGCTTCTGAGCCTTCATCCATCTTGCCTGTTTAAACATGGAAATGCCTCTTAATCTTAACAAGCTGCAGAGTGTGTTGCAACTTGCAAAAGGTATGCTTATTAGGATTTAGGAGTATCAGTAGTAGGCGAGGAGGGTACAGGGGCAAAGCACAAATGCGCTGTCCTGTCCCTCTAAACAGTTGACTCAGGTTTGCAGCCACTGGATGGTTAGCCAGGCAGGGGAAAGCTCCCTCCCTTTCTGAAAGGGAACCTCTAGCCTCATGGACTGATTTGCACCGATAGTCTAGTCGTTGCAGTTGCAGAGGCACCTCTCATGCCTCTGTTCAGTGTTCACTCTGCCTGCCGGTCTCTACTGCTGCGAGTCAACCAAATCTGCCGCCGTACTTGAAATGATATTAGCGAATCCGCCGAGCCCCCACTGTCCTCAAGGCCTTACGATATTGTACTTTATCTGAACCCGGATTATTCTCAGTCACTCGCACACCAAACTAACTGAGCCGAAAAGGGGACACGTCTCAGTTAGACATGTCACACATTGTTTTGCATAAAGCGGCCTGAATAGATGCCCATCAAACTATTCTCAAGAACTCTCCTTTCTTTTCTTTTACGAACCAACCCCTCACTACTCTTTTTTACGCCTGGCGTGTAACAAGTTGCTGTCAAGCAGCTAGATATGCCCTAGCTCTTTTGCTACCGAAAAGAAATGCGAAAGAATTAACTTGGACTAGACGTTGTTCTATTTTATTCTGCGCCAAAGTGATGTACAGAAGCAGAGTCCTGAACCTATATGTACTGCTGCATTACATGACTACAGGGAGCAGGCACACTGGTTCTTGAAGGCAGCCCTGGTTGGCAGCAGCTAGTGACCGAGAGGCAAGGCAATGGCGTCCTCGCTGCTCCACTGCTCCGACAAGCTCCCGTTCATGGACGTGGAGACCATCCTCCACATGAAGGAGGGCCTCGGCGAGACCAGCTACGCCCAGAACTCCTCGCTTCAGGTTTGCAGTTAATTCGCCTTACTTACCACCGGCAGCCATTTTGTTTTTCTTCTCCCAATCAGATATTCAGATTCACCACTCTGAAAACTGAAGACCGTGTATTATGTTCTTGTTGCAGAAGCGTGGCATGGACACGCTCAAGAGCCTGATCACCAACGCGGCGACGGACGTGTACATGTCGCAGATGCCGGAGAGGTTCACGGTGGCCGATCTCGGCTGCTCCTCCGGCCCGAACGCGCTGTGCCTCGTGGAGGCCATCGTGGGCAGCATCGGCCGTGTATGCAGCCGCCGGCCGCCGCATTCGCATCAGCCGCCGCCCGAGTTCTCGGTGCTCCTCAACGACCTCCCCACCAACGACTTCAACACCATCTTCTTCAGCCTCCCAGAGTTCACCGACCGCCTCAAGGCCGCCGCCGCCGGCACCAGCACCGGCACCGACGATGACCGGAGCCGGCCGATGGTGTTCCTGTCCGGCGTGCCGGGGTCCTTCTACGGCAGGCTGTTCCCCAGGAACAGCGTCCACTTCATCTGCTCCTGCTCCAGCCTCCACTGGCTCTCCCAGGTCCCTCCCGGCCTCTTCGACGACGCCACGGGGGAGCCCATCAACAAGGGGAAGATGTACATCTCGAGCACGAGCCCTCTCGCCGTGCCGGTGGCCTATCACAGGCAGTTCCAGAGGGACTTTGGGCTCTTCCTCAGGTCCCGCGCCGCCGAGGTCGTCGCCGGCGGCCGGATGGTCCTCGCCATGCTCGGCCGCCAGACCGAGGGGTACTTCGACCGCCGCACCACCTTCCTCTGGGAACTCCTCTCCGAGTCCTTCGCCGCGCTCGTCTCACAGGTAATCTATCGATCAGGCAGTTAATTGGTTAGAAAACTGTTGTGCAGATTACTGAAGACATGATTACTGATTTTTTTTTATGTGTGCAGGGGATGGTGGAGCAGGAGAAGGTGGACGCGTACAACGTGCCGTTCTACGCGCCGTCGGTGAAGGAGGTGGAGGAGGAGGTGAGGAGGGAGGGGTCGTTCAGGATGGACTACGTGCAGACGTACGAGATCAACCTGAGCAGCAGCGGCGACGCCAAGGAGGACGGGCGGACGGTGTCCATGGCGATCAGGGCCATACAGGAGTCGATGCTCAGCCACCACTTCGGGCCGGAGATCGTCGACGCGCTCTTCCACAGGTACACGGACCTCGTCACCGAGTCCATGGAAAGGGAGGAGGTCAAGAGCGTCCAGATCGGGGTCGTCCTCACAAGGTTGTGACACGGGACTGCAGCAGGACTTGACAATCGGTTGTGACACTTGATAGAATGATAGCCTACTAGCCAACTACTACTGCTGCATTGCATGACCCTGTTCTAGCTCTGTTGTGGTGTGGACGTGTGGTGTGTTCAGTAACTGGATGTAACAAATTTCGTGTGTACCTAGCTAACTGGTAGGATTGGGGGCTGGAAAAGTCAATTAACAAAGTGTATTCAAATGTCAATGGTAAATATACTCTATGTCTATTTGTGCTCCACTGCTACCTATTCAAAACCACGTAAATCAAGTTTTTTTTAAGTTGTTACTTCTTCCTCAAAACAAAAATGAAACTATGATTACGTTCAAACTAGCATCATTCTTATATTTCAAATCAAATGAGCAAAATTTTACAAGGCTACTGAGTTCTCGCTCTTAGAAAAGAGAGAACAGGCTTCATGCTGAGTTCTCGCGCTACAGCCCAATATTGGTGGTCATGGAGCGAGAGGGGAAGACGAAAGACAACTTCCAGAGAAGCTACAGCCCAATATTGGTGATCATGGATGTGGCCTGTCCAGCCCATTAGTAATTCAGCGACAAAATCAAGTCAGTTTGGGCAGCCCAAGTTCCCATGGCCGAAATCAAAGTCAGCACAGCTGCGGCGGGTTGGTTGCATACTTGCATGTGACAAATCAAGAAATGAAGGAAGAAGAAAAACACCAACAATTGCATTATATATCTGATAAAAGAAATAAACGAAGAAATCATAACTGTTTATTATTTATTTTTTGTACTTACTGCTTCTGTTGATCAATCAACAGTAGATTGGCAAGTGGAGAATGATGATATATAACAGTAGGAATCGAGTTAGAGTGTCTCAAACTTTTGATTCTGCTTGTGTAAGGAAGAGTTCGTCTTTGCTAAATCTTCATGCATTGTGACAAACTAAATCCTGGATAAGTCTCTCATCTTCAATTCACCGACATCACACTTAGTACCATGTTCGAGACCTTTTTTCCTTCTACTGCATGAGTTGGAAACTCCTCCTCCCACGTCTTCTGCATGGACTCAGCGAACGTGATGTTCTTGATGACTTTTTTGGCTCCTGATAATTCCAAGCTTAGAAAGCTGCCTCCGGATGCACAGTCTAGATGATTTGCATGTTTTGTAGACAAGGACATATAGAATGCACGCATGATAACATCGTCATTTATCTCCAAGTCTGGTCCTGTTGTCAGCAATTCGTTGTACCTCTCTCATGCATCGCCTATTGATTCTTTTGGCAGTTGAGTGAAGTTCATAACATCCCTTCTAAGTTGTTCAATTCTAGATGATGGGAAAAACCTCATGTAAAACTTTTCGATGAGTTCAGCCCAGCTACCATCCACTGAGTTCACTGTAGCAAAGTACCAAGATTTTGCTTCACCAGTAAGTGAGAAGGGAAAAAGTAGCCATTTGAACCAATCCTTTGGTATGCAACGGTGCTCGAATGTGCGGCAGATTATCTCAATGTGGGCGATATGTGTGTAGGGATTTTCATTTTCGGCTCCAAAAAATGGTTCTTTTTAACCATCTGAATGAGCTTTGGGTTAAGTCTATATTCTTCCTCGTCGATTTTCACATCGGACTTCAACGAAGTGAAGCAATTGGCTTTGTGTGCCATATAGGCACTTAAGGTCATAGCTCCACCTGTAGAAATCATGAATGCAAAAATTAAAATTTAGTAAAGGGCCGGATTGGAGGCGAGTGGGTCAATGAAAAAAAAGCAGACCTAGATAATTATTTGACTTGTTGTTGAAAAAAAGACCTAATTTGACCTTGTTCCGGCAATTGTGGCAGAAAAACTTATCGACACAATGTAAGTTACGTACACACATTAAAGAGATAGTTGTACATTTTCATGCAGAGTAATTTGCCATTGTTGAGAAATCAGCGCCCTGAACTAGACACCGACTCCTTCTGTGGACCTTACACACGCTACTTTCTCTGTGGAGACTTTAACCTAGACACTAATACGGGAGACCAATACTCTACAAGGAAACTCAGCTTTATATTCAAATATAACACAACTTGATACAACACGACACTCTTTATGTGGCTGTCCTACCACACTCTACTCATGCCACATTATCATGGCATGTCACTCCTCATGGTGGCTACCTATGCGATCTCCAAATGGCTCTACTTGTCATGGCTTGGCATGGGGGGTGGAGGGTACCCCTATTTATAGACCTAGGTGAGCCATAGATATTTGACAAGTGTCCATGCTCTAGAAACTTCCTAGGTTCTACACAATTCTAAATTTGCCATGAAACATGTTCTACATTTTTTCCATGACAAATATCTAAGCTTTTATATTCTAACTCTTCTAGAATATTCCTACTTTGTCATGATCTTTATCCTTATGCATGGCAAAGTTAACTTCTTCCACGACCTTCTAGAATGTTTCTCAAGAATGCATTGTTATTTTAAGCCTGATTGGTTGGTGTCCAAAATTTGCCATACCAAAATTTGGGCCAACCAAAACATGGGCATGCCATACCAAAATCTGGGAAAATTTCTTGGAATGAGTCTTGATTAGGATGCCAACCAAACGGGTGCCAAAATTTATTGGCTTGCCCTAGTTTTGGTTGGGCATACTTTGGAAGCTAACCAATCAGGCCCTTTCAACAGCCATCAAATCCTTCATCCCTATCACAGATTGCATGGGTGTCCCACTATGTAGCAACCACACTACAAAGATGTCTTTTGACTATTTATATGTAAAAACAACACCATAAAAACATGATCCGTACAAATTGCAAAAATAAGCACAAATAATATAATTCAAATTAAAGGTTGTTAAAAAAATCAGATTAAAGTGACACTGTTTACATGTCAAGATCTCGTGAAATGAAAACACATGTCAGATTCCACAGCCTGGGTAAGAAATTGGTGCTCTATAAATTAAAGATCAGAAACTAAAATTAGTTTACCTGAGTAGAAATTTAGAAGGACATCATGATCCAAAGCCCCTGCAAAGCTATCGACTTTCTCCTGGTAAAACCTTATGCAAAACTCTTTGACAAGTTGAACCCAGTTACCTTTCACTGAATTTACCGTAGCATCATGCCATTTTTTTGCTTCACCAGTGTAACATCCCAGATTTTTCTGGAATGTTTAAGTTAATAAAAATGTGGATTTTAAAAATTTTCGTGGATATGATGCTAACTAGGAAAAATATAAGGTTGTCTTCATTGAATCTCTCCTAAAATTCTTAGGCATAAAAAAAATATATAATATAAAATATTATTGTTAAGGTGTTTAAATGTTAGTGTGAACATTTGGATTTTATTTGGGATTTATTTGGATTTAATTGAGTGGGATTTGGATTTGAAATGATTCAAATCCAAATCAAAAAGAAAAGTTTAAAACTAAAAGCAACTTGGGCCCTAACCTCACTAACCAGCCCGCTAACTAAGTCCGGAAACCACCCCCCTACTCTCAGCCCGGTCCGAACTAAACCCCGGCCCCTTTCCTTCCTTCCCTTTCCCTCAGCCCGCGTCGCGGCCCAACTAACCGCGGCCCAGTCCGCTCGACGCCCGCGCGCGCCCCTCTCTTCCTCACCCGCTGACAGGTGGAGCCCACCTGTCAGCTTTATCTCCCTTACCACCACCGCACGCACGCACCGGACGCCGCCGCGCGCACCCAGCCCGGCCTCCGACTCGCGCCGCTCCGACCGCGAGAGATGATCTCGCGGGCCCTAAACCCTAATTCCCCGCTCCGCCACACTGCTCCACCCCCAAATCCCAGATGGGGAGGCCGCCCGCGCTATCTCGCGAGCCGCTGCGCCCTCTCTCCTCTCGCCGCGCCGCGCCGTGGCCCGCACGCCCAAAAACCCCAAGCGCACTACCCCAGCTCACAGCCAACTACCCCATGCCGCGTGTCCCCTCTCGAGGCTTCCACTCACGCCTCTCCAGCCCTCTCCAACCCTAGCCCCAATTCTCCTCCCGGGCGCCGCCGCTATAAAACAGAGGGGCGGCCGCACCTCAACCCCTACCAGCCATCACTGGGCGCTGCCCTAGCCCCCAGCCGCCGCCGCCGCACGAGGAGGAGAGGAGGAGCGGAAGGAGGAGAAGGACGCCAAGGCCTGAGCCGCTCGTGGAAGCACGTCGCCGCCATCGCCGCCGCAGGGACGCCACCGCCGCGCCAAGCACCCGGAGCAAGAAGAGGAGCGCGCCAAGACTCGATCCTCTACGCCGCGTCGACGCCCACATCTTCTCCACGCCAAACCTTGAGCCAGGTGAGCCAGCCAGCGCCGCCGCTTCCCCCTTCTCCTTGCTGTCCGGCGTGAACGCCGATGAGCCTCCGTAGTTAGCCAAAACCACTCAAGCCCGACCCTTTCCTACTGCCTGTGCCCTGGCCTTCGAGCCAGGGGTGTTTCTGTGCAGGTTCCCCGCGACGCCGCCCCCTTAACCCAAGCCTAGAACTTACCCGCCGGCGAACGTCCCTTTGGGACATTTGGTCGAGCACTCCCCGTGCAAGGGCCTCCTCGCCTTGTCCTCGCCATAGCTAGCGTTAGGGGCCAAAGGCCAAGCTTTTTCACCCCAGAACACCACCGCGACGCCATTTGGCGCAGATCCACGCCCTTGGCGTTGGATTTGGGTGAGGTTGGGTCGTCGCCGGCGAGCCTCCGCCGCCGCGCGCGCGCACCCCGCCGCTCGTCGTTTAGACGAGCACCTCACGAGCGTCCGTGCCCCGCCGCCACGCGTCGCGCCCTCGAGCGCCCTCACGCGCGACCACGCGGGCACAGCCGCAGCGGATCCGGCCCTGGCCGCACGAGATCCCGTGGACGCGGCTCACGTAGACCAACCTCACGGCCCACGGTGAACCGCGTCCACCACGGCGGAAACTGTCCTTTTTCCAAAGAAGCCCCTGGAATCTTGCACTTTAGCCCCTGCTGTTTCGAAACCCTTGCAATCTAGTCCCTGGTTTGCTACTCTTTCTCTAAGCCCCCTGGCCTTTTTAGTTTTAGCACCTAAGCTCTCGTGATGACGTCATCAGGGCCCACTGCTGACGTCACCACGGGACCCACCTGTCAGCTTTGACCGTTGACCGTTGACCAGTCAACGCTGACGTCAGCAGGGCCCACTACTGACGTCAGCATTTCGGCCGACCCTGGACTTTTTATAAAAACACCCCTGAACTTTTCAAAAATTACAAATAGGACCCTAACTATTTACAAATAAGCCCCTGACTATTTACAAATAGGTCCCTGGCCCCTTTTCTTTTCTTATTCGTAATTATTTTAAAATCCAGAAAAGGATTTAAACTTAGAAAATTCATAACTAATTCATTTTAACTCAGAAAAATATGAAACCAATTTCTATATTTTTCTAAAAATATGATCTAGCCGTTGGTGTGAAGTATAAGTCCATTTGGATCTTTCTTGAGCTGGTTTTATTGGAGTTATTTACTATTAGGTCCCGGTATTTACTTTAATTACGTAAATAGGATCCACCGACGGCCAGGAGCTGACCGGAGAGGAGTTCTACCCAGAAGACTTCGTGGAGGAAGAGATCCAGCCTACAGGTTTACGCCCAGCCCATCCTTTGAATGCCTATTAGACATTGCAATTAGATGTGCTAGCGCTTTACTTATTACAATGGATGATGCTTGAGCCTTGCATAGCCATAATTTATTCCGTGAATTCCTTGCTACCTAATACACTATGATATATGAATGCTATGCTGCTTGCACGTGTATGGGATATTGTGGATTAGGATTCTTGGCGTGTGTGTGGGGATAAAACCGGCAGGTGAATGGTGATTTTGGGAAACTTGGCGGGGGTGAGCATATTATAACAACTCGGTCTATAACCGAGGTGCCGGGAGACCCCTGCTCTCGAGGGGGTCCCACACTGTACTTGTGGCGGGTACACGGATGGATAGGAGCATAGGAGTTGGCGGTGGTACCTATGATGGGTACTACGACTTGCGTTCTTCTTCGGAGGATACACCTTTGGGACGATGACGCTCACCCCGGTCTGAAACCGAGTGGGGTAACCACTCTTTGGGCCCCACATACTTACTGCTTACCCATATGAACGGGTTCCAGCCTTCCTAGCTAGCGCGATGCCCGGATTGCGAGAAGATCAGGTGGATGGTGTACGGGAACGGGAGAGACCGTCTCCCCGAAGGACTATGGCCCCGTCTGGCCCTACGAGGGAGAGTTTGACACAACTTCCGAAGCATTGGATTGCGAGCCGATGGACCGAGACTGGAAGAGCAGGCGGGCATCGTCGCGGTTAGGGTCTGAGCTGTGGGTTGCGTCTCGAGATGGCGGCCACCATCTCGCAGCCCGAGTGGGTCCAGTTGTACAAGCTCTCGAGAGTCTAAAACCTATACGTATAGCCGCGTCCTCGGTATGGACATTGCCCATTGCACTGTTACCTCTCATATTTTGGGATATTCTACCTTCCCCCTTCTCTAGCCAGTTTTGAGAGTGACTAAGGTTCGCAGCTACGGACGGGGAGAAGGGAAGTTGCTCCCTTTCCTTTCAGGATCCGGTCGTAGTTGGTGAGATGCGAGGGGAGGGAGCTCTCGCATCGACTTAGAGGAGTGTGGAGAAGGAGATGGGAGTCCGGCGTGCCGGAATAGCCCGATGTGGTGAGGTATGGGATGGATGGATATGGAGATGATTATTTTATATTTGCTGCTGCATAGGAAACCCATAGCCTATCCTTGATATACTTTTATTCCTTTAGATGGTAGTCCACTTAAAGCTTGCATATACAGTTGGTGACGTGAACCTATCCCATTCCTTGGGGATAGCCTTTGAGTACGCAGGATCTGAGGATGAGCATGAGTTCAACCACGACGGGTGGTACGATTGAGGCCTCGTCCTGACGCGCAAGTTGCCTGTGGAGGAGATCAAGAAGATGGAGGCTTCTACGTCTAGTTCCGCTGCGTTGGATGTTCTTTTGTTTGACGTTCAGCCCTGAGGGCTTGTATCAGACGTATTATCATGAGAATGATGTAATAATTAAGATATTTGTACTCTATTCGTGGTATGGATGTGATATTCGCTGTGATGAGTTCTGTACGTGATATCTACTTGATCCAGGGAGTATCACAATGGTACAGGGAGTCGGGTTTTCTTAAAACGGAAACCCGGGTCGTTACAACCAGTAAGTGAGAAGGGTAAAAGTAGCCATTTGTAGAAATCTTGGGGTATGCCTTTGTCCTTGAAGGTGCAGCAGATCATCTCTACATCAGCTATAAGCATGTATAGATTTTCTTCTTTGGTTCCAGCAAACGGCTTCTCTCTAATGAACTGAATGAGTATTGGATGAAGTCGATATTCTTTCGCATCAATTTTGACCTCGGATTTAGGCAAAGCGAAGTCGTCGAGTGAGGGAAGCATGTAGTCCCCAACGACACGGCTGTACCTGGAGAAATCATGATTACAGGAGATTTAAGAAAATTAGCAAAGGAATTAGAGGTGAGAGGAATAGTAGGAAAAGGAATTAGACCCATAGATAATACCTGAACTTGTTACCTGCTTGGAGCGATGCTGTAAAATCTTATATATTGACATGAGTTATGTGCAATAGATGGCTACCACAAGCACATGAATAAACTCACATTCTAGCGTCATCGAATCATTTGATGGGTCGTTAAGTTTTTTTAGATAAAGGAATAGTTCATATCCCGGTCTCTACATCAAGTGCAACATACCTAGCCATTATTACAGAGAAGATGGACCAAATATGGTCAAAACTCACACAAAGTATAGGTGAACAACTCAATAGCAAAGTCTATTACTACTAAATCGCCACTTGTTCTTCGCGAAGATTTCCATAGACGCGGTCTCCAAAGCATGACAAGCCCATTTTATGTTGTAGGTTTTAATCAATAACAATAATATCACAACTACTTTAAGGCGATCTCGAACTAAATATTCAGATTAAAGTGATATTGTTTGTATGCCAAGATCGCATGAAAGGAATATAATGCGTATAAGATTCCGTTGCCCAGGTAAGAAATCGACTGCTATACAAAATTAGGGTCTGGAACCCAAGTGACGTGGGCCCGAAGTGCCCGCGTGGCTCTCGACCTCCTCGAGCTGATTGCCGATTGGTTCCGATACCCGCCGGCCTCGCTCGTCGTCTGACGGCGCGTGAGCAGCCGGCAAAACCTCGATACTTGTGCAGTGACCGGCTCGCGAGGTTCAATATATTAAATATACCCCAAAAAAAGGTTCAATACATTTAGGCCTCCTCCAACAGTTGCTAGCTCTTATTTGCCATGTCATTATAAATATATTTAAGAGATAGCATAAGAGTCAACTTCTCCAACAATCTAACTTTTAGCACACTACTCAAGCTAATGTGGGGCCAAAACAAAGGAGAATGATTGGATGAGATCAAATTCTAGACTATTAAACATTGCTAAGTGTGTATGAGACTATCTCTTAAACAAGAGATAGCTCTTCTCTCTCTTCACTCTATCTCTCCTCCACATAGGACAATTAATGACTTGGACCATCTAAGAGCTAGCTGACATGGCCTTGTTGGAGGAGGCCTTATAGGGACGGAGGTGACCTGCCGCAGGTTTGCATTGGAAAAGAACCGAAGTTTGCGTGCCATCATCATTGGCCCAATTGGCAGATTTGCATCAGTATATGCCTGGTTGAGCCTACCTACGCAACTTGTCTGGCCCAAGAAAAACAGCCCACGGGCTTCAGAATCCTGGATGTATTTTATCAAAGAAAATCAGAAGATTGTATCGCGTTCATCTTATTCTTCTTATTTTTTATAATTAATAAAAAATTAGGCCTCAACCTTTAAAGAAGGCTACAACATACAAATAAGAGCACATGTTCTAAATGAACATGAAGCTAAGATATCAGAAGATCTGATAAAAGAAAAAACTCAACATCCTCAACAAGCTACTACTTCAGTAATATTTCTTCACGGCATGCTTCATAAGGTCACCTTAAAAAACACCGACTTCACTGCATCAGGCGAAAGCAAAAGCAAACTGAGACATAAGTCAAATCTAACAAAGGGGAAGAGCCACAACTCCATCTGCTTATTGACGCTCTGACCACCAAGTTAATACTCTAGAAAAACCATCCGCACTTCATTGACTAGGCAACAAGGATAAGTAAGATACCAATAGCTGTTGAACAATCCGAGTTGAGCAACCACGTTACTCGTACGAAGTGCACCACCACACAAAAAGGTCTCAAAAGACCTTAAAGACCAAGCCTCGAAAACGACACCAGGGATCAAGCCTTCCTACCAAGAACCGCTGATAGCCGAGTCTTAAGCACTCGAACTGGGCCTGAGTCGTGCGGACGCATCAGAGACAGCCGGAGCGGCATGGAGGCGTCCCGAGAACAACGCCCACAACAGAGACATGACGCAAACATGCGCCACCGTTGCCATGTCTGGTGATTCGGACCTAGGTTTTCACCAGGGACGAACCTCCACGCCAAGGGTCGTCGACCGCCCGTGGCGCTGTAGGTGGTGGGGATTCAGGTCCCATGCCGCACGGCAGGGCCAGCGGCGGCGGCGAAGAGGAGCTCCGGCTGACCACCACCTCGGCCGAGACTTTAACGGGAGGGTCGATCCGCCTCGGAGTTCGCCGGATCCGGCGACGGGCCACGTGGATCCGGCCATGGGGCCACCGGATCTGGACGCGGCTCGCCGGAGTGATCGCCGGGGGGAGGCACCACGCAAATGTGAGCTCGTGGGGAAAAAAAAGAAGAAGAGACCCCGCCGTCGCCTTCCTCACTGGCTGCGTGGGCTTCCGGGAGCCTGCTCCAGTGGCGGCGAGGAGGTGGGAGACGGTGGCGGAGAGTTGCGGCGGCCGGGGCTGGGTTGCTGCCCGAGCCAAGCGACGCGGGGGCTTTGTTACTTTGTCATCTTATTCTTCTACTAGCTATGTATTTATACATTGGAACATTTGCATCTTTGCACAGAGCCACAGAGGAAACCCAAACACAAAAAAGTTCACACAACCACTAGCACTTAATTGATCTAGCAATCCTTGCGCCTCTTGACGACCCGAAGCTTGACGCCATGCTTGAAGTTGAGCACGATCCCAAACTGGAACTCCAGGGGGTACTCCATGGTGGGGGAGTGCCGGAACACGTAGTGCTGGTAGAGGTGGATCACCGCGAGCTTGATCTCCTGAAGGGCGAACTTCTGGCCGATGCAGACCCGGGGCCCGATCCCGAACGGGATGAACGCGTACGGGTGCCGCCGTCTCTGCTCGTCCCCGGCAGGGTCGAACCGCTCGGGTCGGAACAGCTCCGGCTCTGCAAAGTTCACGGGGTCCTTGGCGAGCACCCCTGGCGCCATCCACACCCATGTGCTCTTTGGAAGGGCGTAGCCGCCGATCTCCACCTGCTCGGATGTCTCCCGCGCCACCAATGGCGACACCATGAAGAACCGCATCGATTCCTTCACCACCTGATCGAGGTAGGGGAACTTGGTCTGAAGGTCGTCTGCAGTGGGGACGCGGTCGTCGTGGGGGCCGAACGCATCGATCTCACGGAGCAGCTTGTCCTCCACCTCCGGGTGGTTGGCGACGAGGTAGACGAGTGAGGAGAGCGTGAACGCGGTTGTTGCCGACCCGGCGAGGAGGTGCTCGTAGGTGAGAGCGCTCAGGTAGTCCGGCGAGAGAAGCTCCCGCGTCGACGCGTCGCTCTCCCTCGCCGTCCAGCACCACCGACAGGAAGTCCTTGCTTTGCGGCCGCGGCCGCACCGGCGACGACGCCGGCGCGCGCTCCCTCGCCGCCGGCGTGGCGCGGGCTGCGACGATGGCGTCCATCATCCTACGGAGCTCGCCGTTGACGCGGGTGATCTCCCGGTCGGCGGAGCCAGGGACCATGAGGAGCGCCCGCCGGAGCGGCTTCTGCAGGAAGGGCAGGAACGTGCCGGCGATGGTGGAGAGCGACCCCGACAGGTCCATCTTCAGCGACGTCGTCGAGTAGATGTGCATGTTTATGAACTCCGACGACGCCGACTTCTCGGCCGCGGCGGCGCCGCCGTCGACGCTAGGCGGCGCCGGCGGCTTTCCCGACAGGCCGAAGTCCGCGCCGAACGCGGCCTGGCCGATGACGTCGGTGGCGAGGCTCAGCGCCAGGTCGGAGAAGACGACCTCCTCGCCGTCGCCGAGGCTCGCCGCCGCGGCGCGCCGGATGCACGAATCCATGGCCGGGATCAGCCCGGCGAGGTGGGATGGCTGGTAGACGGAGACGATGATGTTCCGCATCGCCGACCACCGGGAATCCCTCGTGGCGAAGAGGCCCTTCAGATGGATCGGGGAATTCGCGATGGGGGAAGGCAGGCTTCGGTTGGGCATGCTCTTGAACTTCTTGATGCCCACCTCCTTGCAGAGCTCCGCGTCGGCCACGATGATCAATGGCTGCCTTCCCACATGGAACCTGCAGAGGCAGTTCGAATCAAAACCATTTATTTGGACCTACTAAAAATCTTTCAAAATTAATTAGCATCCTGATAGAAGAAGAGGTTGACTTTTACATCACACAAGATTAGCGCTCTCAACTTCTGAAATGCAGCGACGAACGCGCAAGGAGCAGAGGAGGGGTGCGTCACCTGAAGACAGGGCCGTGCTTCTTTGCGAGCACAGGGAAGACGTCGGGGCCGTGCTTGGCGAGCAGGTGGAGGTGGCCGATGAGCGGCAGCGGCACGGGCCCCGGAACGTGTCGCACCTTCCAGTACGGCTCGTACAGGTACACCACCACCAGGAATCCCACAGCCATGGCCAGGAAGGTGAAGGTGTACTCCTCCATAGCAAGCAGAATCTTGTCCATCTCCATCTTCCGTCGATTCTCTCTGTTTTGTCTCCCAGCTGCACCGTATCTAAGTTACGCCCTTGCTCTCACATGGATTTATAAAAGATATAACAAATAACATGGATGCAAGACTTTCAGGGAATTCTTGGAAGATGAAGGAGATGATAAGTGAAACATGTAGCTGCATCGGTCCCTATATTTCTATATGCCAGAGTCCGTCGTTTGTTGGTGCTTCTGAAGTCAAGTCTTAGATCATGGCATCGATGACGATGGGTCTCCCGTTATATATTGTCAGTGGAGACATGGTAATGACAAAGCAGAAAAAGATGGTGCACTACTTGTGTATAAAGAACTTATGTTCTAACAACCGATGGATTGGTAGTTTTTTCTTTTCTTTTTCTTTCTGTGAGGACTGGTAGTTCGTACTCCTAGGATCAAAAAGTGAGAAGCACGGGGCATGTATGTAAATAAACATATAATAATTAACATTTGACTGAACCATACTCCTCCTAAATAAATATATCTAATATATAGTGCTGACATGGAAAGAATTTTGTGCCCATGGTGCCACACAAGATAGCTGTCGAATCAAGTTCAGCATGCCAATGGTGGTGTCGGAGCTAGATGCCATTTGCTTGCCTTGTTCATCATGGAAATTGTTGCCCACTTGCCCACGCCACAGCTTAGGGTGCGTTTGCTGCGTTTGCTTCAGAGACAAGGTGAGATGAGATGATCTTGTCCTAGTTTTGTGGGACGGGACGACCCCATTTAGTGTTTGGTTGAACTGGGACGGGACGATCGCATTTAGTGTTTGGTTGGAGAGATTGAAAATGAGTGATAGATGATAAAGGTAACACTGTTAGCTGCAATTATTATTGGGACCCACATGTCATTTGTGGGGCCCATCTATCATTCTCACTTTTTTTCATGGGCCTTGTCTTCTCCAACATCAGCCCCATTGCCCCCTTCTCTTCTCCAACGCGAGCTCGCAGGGAAGCTCGTGACGTCCGCCATGGCGGAGCTCGTGCCCGAGCTCGCGCTGCCCGCGGCCACCAGCCATGGCGGAGCTCACGCCGCCTGTCGGGGGAGCTCGTGCAGCCATGGCAAGAGAGCTCGCGCCGGATCTCGCGCCGCTTATCGGGGAAGTTGACGCAACCATGGCGGGGGAGTTCGCGCCGTAGCTCATGCCGCCCAGTGTCGCGACCCACAGGCGCTCTCCCGTCCACGGCGGCATGGTTCGCAGGCACTCTGCCCCTCCGGATCTCGGCTTGCCACGACGCGAGCTCGCTCCCGCCGGCCATGGAGCGCCGACCGCATCCTCCGCCCCGGTAGCTTCCTCCCCGCTGGCTGCTTCCTTCGCCCCGGCCGCTCCCTCCCTGTCGGCCGCTTCCTGCGCCGCCGGCCAAAGTCGTATGCCACGCCCGGTCTTGCTCCATGCCCCGCCGGCCATGGCGCCTATCGGGGCTCCTATCCACGCTTCATCCAGTTCTTGGCGAAGACGGCAGAGCGAACGGGAGCGGACAGAGCGAAAAGGGGATGACCCCGTCCACTCGATTTTGACGGACGGGATAGTCCCGCATATTCTCTAGTAGGGACATCCCCGTCCCTTTCGACTCGCAACCAAACACTAGGACGAACGAGGACCGTCCCGTCCCGTCCCATCCCATCCCATCCTCGAAACCAAACACACCCTTACTACCGTTACTGGGCAGCACCAATCTCTTTTCTTCTCTACCTCTATAGGACTGAAACCTGCAGACAAGCTTGAGCTTGTTATTGGCACACACGGCCTATATTTCTTCACCATCTTATCGAATCGGCTAGGTGCGAAGGATGGCATATAGATGGACATTCGTGCCGCCTAGCCCGACACAGTACAAGCACGACGCGGCACGCATAGCGGGGCACGACACGACGCAGCACTGACAGGCACGTCGGGCGTGCCGGCACTGCGTGCCGCTGGAGCCGCCCAAGCACAGCCTAGCGGCCCTTTTTCCATGCTGTGCTGGCACGATCACCGTCGTGCCATCGTGGCGTGCCGTGCCGTCCCGTGGCCCATTGACGTCGATGTCACGCACCACCTCCCGTTGTCGCCGCCACCTTCCACTGCTCGCTTCGCCGTCGCGCGCCACGTCCCGCAGCTCACCGTTGCCGCCATCTCCTGCTGCTCGTCGTCACCGGGAGTGAAGTTGAAGGAGGGGAGGAAGCGACAGTACAATGGGGTGGAGGAGGGGATGGAGCGGCGGTGCGGTGGGGTGGAGGAGGGGAGGGGAGGAACGGCGAGGTCGGTCAGAGGAGGAGACGGGAGCGGCGGCGCGGTGACGTTGGAGGAGGAAAGGGGAGGGCAGCGCCGTGGCGGAGGTCGAGACAGAGCCATGGAGGAGCGGAGTTGGGGGCAGAGCGGGAGAGTGGCGGCGACGGTCGCGGGAGTGACGAGCAAGAGGCGGTGACGGAGAGCGGAGAGGTGTTTGGGGCTAGGGTTCCGCCGGCTCGGGTTTTATGCGGGGTGGCCGGGCCAGCGAGCCTTAATGGGCCAGCGGCCTCGTGCCGGCCCATCGTGCCACATCAGGCTAGCCCATTTCGAGCCATGCGTGCTGGGCCGACACGATGGGCCGACGGTGGCGTCCAGCGGTCCAGGCACAACCCAACCTCATGATGGGCCGGCATAGGCCCGAAGCTCTTTGTTCTAGGCTAGTGCTCGTGTCGGGCCAAATCCTTGTGTTATGGGCTGGTCCATGTGCCTCGTGCCAAATGGCCTACTATAGGATGGCATGCACCCATTTAAAACGGACGGTGGGAGACACAGGAGGGACATAATTAATAAATCTAGCATAAACGACACGGTTATTAGCAAGAAGCATATTTCGCTGCAAACAGTCGCATCTCATGCATCAACACACTTAACAAAATAAGTTCTTGGAGTATACCTACTCAGTATTCATGACATTTAACTAAAGTAATAATAATGCTAAATTAATTATGTCAGTTAGACCAGTCTCAACCCAATGACTAGGATAGTTTCTATAGAATTAAATGAGCTGTCACATAGGATAAAAGATGACGTGGCAATAGATTAAATGACGAAAGAGAAGGAAATCAGGTCTTGCATGAGACCTAGTTTCTACACGTCATCCAAGACATTATGTGAGATGAATAGTATTAAATTCAAACATTGGATTGTGGTGTTTGCATTGGGAGTGTAGTGTCTAGTACTAGTTTCTTGGTGATGTAGAGGTTATAGAAACTATGGGTAGTTTCTTGGGCTGGGACTGCCCTTAGCAGCTGGTACTGTCGTACAAATGTCCGTGTAAACGGACAAAAGCGGCAAGCTCGAGCCAATAAAGCCAAATGATGCACTTCTCTTGGGCACATGACGGTACATCACTGCTACAGAAAAGGTCATCACAGCCGGTTGGAGAGGGCTATCACAGCCGGTTTTGGGGGGCGGATGAGATAAAGCGGTTGTGATAGTCCTCCCTATCACAGCCGGTTTTTAAAAACCGGCTGTGATGATCCCATCACAACCGGTTTTCATCTAAACCGAAAATAAACCAAAATAAAATAGCAAAACATTTTATTTATTTGGGGGATGGACCCCATCAGCCACTACCCAACCGAAAAT
The DNA here is from genome assembly GCA_015476505.1 of Urochloa ruziziensis. NCBI lineage: Eukaryota > Viridiplantae > Streptophyta > Magnoliopsida > Poales > Poaceae > Urochloa > Urochloa ruziziensis. Next base: position 48,146,679 of record CM027122.1, on the reverse strand, counting down.
AAACCAAAATAAAATAGCATTTTTCACGGAAAAATCGCGCGCTACGCGGTCGGCGGGATTCAAACCCGCGACCTCACGTTCGTGCATAGCCTCCTCTACCACTGCACCACTAGTGTGTTTGTGTCTATATACCATTTTGATTCCCCTCGTATTAATGTTTTCTGAGTGTAAATTGCTTATTTGAGGCTCTAAATGACTTCAAATAAAAAAGTGGTGAACTACAATGTTTCATAACTTTTCAAGATCTACAACTTTCGTTTTGGTCAAAAGTTCATCCGAGGTCGTTTACAAAATTTGAATTTTCAAATTTGAAAAATTCAAACTTAGATTCGGTTGACAAGATGTCTTCAAATAAAAAAGTGGTGAACTACAATGTTTCATAACTTTTCAAGATCTACAACTTTCGTTTTGGTAAAAAGTTCATCCGAGGTCGTTTACAAAATTTGAATTTTCAAATTTGAAAAATTCAAACTTAGATTCGGTTGACAAGATGTCTTCAAATAAAAAAGTGGTGAACTACAATGTTTCATAACTTTTAAATATCTACAACTTTCGTTTTGGTCAAAAGTTCATCCGAGGTCGTTTACAAAATTTAAATTTTCAAATTTGAAAAATTCAAACTTAGATTCGGTTCACAAGATGACTTCAAATAAAAAAGTGGTGAACTACAATGTTTCATAACTTTTCAAGATCTACAACTTTCGTTTTGTCAAAAGTTCATCCGAGGTCGTTTACAAAATTTAAATTTTCAAATTTGCCCTCCAAAAATGTGTTAGTAAAGAACGAACCGGTTTTCAAAAACCGGTTGTGATGGTGAGCATCACAACCGTTTTTCTCAAAACCGGTTGTGATAGCCCGTTTGTGAAAGTGGTTTGTGTAGCAGCGCATCCACTCATCAAATTGCTTGCGCGGCACCGAGGAAACCGATGGCGAACTGCCAGGCCGCAGTGGCGCCTCTATTTAAGAGTGCAGGGACGGTCTTGCAACTGATGTGCCCTGAAGAGAGAGAGGGGCCACTTACATAGAGGCAGCATTTTACGTGCCTATTTGCATTTTACGTGTTCATTAGATCAATAACCTTTTGGATCCTTTGACATAGGTTATTTTACAAAATTCTATGAACTAACATCCTCAGTAATTTTGTGTCTTAGCATCTTGCAACGTAAATGAAGAAATCTAAGACACTTACCAATGCCAAAAAATGTGCATATAATACATACGCGTTGCAACTTTGCACCAATACTAATCAAGGACCAGAACCCAGAACAGCGCCAATGCAATTTAGTACTTGTGCCTCTTGATGGCCTGAAGCTTCACTCCATGCTTGAAGTTGAGCACAATTCCAAACTGGAACTCCAGAGGGGACTCCATGCTGGGAGAGTGCCGGAACACGTAATCCCGATAGAGGTGGATTAGCGCGAGCTTGATCTCCTGAATGGAGAACTTCTGGCCGATGCAGACCCTGGGGCCGATCCCAAACGGAATGAACGCATATGGGTGCCGCTTCTTTTGCTCATCGCCGGCAGGGTCAAACCGCTCCGGCCGGAATAGCCCGGGGTCTGGGAAGTTGATGGGGTCCTTGGCGAGAACCCCCGGCGCCATCCACACCCATGTACCCTTTGGAAGGATGTAGCCACCGATCTCCACCCGCTCGGAGGCCTCTCGCGCCACCAATGGCGAGACCATGAAAAATCTCATCGACTCCTTCACCACCTGGTCGAGGTAAGGGAACTTGGTCTGAAGATCGTCGGCCGTGGGAGCGCGGCCGCGAGGCCCGAACGCATCGACCTCCCTGAGCAGTTTCTCCTCCACCTCCGGGTGTTGGGCGACGAGGTAGACGACGGAGGAGAGCGTGAAGGCAGTCGTCGCCGACCCAGCGAGGAGGTGCTCGTAGGTCAGCGCGCTCAAGTAGTCCGGCGTGAGCAGTTCCTGCGAGGACGCGTGGCTCTCCCTCGCCGCGAGCACCACCGACAGGAAGTCCTTGTGCTTCTGCGCCCGCGACGATGCCGATGCCTCCTCTCGGTCTGCGACGATGCCGTCCATCATCCTGGAGAGCTCGCCGTTCACGCGATTGATCTCCCTGTCGGCAGAGCCGGGGACCCTCAAGAGCAGCTGCCGCAGCGGCTTCTGCAGCAAGGGCACGAGCGTGCCGACTATGGTGGATAGGGACCCTGACAGGTCCATCTTGAGAGACTTGGTCGAGTAGATGTGCATTTTTATGAACTCCGACGACTTGTTCGCCGCCACAGCAGATCTGCCGCCGTCGTCAGTGCGGGCGGCACCGCTCTCCCCACCGTCGTTAGGAGCAGTAGCGGGCTTTCTCGACAGGCCGAAATCGGCGCCGAACGCCGCCTCTCCAATGACGTCGGTGGCGAGGCTGATTGAAAGCTCGGAGAAGGCGACCTCCTTGCCGTCCTCGAGGTTCATGGCGGCGCGCGCGATGTGCGACTCCATGGTCGGGATCAGCCCCGCGAGATGCGACGGCTGGTAGATGGAGACGATCACGTTTCGCATCGCCGACCACCGAGAATCCCTGACAGAGACACGGGCACATGCTTGTGCTTTCAATTTCTAGGTAATTTGAATATGAGCAATTTGGATTTGAACGACTTCTGCGAATGAATAAGATAGAATTATTTTCTTGGGCTTTAACCTTGTGGAGAAAAGGCCTTTCAGATGGATAGGAGAATTGGCGATGGGCGAAGGCAAGCTCCGGTTGGGGAAGCTCTTGAACTTCTTGATGCCTACCTCTTTGCAAAGCTCGGCGTTGGCCACGACGATCAAAGGCTGCCTTCCCACGTGAAACCTACAGCAGGCAGATCGAATCATCAAAAAATATTTGATTTCAGCTTCACATGTTGGGTGAAAACTCTACATATGCAGGTAGGTTCTGCAAGCAGCAGTAGCAGGAAGGGTGATCATCACCTGAAGATAGGACCGTGCTTTCTGGCGAGCACGGGGAAGACTTCCGGGCCATGTTTCGCCAACAGGTGGAGGTGGCCGATGAGCGGCAGCGGCGCGGGCCCGGGCACACGCCGCACCTTCCAGTAAGGCTCGTACAGGTAAACAACAACCAGGAACCCCACTGCCATGGCTGCCAAGGTGAAGGTGTACTCCTCCATCGCACCCAGAACCGCGCCTATCTCCATCTTCTCTCGATCTGTTTTGTCTTGTCCTACAGCTGCTTCAACATCTCAGACGCCCTTGCTCTCACCTAGATTTATACACACATACAGCTGCAAGAGTTGGCCGGCCGCTAATCACTCACTGTCGCACGGATGTAAGAGTTGCAGGTAACACTGTAGGCAGTCCTTTGCCCAGGAACCGGAGGAGGATCCAGGATAGCTGCGTGGTCCATTAATTAGTAATATATTAAGACTTGTTCTCGGTTATTTTTTTCTCTAAAATTGAAGTGTTGATCATGGCATCGACGAGGGATATGTCCATTCAGGGTCAGTGGAGAGACATGATTGTAACAAAGTGGTAGTTGACTAGTTGTGCATAAAAAGAAATATATCCCGAGGCAGTCGGTGGTGGTAGTCTGGATATATTGTCGGATACTTGACCAATGCATGGTGCCAAAAGGTATCTCTTACAATTCAGGTTCGGTAGATGCCCATGGCATCGTCCGCGCTACATGCCATTTGCTTGGCTGATTGATCTTGTCCAACTCCACTAGATGCCAGTGAAGGGCTATGTTCAGTCCGTCAGATGCCATGTTGTCCACAGTGATATAGGTTACATGCTGACAATAATATATTGTTCCAAAATAATGGTTATGGGGAGAAGATTCTTAGTGGAGAGGACATCAAGGTGACCGGACTAGAGGGTGAGGTAAGACTTGTCTCTGTGACGAGTGACTTGTCTCTGTGACGAGTGACTCATCCGGTTTGCTGAGTGCCTTAGAGCATCTCAAGAGAATTGGCATAATGGATTGTTATACCTAAAAACTGCCAGGATTGCTAAAAATTGACAAAAAAAACCTGCTCCAACAGATTTGCTATATGGATTGCTATATCTAAATTTTTTAGCAAATTTGCTAAAACTCTCTCCTGGATTGCTAAATATACCAATCCAACTTTGGATTGCTAGTTGGATTGCTATCCTATGCTGCACACGTGAGAGGGCCAGCTGCTCTGCTCGCAGCTTTCCGCGCCGCCTCTACCCCCCACGCCGCCGGCGTGATGGTGGACTCCGGCCACCAGGAAGGGAAGGGAAGGTGTTGGGGCCTGCACCGTCGTCCCAACCACATCCCCGGTGTCGAAGAAGATGCAGCGCGACCGAGGCTCTGCTGGCCTAGCCCCAGCCGTCGGAGAATATGCCGCACCGGTGTTGGAGAAGATGTTGCGCCGCGCGAGATCTAGGCGTGCGCTACACTGGATCCGGCGTCCATCACCCTCGCGCGTCCCCATGGGTGGCTCCGTGGCCTTCCCGCCCCGCCATGAACGCCGGTGTGGGAGGCTCCGCCACGTGGGGATTGGGGAAGGAAGAGGAGGAGGACGGGGATTGGGGAAGGAAGAGGAAGTGCGAGTGGAGAAGAGGAGCGGCGCAACATCGCCGAGGGAAAGAGGAGCAGCGGCATGAGTGGAGGAGGGGAGGAGCGACGCGGCGTCGACGAGGACCGGCGGCCAGCTCCAACGAGCTCACGCCAAGGGAGGACCGGCGGAGAGGAAGAAGCAGATGGGAGACAGGGCCGGGCAGGGATGGGATAAGAAGTTGGTGAGTTTGCAAAAAGTCCCTCATGAGATAGTGTATTTTTTAGTATTTTTTTTGTGTCTTGGAGTTTTTAGAAAAAGACCCTAGAACTTTATTGTATTTTTAAGACACTTTATAGGTATCCAGTTTTACCAAATCTGTTGGAGAGGAGCGCAAAACCATTGCCCAAATATTCTCTCTCCTATACCTAAAACAAATTTTACCAATCCAATTTTAACAACTCTCTTGGAGATGCTCTTAGTGGCAAGAGCCTTCGTATGGTGAATCGAGAACTTGATCGGGAGATCTAATCTTGGTCGCTGGGAGCATATTCTCTGTGGAGATCCCACGTGGACTAGGGATGGCAATTTGCCTACTGATACAAAAAATAAGTCGCTGCATCAAGTTTGCATTCTCTACCTCTCCATTACGTTTCTGCATTTTACATTTGCAATTTGAATGCCTTTAATTCATAGAGTAATATCTTGATAGGTTTGGCTCCAGGTTGAAAAACTCTTTGGGTTAGGGTGTAAACATTAGGAGAAGACCATAGTTGCACATCTAGTATTTAGCATGTTGTAGTTCATATTTTGTGCAAACTAGTTGTTGACATAGCTTAAGATTTTTAGAAGTGTCTAATTCACCACTTTCATCTTAGGCTATACGAGCACCAATTCCTTTTAGTGACCTTATGTCGTGTGGACAAACTCATGATCAATGAGAGAAGACACTCCCGAAGAATTGTTCTAATTAAGCTAGTCATTTATGTATTTTACTTGTGTGTGATGGCGGTCCTGAAAAAATTAGGTTATTATTTTTATATACATTTTAATTTTATTTATTTTTTATTTAAATCAACTACGTGCCGCCGCCACATCGACTGGATCCACAACCAAAGCATGGAAGGCACTTGTTTCCTCCACCTTGCTAGCTACTACCAATGCAACCGTGAGTCCGTGACGGCCATGGCGAGGTATAGATTGTGCTCCAATCACATGCCAGATTCGCCACAACGACAGCATCCAGGGCTGCAGCAAAGCCCTCGTGCGGCCTTTGAACTGGAGCTCACTAGCTATCACTGTTGCAGTTCAACATGACCTTTGGTGTTGTGCTGGCAACTGCGGTGGGGCAGACGGTGTCGACAATATCATCCGGTGATATAAGCGTTAGAATTCTATTATGAATGAATTATCATTTTTCTCAATTTCACGAACGAACCTGTGAATATATACTACGTGTTAAACTGATGATGAACTGCTTAGTTTAAATTATATAACCATGTGTCTATGTCTATGTTGATGATGAACCCATCCTGTGTTTATGCTTTATATGTGTACTAGCAGAAGGACACGTGCCTATGGCACGTGTTTTACTAAATTAGTGACGTAGTTAACATGGACTTTTCAGATTAATCTAGAGTATTTGATCATCATAAAATCCGACGGTATAGGAGTGATGTAGTTAACATAGACTCTTTAGATTAATCTAGAGCGTTGGATCATCATAAAATAAAATCCGAAGGTGTAGGAGGTGTAGGAGTAACATGTAAGATTTGTATGATCGTCAAATTCGTCGTCCTTTATAGTATAGATAAAAGATATGTTATACACATATAGCTTGAATATCTTGAATCTATACATTGGGAAAGGTATTTGAAATGCTATATATTATCTTTTATATATAGTTTAATTTAATTTATTTTTATTTATGTCAACATCACGCCGCCGCCACATCGACTGGTCTCCACAACCAAGGCATGGAAGGCGCTTGCTCCTACCAATGCAACCGTGATGGCCATGGAGTGGTAGGTTGTGCTCGAGTTGCACGCCAGATTCGCCACAACGGCAGCGTCCACGGCTGCCGCGCGCGAAGGCTTGTGCCTCGCGCGGCCTTGGAACTGGATTCGTCACACTATTTCATTTTCTCGTTGATTACGTGACTATCTTGAAAACATCGATATGAAGCTCCCTATTAAAGTTAGCCTTAATTCACATAATCTGCTTGCTTGTGATGTCGGAAACTTAGGATGCTTTGATTAATAGTACAATTCAGGCTTAGACAACCTGGGTGTCGGTATAGCCACCAGTGGCGTGGCCTTCTTCATCACAATCCCGAACTTCTCGGATAGGTCAAGCTGCGTGCCCTCCGGTAGCTTCCAGTGGAACGCCTGCAGCAGCATGGCTACCGAGTACATTGTCATCTTGTCGGCCATGGCGATCCCGGCGCAAATTCTCCTCCCGGACCCGAACGGGAAGTAATCAAACTGGTTGCCCATGAAGTCCCACTTGCGGCCGTCAACGCTGTCCCCTTCGGCGAACCTCTCCGGGTTGAACTCAAGCGGCTCGTTCCAGACCAGCGGGTTCCTCTGGATCGCCCACACGTTGACGAACACGCGGGTGCCCTTGGGGACGTGGTAGCCTCCAACCGTGGAGTCTGCGCTGGGGCTGTGCGGCACCATGAGCGGCAGCGGCGGGTGCAGCCGGAGCGTCTCTTTGATCACCATGCGGAGGTAGTGGAGCTCGGAAAGGTCGGACTCCTCCACGACGGCGTCTCGTCCGACGACCGTGTCCAGCTCTTCCTGGGCTCGTTTCAGGACTTGAGGGTTGTGCATCATCTCCGCCATGGCCCATTCCACGGTGTTGGACGTGGTTTCCGTCCCGCCGACCACCATGTCCTGCATGCGCGAATTAATGTAGGAGCAGTTTAATTTTTTTCCCATGTCCGGCAGAATAATAACCAACGTATGTACAGTATGGTATTGTACGTACCAGGAGGAGAGCTTTGACGTTATTCATGGTGAAGGAGGTTTTGCCGTCGCCGCCTTCCCTCTCCAACTTGAGCATGGTCTCCAGCATGTCTGTGACCACCGCCTCGCCGCCCCCGTCGGCCTCAACTCGCTTCTGTATGATCTTGTCGAACAAAAGGTCGAACCGCACCTTGAACCCCTCCATCTTCCTGCGGATGCCCTGCACGTCGAAAGGCGCCAGCGCGGGGAAGAAGTCCGACACGTTGGGTGACCCGAGCAGCTCCGTGATCTCCGCGACGAGCCCCCTGAACTCGCCCCCCACGGCAGCACGCTCGCCTTGGCTGCTCCCGATGGTGCCGCCCCACATGGTGCTCGTGATCACGTTCATGGTGTTGAGGAACATCTGCGCGCCCACGTCCACGGGCTCCCCCGACCTGGAATGCAGGTACCGCAGGGTGGACCTGAACTCGCGGCCGCGGAGGCCCCGCACGCTCTCCAGCCCCGCCGGGCCCAGCATGTCGTGCACGCAGACGCGGCGGAGCAGCCGCCACTTGGGCCCCACCGGGCTGCCCACGATGTTCTTCTCGCCGCCGAAGGAGACGGCGCTGCCGGCGTCGGGCATGACGCGGTTGGCGAAGGCGAGGTCCTTGTCACGGAGCACCTCGCGGGCCAGCTCCGCCGAGGTCACCACGAACTCCACCTTGGAGCCGAGGCGGATGGAGAGGATGGGTCCGTGCTTGGCGGCGAGGCCGGCGAAGTAGACGTGCAGGTTCCGGTCGATGAAAGGGAGGCTGCCCACCAGCGGGAGGCCCATCGGGCCGGGAGGCAAGCGGCTGCTGCGGCGCCGTTTCACGGCGAGGTATACTAGTGCTGGGGGCAAAAGCAATGCTGCGTACAGGAGGTTTGCCGCTGGTGGTGATGCCATTACGGGTGTTTGCTTTGCTTTGGAGAATGAAGTAGAGCCAAACTTGTCAGTGGCTTCCTCGATCTCCGAGTCGTAGTAGTATATACTTGCAACCAGCCGCGCGGGTTCATATGATGTAAGCACCTTTAATTTCTGGCGGGATTCGACATGGGGGTATCTATGGATGGAGAACAAAATAGATGCTAGCTTTGTCGCTACCATCACTACAGTCCATATATATCCTGGCGTTGGGATCCACTACCAAGATGCGTGAAATGGGGATGCTGCCACGCTAATGTGTGAATTATATGCATGTGAAGCAAGCTACTTTGACATTTCATATAGGATAATTTTTCAGGCTGATTGAGGCTCGGGTCCGTCTCAACCCCTCTCCTCCTCGTCTCAACCCCTCAGCCCTAGCGCCGCCGCAGCTGGAGCTTGCCCTAGAAGACCGGGCGACGGCTAGGGAGGCGGTAGCGGGGCCCTCAACAGTGGATCTAGTGTCGAGTGTAGCTCGGGCAGTGTTGACGACGGTTAAGTATCAATTATAAGCCATCAACTCCTGCATAATATAAATGAATGAAATACAAGCATCAACCTTAGTGGCAGGTTTTGACCGCTCAATGTTGGTTCTACCCCTCCATGTAGCAGGTGTGTGGGGACCTTCCTTCGGAAGTCCTTTAATCACCTGTATCAGTCCCTGGATCAGTACGCTGATACATATTTTACACAGGTTTAGAATCCAAAGCAAAAAGAAACGTAGTAAATAAAAATTAACTACCTTCGCTTTAGCGGAGAGCGTATTGTAACTCATTCCATGGAGGAAATGAATCGTAGTGCCCTACACATCCATGTACCCGTAATAATTGAAAGCAAGGCTGAGTACACTTATGGTTGGTACTCATCAAGCCTGGAGTAAAGAATTACAATATATGCAAGGGAGTGAGGTGTAAGGGTTATACTCTATCGGAAAAAATGCAAAGTATGGTGATGTTTTAAAAACAGGGGGAGGAGTCGAGGCAACAATAAGTTGTTTGGCCCTGGAGGGAAATTCTCATCCCTGTCAGTTCCCATATTTTAGTTCTGTCCCAGAGACTGTCAGAGTCCTCCTGGGCCGGCTTATGCCTTACTCTCTTCGGGTCTCAGCCCATCTCGCCATCACACATTTTATTAAAGGTGAATTGTAATCAACATGGGCTTTGACTAGATGGGCTCATGACCGTGAGCCACGGCTATCCGGATAGGTTAATAACTCTGCAGAGCTTGTACATTATGCCATACGTTCGGTCAGCCCATACCCCCGCGAAGGGTGGTACTGGCCTACGAGACCCTTACCCGCCGGTGTTTATTTCTAGACAACATTCTTTAGGTTCATCCACGAATAATGTTGGGGGTCTAAACAGGGGCTACTAACACCCGCCTCGCGGATATCAACCCTGGTACGTGTACACAATATTATCAGGCCCTCAGGGTTTCTCCAGTTAACCTGTGTCGACCAGTCCCAGCCTTCTGTCTGGGGCTATCTCCAGCACACCCGTTTCCCGACTTGGCAATCGTGCACGACTAGGCACCGAGAGCTACTCGGCCTCTACCACTGTCAGCCACTGTACCAATCATTCGGCTCCTTGAGATGGATTGTTAGGACCTGCTAGCGGGGTGTGGATCAAGGCCTCACATGAATAGGCATTCCCGAAGGCCATACCTTTTTGGCACGTACGGCGGTAATTGACATTAGAAAGACTCTCCCGTGAACCGGTCCTTATGCGACCAGAGTAAGCCTTTGGGACAGGATCCTCTGTTGAGGCTGCCTTCCTTACTCGCAAGTCCATCCTTATGGGGTTTCTATTAGTTGGTACATTTTAGATTAAACTCCAAAACTCACAAATATCTCTCGGGAGCTCTTCTAGATAAATCACATATTTGAAGTATTCCTAAGAAATCTACTTCTAAATAACGTTCGGTCATCGACAGGTCGTGACCGGGGTTATTAATGGGTTGTTTGGCTTGAAATGGCTCAAAATCAAGGCGGAGATAGGATATAGAGGGTTTTTCCTTATGATTTTATAAAATATGCAGTCCATATTATTATCTTGGTTGATTTTATTATATAGAAATTGGGACTGGCATGATCAAGGAGGTGGTTGCCAGGACTTGCCTTCATTAATGGTATTTGGACGTCCGCTAATGCGGATGTATCCAATGCTGACCCGGCTTGGGCTTCTGGCCTTCCGGAGCTTCGACATCTCGATCGGAGCCTGGCCAGGCCACCAACCTACCGATTGGCAAAACATAGAAAAGCAACATTCAATACAACAATACATCAATCAATTCCTATAGAAAAGAGATAAAGAATAAAAATGAAATATTAGGGTTATTGGGAAATAATCCATTAATTATGATAAATAATTAATGGATTAGAGTGGGACTTTTTGGGAGGAATTTTCTAGGAAATTAGTAGGTATTCCCTCGGGGATGATAAAGGACGGGGAGTTATATGAATTCCAAATAATAATTCCTGGATGACTAATAGATGATTATATTAATTATTTAGAAATAGTTTTTAAATAATTAATGGTATGGGAATTATAATGGTGTTTTTGAAAAGTTAATAATTTAACTTTTCCAAGGATTTTTAAGATAGAATTGGGTAGCATAACGGTTAGCGTTTTATTAAAAACCTAGGGTTTTGATCGGGTGGCAGAATGGCTATGCGGGGCCTCGGACGGTGTTTCGGCTAGGCATTATAAGGGCATGATTGGGCTTAGGATGTAAATTATATGATAATAAGCATATGGAAATGGTTAGAATAATCTCTAGTATTTACAGGATTTATTGGGACTTTATGGGGCTTTGGAATGGAAAAAGGAAATTTTGGGGTACACTAACGGGGCTTTTCTATTGGATGAGAGTTATTCTTTTGGGGTTTGGGGTCAAGAATATACTAAAATAGTTTAGATGGCTCTAATAGGTTTAGAAATATTTCTAGTATATTTAGAGAATTTTGGGGAATTTTTGGGGTGAAGGAAGTGCTTGAAATGAAAGTTTCCGTGTAAAATCGGGGTGTACCTACCATTTTCTGGGCGGCTGACGCAGGCGTGGGGTCCCCTGGTGCACTGTTCTGTGCGCCGGGTTCGTGGGCGCTGTGGACCGTGCACGCTGCGGTCTGCGGCCCAGTGGACCACGTCCATGCGCTAGGACGATGATGACCGTCAGGCGGGACAGGCAACGACCCGCGGACGACGTTAGGTGGGGCCCACAAGGCAGTGGCTGAGGGAGAGGAGACGACGTTGGTGTTGGCTGACGGCGTCGGCCTGGGCCCACAGGGCAGCGAAGGCAGAGGAGGAGACGGCGTCGGGGCGCGGCCAACGTTTTACCCTTCTCTCTTCTTCTCCTTTCTCCCTCTCTGCTCCGTCTCCCCCTCTCTCTCTGTTCCTCCCTCTCTCGCCGGCAAGGGAAGGGAGGAGGGCGGACAGCGGGCGGCCGGGCGGCCGTAGGCGCTGAGGCCGGGGTGGAGGTTGCCCGAAGGTGGGGAAGCTCCACCAGGGCCTCGCCGGCGGCCGGAGATCGGGTGGTAGTGGCGGTGTCCGCGGGTGCGGGCGGTCGGGACGGAGGGATGGGCGCAAATTGGCGGGGGCATTAATGGCTGGAGGGTGGGGATGTACCTAGCAGCGAGGCTCGAAGCGGCTAGGGTGCGTGGTGATGCACGGCCGGCTGGGCGTGTGCATGGCACGTGGCGGTGGTGCGGCGGGGTGGAGTTGAGGCTGGTGCGTCCGTGTGTGGCAGCGCGCGGCGGAGCAGCACCAGCGCCCGTGCTGGCGAGCTCAGCGGTGGCGGCGTGTGGCGGCGTGTGCATTGTGCGACACGGTGCGGCTCAAGATGATGGGGAGCGCGCGGCGGCGGCGTGGCAGCGGTGCATGGCGGCAGTGCGTGGCCAAGGAATGGCCGTGCGGCGCGTGGTGGCATGGAGCGTTCACGACAGCGGTGGTGGCTGGCATGGCGGTGTTGGGACAACCGCGGCATAGGGAGGAGTGGTGTGGGGGACGTGGGCGTGCGTGGCTCGCTGGAGCAACGACGGTGCGGCCAGGCGCGGACGGCAGCGCCGGCGGCGGTGCCGCGCGTGCTCGGTGGCGGCGCTAGCAGGCGGCAGCGACGCTGAGCAGAGGAGGGAGGGAGGCAGGAGAGGAGTTGCATCAGGCTGTGGTGGAGCAGGCCGTGCAGGCGAGCTGGGCTGGGCCGCTGGCGAGCCAGTAGAGGCGGGAGGAGAGAGAGAGGCGGGCTGGGCCGGAAGGGGGAGCATGCCTTAAGTGAGGTTAAGGCCTGTTTAGAAATAGATAGTCTTTTCTATTTGTTTAAGAGGTATTTAGGGTTTGTATTTGAATATAATTCAAATTCAAATAGGACTTAAAATTAGAGTTAGGTGTGGCTGTGGAAGTGGAGTATTTTGGAAGGATATTTAAGATGGATCAAGAGTAGATCAAGGTTAGGGATGAACTAGGAGATCCTTAATATTGGTTTGGAAATTAATATTCAAATGAAAATTTGAATATTAATTCTAGGGGTTTTAAGAGAAGGATAGATTTAGAGAAATTCTACTGTTTGAAATTAAGAGAATATGGAAAGGTTTCTAAGCATACAAATGCAACACATATGTCCAATTAAATGCATGGTTTTGTTTAGAAAATATATTTTGAATATTGGTAGGAAAGAAGTTAGGTTTAATTAAAGAAAAATTTAAAAAGCTTGTATTTTTAAATTCCTTAAAAAGCAGGGTGTTGCAAGGTGGCTAGTCATCAGGTTGTGCAAGTTCTTGAGCGAAAGCTAATTTATTTGGTCGTATACCGTTGCTGGTGATGACAGTGCTATGGTGCATTCGTTTTTTTGAAGGCGTTGCCGTGAGAGTTTCAACCTCCAGGGAATTCTCTATGTGAAAACCAAGAACAATTTGTCGATTCGAGCGGCGGCGGTGTCTTCACGTCGCTCTCCTGCAGAGGCGCCACTTCGGAGTCGTTGAGATGGCGATATCGGGGTTGTCTTGGTGGGATTGACATACTTTGCGCTTGAAGTGGATTGCTGGATTGTGTTAGAAATCAACTAGTGCGGTGTCTACGCGACAAGATATCATCATGTAGCTTACGAAAATTTAGGGTTTAGGGTGCATCAACAATTTATTTTTTAAACTAATAACAAGCTTGTTCTAAACTATCTATTTATCTGTTTTAGATAAAGGAATAGTTCATATCCTGATCTTTCCATCAAGTATAACATATGCGGCCATTGTTACAGAGAAGGGACCAAACAATCATCAAAACTCATATGAAAGTAACAAACACTATTATTAAACCGGCACCCGTTCTTCACGAAGATTTCCATGAATGTGGTCTTCAAAGCACGAAGAGCCATTTTGTGGTGTTCCGGTCCTTCTCCTCCTTCTGAAGCAAAGCCCACAACCTGATTCAATACGTAGACGTAGACATGAAAATGGTATGCAAACAAGATTGTATGTTTGTTTTTACACCAATAAAAATTAAATTCTTTTTCTTCTACTTATACTTGTATTGTTGTTCTCTCGTTTAACTGCTTTGTATTTTAACAAACACGCTATTGAAATTTTGTAGCGTAGTTACACGACGTTGCTACCTCCGTCGAGCTTTCCCCATGCCACGTACATGCCCGACAGCTGAGCCTTCCGTAGATCATGACAAAAATAGAGAAAGAAACCAAAGGGAATGGACACTATGTGTCCCCTTTTTTTTTACGAACCAGCAAGAGATTGTGATAATTTCATTGATAAAGAAGAGATTCCCTTCCATCCGCTGTCAAAACACTTTGCGCTTTTTCCTCTCCTCCGCGTCGCTCCCGCGTGGGCGCGCGGGCGGAGCCCCATCCGCTGTCGCGGCCGCCCCCTCCCTACCTCACCCTGCCACCGCGCCGCTGCTGGAGCTGGCCGCCGGAAGCCCGCGCGGCTCGCGAGGATGGCGGCGGCGGGGCAGCTTTCTCCTCCCTCACCTCCAGGCGGGCGCGGCCGCTACGGGTGCCGAGGGAGCCGCCGCGGGACGGGCAGCGGTGGCGCCGGCGAGGCCGGGCCCGGGGCTCCCGTGGCCGGATCCGGTGGCTACTGTGGGCCCCGCCATCCGACGGGCCCACCTAGCTTGAAATAATGTCATTTCCTGGTAAAGGAAAACATTAATTGCATAAGAGTTGGCAGCGGCTAACCAGAATTGAAAAGTAAAGATCGGAACTAGGACCTGATCAAGACGACTTGCAGGGCCGGTGAAGGGAGGGAAAACCTTCAGATGGAGCTGCAAGATTAAGCAAGTCTGAGTACCACCGCACTCAGCAAGTACATAACAATCGAAGGTATAAACATGCATTATTAGTTGACAAGTGATTAGTAAATCAGTGTTGGGTCCTGGAGGGGCAAGAACCTCCCTACCAGTCCCCTGGTGATTCTGGCTCGGATCCTTCTGTCGATCCCGCAATCACCTCTATCTCGTTATCATCACTCCTATGGGTTATTCTTGGCTAATCTGTGGGAGCTTTAACCAGACGGGCTCATAACCGAGAGCCACGGCTATCGATAGATTGGGTAACTCTGCAGAGGTTTGTACTCTTGAAACTATACGATCAGGCGACCCTCCCGTGGCCAACGGCAGGGCTACCCTACGGGACTCGTATCCACTGGCGTCCATCTCTGGACAGCTTCCATCTGGGTCTACCCACGGATGCTACTGGGGTCTAAACAGGGATCGCATAAACGTCCACACAAGGACATCAACCCGGGTATGGATGCATCATATAAGTTAGGGCATGCATCGCCCGTGGGCCCTACCAGCCCTGTCACATGCGACCCGTGCCGACCAGTCCCAGCCCTCTGTCTGGGGCTGTCTCCAGCATTTCCGTTGCCCACCGTGGCCCCTGGGGTAGCTTTACCAGAGGTAGCTGGTGGAGTGTGAGTCGAGGCCTCACATTACAGGGCATTCCCGAAGGCTATGTCCTTTTTGGCCCGTATAGCCGTACATGGCGTTGGAAAGACTTTCCCAAGAACCGGTCCTTAAGCGACCAAGGTAGGCCTCTGGACAGGAGCTCCTCCGAGACTATCCACCCTACCTCGCATCTTCTTCCCCCCGGGTGCCTCTCGCAACCAGGGTTTCTGGCTCTGGGTAGTGTCTTAGTAGCTGGAGGTATCTGAGTGGCTAACTCTCAATGCAACTACAGACATTTAGCTAAGAGAAGAGCATGTTAATGCAATTGATTATCATGAGCAAGGAAATTGCTAAGACTTGCCTGATACGGTGGTAGTCTCCGCCGGGGCTACAGTCCTGAGATTTCCTGGCGGAGTGTCTACACAAATACAAATATATGACTAATCAATCATCACAGCGAATGAATTATTTGCGAGGGGAGAGGCTAGAGAGAATGGCCATAGGGGTGGTTTCTAAGGTAAATAGTGGATTGCTGGGGTTTCACGGGGTGTCTCAGGGTCTTTGCGGGGTTTAGCGGGGTTTGGAAAATGTCAGTGGAAGGCAATAAATTATTTCTAAGTTTAGGAAGGGCTTCTAGGGAATCTAACCTTATGAAAAACCTTAGAATATATTTTAATAATTTTAAGAATTTATTGGCTAGTTATGGGGCTCTATTTTGAATTAGGCATAAACCGGGGTACGCTAACGGAGGCTTCCTATAGGCTGAAAAAGAATCCTTCTAATTCTAGGCCCTAGAAATGGGTACAAATAATTTGGATGGTACTAAATAGCTTATTATTTTCCCTAGTATTTTTAGGTGTTTTCTAGGAATTTTTGGGAATTTCTAAAGTGGAGAAATAACTTCTTGGGTGCACTAAGCCGGGTGTACCTAGCATTTTCTCTGTGTGTGTGCGGCTGACAAGTGGGGCCAGCTGACGCCAGCACTGGCGCCAGCCCGCAGGTCACTGTGCTGTGGACCAGCGCTCGTGGGCGCGTGGACCACGCGGCCCATGAGCCTGCGGCCCACTGGACCGTGTGCACGCAAGGCGAGGTGAGGGAGGTGGCGGTTGGCGTGGCCGTGGGGGTGACTGGCAGGCGGGGCCCACGCTGGCGTGGCTGCCACGCAGGCGCCAGCGCGGCCGCCGGACTTCACGCGGAGAGCTTGCCGGCGGCGGCGACAGAGCGGCTCTCGCGGCGATAAAGGCACCTACGGCCTCGGGGGAACACGGCGGACCCGGCGAGGATGTTATCGTCGAGGTTAGAGAGCTGGTGCGGCGGTGCGGGCTCGCCGGAGCTCGAGCGGCGGCCGGCGGGAAGGAGGAAACACGGCGAGGGGTTTCTGGGCTTTGGCTAAGGGTCACTCGCACTCAGGGGGTTCGCGTGGAGTGGATTAAGGCGCAAGGGCGTGGGGGAAGGGCGCCGGAGCTGGCCGGCGGCTAGCCGGGGCACGGCGGCGCTTACGGCCGCCGTCTGGGCTCGGCTAGGCATTGTGAAGGGGAGAAAGAGAGCGGGGAGGGTCGTGGCGGTGCTAGGGGGCTCACCGTGGAGGTGAGGAACGGCCGGAGCAGCGGCGGGGTCGACCGGCGGCGGTCTCCTGTCGCGGCGGAGCTCGGGCGGCGCTCTTGAAGGCGTGAGTGTCCTCTGGGGCACGTCGCTTCACGCCGTGGGCATCAAGGGGTGCTCCGAGCGGTGTTACGGCGGCCGGAGGGGGAATCAGGAGCTTGGCGGCGGCGGGGGTGCTAGAGCAGCGCGGCGGCGCTCTTGCGCTCGCGGTGGTGGCAGTGGTGGTGGTGTGGTGTCTTGTGGTGAGGGTGAGCTCCATCCGGGCGCGCGCAGGGCTATTTATAGCCCGGCGATGCTCTCTGGGGGCTCACCGGGGCAGCGGGGTGATGACACGCGGCATGGCGAGCTCGCCGGCGTGCGACGCGTGCGGCCGCGGCATTTCGTGCGGATGGCCGGCGAGGGAGTGTCGGCGCCGCACTTCATGTGCGGTGGCCTCGCGTGGTGGTGACACGCGTCCCGCGTGCCTTTGTCTGGCCTATCTTGGCCGGAGGAGGGAAATCGAGCGGCGACGGCGGCGGCAGGGGCGCGGCGAGATGGAGGGGGAGGGGGCTCCCGTGCCGGAGCGGGCCCTCTGACGCGCGCTGGGTGTGGCAGGGGTGGCGTGGCGTTAGTTTTGGGGCGCCACGCGGACTGGGGGCGTCGCGGTGGCGGGATGGGCGCGCGGCGGCGTCGGCACCGGAGAAATGAGGGAGGGGGGAAGAACCAGAGAAGGAGGAGCAGGAGGAAGACGACGGCGGTGTGGGCCGGGCCGGATCGCGCGGGGATGTGCCGGAGAGAGAAATTGAGGGGGTGTTTGTGGACTTCGTGGCGGAAGGCTGAAGGGGAAGTGGCGCGCCGGGCTGGGCCGCGCGGGAGTGAGCCCGGGAGGGGAATTGGGGGGCCTAACCTGGACTTTGGGAAGTCTGGGCCACGGCTGGGCGGCCCACCAGCAAAAGATTCCTTTTCTTATTTTTCTAAGGGATTTTGAAATGAGTTTCTGAATTCAAATTTGAACTAGTTTCTTTTGATTTAAATCTAGGGCTTCCGATACTAGTTTTGTCCTTATAGAGCATTCAAGTTATAGAACTTTGTTTTTATTTTTCTATTATCATTTTATATTCTATTATTCCCAGAAATTCCTATTCTAACCTATAATAATCCTTATAAACCTAATAATTAATCTACTAATTACTTGAATAATCCTTATTAATTTTTGAGGGTGTCACAGCTACTGTGCCGGATCCGCTGCTAGGCGCGTCGGCGGCGGCCCTCCGGCCGATGGCGCCCCTGGGCCTAGATCTGCGCCGCGCAGGTGACGACCCAGGGCTGCGGGCCGGCCGGGCGTCGCGGCGGCGGGAGGATGCGACGGGCATCCACTCCGGAGGGGTGGTGTGGCGTGTGGCGTTGGGATGAGGCGACAAGGGTGCCATCTGCGGGCTTGGTGTGCTCGCGTAGGGTGAGGTTGCGGCGGCGTCGAGGTGCGTGGTGGCTTGTGCTTAGCAGTGGTTGTCTGCCGTGGTGCAGCAGCGAGGAGCGAGGAGGATGGGAGAAGCTGTGTACTGCCTGGGTTGCGCCGTGGTGGCGTGGCCGGCGGCGGTCGGCACGGGTGCTGCCAGTGACGTCATAGTGGCGTAGTGGTTGCAGCTGCGTGCGTGCTCGTCAGCGACGCCGCGGAGGCGTGGTGGACGTCGCTAGGCTGATCTCTCCGCCTGGTTGCTTGCTTTGCTGGATCCTAAGGTGAAAATCGTGCTCCAGTCGGAGTGGCGATGACGGCGTCTATGGACGTCGTTTTCCTCCTTGGAGGCATCGCTATAGAGGATCTTACGGCGGTGGCGTCCAATTTTCTGCTATTGGAGTGGCGCGGTCTATGGTGGTTGCTCGTGAGTCGGCTTCGCAGCTTGCAGCGGGATGCGGCGGTTAGTCTTGCGTGGCAAGATTAATCCGGTGCAGAACAACGTCGACAGACGGCACAAGCAGCTACGACGATGCGACGACTACACGTCTTGCAGCGGTCTACAGCGACCAACCCTGCACGGCAGCGGTTGGCTCGGTGTGGAACATCGTCGTTCACGACGGCGCAAGTGGTGACTTGCGTACCCTTGGTTTTGTTTGGTGGTCGGCGCTGCTGGATCGGTGGTAGTGGTGGATCAGGTGGTGATTGCAGGGCGGAGGCCGCTGGAGTTTGAGGAGGTGCAGTGGAGTGAGAGTGGCCATGTGGTTCGTGTCGATGTCCCAATCCAACCAAGCAGGGTTTGTTTCTGTTTTTAGATGAGTTGAGCTCGGCACGTGTTGATGTTCCAATCCAACCGTCCGATGAGTTGTTGAGTTGAGTTGAGCGTGTTGGCGTCGTTCGGTGTGGTTGATGACCCAATCCAACCAGCCGGTGTTGCATTGTTGTTTTTTTTCCTATGTTTGTTTTGTCCAGTCTGGGCTTCATCTTCTTTTTAATATAATCGGCAGCTCTTCTGCCTGGTTCGTTTCAAAAAAAAACAGAAGAGATTTGCAGGGACCAGCTCCCCGGGCACTAAAGAAAACGGTTACCCTCATCGCTACTAAGCATGCCAAGTCTCTTGCTCCCGCCACTATCCATGCCGCCACCTCATTTTTAATCTTCGCCATGAGGGAGAGTGAGGGTGGACTCATGATGTCTAAATACTCTCTTGTTGCGTTCCTTTCAGATTTCCCAAATCGTCAAGAGTGCCAAGGTGCGAGTTCCTTTGCTGGAAGTGGTCGGCGTGTGGAGATAATCAGCTGCCACCATTCGATGGGGGTGGCCGTGTGGCCCCATCCAGGGGCACATCTCACCCCCCCCCCCCCCCCCCCCCCCCCCCCCCCCACCCATGAAAGCCCCTCGAAGCCCTCCCAACAAATTTTAGATGAAAAGGAGGAAGTAATTGCAAAACGCAGCCCCCACTCTGTCCTGGAAAATTAGTCACGCAAAAAACTTGCATTTTGGCAGTATCCACGTTTGCCAGATTAGATTAACATATACTCCGTATGTCGCTTTTGTGCATCCTAGGAATTGAACCTTGTAGGCCACTGTGGGGCCCATGATGTCCGGGTAAATGGAAGGAGGTTGAGTCGGATTGGTAGCTGGTTCTAGAACTAACTGGAGATAGTCCACTTATGGAATTTTGCAGCGGATCTCCCAACGCGTGAAGTAGTTCTCAAGAGATGTCTTCGTTGTTTACTAAAAATATAATTTTAAAAAGCTAAAATATTTTACATTTTAGAACGGAAGAAGTAGAAGATAAATACATCTTTAAATAGACTAGTGGTGGCATAACATTTTATCATTATTTGTTGGCCACATATGACTAATCAGACTTATTAAAATCATAGTTAATTTTCTCAAGTAAATCAGTGGCGACTAAATCTTCTATAACTATATAGGAGATCCCCACTAAAAATTTCTCTCAACTCTCATGAAGCCACATCATCACCTTCCACTAAGATGCATTAATTGTAACTTGGTCCACATTTTCTATTCATTAGATTATGTCTTATTTTTTTATCTGTTCAAAGTAGCATAAAAGTTTATGATTTGCATCAAGAGATAGATTATATGGCTTTCGGGGTAATCTTTACGAGTGCACTATTTTTACGAGCAACTAAACAACCACAGTGATTTATAGTTTACCAAAAAAACCTTCAAATCCCGCTGCAACGCGCGGGGAATCACCTAGTTAGACAGATAGTTGAGGCCTAATATGGGAGATGTCATATAATTTAGACAGGAGGTGTGTGTGTGTGTGTGTGGGGGGGGGGGGGGGGGGGAGGAGGTATTACAAAGTTATATTTGTATATATTGCGTTAGAAATTAATCCAATGGAATATAGTAGAATAAGCAATTTTACATTTAAAAAAAATACTAACTATATCCGCCACATGCATGGAGGAGCACTGATCGATGGACTGTATACATAAACAAAACAGAAAAGGAATCACAATATAGAACGTTTTTGGTAATACTGCGAATCGTTTACAAATTATACAATATCGATGTACGTACTATATAGCACATATATTTAAGGACAACACTACGTGCGAAGGGTATTGCGCATTTGTAGCCAAGCTAATAAGGACGATGTCTTCACGAATAATACAGTTGCTTAGACAACCTTGGCGTATAGTCTTCTTCATCACGACTCCGAACTTCCAGGACAGGTCAAGCTCGGTGCCCGGCGGCAGTTTGCAATCAAAAGCGTGCAGCAGCATGGCCAGCGAGCAAGGGCTTATTGGCTGTATGAGCCGATGCGAATGAGGGTCCACATACAATATTTGACTAATTAAAAGTGGTAGGTACAACTAGCTTCAAAAAAAAAGTAAGCACAACTGAACAACGAATTATTATATACCATACAATAATTATTTTTTTCAAGCTAGCATGATAGGCATCAGGAGATGTTGCTTTCTAGTATTTCCAGCGGCGAGTCCAAATACATGGAATCAATACAAATAAGATGCCTAGCCTAATCGAGACAAAAGGAGATCGGACTATATCAGAAGCTTACGACAAAACAGCCGGCCGGCAGTACATTACTCCCTCCGTTAAAAACAAACAAGATGTACTTTATTTTGTGAAAGTTATTAATTTTTTATATTCTGACCAATACGGCCATACAAGGTCATTATGTTTATGGTACAATATATTGGTTTTGTAGTTATACAAGATCGATCTTTTGTGAAGAAGAAAATACTGGGGATCGAATACGTTTTGGTTATGTATTCTTCAACGAATGGAGTAAAAGACATCTTTGTGATTGTGCCTGCGTGAACACTTTGCTTGGTACAAACTCTCTATGGTACAAAATTTCTGGAATATCACATAGTATATATGAAGATAAAAATCATTTTTTATGTCACGTATGACGATCTCATTGTTATTAGCTTGATTTGTACCATTATAATTTCTTAATACATGCCACGGAGTCCAAGTTGATCTACTAGTGTAATACTCCGTACACAAGTGGGAAGTACACCCACTACACACCATCTGTAGAGATCCTGTTTGCCGGCCTATAAATACCTCAGCACCGAGGAGTACTACAGACTTTCAAGGCGCTTGAAGTAGAGCTAAAGGTCAAATATCAAGGTACGTGCACCAATGCTAGCTTGTCTTACTACAGTTCCTAGGTTATTAGCCATTACGGAATTTGCTAAAATAGCTCGCACAATCACATGATATTGGATCTAAAAAATATATTGTATTCACTGTATACATAACTATATATCTTTATCTATATCTGTTGTGTAATTCATCTCTAGTACTTTCCTCTGTTTCATGATCAAATAAATTAATTTGTGTCTGCCAGATTATCCTTGAGATTAGTAAATTTTTGTTGGATCATCAGAAATACAAAAGGAATAAGAAGTTAAGAACTGATTATTCAAAATTTTCACTGATCAAGTTAATATGAGCCTACACTCCACACCGTTATGATGTTGTCATACGATTTTTTCCCCTTTTCTCTATGCTTTTCTTGATTGTCACAGTATGGTATTTCCCCCCGAAAAACGAGTACGGTGATGAAGACTTTATAAAGTTATAAGGCGAACCATAGGCTGTGATTATGTACCGTAGTGCCTCTGATATCTAATTTTTATAGGAGGTCAATGTTGCTGCTAGCACGATTCATTCACAACAAACCGTACCTGCCACAGGCTGGCAGTTGATTCATTAACTAATCATTAACAGGAGTGCACGGTTGGTGGTACGATACTTACACTATTCTCGTTCCCGGAACGTTCCTGTCCCGGAACGACGTTACCCTACTGCTAAGAGCACGACAATCACAGCGGGTGGGAACAAACTGTCCAAAGAGAATCTTTCTTTCTTTTTTTCTTTTTTGACGAGCTGTAGTCATACTCTCTTGGGAAAATTAGTTGGACTTATCACCTCATAAGTATAATTCTTTTGCAAAATTACCCTCTTATTACTCTTGATGCGATGTTAATATACTGTATACATTATGCTGTTATATGTACTCGAACCTTGTGAGGGTGATAATGGATAAATGTGACAATTTCAGAAGCAGGCATCCAAACAGATCGGCCACGCCGGCCGGCAATGTCTTCTCGGCTCCAATGCCCCGACAAACCCGCACCCATGAACGTGGAAGCCATTCTCCACATGAAGGCCGGCATCGGCGAGAGCAGCTATGCACAGAACTCTTCGCTTCAGGTCAGCAAAATGTACCATCCGATTTCTTTCACCACCGCCGAGCGCCGACTCGTCCTATCCTATCAGCACGTAAATAAATAATACTCCCTCCGTTTCAAAATATAAGTCATTCTAACTTTTTTAGAGTCAAACTTTCTCAACTTTGACCAAATTTATACAATAAAGTACAAACATTTATGATATCAAATAAGTACTATTAGATTTTTTATTAGATATATTTTTCATAGTATAGTTATTCGGTATCATAAATCTTTAAAGCCATCTCTATAATTTTGATCAAATATAAAATAAAATAGTTTGACTCTCTAAAAAGATTGGAATAACTTATATTTTGAAACGGATGGAGTAGTACTATGTAGTGCACCGTTAATTCCTTCTTCATGCAAGGCGCGCGTTCCTGTAATGCAGAAGAAAAGCACTGACAACTTGAAAGGCCTCGTCATCGACTCGGCAACTCGAGTGTACGAGACGCTAAGGCCGGAGAGCTTCACCATAGCCGACCTCGGGTGCGCCTCCGGGACCAACGCGCTCGGCGTGGTGGAAGACACCATCAGGAGCATCGGCGAGGTCTGCTGCAGCCGTGGATCTCCGCCGCCCGAGTTCTATGTGCTCCTCAACGATCTCCCCACCAACGACTTCAACACCGTCTTCTCCCGCGTGCCGGAGGTTACCGGCAAGCTCAAGGCCGACGCCAAGGCCGAGGTGTTCCTTTCCGGCGTCCCCAGATCATTCTACGGGAGGCTGTTCCTTAGCAGGAGCGTGCATTTCGTTTGCTCCTTCAATAGCCTGCACTGGCTCTCTCAGGTACATACTGTACAAAAATTAACACTGTTACCTTGCTTAGCGCGCCACTCGCACATACGGGCGTAACAATATTGCACGTTCGATCTGTCATCGATTTGGAATCTTTGCATCACACAGTCACACATATACTTATTTTTCAGGTTCCTGCCGGTCTTCGTGACGACACGAACACGCCACTTAACAAGGGGAAGATGTTCATATCAAGCACGAGCCCTCCCGCCGTGGCGGCGGCCTACCGGCGCCAGTTCCAGAAAGACTTGAGCCTGTTCCTCAAGTCCCGCGCCGCTGAGGTAGTCCCCGGCGGCCGGGTGGTTCTGTCAATGCTATGCCGGGAAACTGAGGAATATGCGGACGTGAAGACAACCCTATTATGGGATCTCCTCTCCGACTCACTCGCCGCGCTGGTATCCCAGGTGCGCACGGTACACATGATGCCACCACGCTCAACCAAATTAACCCTTGCCAACATATCAATGTAGGCAAGGAAGCGAATTAAAGCTTAATTAAGCCTGGGTGGCAATGCAGGGGCTGCTCGAACAGGAGAAGGTGGACGCCTACGACGCCCCGTACTACGCGCCGAGCGCACAGGAGATCGAAGAGGAGGTGGCCAAGGATGGCTCGTTCAGCCTGGACTACGTGCGGACGTACGAAGCCAACCTGAGCAATGGGGACGCTAAGAGGAACGCCACGACGGTGTCGATGGCTATCAGGGCCATCCAGGAGTCCATGCTCAGCCACCACTTCGGGGCGGGCATCATTGACGCGTTGTTCCACAAGTTTACAGATCTCGTCACCGAGTCTATGGAGAAGGGGGAGGTCAAGAGCGTCCAGATAGGGGCCGTCCTGGTCAGGTTGTAATTAAGTAGAATAATTCAGTCTTTTTCCTATTTGTTCTGTCGTGCTACTTGGCGCATCACATATTGCTGCTCTTAAATCTACTACTGCAGCGACACTTATCCGCACCGGCGCAGACGAGCACCGTTTCCCTTAAGGCGATACGAATGAGGGGGGTCATCCGAAACGGTTATATAACCGCTTCGAATGACATATTAAACGTGTTGACGTACTCCTCATCGCTTAGAATAGTCCTCTAAATGAACCGGCTTAGAACGCACCACAACATTGTAAACTCTAGTGTCCTATAATAATCAGTGTTAACAATGCCACATCGTTTTAATCTATTGTTACCGATTTCGTTAGCGTCACTTAGAATGATGTAGGCACGTTTAAAACAAAAATCAAGCGGTCGTCCATCGGTTGTTTGATATCGATTGAGTACTACTAGATATGTATCGTTATGAACGAATTGCACACACGACAGATTCATATTCAACTGAATGTGAACGTGTACGTGCTAGATATTCATAACAACACAATACCCTGTCAGATTCATTAACAACATCAGTTGGACAAATCACCATTTCTCAGTTCGTCAACAACATCACTTGCCATTTAATTGAGCAATTCATCTAATTTAGAACAACAAAACGTAAACTGATATAACTTAACTGAGCAGTTCATCAACTAATTTAGAACAACAGAATGTAAACTAGGTCTCACAAGAGCAGATCATCAACTAGCATTAACTATATATGAACTAGATCTCACAATAACAATTCATCAACTAGATCGCATAAATTAAGTAATTAACTGACAAGTTTATCAACTACATATTGGTAGCATAATGAACGACAAAGCCTAGCGAGGCAAACCAAAAATGGGCAATTCGTTCACAACGATAAAATACGTAATCTCACGGCGCTTGCATCGTCATATTACACTGCAACTGCAGGAGAGAGATCACAGCCGCCGCCACCACCACCGCGGCGAAAGTCATGGTCATAGGGGAGGCAGCGGTGTCTCGTGGTGAAGTCACGCTCTAGATCCGCTAGAGCACGGGCCTTCACCATAGCCAAGGCTACCTCCGTGGCTGTGGATTTGGCTCGTGCCTTGAGCGCGGCATGCCTCCCGCGAAGGAGGTGACCACATCTGCGGTTGCAAGGGAGACGGAGGCAATCGTCTTTTGCGACTCCGCCACGGATAAAGCCGGCAATGGATCTGGAGGTGGATGTGGCAAAGGAGCGGAGGAAGACCTCCTGCAGCGTCGAGGCCACCGCTACGCATGTCGCAGAATCAGCGACGTGGGTCACCGTCTTTGCTCCTTCTTTGAGGGTTGACGCTATTGCGACGGCAGAGGCAGCAAAGGGGGTGGCTGTGAGAAAGGCGGAGGTGAGGACGGCGGAGGGGGCGGTAGAGTGGAAGCAAGAGAAGGATTACGGTTAGTGTTCTACGGGTGGTATATATAGCTGAGTCAATCTAAGCAGCTCTAGATGAGCTGCTTAAAATGATCCTATTATTCGAAGCGGCTCTAGATGAGCCGCTTAGAATAATTCTCTTATTCAAAAAAACCAAGCTTGATATAAAAACATAAAAGCATATTAAATAGATACTAGGTAAATAATATTTACAATGAGTAAGTTCCATAACTTAGATTTGTTCAACAGTCAAACAGCACATAAAACATATTAAACTAAGCTACTAGCTAGCTAGTATCATTGCTTGGGAATGCCCTCTTGGCCGCAGCGACCTATCGGTCAACACGCCATTCTCCACGATCCTCAGGGCGCGATGGAAGAGGACGTGCTCCCAGTGCCAGTACCAGTCGTGACCATGAAACTTGTCCACGTCGATCGATGAGGGTTGCTTCACGAAGAACATGTACTCAGAGTCGTCGTGACCAACAATATTCTAGTACTCACCCATCACCGCGTGGACGACAGTGGTGGCGCTGATGATGGGGGGTAAACAACCTTGGTGACGTAGGCGATCACCACGGTTTGTTGGTCCCCAGCCATACACGAACAGTTCCTTAAGGACGCGATTGGAGACTTCCTTCAGTGTCAGTGATGGTGGAGGTCTGGGGAGAGCATATGACCGCGTGGAACACCGGTGGAGGCTATTGCATGCTTGGGTCGTTGCTGCCAGAGAGTGCGCGCTTGAGGAAGAAGAAGATGAAAGCAAAAGAGAGAGGGTCAAAAGAGATTGAGTGAAAATGGTCGGATCGATTGAGACTGTCTATATATAATGGAAGGAGGCAACCATCTTGCATTGCATGGCAAGATGAAGCGGTTAACGTCGTGTGCACTCCAAGACAACGCGGTTCAAATCCCAAAGCAATCGATCAAATTTCAATCGCTTCGTTAAAGGAATATTCTAGCCAGCTTAGAAACCACGGGTTAGTATATTCCCTCAAGTGCGCCGATTTAGAACAACACCGACGCGTTTAGTTAAACGAGCCGGCTTTGGAAACCCACCGGCACATTTGAGGGCCTTTTTTGTGTCGGCGCCTTTTACGCAAGTGAGAATGAATTAAACGCACCGGTCCAACTTGAACCGGCACGTATGGGCCGATGCGGATATTGGTCTCTGCAATAGTGATACCGTATGTGGTATGTCAACCATTTAGGTCGTCAAGGACTCAAGGGAACACAAGTAACCTGATCTTTGATCCCTCTAAATGTTCATGAGGTGCATGGTGATTAGTCAAATCCTCCAACTGAATGCAAAAGCTGGTGGTATATATATGACTCTATGATCAGCATAACGCATCTTTTTTTCTTGAATAGTGCGTGCGATTCTCGCCTCTTTATTTTCTTTTATTTAGAGCCACTTGATATATCCATACCGTCATCTCTTTGAATACATTAGAATTAATGTTCGTGCGTTGCTATGGTAAAATACTAATTCTATCAGCAGAGGAATCCCTCTACCTATTTTTTATAGTTTTTTATTCTACAGGTAGTCGAAACTAGGCAATGTTGAATGATACTCAGGTGCTCTAACCACGGTAGGCCCTTTCATTAACCAACACTATTTGGATCCTTCATTTGCAAATAAAATTAGATGCCTGGGCTCTCAGTCCTCATCGATGGCTTATATCGAGCTTGGTTATTGTATACTATGTTATCTCGATACTTTAACATGGCCTCCATATCACGTATCCGATACGTGTATCCGTATCTGTCGATACTCCGACACGTTCATAATATCTTTAGTTTTCCAGAAAAAATGACGTATTCACGTATCCGTATCAGACTAATACTGATACACGTATTTGTATCGGTGCTGCATAGCTTGTATACAAATGATCAATACATTCATGTATCCCGGTATGTGTTGCCCTTTCTAAGGTTTATAAAAGTCTAATCGATGGCTTATAATCCTAAATTCCTAATACAATAGAAGATAAATATTAGAATTGTGAAGAAGGTTCAGGATGTCCATGAGACACTAAGTGAGATTTAGTGCTGGATTTTATAGTACATGATAAAGATGTGAGGTTGTCGCTTTACAGGTTAAAGGCACGAGCAAAGAAGAATGCCATAACCATCATTAAGCATATGTTTATACATAACACCTATTACAAACTATTCGACCCTTGTGATTGCGGCCTGTTGAACCACCTCAAGCTTGGATCTTGTATACGAAGTCCCATAAATTTGATGAGAGAATAATTTAAATAAGAGGTGGGAGATACCCCGTATTGGTGATATAGTTTGTATCTATAGCAACTATTATATGAGTGCTATTAGTAGATTGGTTCAAAATGACATGATAATAAGATATAGACAAACTAAATTGTTAGCTATATTTTGGTGGGAAGCTAGGGCCAAAACACCGGGACTAGCGTGCAAGGGCCTGCATTCTCTTATAATTTTGGCATGTTGGGAGGTGTGGAAAGAGCATGACGCCACATTTTTGACAGGATTGGGACACCACCTTTAGTGATCGCGACAAGGATCAAGGACGAGGCCAAGACTTGGGTTCTAGCTGAGGCAAAGAACCTGGCCCGTTGTTGTGTAGAGTGTGATCTTACTTTCCTTTCCCTCTCAATCAATCTTTTGAGTGTTTGTAAATACTTTGGCCGTCGGCCATCCTTTTCTTTTTAATATAATCGGGCAGCTTTTCTGCCGGTTTGTTTAAAATAAATTATTAGCTATATTTTAAATAGTATAGTTTATGTGTCTGAAGTAATTATTATACGGGGATGGATTAGTAAATTGACTCAAGTTAATATGATGATAAAATATAATCAGTTGCTCGCTAGATTATTAGCCATAGGCGACGTTACCGGAATGATAGCTGCCGATCAGTTTCCCCGGCAGGAATCTTTGGGCCAGCAAACACCTAGTATTCCAAGCACACTCCTTTGGCATTATTACCGCTAGGTTCATTGAGATGTGGAATTGCGGAAGTTGACACTTCATAGATGCTTCTTGTTGGGTATCTTGTCGTACGTGCGAACCTTTCTCAAGGATATGTGTGCTACCCCTATAAAAATAAATAAATACGAGAGTCATATGGGCTATCAGTGTCATTTGGGGACAACGTCCTCGCTCTCTGCAACTGACTTCACGAAGATCAAACCGATATACACTTGGGTAAAAAACTATGCATGGATTCTAGCTAGGGGTGGTGTTTGGATCCATGGAGCTAAAGTTTATACCGTAGTACTTTTGAGCAGCCATATGTTTCTGCCGCATATGACTACTGATTTTCATATTCCCATTGACAGCGGAAGATATTAATATCAAGCACGAGCACTCCCTGCCGTGCCGGCGGCCAACCTGCTGGGCGGCGGCAACGCCAACAGAGATGGCAGGACGGGGACGACGACGACACTGCTCAAAAGTACAGTATAATATGTCATTCACATCATGTAAGCAGGCAGACTGCTGAAACAAATAATATGAGCCAGAGCTTCATAGTGTCAACAGCTATTTTAACAAAACTTAGTGCCTACAGCAAATCACGTGAATTCTCAACTTATGTATCTTTGAACATATGGGGGGTTTGAAAAGGGTAAAAGGGACGAAAGATGAAATTGGCTGGTAATGTACGAAAGAAAAAGGAACACAACAATAGCAAGTCCTGTCTTATCCTGCTTCAAATGATAAAGTTCCTACAAGCTAAGAGTCTCTCAGTGGTATTAAAAAAAACTGAGCATAACCGAAATTTCCTGTCAAAGTTCTACTTTGTAGCATCTCATCAAGTGACGCATCTTTCACGACCTGTATAGACCTGATTTGGAGGTCATGAATGATGTTCTTCCTCATGACTCATGAGAGGAGGTCGTATTTCCAGCTTGAGTTGGATGGTTGTATTTCTTGAATACCCTCTCTTGGTTTTCCCTCCACCACTCTTCAGCCTGATTTTCCACAAATCTCCTCTTGCTGCACGGACAGGCAAGTTGCAATAGACAGTAAATTTTAGGTGCTGATTCAAATTTTGGAATGTATTTATTCCACTGAAGGGGGAAAAGGTACCTGAATCGGACCCTCTTGAATACTTTGGTGCCATCTTTAAGCTGGATAAGTGTCACGTAGACGCCAGGTTCAAACTGCTCGATTAATTGCACTTCTCCATGGGTACCATGCTTTGGGGCAAAATCACCATGGGCCTTTGCACTGTTTTCCATGAAGTGATGAGATGGGGATTCACTAGTGATGGAAATAGCTGAGCCACTAGCAGGTCTGCCATCTTGAGACATTGTCAAGTAACCTACACCTCCTGATTTATGACTGCCCAATTCATATCTTGCACTTCCAGCACTAGACAGGTGAAGATGATCACGTTCCATTGTATTCATGAACTCTGACGGATGACTTGATTGTTCCTTTAGGAGTGACTGTGTCTGAACTTGCAAAGCTTTTATGCTGTCGGCAGCATCACCAGGCAGTTTACCCACAATACCCTTGAGCTGCAGATCAGTACACAGTAACATAAAACCATTGATAGATTTATTTGTCAAACGTGGGCGATAATTTACCTTCACATCCACTTACTAGAAAAAAGATGATTCCATTAGTGATAACACTATCTTTCAGCTCACAGCATATTATGTAAACCGATAATATCAAGGATATGAAATACAAGCTTATAAAAATAAATGGAAGACTTAACAGTACCTCACTGTCCAGAAATTTAACAAACTCCATGGCAGCGTTACGTTTGGCGGATTCTTCAGAAGCCATAGAGGCAACTGATTTAGCTTTTTTATCTGATTTTTGAAGCTGCTCATGTTGGGCTTCACACTTATGTTTCAAATCGTCAACCTGTTGAAAACACAATACTTAAAGAAAGCATCTTACCATGACAAAGTAAAATACAGCAGGTGCCCTCGCGGGCCACTAGCTACTGTAGTTCGCTCTCAAGTCTCATGTAGCCGACCTGGTCTGGCCCTTCTGACTCGTTTCTTTCTTCTTTTTTTTCTTTCTTTTTTTGTAAAATGCAGCAGCGTGCTTACCTGAGATTGCATCTTCAGTAGTTCTTGATTCAGCAATTCATTTGACTTCTGCAAGTTATCAAGGTCAACTTTAGAGCTCTGCGGAATAGCAGCAGCAGCAGCAGCAGCAGCAGGTGATTTTGTTTTCTTTGTGTATGGAGATGGTGGTGCTAAAGAAAATGCAGGTATTGCAGGCGACATAGCTAGCCCCGGTGACATTCCCATGGGTTGAAGTGCACCAAATTGGGCACCAAAACCAAGGTCTTTAAACTGTAGTAGAGCCGAAGCTTGAGATGCCTTCATGATCGGGTCTGAAGCTTTGATATCACTCTTAGCTGCTTTTACCTCCATATACTTGACTGGCTCCACTGATGGTGCTGCTACAAGCCTGGATGGCCTTATTTCTGGCCTCTCTGGCTTTTCTCTGCCATCAATGGAACGACGAGTAGGAGCGTTTCTTTTATTGGCATTGTTGATGCTGATATCGGCATTCTTGAGTTTCATAAAACATGAATCACATACACGATGTGGCTTGCCAGGAGTTGGTGCCAAAGCAGCCTTGAGCACTTTTCTTGAACTACAGGCATGGCAGTGTACTAGTCCACAGTTGTAGCAATTATGTCGCTTTCTTGTGAAACCAAATGCTTGCCTACAACCTGTGCAAACTGACTGATCTGCACCTGATACCCACTTATGTATGCAAATACATGTAGTGAAGTTTGAACCACATGATATACTTTTCACATGTCGATCTTTAAGTGCTTCAACGATAGTTGGTGTCTTTTTGTCATTGATGTCGCCATGACCAAGTCTTCCATTGGCCCCCATACCCCATGTGTATACTTCACTTCTTGATGTTAGAACTGCAACATGGAAAGCTCCACATGAGATCTCTTCAACCAATTCATGAGCCAGTTATCTTTGACTAAACAAGGCTGTTTACCATCAGATTTTGGATTTCCGAGCTGACCATTGTCAGCACTGCCCATAGTATACACATGGCCAGATGTGGCAAGGGCAATAGTCATGTTTTGTCCACAGGCCAGCTGATGAAAATTGTGGTCAAGAAGAGATTGAACGCAGGTAGGAATCAGCCTAGCTTCTTTGTCCCCATGTCCTAGACGATTCTTATCTCCATCACCCCATGTATACAACTTCTTAGACACCACATTCATGCCTGTATGAACAGTAGCCTCCACAATTGCTGCAGAATGCCACACTCCACATGCAACTTTGACCATTCTAAATCCATTCAAGGCTTCTACTTCTTTTGGGTATGCAAAACTTTCACGGTTTCCATGCCCAAGAACTCCAAATGTTCCATCACCAAAGGTGTAAAGTTTTCCACTCGATGTGATCAGAGCTGAATGCCACGAGCCACATGCAACAGATAGTACTTGAAGCCCCTCTAATGGCCCTGAGACACGTTTTGGAAGCCAGTGGCTAGCCCCAGTGTCATATCCAAGTAATCCAGCATGGTAAGAACCATCCCCCCAATTGAACAGATCACCAGAAGCAGATATAGCACAGGTATGGAACTCTCCACATGAAATAAAATCAACTATGGTCACAGATATTGACTCAACAAGCTTGGGACGACTTATATCTGCATCAGTTCCGTGACCAAGGCGCCCCCCAAATTCCTCGCCCCATGTAAATACCTCCCCTTGTCTGGTAGTAAGAGCAACATGCCTTGACCCACATACTATCTGATTAACGTCTAAGACAACATCCGATTCTAAAGGTTTTGGAATCAAAACATCTACTTTTGAGCATGATGAACTTGTGTGTCCATCTGATGACGCCACATCAGTCCATACTTCACCCCATACATAAACGTCACCGAGGGACTCTATGTCATCTGTTCCAGAACCCTGACTGGAAGAACTAGGGGCACTGGAAATACTAAGTCGAGTACTGTCTGCACCACTTGTTTCTTATCATATTTGCTCGATCAGATCCAGCATCTGATCTTCTGAAGCTAAAAGAATTATTTGTGCTGTAACCAGCAGTGTGAAAACTGCGAGAATACTTGAAGCAATATCTACTGTTGAATCATATGACTGCCTATCTTGGTAATATGATACTTCCTGGAAAGCAACAATACATATTAGATCACAGTGTACCACATTTCATAATGAAATAGAGCTGCAAATAGCCAGGTAATGACAATAGGGTCAGTATTGATAGCTGCAGGGTTGAAAATTGAAAGGGGATGCTCATTCTTCACAGAAATGCATGGAAACAACACAGAGGTGGGCAGGTGGCTAACAATTTGAACTTTGTGCTTCAACACGCAACTACTTTTTTTCAGTAAAAGTCATCTCCACGGTGTAAATATAGGGGAACACAATACATGAACATTAAGTGCATCTATAACGACGCATAACTCAGTCTGCTTTATTAACATATTCTAAATTAGAATATGAACATCCAAAATTGACATAGCAAAATTAAACATGTGTCAAACTGCTTACAAAGAAACACACATTTTTTTTTTAGATAAACTCACGTCAGAAAATGATACTCTATCCTTGTGCTCATCAATCGCCGAATTTTACGGCATGAAATATTAACCCCCAAGTGTCGAAAACCACACTTCGACTTCAGCTTGATCCTTGCAAACCTACAGATAGAGAGAATTCATGCTACATGTGTCATATTTATATCATTCTATGATAGCTTTAATCTATCAATAAATTGAATGAATCCAAATGCAAAGCATTTGCATCAATCAATGGTTACAGGCTCAGAAACTTATCTTTACCAGATCAAGGGAACGTTGTCCGTTCTTGTAAATGAGGGAAAATGATAAATAGTCTTCTCAGGGCGTAAAAACCTCCTAAAAACAGCCTGATCAAGAGTTAAACCTATTAATTGAGATTTAAATGTTCATGGCAGGGAAGGAAGATGTAATCTAAATTTTGACATAATGTTTCTTGCATTTTACAGACTCTTCTCTAACTATATCTGCTGCTGTCAAGGCTACACTAGTAGGGAAAATCTTGATATTTTAACCAGATTGTAAACATACTGTTCTCTGTCCAGGAATAACTTTAGAGACAGAAGACAATCGGAGGAACTTCTCCCTTTTATGAGAATACCAAATTAATATGGCTTCATCCTGTAACAAGAATATGTGAAATAAAGAGAATCAACAAAGCATCCCATGTCAGGCAATTGGCACATGCTTATGACTCTGTATATAAATATATATTCCCTCAAACTTGGTAATCTGATTTTACAGACACAAAGCTCATAAGTGTTTCTTTCGAAATATTCTTTTATTCTTTAAAGAAAGCTCATAGATGTCAATGTCTATTTGTGATGGTTATTCATATCCATGTTGCAAGAGACGCATACATTGAATAGTCACAGAATAAGCAATTTTACTCACCCGTTAACAGCCTAAATAATCTTATATCATCCATATTTTAATATATAGCACATCATTGCTTTAGTTCAGAACTTTACTCAGATAATCCAGTATAAGAATAAGTTTTAGTACCCTACAGGACTAATAAAAGGAATTCAAGATCAAAGTTGAAAGTATGGATCTTGACATCTCAAAGTGTTTAAAACTACGAATGTGCTTGTGAACTTACACTAGAAAGTCTGAAAGTACGGATCTTGGGTTTCCTTTCCGGCTATATTTGATAAGCTTGCTACCTTATCTTTAGAGTAATAAGGGCCTTTCAGAAATGAAACATAAATGTAGTATCACAAAAGTTTACACATATGCAAGTGAAATGAAGTATCAGCATTATGTCATAACCGCACATTTTCATCTGGTGTCATCTAAACAGCTACAAGTCAACATCCTATTTTCAGCAATTTTCATCCACAACTGCAACAGAAAAGACAAACAATTGTTAACCTTTGAGATGTACATTAATCCAATGCTACACAATTAACGATTTTCACCTTCCACAGAAACACAAAGTTGACGTCCAAATCATTTGGCAATGACAAAAAGGCAAACATACAAAACGAAGTGGAAGGCAAAATGCAAAGATGAAAATACCTAATGTCCCCTGAACTATGGATTGAGATCATAGGAAACCCACCAATGACTTCCGCACTGGCATCCTAGGCGTTTTGGAAATAGCATGAAACCCACAACCATTATCCACGATGATGGCTCATAGCGCAATAACCAAAAGATTTATAGTTGTGCGAACAAATCACCAAAAGAGGTCACATCTAATCCCCTAGCAACATGGGCACAAAAATGGTGTGAGCTCTCTCCGTGTAGCGTACGGAGGTCTACATGTCTCGCACTCACAGATTGTGCTGAAGCGACACGTTCCATCTCATAACCTATTAAAATCAAATTTTAACTAGAATTGGTGTTTAACCTTGGCACGCTGCAAGTATGAAATACACTTGATTATAGGAAATAAAAAAAAAATCTTTAATCTAGACCCAATTCGGTACCGGGCACAGCACAAACTTTCCTGATGAGATGAAGAAAAGAAAGAGCAGGGAATGAAGGATCGACCTTTATACCGCTACCAAATCCAAGCTTCGGTGTTTGAGCGATTCCAATCCTTTCGATCCCGAGGGGACAAAAGGCAGCACGGATAGGTGAGGGAGGAGATTAGGCGTTGGGTGGCAGCGCATTCAACGGATGGAGGCGCCAATGGCTGCCGGGCACCGGCGGACGTGAAAAACTCTGCAGCGCCGCCGTCCGTCCCTTGGATGCTGGATGCCGGATGCCGCCCCGACGCGCAGAGGAGGTAGGCCGCGCGCGCGATGGTTCCCCGCGTGCCGTGACGGCAGATTGCTGCGGCAAAAGTCGATTGCTAAGGACGAGCCTGGACGGCCCAGGCAATCAGCAAACGGCAAAATGTCGAATCGAGCGAGGCTCACCGATCGATGTCCGGCGGCCTCCGCTGGAAGAGATGTCGTCCGATGACCGTGGGAGGAGCGGAGCGGACGATCTCTCTGATGGAGACGAGAATTGCGGCTGGTTTCGTGGGTGGGGAGGAGCGAGAGGCAAACGGAGAACGCAAAGAAAGGGAGGGAAAGTGCGAGTGTGCGACAGGGGAGGGAGGGGGAACGGAGTGTGTTTTTTTTTCCGGAAAACAAAATAAACGAAAATGGGTCCGTCAGTCCCCCTGTGCGAAGCTCGGAGGAGGAGGAATGCGGCCAAGCGCTACCAAATTTTTGTAGTTTGGATCCACACATGCAACTTTAGCTGCTAACTATTGGCAATATGGATCAAACAGTGCCTTGATGTTATGACAGAATCCTTCACCGGAATGAAAAATTTGGCAAACATGAAACAACAATATCAAGAAACAAAATTTCACTAGCAGCATGTTCAAGTGCATGGTTGCATCAGCACACTGCCTAATACACATCTAAAACAAAGTAGAGCCTAATATCGAGAAGTGAAAAATGCT